>OU696696.1:254626236-255255882 GCA_916050605.2 Platycheirus albimanus
CGGATGACACAGGCGTCGGACTCTATTTTAATCGAAGTTAGGTTTGGATTTGAGGATTTTCGGTCAAGTGAGGTGATGGTTTAAGTGCTGATTTTTGTGGAAAAAATTGATAGACTCTGAAGGAGATGGAGCAGAAGCAATATGGGAACAATGAATTATGATCAAAAGTAATTTGCTTCAATATTCATTATGCCTTCATAGGACATCATCATCAGCAATGTTTGTATATTTTCCAGAGGAAATTTCAAAGCTGCCTTTGTTTGGAGAAACAATAAGATTAAAATTGAAACAAAATTCAAATAATGTTTAAAAGGGGTTTTAAATGGTCATTTAAGCTTCTAAAATAATGAAGACTTCCAAGCTATGAGTTCTTGCAAGCAAGTGCCATTTTGTTTGACGTTAATTTAAGCAGCTTGCTGTTGAACTTACCCACGACCGACGTGACAGCTGAATTACTAAATAAGCACTCATTCCCCTACAGAGGAGAAAATCGACAACACAAAGAAGAACTCCTACGAAATACTTGTCAAATCTATGTGCAGTGTCCAAAACATTAAATCAAGATATCTCTAGGAGACATCAATGCCAAAATAGGGAAAGAGCAGTTATTTGGCAAAATTATAAGGAAGCACGAAGTACCTCCAAGATATGGTTTCAAGCCAATCCACTATGTGCGGGATATAATATGGGGGCGAGTAGCACAAGGGTCTCTCATATCCCTTAATTCTCACTTGGTTGCAAGTATTATCTTCGTCTCCGAGATCCTTAAGTACACTAGATGAATGTTCAATTAAGCTTTTATGCGAACAGCACCAACAAGCAGAATATTCAAAGTTGGACGACTACAAACGACAGGGATAGTCAATGCTGAATGTGTATCTCTTGAGCTTAAAGAAGAGCCCGGTACTGTATGTATTAACCCGGAGGATCAGTTCCGAATGAGAAATGCTGCTCTGCACCCAGCACGTCTGAAAAAGAGAATTCGCACTCTAGCAACTATGTCCCTGAGAAACCCCTGGTATGACTCTAAAGAAAGAAAATTCAAGGACATCAGCCTTAATATTATGCAGCAATTAAAATTGCAACAATTTGTTACAACAACCCGGAAATGGGGAACTTAGAGAAGTTTTCAGGGCTGGGGCTACCAAGCCCCAATGACCAGTAAACTACTTGAGTGAATTTGTGAAGTTGGGGAGTTAAATTTAAAGATCAATCAAAAGCATCACCAAAGAGAGAAGAAAAAGAACGCCTTTGCTTTCTTAATTGGTGCAGACGAATACACTTAGTCTCATAACAACAGTCTTCCTTGGGTTGACTTATACAAGAATATACAAGACATTCCAGGAAAATATTTTTCCACAAAACACAAATCATGAAACTTTAGTTTTAGTATCGTAAACCTATAAACATATTGCAGCGAACGAATTATTTGCATTTTCATGTTTCAGTCTTAAGTTTAACTTTGTTTTTATTTTGCCAAACCACTCAAACTTTTTACATTCTGTGCAAATAATTTTATGCTCACACATTTATTTTCAGGCGAACCGTTTCAAAAGCTTGAGCTTATTTCAATATAATTTAGAATAGCAAAAATAAAAACATCAACTCAATATAGTAGAGTAGAGTAGAGAGTACAAAGTTTATTGCAAGTTTTCAGCATCAACATAAAACTTTTCCCCCTTTCCTGGAAAAGCGAGAATTTTTTTTTTGTTGAAAAAATATGATTTCAAAACAAAAACAAAAATAAAACCGTAAGAGGATTGTAAAAAACCTCGCTGATTGATCTTTTGATGAAAAAACTTTTCATCCATCCATAAAATTTGCAGATATATTCGCAGTTGACTTTTTGGTTTGCTTTGAAGAAATATTTAAGCATTTGGAATAACTACTCGCAAACACTTTATTTATATTTTCATGATGATGAATGTTTTCCATGTCAAAGAATGATGTGAAAATATTTTCAAGTATGAGCGCACGAGAGATTAAAACATTTCCTTTTACTTCCGAATTCAGGCCAAGAAAATTTCTTGGGCAGAAATTTGAGTTCTATCAAAAATCAGTTCAGTTGAGAAAGCAAATGAGACAGGGATGCTCCCACCATTTTGTTGAGAAATATAATACACAGTGCGGGTTCGTCGCACAACAGATGCAATTCCAAGTATTAGGATCATTATGGAAAAACCTCGGGATTCCTTAAAGGATTTGCATATTTCGTTAATTTCGAAAAAGCGCAGTGGATGTTAACGGACATGTACGAGGGAGCAGTGACAAAAATAAGATGTCGAGCTAGGTTTAGCGAAGAATTCCAAATAATATAGTAGGTGTACACCATAGAAGCGTTTGGCGTCCCCTGCTCTTTATTGCGAAAAGTGCTGCCAGTTTTCTGATTCACACATAACTGTGACAGACATTTATTTGAATAGAACATTGATTCCCAAGCGTGAACAATTTTAATATCTGGGATCAATGATAAGTTAAAAATAAAAAAGCCATTGGCAAATAGGGTTTAGAGCCCCGTGTATTCCATTGGCTATACACAGCTGTCACTAGACCGATTATTACTTATGAGGTGGTCGTTTGGTTTACTGCCCTTGACACAACAACAAATTGTGATAAGGTGGCTCCCTCTGCAGCGCTCAAAATTTTATTCAACCTAACCCCCCTAATGCCCTCTTGGAAGATGAACAAATCTAGTTTTTCACGAATGGTTCAAAAACAAATGATGTTCCCAGCATGGGCTGATGTTTACTCTAACATATTTGATTTAAGTCTCTTCTACCGTCTTCCAAACCATTGTAGCGAATTCTGGGCAGAGTTAATGGCGATAAAGGATGTTTTATCCTGACTGAGAGAAAATGTGATATCCTCCAGGGATATCATCTTTTTTTTTTCTGATAACCAGGTGGCACTGAAACCTCTGGATTCCATCTCTTGAAACTCCTTAACAGCTCTCGCAGTCAATCATCTCTCAGAAAGATGGCGGAACAGTTTAACATTTACCTCTGCTGTGTGCCAGGGCATAGATATATTCTAGTGAACTGCAAAGCCGACGACCTTCCCAATCAAGGAACCACATAACCAATTTTAACTAAACATAATTTTCTGGATATTCCGATCGTTACATGTAAGTTTTTGCTGAAAAAAATATGCTGCTGAGAGAACGAACCTTAGGTAAACAGGTGGTTACACATGTGTAGCGACAAAGCGAATTTAGCCAACGCTGGATCCGAAACGCTTTAGGGCTTTGATCTCTTTAAGCAGACAGCACAAAAGCTTCATTGTAGGTGTCATTACCTACTCTACTATCTCATAGATAGACAGTAGACACGCCTCAAGACTTGGTCTGATCGCAAATGCTTTTACAGAAGCTGTACCTATGGACGAAGAAGAGGAGGAATATTTTCCACCTAGTACGTATAGGCCCTGCACTTGCTTATAGACGGAAACTCTTTTTTAAGAAAATCTTTTTCCAATAACATTGCGAAACTGCTACGTTAGAAGCTCTAATTGGTATAAGTGTGTAACACCCAAAACATGTGGTATCACAACGGTCCTTTTTGAACATATAGTGTGTCAGGTATAACATGTATAGAGGAAAGCCACTGAAACATTACGTAACATTCAAAATCACCGATTAGCTTGTGAATCAAAGCTTTAGCTTAGAAGTGACTTAAGCTCTTGCAATCCTGATTTAACCAATGCAGAAACTGGCGACAATGGTGCGTACAAATTAACACTGTTTACTGTTCATATTCTAATTGACTCTGACAATGGGGCTGTACAAAATGTGGTGTACTCTGAAAACGTACCTAAATATTTTTCAGAAAAATCATCATTGGTATAAAGGTCTCTCATGTGCTTAGTGGACAGTGGACAACTTGCAATGAATTAGAGAAAACCACCATTTTGAAAATAGGTAGGTTATTAACGACCGTAGTGTTTTTCCTGTAAATAGTTTTTTTTTGTATAAAGTTTCGAATGTCTTAAAAAGAAAAAAATAATGTTTGCAAGAAGAAAAACAACTTTTCGGAAATAAACCAACATCACGACGTGAAATATTTCTGAAAATTAATCACCAGACTTTGAAATATAACTTAAAAAGTTTTTCTGTTATCATTTAGCAAAACGCCGCACTACAGCGAGCGTCAACACCGCACTACCAACCACAACGCCACTAAAAGAATAACATTCCAACTTTTCGCCACCATCGTACATGAAAATTAAAACGCGTGTGTGTGTGTGTTTGATAATGATAATAATTTAAAATTACTACTGCACCCAGGATAATGTGGTTATTTTTACCACCCAAGTTAGTAAGAAAAAACTCCTCCAGCTAAACAAAGCGCCTACTAATTGCACCCTGTTTTGCCTGAAAGCTAAAAATCTTTCGCAGCTGTGGCAATGTGCAAATGATAAAGGCAGTGGCAGCGTTATAAGCAATTTAAAGGACTTAACATTACGTCACAAGTTTAAGTAATAGCTTCTTAAAGTAGAACATGCTATTGTTGGAAGAACAAAAAAACCTGCACCTTCAAGGGAGGTCGGTCGCTGATTGCTCTACGGTCGGTGGTAGGTAAGGTATACATGTTTAGGAGCGTCAAAGGCTCAACCACGAGATGAAGACAACAAAGGAGAAATTGGAGTGTGAAGTTCTTTTTGACAGAATGAAGAGGAGGACTCAGAAGTCAAAAAGCATCATCCCGAAAGGAGTTAATTAAACAAATTAGGCAGCCGCTAAGAAAATTCAAAAAAAAAATTAACGAAGCCACTGAGTTATTTGAACTTAGTCAGTAAGGAAGGCCAAAAAGACAATGACGAAAGAAAAAGTCTGAAAAAATCCTTTTTTAGTGCGCGATTGGTGGGTGGAGCGAGAGCGGAACGGTTAATTAACTGGCATTTCAGCGCAGCCTTTCACAGAACAAATAAGGAGTGAACGGCTTCTTTTTTTTTTTTGCAGTTTTAAAGCCCTTCACTCTTATCAAGAAACGGTGAAAAATATGTAAATTCAAATAAAATTTAAGAGGAGTCGAAAGGATAATTTTTTTTTTAATTCTCTGGATTCTCGTTATGGGCGTTAATTTTTTTTTACGCTTTGGTTCTGCGAAGTATCGCTGACATCAACTTTCCCCAAAAGTCCTTTAAAATGTACCCATAAAGGTGCTTTAAAAAAACAAAATTGCAGAGTTTGTCATGTCATCAAGCGTAAGAAGGTGTAATAGCCTAACTCGATGAGAGGGTTGACCTTTATTTTTTTTTTTCATACCGTACCTACATACCTTACTATTGAAGTAAATTGGGTTGTGATATTTGCATTTTTTAGTGACCCTAGAGGGCACTGAATAATTTCTATTTTGGCAAACAAAAAATGTGATTACTTTTACTACACCAACAACGTTCCAAAGTTCCCAAAAAAGGTGTAATATGCATGTTTGCTTATTTGGCAGTAAATTGCTTTTTCTTTTTTTTTTAAGAACACAATCCCCTATAAAAAAAATATCCATTAAAGTTAATAGCGGCATTGACATAATCAGATGGAATTAATAGACGCACCCGACCATTACTCTTCTAATTTCCACTTGAAAAAAGAACTCATTTTTGAGGTCTATTTAGCAAAATAAAGGTGGTACGGAAATCAATAGGACAATCTACCTTCTTCCTTTTGTTGTTCAATACCAAAAAAACCAAACACTCAATGTCTCCGGTAGCGATGATAACTTAGGATCAAAGCCACGTTTTAAACTTATTACTTACGATTACGCAATTTTTTTCTGAAATGTCTTTGAATTTTTAAACTGATTTTTTTTTTTTTGAAATGCCAGTCTGATTGTATGTCTGTATGTCTGTATGTCTGTATGCATGTATGTCTGTATGTCTGTATGTCTGTATGTCTGTATGTCTGTATGTCTGTATGTCTGTATGTCTGTATGTCTGTATGTCTGTATGTCTGTATGTCTGTATGTCTGTATGTCTGTATGTCTGTATGTCTGTATGTCTGTATGTCTGTATGTCTGTATGTCTGTATGTCTGTATGTCTGTATGTCTGTATGTCTGTATGTCTGTATGTCTGTATGTCTGTATGTCTGTATGTCTGTATGTCTGTATGTCTGTATGTCTGTATGTCTGTATGTCTGTATGTCTGTATGTCTGTATGTCTGTATGTCTGTATGTCTGTATGTCTGTATGTCTGTATTACTGTATGTCTGTACTAAGTATGTCTGTATGTCTGTTTGTCTGTATGTCTGTATGTCTGTATGTCTGTATGTCTGTATGCCTGTATGTCTGTATGTCTAAATGTCTGTATGTCTGTATGTCTGTATGTCTGTATGTCTGTATGTCTGTATGCCTGTATGTCTGTATGTCTGTATGTCTGTATGTCTGTATGTCTGTATGTCTGTATGTCTGTATGTCTGTATGTCTGTATGTCTGTATGTCTGTATGTCTGTATGTCTGTATGTCTGTATGTCTGTATGTCTGTATGTCTGTATGTTTGTATGCCTGTTTCTGTTTTGTTGCGCTTCAAATAGCGCGTTCAGCAGTCGTTTTTAAAAACAACAGCCAGAAGTAATGAAACAAGAAAGCCAGTTAATCAGATGGACGGACGAAAAATCAGCTGAGGTTTTTGCCCGATAACGCCTTTTGCAGTGGACTGTGCTATTCAGAATCGAGTTTCATGAAAATCGATGAAGTCGTCAACGAGAAAGTAGTAATAGATGTTAAGGTTACATGTAGATGCCGATACAGGTGAATCGACAAAGGATTTGAACTATTCGTAGATGCATTTTTATATTTATTTTGTAAATTTAATTCTTCGTTAACAGGTTGTCGGCTCCTACATTTTGTAAAGTGCATACTTCAAAACGGTTTATCTAAGACTGCAGTTGGACATTCTGTTCCGTAATGCTTCCATCTAATTAAATTAAATTTCAAATGCTTTCTCAATATGAGCTAATTACAAAAGATATTTTTTTTTTCAAGAAACGGTAATTGCCGGTAGATATACAATATACACGTGCCAGCGAAACGCGATGTGCATTTTAATTAAACAGTTCGCTAGGTGGCATACTTATTTTATACAAACAGTTACCGGATAGGGTACCGGGAAAAGAATCATATTTCACTGGCTCCTGCAAGTTGAAAAGGTATATACATTATGTATAGTATATATTCACAATGATGCACCCAGCAGTCAGGTAGCTTCTGGATATTGACAACAAGGACGATGACGACGCACGACGGCACGACAACGTAGATATGATGCTGCTTGGGGAAAAGAGCTCACTATAATATTATTCAAGTAATGAGGTTTGCTCAAGGTGCACAAATTCCAATTAAAAACATAGAGAGCGTAGGTGCGCTGCATAAACGATGCAACGATGCCTTGATGACGACGATGTGCTCCTCTGAATGCCTTAACAACGGTAAATGAGCGAAAGAGACTGAATCGCTAACTTCTCCTTCTTCTTCTTTCCATAATTGAATTTCGAATATGTTTTCGGTTAAACTGTTACTACTTTAATCTTGTTTTAAAATTGGATTATATTTTTATTAAGTTTTTTAACAGATATAACGTGGTGTAGGATTAGACGAAGGAAGAGTCCTGTTATGGAGCATTCCCATAACACGTTTGAAGTGCGACATTTTACAAACGTTTTACAAATGAATTCAATTAAAAATGGTGGATTCAAAACCATAATTCATTTTGGATTAGTTTAAGGAAGATAAGGTAGTATGCTGAATACTGAAATGGTTAAGGTGTTATTTAAGTTGATGGGATGTCCTAGTTCTGATTGTTTGGCATTTAGGAATGCAATTTGGAGATGTAAATTAGGTTTTTAATTTGTTTTGAACATACAATTTAATGACGTGTCCAGGCTAGGATGTGTCTTATTTATGAAAAGTTTTAAGAAAAAAATCTCAGGGCAACGATTGAGATTGTGATCATTGATCCGGAAGTTACCGATGGATTTCTCATTTCTACAAGGGCCAAAGAGACACTTTATATGACTCTTATCTTCCCAGTCTTTCTGTTAGGATAAGAAGCTAGGACTAGGACCCTGACACAATCGGATGAACCAGCTGAGTTAATTTGAGAGAATGATATTTCGGACGATAGTCGGGCTTTTATTTTTCAACGGAGTAAGGACGAGACGAGCGATTAATTGAAGAGGGAACACATAGGACTCGCTGTGCGGAACGGAGGCTACTGGTAAAAAACCGGACTTGTTGGAAGGGCATGTTAGTTGATGCCGTGGTTCAGAATATACTGAAAACACTATTTGTACGAGGTACGACTTCTGCCATATTTATTTGAAGATTGTTTGGAATGGTGGTATTGTACACGTCAAGGTTTTGATACTTTATTTTTGAACTGAATGAGAGTGCTTAAAGCATAATCACAGTGCAAAATCTCCGTATTATCTTAATAGACATTCAAAACTAGCATATTCATTTCTGGGCAGGGCACCAAGTCGCGTAGCTGGCTGTAGAACACCTTTTCAGAATAAGCCAATATGCTTATATTTCGCAGTTCCTAAAAAGCTCGATTATCATTAGCTGTGGAAGCTATTTCTCCAAGCTTCAGATACATGATACGGGTTAACTCATTCCTTGAAGCTTTTTTACACTGTTAAGGATTACTCGACAATCAGATCAAGCGTGATTGGTTAATCAGGGACATTATTTGGATTAAAACAAGAAGGAACGCAATCGTTGTCAACTACTCTTTCTGCTAACACCAGGATGATTCCAACCCACACTATGATCACCAGGTTACAATCCAATGCATGGTAGATGGCTGGGTGCTGTATGAATATAGGGTAGACCCTGATTGGTATCGACCTGGCGATGCTCAGCGTTGCAACTGTTTCATATGCATCAATTGTGCTTATTTTACCTCCTAGTGGTAGCCATCGGGTACTGGTCTTGTCTACCCGGACTTGACTTGCTAAACTTATAAGCGCGAGTGGTGAGCACAGAAAAAATAGCAACACTATAATTGGGGTTGGGTTGGATATCCCGCTTTTTATAATCCCGTTTCTTAAAATCCCGATCTTGAAATCCCGCTTTTTATTATTCCGCTTTTTTAAAATCCCGCCTTTTAAAATCCCGTCTCTTATAATCCCGTTTTTTACTATCCCGTTTCTTATTATCCCGCTTTTGCAATCAAAAGTAGTTGTTTTATTTTAAAAAATCGCGCGATTTTTTAAAATAAAACAACTACTTTTGATTGCAAAAGCGGGATAATAAGAAAATTAAAATAAATGCATTTTATTAACAATGAATATGACAATCTTCAATCAATTACAAGAAAAAAGTATAAAGTAATGCTATACGATATTATTCAAAAGGGAACAAAGAAAAAACTTTAAACCATTAACAATTTTTTTTTATTTTGTTAGTTTTGTATATTATAAGCAATGCGACGCAAAAACCTGTTTTACTCATATTTTTTTCTATTTCTCATTACTTTTTTTTACTGCGCGTGACTTTATAACATTAGTTTATTTTATAAAAAAACGGGATTAGCTGGATTTGTCGGGATTTTAAAAAGCGGGATTATAATAGATCGGGATTTTGAACAAGCGGGATTTTAGAAGACGGGATTTTAAAAAAGCAGTATTTTAGCAGACGGGATTTTAATACTTTTTTTTCGGGATTTTTTAAAAGCGGGATTTTAAAAAGCGGGATTCCGATACGCTCCCCTATAATTGCCCTGCCATAAAGCTCCTCTGTTTCTCTTGTTGGGTAGCAGTTTATTCTGTACGACGACGAACCCCTCAGAAAGCAAGCGAGCGGCGGATGAGCTTCCAATTAAGTAAGCCAACGGCTACGCTTCAAGTCAGCATGGTAGGCACCCAATTGAGCTACTTCGACATATTCGGAGCTCAGGTCTTTGGGTCCTTTCACTACTTTTAGTCAGGGTAGTGAAATAGAGAAGGTGGCGGATGTCCAAGGAGAGCAGCATAGGACCTCGTCCCCCAGGTTGGGGGTTGTGCGTCGGGGTAAAAAACCCTTTGCTCCGAAACAACCAACTGCCTCGGATATGGATGACCCTACTGATGACGACCCTAGCAAACGAAACAAGGACAACGAATTTCCGTTCTGCACGTGGAAGGTCCGGACCCTTAACAGACCACGTGCAGCCGAACAATTAGTGGAAACCCTAGATGGTGTCAAAGCCAACATCACAGCCATTCAAGAAGTGCGATAAGATGGTGAAGGCACCAGGAGGATTAAAAACTGTGACATCTACTACGACTTGCCGCTACAGGACAAGAAAACAGCGGCTATTTGGATGCGGATTTGTGATAAGAGGAAGGCTTAGGCAAGAAGTCTTAGGGTTTCGTGGCATAAGCGAACGCATTGTCACAATCCGCATTAAGTCCAAATTCAGCAACATCTCTTTGATCTGCGTCCACGCCCCCACGGATGAAAAAGATGACACGACCAAAGAAGAAGACGTATGATGAATGCCCGAAGTACGACATTAAGATAATTCTTGGTGACTTCAACGCCAAAATCGGAGAAACGGACACAGGCTAATTGACTTTGCTGCGGGGCGAAATGTCATCTTAGCTAACACATACTTTCCACACCTCAATATACACAAGGGGACCTGACGGTCTCCTGATCAAAATACCGTCAGTCAAATTGGTCACATTGCGATTGGTAGCAGACATGCCTCCAGTGTCATGGATGTCCGCACTTTCCGAGGGGCCAACATAGACTCCGACCACTACCTTGTTGTTGTTAAAGTGCGAATGCGGATCTCCACCAGACAGCAGAATCAAGCATCCACTGTGAGAAAGTTTGATGTTGCGAAGTTAAAATCGCAAGAGACCGCCACAACATTTCTCCTCTTATCTCTCGACAAGCCCGGCGCCTGCGCCAGAGGCGCAGTCGTAACATTGCAAAATGGCCATCAAAACCGCAGCTACGGATGTTTTGGGTTTCATTAGGCGACCACAACGAAACACCTGGTTCGATGATGAGTGCAGACTCGCCCACTTGGCCAAATACGAAGCCTATCATGCAGTTCTGAATGCCAGAACCAGAGCTGCCAAGAGCGACTCCCGTGCGGTATACCAGTAAAAGAGGAAGGAGGAACATCGGCTTTTCAGAAGGAAAAAGAGAGAACTGGAAAAACGAATGGTTGAATCTATTGAGGGGTGCTACGGCATCCCCAGTCCTGCTGTATGGGGAAGAAGCGTGGACACTGACACAATCGGACGAATACAGGCTGGGGTGCTTTGAGAGAAAGATTCTTTGGGTGATATTCGGTCCTGTTTGTATCAATGGAGTATGGAGGAGAAGATTCAATGGGCTATACAGCGACATTGACTTGGTTAAAAAGCTGAAAATATAGCGGCTTAGAGGGCTGGGCCATGTGGAGCGTATGGACGAAAACGCTCCTGGCCGACGAGTCTTCAATTCCAACCTGGAGGGCCGACGCAGTTCTGGAAGACCCCATCTAAGGTGGCACGATCAAGTGGAGAATGACCTCAACCAACTTGGTGTGCGCAACTGGAGGCCACTGGCTAGGGACCGGTCTAGCTGGCGAGGGTTGTTGGTTGAGGCCGTGGTCCATAATGGACTGTCTGCGTCACCAAGTAAGTAAGCATGGTACAAAAGTTATCGTTTGGAAGGGATTTCTGGCTGACCGCCCGGCGGCATCATTGCCAATGATATTATGACCCAAATTGAACCATATTGAACCAGCAGGACCATGATTAATATTTTGCATTAACGATTTGAGGCTAAAGTTTTCTCGTAAATTGGCAATCACGATCATGCAATGTTACAGCTGGACTTTTTCTTGTGGGAAAAACATAAAACAGGCCACCGCTCAAAATCACACATGCTATTCTTTAATCGTGCATCTTCTGCAAAGGACGGAAACATATAGAATCCGGCAAATCTCCGTTAGAAACGTAGTCTTCTGGGTAGCACTAAGGCACTCGAAAAAGTTCTTAGTAGAGCTCTGATAGAGGGCAAACATATTATTGCAGACAATAAGTGTGGGTTAAAGGATTATGACACCACCAACAATTCTCTGACTAAACACTAAACTATTCCCTGATGTCCAATGGAACAAAGCTAAGAATCTATGCACCGAACAGTACCGGTTAATTGAGAGAAGGCTTTGAACATCGTCTTTTATGAGGGCCTGACTAGACTTGGTAATCCATTATTGTACATTCTTTATGTCTTGGTCAATGGTAGAAAATGTGCTGTTAGGAATGTCAGTTTTCCTTTTACCGTAAAATCTATATATATAAAACAAAGCCGGGTTTGTTCGAACACTTATAACTAGAGAACGGTTGGACCGATTTTCATTTTTTTTTTGGTTTGTTGTTTTAGTCTCCATCCCGAATAGGCTATAGGCTATAAAAAGCATTGGAAAATTGACGAAAAAGTAAAATAAAAGAAAAAGAAAAAATACACTAAAAGCTAACTTAGCGAAACTGAAAAATCATTTATTTGAAATATCAATCACTCATGATTAATATTAATATTTTTGTTTGTTTTTTGTTTTGAAGGCAAAAACACAAACTAAGTGTGTTAGATACAGACATACAGGTGCTCTATGTGTATGTGTATGTTTATGTAATGGTAGATGGAACAAGATGGTAGAAGATTCTAGATGGTAGAAGATGCTAGATGGTAGAGGATTGTTGATGATAGAAGGTGATAAATGGTAGAAGACGGTAGATGTTAGAAGATGGTAAACTATAAATGATGGTAGATGGGAGTACATAGTAAATGGTAGATAGTTGATGTTAGATGGTAGATGGTAGAGGGTAAACGCGTCAGTGGTTGTTGACATTTTTTTTCAGAAACCCCACTCCCCATTCCCTACTCACGAAAGTCATCCCACTGTTGTACATTTAGCGGTTCATCTGGAGAACGGTCAAAGAGTATATTTCACAGCGTCAAATGCTGCTCAAAGTGCTGAAAACCTCCAGCAACAACACTAACCAGTTTCTTTACAATTTGCCAAAGCGATCCGTTCGCACGAACGTTGCTTTACTCGGAGATGCCACATTATTACACTTGGAACGCTTCATCAAAGAAATTTCTGCGTCGGAAGCAAGGCGATGCGGTTCCTGATCATCCGGATATGCGTTGTACTGATGCTCTTGGTCGTATTTACACTGTTCATCCAAAGAATGATGAATGTTTCTATTTGCGGATGTTGCTGGTAAATGTTTGTGGGCCGACACCATTTGAACTCTACGAACTGTTAATGGTGTAGTGTGCCCAACATTTCGTGCAGCATGTCAAGAGCTCAATTTGCTTGAAAACGATATTCATTGGGACACGAAAATCACTGAAGCAATTATTTCTGCATCTTCAAGTCAGACACGCACATTATTTGCTATCATCATTTCTACATGCTTCCCATCTAATCCTCGTGACCTGTGGAACAAATACAATAATAACATGTCAGAAGACATTTTGCATCGAATTCGTGTCAGTTCAAGAAATCCTAATCTTGAGGCGAATCAGGAGATGCATAACCTGGCCTTGCTCTTGATCGAAGATATGTATGTGTTACCTGATGTGCGACAGTTTGTTAGTCCGGTTAGGAATACCAGCGCCAAATCGCGGAGTGAATAACGCATCTAATAGGGAATTGGAACGTGAACGTGAATTTGATCGATATGAGCTGGACAAATTAATTCAAACGAATTTACCCCTGTTGAACCCAAAACAGAAGGAAGTCTATGATACATTAATTAATGCAATTGATGATGGAAATGGAGGCTTATTTTTCCTAGATGCCCCTGGTGGAACAGGAAAGACATTCCTCATGTCACTGATTTTAGCCACTATTCGTGCGAGATCCGAAATCGCGATAGCAATTGCTTATTCGGGAATAGCAGCCACGTTGTTAGAAGGTGCCGTACGGCGCATTCAGTGTTGAAATTGCCATTAAATCTTCAAACTACTGAACAACCGACATGTAGCATTGCAAAACACTCTGCAATGGCAAAAGTTTTAGTAGCCTCAAAAATCATCATCTGGGACGAATGTACAATGGCGCACAAACGCGCATTGGAAGCTCTTGATCGAACCTTAAAAGATCTGCGCAATGACTCGAGAGTTTTTGGTGGAGCAATGATTTTACTATCTGCCGATTTCCGCCAAACACTGCCAGTCATTCCAAGATCGACTGCTGCCGATGAAATAAAAGCTTGCCTCAAATCATCAAACCTATTGTGCTGTGTGAAGAAACTTCAATTGACGGAAAATATGAGAATTGCATTGTTAAACGACACATGATATGATAAGAAAACTGATGAGTAATGTGATCACGCGACGATACTCAAAGGAAAATTTAAAGATGAGTTAGTTCTCATTCCGAGGATTCCAATGATCCCTTTGAGTTAAAACGAATTCAGTTCCCAATTCGTCTTGCCTTCGCCATGACTATAAACAAATCACAAGGCCAATCCTTGACGGTTTGTGGCCTCAATTTAGAAAATCCATGTTTTTTCTCATGGTCAGTTTTACGTGGCATGTTCACGTGTCGGCAAATCATCCGCTTTAATTGTTCTTGTACCTGATAAAAAAACAAAAAAATGTTGTATATCAAAAGGTAAAGAGAATTAAACAGAGTGCATCCCATTGGAATCATTCATTAACTGTTAGGCGGTACGAAGTTCGCCGGGTCAGCTAGTTCTAGATACGAAATGGTCTACAGCAAGTTCACTTTGGCAGGAGGATTTAAGACCCCATGAGCTCACAAAATTTTAAAGTTTGTTAGGTCCAAAAGGAAATACTTTTATAGTTTTATGAAGGCAATATAAGTTGTTCCAATATTGCTTTACAAAAAACATTTCTTTTCGTTATTGAACAACTAATGGGCATACAAAATTCTAGGTAGATCGGTCATTCTTTGCACGGAGCAGTACCACCGACACAGCCTTCTAGTAGGATTATTAAGTTTTTTTTTGGTAAAGATTGCTCGAAATAGAAATAAAGCTTTTAATAGTTTGGCCTTCTTACTTCACTTTCCCCAATACTTTAAATGGACACTTCATAAGGGCCTCGGGTTTATCAAGACTCTTCTCTCAAATCTGGCAAACGCTAAAAAGTGGCACAAAAAAGATTTATAGAAGCTAAGAGCTACCTAGATATAATTCAATATCCATTTTGATTCATTTGAAAGAAACTAAAATCAGATTTAAGTGCGACTGTTGCTTTTCACAATTTGCCAGATTCCAAAAACTTCTTCTGTGCAATCAGCAAAAGAAATGCGTTTTGTTCCTTTTTTTGTTTTCTTTACTATATATATATATATTTTTTTTTTTTACAAAAGGACGAAGAATCTGTAATGAAGACAAAAACTTTCAAAAGAATACGCTGGAGTCTAGTTGAGTGGTTCGGATCTGGATCTAAAGCATAAAGATCCTGTGAGACTTAATCCTGATAGCATTGTGAAAGGTGTTTGAGCCAACTACATATACATATATTCGAAGACTATGTGAGTGAGACTTACTTGGGTGGTGTATGGTGATGGTGACATTTTACCATATCTTGTTAGAAACTTCGAATGATACTTATTTCTTTTTTTTTATACTTTTCCATCCCTTATTTTGAAGTGACATAAAAAAATTTGTATCCGAAAATAAAAGTTTTCAGATGAGAGTGCACGGATAGCAATGATGACGATGGGGGATAGGATCACGAGGATGTGAAATTTTATGAGTCTTGGAGGCTACTCGAGATGATGATGATGACGACAATGATGATAAAGACGGTGATGGTGACATGTTACCACAAAAGTTTGGTTAGGTGTAAAGTGTAGGGTTCTTCCTCGGTAGTAAATTCAGTTGACTGAATAAGATGGTCTTAAGGAAGAAACATTCTTATGGAGAACTTTTCTATAAACACTTTGAAAGGATGAAAGTTTTTTCCAGTTTTTATTTTTAGTGTGATTGGATGAGAGCGAAAGTATATTGAGAAACTCAGCCAAAGTCCTTAGGGAGACATTTTTGGGTTTACGAGAAGGTGATATGTTCAGTTCTTCTTTTTTTTGGAATTTTCATTTGAAGAATGATGAATGACATTCCGGTTATCCCTAAATGATATCTATAGGACATAGGGTATTCATTTGCAAATAAAAGTCATAAGTTGACAAATCGTAGTCGGGTTAAGAAACTTTTATTTTACCAAAGGGATTAAAAGGGTATTTATTTTATTTGTTAATTTGTTCCTCCTTTGGAAGAAGATTAACCGTTTTTATATTGAAATGATAAAAGTTTTGAAAAATTGGTTTAAAAAAAAAAGAATAAAAAACCTTTTCAAAAAATTACTTCTGTCTTACCTTACACTTTTATTCTTGATGTTCAACAGTAAAAGAAAGAGAAAGGGGAATAAACAAAAAAGAAGAAAAATGTGAGGATAATGACTGGATATTTTGCTACAATGATTTTCAAAAGGTGCTAGATCGCAAGACATAGACATAGAAAAAGCTTACCTCGACTTTAAAATTCAAAATAGCGAAAAGAACATAACATACGAATTCCGAAGATTCTCGCATGGCGAAATCTTAATTTTTACCGATTGTTCCTCGCCATAAGCAGCGTAGATCTGAAAGGTTCCATTTGGCCAGGTTGCAGAAAGCTAGTCTCACCATATCATGGACGAACCAATTTTGCGTTTCACAAAGTTGAAATTTTAAGGGCTTATTGTTTGAGGTAGAAAAGAAGGAAGATTTTCAGGCTCTAAAGACACTGAAGCGAGTTTGCTAAGTCCTTAGACTAGCTTGGCGATATATAAACATATATACATATATATATTTTCAGCTTGACGGCGTCCTCAAGTGATTTTGGAAAATAGAAGAACGGTAAGTTTTAGAAAATCGACTACGCGATGCTTTTGTTCAAAAACACATATTTCACGCCCATCACATTAGATTCGTAACGCACGGATCTCGCAAGCATAATTTAACATCATGACATGACATACAAAATAAAATGTACGACTGGGTCGCAATAATTTCCTCTAATGTGTGACAGTGGTCTTGGGGCTTGAGATTTTGAAAAAAATAAATTTTTCAACATTCCAAATTTGATTAATTTGAGCTGAAAAAAAGTACGCCACATTATTTTTTGAATGAATTTGATTTTATGAGAATAAAATTATAAAAATCTGTGGAGCGGTTTTTGAGAAAAAAAGTTTTTTTTCTGAAAATTTTTTGAAGATTTTTCAAAAAAAATTCACAAAACGCCAGTTCATAGGTAGTCAGGAAATACATTTATTTATAATTAAAAAAGATTAAATTAGCAGTTTTCGAAATATTAAATTAAAAAAAAAAAATTAAAAACGCTTTTAAAAATACAAAAAAAATAATATTAGATTATAAATTGAGCTACCTACACCTATATTCCTATATATGTGTGAAATTTCGAAAGTATCAGTTGAGACGTTTAAGAAAGATAGTTGGAAACAAAAAAACGGTCCTATGGGAAGTACCGTTTTTAAAAATTTAAACAAAAACATTTCCAGCCACCGTACTTAAAAAGCTACACTGATTTTTTTAAATCAAAATCGTAAAAGCCGTTTTCGAGAAAAATAAGCTTTAACGTAACGGTTATATGGTATCGTAATATATTTAGAGCTAAAATAAAAAAAAACTCAATTTCCTCTCTGTACAATACCTAAAAAACTCTATATACCAAGTTTGAAGCAATTCGGCAAACCGGTTTGGGTTTAGGTGTCCATACAAACGTACAGACAGACAGACATACAGACGGACAGAATTTTTGAACCATCTTTTTTCGTCTTCGCTATCATGTCATGTTTGATTTTTATCCCAAATTTTTTTTCGACGAATGCATAACTTCTTACTAAAATTCACGTCATGGGTGCTTAGTTAAAACTTGCGCAGTTTCATGGATCACATAAAATGCAAAACACATTTTTTTAACTGCTATTGGTGACGCACGGTCTGTGAGACCGGGTTTTAATGTTGTTCTTATGGGTCCGTTCTTCACGTTACCATTGGCGGGTTAATTTTTTTCTTTAGCAGGACAGGAGAAAATAGATAGATAGATAGATAAATTCTTTATTTTTTTTCATCGTGTATGTTGTTTTACAATTTTTTTTACGTAAGAATAAGGACTTGGCAATAACTGCCGTCTGCCTGAAATGACATTTCATATACATATAATAATAAATTTAGGAATGCAAAAATAGTAAACAAGATTTTTAAACAGTATTAGTGTTTAACAAAATGGTTATAGAAATTTAATAATTTTTTTTGAAGTGAAACTTCTTTAGAATCATTGTGATTTCAAACCGGATGCAACGGAAAAAACGACAGGTAAGAGACACAAATACAAAAATGTGTAGGATGAAGCCAGGAAAGAATGAGACAGAAATATACATACTATTTTTCTGACGGAAGTAACGCTCAGTATTCCAATATGGCGGCACCGATGACTCGCATTAGCTCACCGTGTGCACCAACGAGTGAGAATATAAATACTATAATCTTACTCATTCATGCACGTGCTTCATGGCATTGTTTGTTTTGATCAATGCAGGGATGGGCAAGTAAAAAATATATCGATATTTATCGTATTGATATTCTTTAAAAGTATCGATAATTATCGGGTGAAAAAAATCATTATATCGATATATCGTCAGTTTTCTCATGATTATTCATACATATTACGAAAGCATTCAAAATTCGTAAAAAAGAATAGACATGAAGAAAACAGTAGGTATGTTTTTTTTAAAATGTTGTTTTGGCTAAAAATACAAATAACGGATATATCTGTTTATAAACGACTGAATTTAATAAATTAAAAAGAACACAAGAGTTTGAACTTCTTTGCTCGGAAACTGTGTTATGTTTCATCGTATGCATTTTATTTTAAGTGGCATGAATGAATTAAATTGGGGAAAAGCGCACTGCGACCTTAAAGATCTATTGTGCCCCTTCTAGAGCTGGATGAGGATACTCGTCCTAAAGCACTTCCCCCAAATTGATTTCTTTTAGGAAGGTTAATATTTGAGGTATTTTTAAAGAAGGTAATCTGCCCTTATTTATCTGGTAACTACCCAGGTTTTTTAGTCTTTTGTGCATTAGTGCACCACATCCACCTAATATGTGGTCCGATGTTTCTTCTTCTTCATCGCAAAATCTGCATGCTGCCCTGCTTGATAGCCCTAAGATATTTAGGTGTCTTTTTAGTTTGCAGTGCCCTGTGAGGAAGCCCGTTTTGATTCTAAGGCTGTTTCTGTATAAGTTAATGCAGGCTGTAAATCGTTCTTGTTTGTAGTTTCCCAGTAACATTTTTGCCTTTATTAGCTTGGGGAGTTCTTTCCAGTGATTGGATCTCTTAGTCTCTTCGTTTGTTTAAGTTAAAATTTAATCATTTCAGTGATATTATGTCCATAATCGTCAAAGAAGTTTTACTTAAATCGCGCGTAAAGGTTACACGCACACATTTTTTTTTTATCATTCATCAATTTAAAGGTGATTTGAAACACAAAAGAGCAATTTTGTATAATTTGCAACATGAAATAAGACATATTACAAAAAGCTGTTACGGTAGTTTAGAGTATCACGACAAAATTCATATAGACTGAGCCAACCCAAGCCTCCATTTAATATTTCATAAAGTCTATTCACTGTGATAGAGCTTTCCAAAAAGTATAATCGCCGAATTTCTTGTAATATAGGGCAAACCGCTAGGAAGTGACATATATCTTCGTTCTCTCTTCTATTACAAAGCTCACAAAGCTGCGGCAAATCTTCCCGATGAGGTATAAAATTTAAATTTAAAATCTCAACTCTAGCTCTGAAAATTATGCTTATTTGGAAGGCTGAAAACTCACTTCGAAAGTAATTGTTGCTTGAGTTCAATTGGTGATTTAAATGTCTAAATATATTTCTCGAAACAGATGAATTAGCCTTGGAAAGATGTTCTAAGAACATAGCATGGTCAAGTTTTGCGATTAGAACTGCGAACTGAGTCTGCCATTCTTCCACGTTATTTTCTGTTAAATTAAAAGAATAGTCCTGGAAAAGAGCGAGTTGATTCCACTCTTTGAAAGGAGAGGCATTTGTCTGCAACAATTTTTTGTTTAATTTTTTTGTAAAGACACACATCACTTTTATTCATCACTCTAACGATGAAGTCCGCGCTAGCCTTCAGATTTTTTATATGGATAGGTGTTATTCCTGACTCAACATAAATAGCATAATTCGGAGTAGAATTTGGCAAACGAAAGAGCCGCTTAAAGAAGTGTCTTTGAACGTTTTCAAAAGCTTCAAGATTTAAGTATCCGAACACTTGAACACCATAAGTTAAACAAGAATTAACCGTTGCATTAAATGCTTTATATTTGGACGCAAGATCAATATTTTCGTTTGAAAAAAACTTTGGCCACATCAGATTTAATGCCAGTTTGGCTTCAACACTTTTTCTTTTGGAATGCTTGACAAAACTCAAATTGTGGGTTAAAATAATACACCCAAATACTTGAATTCTTGTATAACCTCAATACGCATATTATTGAGAAACCAATTTTTTTCAGGACGTCAACGCGTCTGTCCTAATTCAAAAATGAGAATTTTAGTCTTTTGGACATTAATTTCTAAACCCCGTCTCACAAAACAGAGAAAGTCGATTTAATTGTAATTGTAGCGTAAAAGGATTGTCCGCAAAAATCGTTAAGTCATCCGCGTATAAAAGTACTTTAATAACAGTATTGGCAAAAAGAACTCCACCAGGAAGAATCAATCATCCCTGAGGAACGCCCGCGGTTGTTTCAAATTCATTCGAAGACTCAAAACCATCCCATACCCTTGCATTTGACGACGCTAACAAACTTGCATAGGTTGAGAGAAACTTATGCGATAGGCCCATACATGAAAGTTTATAAATAAGTGCTTGTCTATTGACTTTGTCAAATGCTGATTTAAAATCAACAAAGCAAGTGTAAAGCTTCTTTTTTTTGATGTGGATATGATGCTGAGCAATGCTAGTAATAGCAAAGATATGATCCATGGTTGAGTAACCTGGACGAAACCCAGCTTGGAAGATACTTAGACCATTATTGTCATCAATCAATTTCTTAAGCCTTTCGTATAAAATAGTCGCAAAAATTTTCCTAATTGAGTTTAAAATAGAAATTCCACTATAGTTCTCCCCAATATTCGCATCACCTTTCTTGTAAATCGCAAAAATAACCGATTTGTTGAAACTACTTGGGATAGCAGCATCTGCGTATAATTTATTGAAGAAAGGAACGATGTAATTTTTAAATTCAATCGTACTGTTTTTGAAAAATTCTACCGGTATACCATCTGAGCCCGGCGCTTTATTATTTTTCATTTTTTGAAACTATTCGATGCTTCCAACTCAGAAAGTGATATATCGAGTTCGTTAACTGCAAACTTAGGTAGCGCGTAATCGAAGGTATGAAGGTCTTTGTCCGCTGAAAGCAGAGTTTTAAAATGAGCTGCTAGCGTTTCATTTATTTTAAGATACATGGTTTTAAAAAATTGCGTATTCGACGATCTAAAAAGTTTAAGACAAACAAAAGAAAGTTTACGAATATTTTCGCAGTCTTTGTCATACCATTTATTCTTAGATATAAATGTGTGCGTATTATTGACAGCAAAAGGAGCAGGAGAAAATACAATAACATTAATTTAATGTGTATGATGTTCAATTATTGCTAGCGCAATAAAAAAAGCGTGAGTCATGTCCAATACTTAAAATTTTTATTGCCAAGACAAAACCACTGTTATGAGCTTGTTGACATAAAGTTTCTAGCTCGCAGTCATATTCTAACGGCAAATCGATACATAATCTGAATTTTAGAAATTAGACTTTGATTGAAAATTTGATTTTTGATTTTGAGCGTCATATTTTTGGGCGGTGTGTCGCACTTATTTGTGCGCTATGACACATTTATTTGTGTCACTATGACATTTTGAGATTTGGGCGATACGTCAAGTCCTTTATCTTGAAGTGCGAAGTTCCCCGAGCGTCCACAAAAGGAGTGACAAGAACCCCTACGAACCCCTACCAATTGGCGCCCAATTCCTACGTCAAATAACCGTCCGCTACACACTAGTCTATTGTTGTTTTTGTAAATGTTGAGGTCGAGAAAATTGATTGAGTTGTTTGTTTCTATTTCTGTTGTGAATTTTATGTTTATATTTATATTATTCATGTAATAATTATTTTTAATAATTCGTTTTTTATAAAATTCATCTTTTCTTTTCATCAAAGGCTGTTAGGGGCCAGTTATAGCGATACGGAAAACAAAACCGAAAAAAAATTCAAATGGAAAATATAGTATGTTATGGTTCGATTTAAAACATTAATGCTATACTGATAGATGGCAACCAACTCAGAGAATTTATTTTGGAAACAAAAGTTTGAATTGAACTTGTACTTTTTGTTAAAAACGAAATTTGATATTTTTCTTTTATACGTATAACAGAAAAATAAATAAATGCATTTTTAACAAAAAGTATTTGTTCAATTAAGATTATTATGAACAAAAAACATTCTCTGAATTGATTGCCATCGATCAGTGTAGCATTTGTCTTAAGAATCGAATCAGAACATAAAAAATTTTCCATCTGAAAATTTTTTCGGTTTGGTTTTCCGTATCGCTATAACTGGCCCCTTACTCCGAAAACGGCTTAAGCAATTTATGAAGCTTGGCAAAAATTTTTCAAGTCGTTTAGGCTATATCTCAGTGACATAAAACACACACAGATCAATCGGCGGTGTGGCGTAAGCTATTTTTATGGACTTCTTTATGATCGCAATGTTAAAATTTTGTCTTTCTGCATCACGTAACCCATTTTTGAAAGTAAGAAAAAAATTTATAAAAAAAAACCCGTCCTTATTAAAGTGACACGGAGTGTTACTACTCTAATATTATAAAGCACATCCCTATTTGCAAATGCTTTTATTTTTTTTTTCGCTTTTCAATTCATTTTATAATATATATTTCTTTCAGAGAAAGAGTTTTTTAAAGTTTCCTTTTGAAGCTTTATGTCAACGGTTTGTTCACCCTAGGTTGGCAGGAAGGATGCCAAATGCAGTTCTCAGCTTCTCAACTAACTTTTTATGACCATAACGAGCAATCAAATAATTAATAAAAAAGAGAAAAAAATTCAGAAGTGGGGTAGGTAGGTACTCCAGGGCTATGTACATTGTACATAGCTCTTAATGTTTGTTTATTACTTGTAGTTTTAAAAATATACACACATACATACACTACAAATAGATATCCTGCTGACTTTTGCTGATGCTGTTCTGAGTGATAATTCTACGATTCTGATCAAACGAATTTTTTTTCTATTTCTTAGACATAGATATAATTTTTCAAAACATTCATTTGAAAGTTAGATACTTATGTGTTATACTTGTATTTTTTATGTAATAAATGAGTGCATCCGCATACTTTCCAATGGGTTTTTTGTATGTATATCTACCTACTTAAGCTATTTCTATGTGTTCATTTTATGAAATTGAAAACTTTGAATTCCAGGAAGTATTTTAAGAAGAAAAAGGTCTTTTTTGTGAAATAAGATGATGAATACGAAATATTCTTTGGAGCTTTCTTACTGATGCACTTCTTGGTCCGTCACTCTACCTTCAAGTATAGTAGGATTGCAGGAACTCGAAATACTATAAGATGCAAGGAGCGTAAATCCTGGATTGAACAAATTGCGCAGCTCTTCTAGGGGTATCAAACCAGACTTCCAAGAACTTCAGAGGTTAGAAACGCGAAGTTACGAAGAAAGAAAACCAGAAAAAATTTAACAACTGGCGCGGTATCACCGTTCTGTTCGTTTTTCCTAAATGAATGACAACTATTATAGAGGACAAAGTCCAATGTCGGATCTACGATCATGCGTAAAATCATCCTTGAACAATCGTCTGAGAACCAATCACAGTTTTACCTCATGATTGTAGATTTTAAGAAAGCGAAATTATAGACGCTTAATCTAAATCAAGTGACCATAAGGTAGGTCACTCAGTTTAATTATTTGGGCAGTTTTAAAGCACTCGATGGCGGCACGGACCTGGATTTCAACAATTAAATAAACAAAGCCTTTAGTACATTGGAGACTTTCCCACCATATTAAATTTTTTAAAGCAAATGAAACTTACAAAATTTGAACAGTTTGAAAGAGAACAAAAGAAAAATCACTCTTACCTTTCCTAAATTGATGAAACCATGATCGCTGGCCACCTGATCAGCCAATCCTTCCTCCTCTCCATTCGGCACATGAACAGCCCACGTATGCGTAAAATGTCCACCTGGCGTTGACGGATTCGCTTCGAATTCACTATCATCGGCCACAACGCCGACATTCGAACTACATAAACACAACACAACACTAATTTGCAAACATAAAACTAAAAACTTTGTGAAATCAGTCCGTTTGTCTACGAAAAATGCTCGGGATCTCAGGAATATCGTTGCTGCTGACCTCGTTTCCGTGCGCCAGTGTTGCCGCCGCACATTTCCACTCGCTGTTGTAGTTATTTTGGTAACTGCAATTTGCGTTTTATCACAATTGGTTAAGATTTTTTTATTTGAATTGTTGTTGGAGGTGGTGGTATGTATAATTGTTGGTGTATAGGACGACGATAATATCCTTCGACGAGGACTTTTGTGATGTTTAACTAGTGAGTTGCTAGAATTTGAAGCTGTTGTCCTCGCAGATGCTGTTTCCATCACCGCCACCGTCGCTGAATTGTGTGGGGATGATGAAAAACTCCACCGTACAACGTCGTTCTTCATTTTGTTTGGATTTAATATGTGCCGGTATGTCCTTGTTGTAAAAAAAAAAAAAAAAACAATACTTAATAGAAACGGTTTTCTATCTACTACGATGTGAGCTGCCTAGGAAGTCCAATGTCCTGAGTGCTGGTTTTTTATGTTGCCTATGATGGATTTGTGCATCAATATGAGTGTGTGCGAGTTGAGTCTGTAAAAAAAGAAGAAAAAAAACGTAAACGAGGGATAAATTATGATTAAATAAGAAAAAAAATTCTGTAGAAATTCAATTTATTCTCGTAAGGATAACTCGATTACAAGGATCTTTCTGGGGTAAGATTTTTTTCTTTCTTTGGTATATGTTTTTTTTTAACAACGTAGCGCATTTTTTCTGCACTTTTCCCATAAAGTTTTGAAAAGAGAGAGCTCTAAAGTGGGTTGAATGGGTTCAATTAAAATGCAATCAATTTAAATCAGGTCGGACAGCATTAAGAGAGAAGGATATTGCTTGAAGCTCACACTATTTAATATAAGGCCAAGCGGTGGGTTCTGGCTTTTGCCTTCTACAGAATAAAAGCCTTTTAGCTTTCACACTTGTTGAGGGCTACCGCAGCAACAGAAGATTTAATACACTACGGGGTTCTGTTTGATGAAGAGGTTGCAGAAAAGGGAATTATTTTGTAATTTACCTAAGAAAAAAGGACACTTTGGAAGAACCATCGAATGGGAGTATCAGAAATGAAAGAACAAAGATATCAAAGGTTCGTAGTTTTTTTTTAAATCTAACTGCAGTTAAGTCAGTTAAGTTAATTGTGTCTTTCTTTGTGATTAAATATATTTGAGGTTTGGGGGAAATCATTGTCTGCGTTACATAAATTTCTGGGTATTATGTAATTAAATTTGTTGAAATTTCTTGCATTTAATTTGGTTTCAATACTTCAAAAAATCAGTTCATGTTTTAACCTAAGGAATTTCTATTGCAATGTGTAGTGTTAGGGGTTCTTTCGGTACCATTTTTATTGCTTTAACTCATCATAAATAAATGAATGCTATATCGTTGGAAAGCTATTGAACAGGAAAAATGTACAATACATAAAATACATGAATTTACATAAAGTTTGAGGCAGGTAAGACTTAGGTAAGACGTAAGAGCGATATACTTATAACAAAAACGGATGATTTGTTTCTTCTGCCGAGACACTCGACTGTTCATTGCTATGTTGCTTAAGCTTCACCAACAAATCAATTCAAAGGATCCAAATGAATGAGACCATATATGCTAAAAACAACCTATTGAAATTCAGACGAATGAAAGGAATATGAAATAAGCGGCACCTAATCCTACGCAAGAGTAGTACCCCGTGGCGTAGTGGTTAGTGTGTCGGACTGCCACGCTGAGGGTTCTTTGTTCAATCTCTGACTCAACCTTAGTTCGGATTCGGCGGTAAATTGTAGATCCCTTCCATTCCTGCAGAATATCAACACACACACATGAATGGTTGATAGTGTAAGTCACAGGCACCGGCCCCGCTTGGAGCTGTTGTGCCAACATTTTTTTATTTTAATCCTACGCAAATCAAATTTCTCAAAAAAGTCAACGAACTCCGGACTGCACTGGGCATTCGTCCAGCTTAGATGTTTTACTCTTCACTCTACGAACTACGACATCAACTTTGACAAAGTTATTGAGAAGCACATCTTGTGAGCTCAGCGTTATCGGCTTTGTAGCGAGTCAGAAGACGGCGAAGAAGTTATTGCTAGATAATCTTACTTGGTCTCAGACCGAACTCTCTACCACCAAGTGTTTATACAGAAGAGACTTTTTAAGCATACTGCATGCTAGTGCCAATACAGGAGTCAAAATAGACTGGGACAACTATCGCCTGTAACCGAGCGAAGATCTTGACATGTCGAACAAGCTTAAATAAGGTTAAAGGTTTTCATAAGGATGTGACACAAGATTAGTCCACAATATCAAAAAGGCTGTTATCCACCTCAACTCCAGAATTACCTCCTTGAAACCAATATTTACACATCAACCAACCAACTATCGTTTCCAACCTCTTAAACAGGTTGTTACGTGAACCGTGCCTTTTAGATGGTTTTCAGCCAGGTGGTGTGGTTTTCTGGCTGTTTTTTTTTTTTTTTTAACGGAACCTCTTTGAATACGGCGAAATCAAAGAGTATGGGCCTCTAATAACCGATGACCACAAGAGGAACTGAATGGGTGGAAACTGCATAAGAATTTAAAAAAAAAAAATTTACAATGAGGACTTAATGAGTCTTAAAATGAGTATAGCAATACCCTACGTTTAGAAAAGTGGAACTGGTTTCCTTCCACTAGATTGCAAGCCTAAAAAAACTATCACCCGCGGGAAAACTCTGATTGCCAAACGGGCTCAAGCAAACAAAACCAAAATAGCGATAAACAGATGCTGACTTCCGAAGAAAAGAAGATTATCAACACCAAATCTACGATACAAGAATGAGAGAACTAAGAGAAAGATAAAAAAGAACACCCCGCTTTTGTTGGAATAGCCTTATACCATTATCTGGCCGATGCGGCTTCACACTAAGGAAGTCTTACATCGACCGAATTTCCACATTACACCAGCAGTCCACCAATTAATTTCTAATCAAAGTCAAGCCTTGGCTCTAATAAAGCATCGCTTCCCAATAGATCAGTGAAATCAAGCATCGTTTCGCGTGATTCGTAGTTAGATATGGAGGCCGTCAAAACTTATAATTGGCATGTGTTGTGTGTTCTTCTCTCTTCTGTTCTGTCTGTCTCTCTCGGTCGTTGTATTGTTTTGTGTGTATTGTCTTGAGCCGATGGCCTCAGTTGCCAGTGATTGAAAGTATGTCTTCTTCGTTTATTCATCTCATCGACGCACGGAGTAAATTAAATGTAATGTAATGTAAAGATTTCAAAGCCCCTTATGTCATTGTAAGGAGAAAGGAACTAGTGTCATGTTTCTTTGTTACCCAGATATCCCTGCTCAACTGAATTCGCCTAATCAAAATAAAGTTGGAGAAGTCAAGCTGCTCCGATAAAAATGAGAAAATGCTCCGAGATCATCAACAACACAAAGTCAAGCACAGGGAATAGTTCTCGGCAACGATGCCAGTGCATCTGTTACTATTTTAGTGATTGAAAGGGTGACACGCCTCAACATTCGCGGAGAAAATATCAGGGTCAAAATATCCGAGGACAAAATATCCGCGGACAGCATGCCCCCCTGACATAGGTCATTGTTTATGCACCGACATGCTCTCCCTCTTCAACGAAACCACTGATTTGTTTGTAAAATGACAATTGATGGGTATAATTTCGAGGTAGTCAGACAACAAAGAACTATATGAGATGTAGGTACATCGACAAAAGAATCGTTAGAAAACTCATGCAACATGTAACAGTATAAGGAATTTATATGGGAGCTCAATTTGCTAACAAAGCTTTTAAAGGCATAACAGAAGGATTCCGAAAAAAAGGAAGATCTCACGTGCTGTGATCATAGCTTTTTGAGATACAATATTTAAGACGCCCGGCACATCGAGCTCAGTTAAGTTAATAAGTCGGTTACATTTTGAAAACTTTCAAATGCCGTTGCATTTCGAAGAATCTATAATGAAAGCATATATAACTCAATAAGTTGCAAGCAGCTCCACACATCCTTTTCTATGATTTCGAAAAAATGAGAGGATCCCAGTTTTATGTTTCCAAAAAAAAAAAAAAAAATTAAAAACTCGAAATAGTTTCATGTTTTCTTGGTTTCTGTTGGCTTTCACCACAACCAAAACCACAGCCACAGCTCACCAAATCCCATGCGAGTATATAGTCCTCAAGCAATCAAAGTCATATTCCTTGAACCGAAGAGTGTTCACACATAAATCATCTTCTCTGGGTGGATAATTAAGAAAATCTACAGAAACCCGAACATGCTGCTTGTTGTTTTTGTTTCCCGCACCCACCATCACCTCCAGTCATAGTCTGGAGCAAGAGCAATAATATCTTGCATTTTGTTGAGTCAAGTGTCGTTGGTTGTTTGTTCCTTGGTTGAACTGGAATGTGCATTCGCATGATGCACGAACAGATAAAACGCACAAAGCTGTCGTACACTATCGAAACGAAGGAAGAACCATGACATAATCAGACGTCAGACATTATGGACTTATGAAATTCGTGTCGAGCTAGACACATTGAGATACAAATACAAAAACGGACTTACATGTAACACACACTACAGAAAAAGAAGAAGTGGAGAACCAAAGAAGTGTTCATATTGCGTTTGATCCTCATCGCAGGATATGTAGGTCAGTCAACATTATCTTGAACACATATCCTCGGGTAAAATGATAAATCTTCTTCGGCATCGGCATCGGCTTTGGCTTTGGCTTCGGCTTCAGCATCGACTTTGAAATGCAAAAGGGTGTGTTTATGAACTCATAGCGCTCTTTTCTTCCCTCGTTTCTGCTTCTGATGCAAATTTGTGCAACTGCTGATGCTGAATGCTATCAAATATAATGTGCAGAAGAGTTGATTGTTAGCCGAGGGAAAACATGCAAAATTTGCTATCGCACTTATGCGAGTTATGGGTTATTATGGCCAAAGGGTTGGTTGTAGATAAGGGTGGTGTGGGTGATGGTGATAATAGGTTGGTACGATATATTGTGCTTTTAGTTTTGGATTTATTAAGTTGGACGGCACAACGGTGCAAAGACGGAAACAGTGCATCGACAACGACGGCGACGTAGTACAGTGCTGGAACGATACGCTACTGGTGCTGTCTCCGTCATCGTTTTGTTCAAAAGATGAATGTTTTGAAAGTTTACTTTGCTGAATTCTAATGTTGAAAAATTAGTTTTGAGAAGATGTGGAAGAAGTCGATTTTGTTGAAGTGTTGAAATTGAAAGACGAAGTTTTTGATGTTCTGTCAGATGTATATGCATATTATTCAAAATGAATTCTTTCCTTAAAGAAGTTACAAACTCCCCGATAGCAATATGCAGTTAGAGTACAAAAAAGGGCAAAAAAAAAAAGGAAAAAAGGAACGAAGTTAGAAATGAAGTTTTGTTTGGCTTTTATAGAGAAACACAGATAGTATTCAACGAGGGATGTCATCTTTGGTTGTAAGGAAAGTTTAATCTTTTATTTTCTTTCGTTTAAGTCAAAAAAGACATTTTAATGCTAAAAAGTTCAATGTATCTACATGTTTTGAATACATACTTTAGTATCTACTTTTTCTTTTATTTTACAATATTTTGAGATGTTTTTAGTTTTAAAAGTAGGTACCTACTGATGGTCAATTTCATAACTTTTGATGAAATATTTATTTTAATGATTTTTTGACAAATAATAACCTCTTCACTTTAAGGTGGATATGGGATCTACCAAGCAGCATCTTATAAAGACTTTATGACGTCAAAAAACAAATATTTGTACGATATATTTTAGTGTTAAATTTTCGGTAGTTATCAGTGCTCTAACATTGTCTCTTCAAATGTATAGTCTGTCTGTATTGTTACCTTAAATTCTGGACCGATTTGCTACAAACTTAGTAAACAGTATTATTATGAGACCTACGGAGGAGTTTTTGGAATAAGCATTCTAGCTTCAAAACTTTTTTCTCGTAAACCACTTATAATGATACTTAATACTATTAATAATTACTACTAAAGTTAGCACTAAATATTTTATAAGTAACTATATGTAACACCTCTGTAATACATGAGTATATGACAATGAAATAGAGATCATTCTAACCAAGAAACTCTTGAGTACCACACCACTTCACGGATTTTGATGAAATTTTAAAAGCCCTTTTATAGACTGAAATTAGTATAATTTCTAAAATTTTAAGTTTTTTTTAAGCCCACCTCGGGCCAAAGTTCTTCAAAAATTAAATTGAACATAAAGCGATTGAGCACCACTGAAGGAGTCTGATGATCGGGTTGGTCCCGTGAAATAGCTATAATTCCAGCCTATGAACATGGTGGTAGTGGTAAGTTTTTGGTTTTTTTCAAAAACTATTTTTTCAAAAATTTTAAATTTTTTGTTTTCAGATACGAACTACAAACTGCTAGATGTTGGCTTACTCAAAAAAATTTGGAATATGTTTTCGAAAAGTTAAAAAAAACACAGTTTTTTCCTTAAGGTTATCTATATCTCTCGCAGATGTAACGCGGATTGGCCACCAAGGTCATGCGATTTGATCCCGTTAGACTTTTTCTTGCGGGCTTCCTTTTAGTCGCAGGTCTATGCGAATAAACCACAATCGACCGATGACCTTAACTTGGACATAACAAAAGCCATCGCTGAAATTCAAGGTCTATATGTGGAAGAGTCATTGAATGATGGACAACTCGGATCCATGCCACTGTAAGAAGCATAAACTAAATACAGACAGTCGATATCGTTAGAGCCTTTTCTGAGCAAATCCAAAAAGAAACATAAGCGAGAGCTACAGTACGTTTGCAACGAACTGTTGGATACCCTATTCCCTATTTTTGTGTATGTGTATGCGTTCTTCTCCCGCAGCCAGCCGATCATCCAGTTTCATAAACAAAATTCTTCTTTACCAGACAGAAAAAGATTCAATAACTTTAATTTTGTGTGGTGTGATGTTCAATTAGTGCTGGCACAATAAAAAAAAGACGTGTGCCATGCCCAAAGTTAAGACTTTTATTGCCAAGGCAATTAGTATGAGATCAGTGACATTCAATTTTATTCTTGCAGATCGATTTGAACAAATCAAGGCAAAACTTAAATTTTTAAAAATTAGATTTTGAATGGAAATAGCGAATTTGGATGATTTTAACAATTCTTGAACCACACTCTGCTACGTTACCAAGGAACTTAAATCTAATTGTTCATCTTTTTACTTTAAAACTGCGACCGAAAGTTAAAAAACGTTAAAAAATTAATGCATTATATGACTTTTGACGAAAACGTCCTTTAAAAGTGGGCGTGTCTTAAAAATTTGAAGTAATAACTAAGCTTTGAGCATTAGTCATTATTTAGCCATATGTGTAAAACTACAGCTGAATCGAGCAGTTTTTAAGCGATCTTACCTGAACAAAAGTATTTTATCGAAATCACGCCTTTAAGCCTTTAAAAGTGGGCGTATTGAACAAATTTACACAACAAAATGTAGATATTTGTTTCATAAAACGAACGGAAGGGAAAAAAAGCTTAAATTGAATATTGGTAAATTTTAAAAAATTTTAAAACAACGTTTTTCATTCTTTCATGAAAAGTGGGCGAAAGCCACGCCCAAAACTCAAAAATTTCTTTTCATAAACAAACGTTTAAGTTTCTACTAAGAGACGCAAAATTTTGGCTTGCGGATTCATTATAAATACCGTTTATTTGCACAAACAATTTTTTATAGTTTCAAGTGAAAAGTGGGCGTCAGCCACGCTAAAATCAAATTTTTTGATTTCACACACAAGATGTTTATGTGCAAGTAATACCCACAAAATTTAATGTTTTTCGCTTTAATATAACAATTGTTATTTTATAAAAACAAAATTGATGGTTTCGTATGAAAAATGGGCGTCAGCCACGCCCAAACTTTTATTTAATTGGAAGAAGGTTTACCTAAAGCTTACGTGTGCAAAATTTTAGCGTTATGTTTTTATCGTAACTGTACAAAAAACATAATTTAATTTTACCAAATTGAGGTTGTTCATCAAAAATGGCGATTGTGGGCGTGTTTGTGGGCTGATTTTATCGGTTCAAGAACTTAGCCTTACTCTTGAACCAAAGATTATATATACCAAGGCTGAACGTCAGGTGTTTATATTATTTCCAATAAATGGCCATGGAAATGGGCCTTTAGATCTTATTAAATATTCTGTTGCAAGTGTTGACGCTATTGATGATTGTTCGGATTCTTTAATATTTCTTTCCACTATACTTTATGATCAAGAACCACTTCAAGATATTTTGCAGCACTAGAAACCTAGCTTTTATTATTTCAGGTGCCCAACTAGAAGTCCTTTTCGGGAAGTGCAATCTCAGCAGATCACACCTGGTGAGTTTGAGTTTTCATGAGGGTATTCAAATTTCTGAATTCTTGAGCTGAAGTTTGGCGGCTTGAGCCAAAGAAGAGTAATTTTATAAAAGGCTTCAGAGTCACCTCAAAGTAAAAGTCAGCTCAGACAAAAAACCACACAGTATTCATTAGAAGATTGGAAGAGTGAAGACTGCATTGCATATGGTACTTTTCGTAGTTTGGTGAACCTATGTCTATTCAAATTTTTCGCTCGGCTGCTTTTTTTTCATAAAAATATCTGTTTTTGTATTCGCTTTAGATGGTGTTGAAGAGGCCTTTATGAGTTGTTTTGCTACTATTTTAAGCTCTATTATACAGCCTTGTTTGCCAGCTAAAACATAAGCGAGAGCTACAGTACGTTTGCAACGAACTGTTGGATACCCTATTCCCCATATTTTTGTATGTGCATGCGTCTGCCTCCCGCAAACAGCCGATGTTTCAGAAACAAAATTCTTCTTTAGCAGACAGAAAAAAATTCAATAACATTAATTTTATGCGGTGTGATGTTCAATTAGTGCTGGCGCAATAAAAAAAGGAGTGCGCCACGCCCAAAGTTAAAACGTTTTATTGCCAAGGCAATTGTTATGAGTTCAGTGACATTCAATTTTATTCTTGTAGATCGATTTGAACAAAACAAGACAAAACTTAAATTTTTAAAAATTAGATTTGGAATGGAAATAGCGATTATGGGTGTTTTTAACAATTATTGGACCACACTCTGCTACGTAACCAAGGAATATAAATCCAAGTGTTCATCTGTTTACTTCAAAACTGCGACCGATACTTAAGAAACGTTAAAAAAATTAATGCATTATACGACTTTTGACGGAAATGCCCCTTAAAAGTGGGCGTGTCTTAAAAATTTGAAGCACTAACTGCACTTTTTTCAGTATTTAGGCATATGTGTAAGACTACAGCTGAATCGAGTAGTTTTTAAACAATCTTACCTGAACAAAGGTATTTTACCAAAATCACGCCTTTAAAAGTGGGCGTATTGAAAAAATTTACAAAAGAAAATGTAGAGATATATTTCTCAAATAACGAACGGAAGGAAAAAGGTTTAAATTAAACATTGGAAATGCTTTAAAGTCTGAAGGCTACGTTTTTCGTTCTTTCATGAAAAGTAGGCGTAAGCCACGCTCAAAATTCAAAAATTTCTTTTCATACACAAACCTTTTCGTTTCTATTAAGAGACGCAAAATTTTGGCTTGCGGATTAATTATAAATACCGTTTATTTACAAAAACAATTTTTTTATAGTTTCTAATGAAAAGTGGGCGTCAGCCACGCCCAAAATCAATTTTTTTGATTTCATACACAAGATGTTTATGTGCCAGTAAGACCTACAAAATTTAATGTTTTTCGCTTTAATATAACAATTGTTATTTTATAAAAACAATATTGATGGTTTTGTATGAAAAATAGGCGTAAGCCACGCCCAAACTGAAATATTTTTAATTGATTGGAAGAAAGTTTACCTAAAGCTTACGTGTGCAAAATTTTAGCGTTATAACTGTACAAAAAAACATAATTTAATTTTATTAAATTGAGGTTGTTCAACAAAGATGGCGATTGTGGGTGTGTTAGTGGGCGGATTTTACCGGTTCAAGAACTTAGCCTTACTCTTGAACCAAAGATTATATATACCAAATTTCAGCTTTCTAGCTCAAAAATTGCGACCTCTAGAGAGTATACATACGGACGGACGGACGGACGGACGGACGGACGGACGGACGGACGGACATGGCTAAATCGACTAGGCTTTTGATTCTGAGTCAGAATATATATACTTTTCTATACCTAACGGTATTATTTCTCTATGTTACAAACTCCACACGAAATACAATATACCCATTCTATGGAATAGGGTATAAAAATAGAAAATTATTTCGACGATTGTCGACAGAAAAACATACAAAATTATCCGTAAAATATCTATGTCCTTTAATTTTGCTTTAAATTATTTCCTTCAGTAATGTTAATTAATGGAGTAAAAGGACTTTGAAAATAAAATAAAATTTTTAACAAAAAAATTTAATTTAAATATACAATAATAAACACCCTCCAAGCTATAGTTTACAGCACTTCAAATATCCTGTGCCTGCTGCTGCTGCTCTTTATGTTTGCCCAAGATTTCTATAAGATTTGTCCTTACGCGGTAATAAAAGCAAAAAATAAAAACATCTCATTATAGACCTCCTTGTGTATTCAGAAGTTACAACCGCAAATTTGCTCACTATTTTACATTTAATGTATACGTTAACATCTCAATTACGACGTTCGTCGGTTGGCGTCGTCGTCGTACTTATATTTTGCTTACTCTGTTGTGGTCCCGTTAAATCAACCAAAAATAGGTCCAGCGCAGCACCACAAATGGGAAACTTGTGTTCCGCTTCATTGAGAAAATAACAAAGCCCATTAACTTCCTTTCGGTCTAGATGATGGTTGATGGTGCGGATATAGCGAGGACGCACGTCGCTTTGGCAGCAACAACGCTACGTGACGAGCGAGTTGGTGGTGGTGAATGGTAAATGGTGACCTTTAAGTACTAGTATATGACCTTTCAGGGTATGTTTGCTTATTCTCATCCAAAGATGAAGATAGAACAGAACAGCTATACAGCTAGGAAAACAACAACAGGATGCGTTGCGTAAAGCATAATTACAATCAGCATTGGAAACAATTTTCAGCTGTCGGCTAGTCATTAATATTGATAGACGGACCTGTTTCTGCCTCTGGAATGATATTATTAATGACCGGCACGGCAACGCGAATCGTTATCGTTCTAACTGCCAATGCCGGTCACATTATCAAAATGGCTGCCAATGCCATGATGGATAATGGCAGCGATATTCACCTACAAACACCACACCGCACCGTCGTCGTCGGCGTACGTCGTCACCGGCCGCCTGCCGCGACGGCCGCCCCACCAGCCGGCGGCGGCGGCCGGCGGCGTCACTCGGTCGGTCGTCACAATCATCATAATGCCAACACAACAACCAGAACCACTATGCCCAAAGGATATACTATATAAGCAGATTAGGAGCTGTCCAATTTATTGTACTTAAGAGATTAATACTAATGTACTTCTCGCCGATGCCCTCTTGAATGTTTGCACCTAAAAACACACTACAAACAAGAACAAAATTCCTCTATCCTTATTGCTTGTGTTAACAACCATCAATTATGCCATTCATGAGACTTTTGATGGACGCGCGGAGGATCAACAAAAGTTTGGCTTTAGTGGGATAACTTTTTAGCTTGTGTGCTGTGCCGTTCCTTGCCGTGCACACAACTGTACTCTTGTCCTGCTAGATGTTGTTGGCTTAGAAAAATAGTAAAAAAAAATTGTTATTTCACAACCTACTATAAAGAAAGGGTGGGAGGGGGAAGATGAGGAACTAACGAACTTTCTAACTCTCCGCAAAACAAAACAACAAAAAAGGACATTCCTCTATCCTCCTGGAAATCGGGGGATTTCGTTTGTGTTCCGTTTTTGGCTATAAGGTTGAGCTCCTTTGTGTTTCAGAGTGTAAATTTGTGTGTTTATGGGAAGAAGGAGTGGGGTATACGGAGCAGTGAATGTGTATTTTTCTGCGAATTAATCGCACTGGGTATTTCTAATGCACAAATGCACAGAAAGAGGAAGTTGTATTTAGCACAAAACAAAGGTTAACAAAGTGGGCACTGGCGCTGGTCCGCTTAAATGTTGTTTTCCCATTTTAAAATGCTCACAGAAAAATGTTGGGAAATTGTTAATGTTTTCGCGCTTTTTGCCAAAAGTTTTGAAACGAATTGGCAACGGATGGTCATGAATAAGGGATTTAATAGCAAACTTTGCTATATAAGTTCACTTAAATGAGGAAGGAACTTGCTCTATGATAGTGATTCAGATACAGCTCATGGATATTTTAGTGACCTTGTTTTGTAAAGCGAAATAAATGGAAAAACAAAGACCTAGTTTTCGAGATGGAAGTTTAATTTATATTTAATTGAATTTGTTCAATTGAACATTCAAAGCTGGAAGCATTCTTTGACAGCTGCTGGATTTTGAAGAGTCAATGAGGCCTCACAGTCACAAATGAGTGTTGCTCTGTAACAAGGCGTAAAAGAATGGGCGCGAAAAAGTCGAGATAAACTTGGTGATTTGCAACAACCTCGATAGAATGGCGTTCTTAATTACATTTTGATTTTAAGAAGGCACTTGACGCTGACACACATCGAAATTCGAAACACTCCACAACACTTCATATTTTAATAGCTTTTGATGTTCAAGAAACTAAGGCTTGGACATTACATTTACTCATCTTAATAAAGCTCATCGGGTGCTGAATGTAGGGTCTAATTAGCTATGAATATGTTAAAACTTTAAACATCATAAGAACTTAGTATCTGATGCTGGAAATCTGCCACTTCGCGTCAACGAGAAATTTCTATGAGAAGATTGTTGTCACCAAGCTGATTCAAAAGGAGAACGCTAGACTTTTTGGAGACCATGTGTTGCTTATCCACTCAAGTGCCCCTTATGCAGAGCACCAGTGAGCACACTGCCAGCACGCCACCGAAAATTCCGCAACTGAAGTGCTGGATTATATTGAGTACCCACAGTGAAAGCCTCTGGTTCTGTGGTTAGTGCACGCTGGCCAACGCGAAAGTGGATAAGTACAAAGCTTAAGCGTTACAACGGAAAATCCAAATATCAAATGCTTATCAGGATGAACACGGAAACATGGAATAAGATATGCAAATACAACTGTAAACCTAAAAAAGAACCTACAAACTCTATTAGGCAGAATGATCACTTGGACGATGATTGACAAGAAGTCTGTCCTTCTATCTTCTAGTGGTTGATCATGCGTCTTCAAGTTTGAGGAAATCGAAAGTGCAAAAACCGTAGGTGTACCACATAACGTGCATACTATATTTGATAGACCTGTTTCTATTGAATCGCTGACAAATTTCATTGTTCCGAAACAAGATGTAATAACCAAAACAATGTACATATTCCCCTTACCAAGATTATTCAAATCAAAGTCTTTCAATCCGTTTGGAACACGAAAAGTCTCAAGTTTTTTTTTTTTATAATGCACACGCGCTCAAGGGATTTGTTATAGCCCTTTTAATGATAAGTCACAGCGCGAGCGATAGGAAGTTAGAAAGGAAGGGAAAGAAGGTGTCGATGAACATTGATCTTGAATGTTTGAAGATCAAAATGGCTATTAAAAATTGTGCCAGGCAATCCATTCCACATTCGTGTTGCACGGCTAAAGAAAGAATCTCTATATTTCACGGTACGTCCGAAATTGGGCTCAAGTGTAAACTGATGAGCGTTCCTTACAAGACGAGTATTACGGGGGAAATGATTAAGGGGTGGAACGCAGCTGGCTACTTCGAGTGAGCATTTTTTTTTTTCTTGGCAATCTCAAGTATATGATCATTCCAACGAAGATTGTCACTGATAACCGAGTACTGATAGCTTTTCGGCCTCCTCGATGTAAGTACCATTCATGGATAATGGCATAGGGGGTATGTTTAGCTTCAACGACAAAAGAGAGCATTGAGTTTTCGACGCATTAAACTCCACACGATTTCTAGTACCCCAATTCACAATTCTGTTTAAATCGGAGTTTAACGAGCTTATCATACGATTTCGTTGTAATAACACGTCCGAAGGCGAAGGCCGTGAGTTATCAAACGTATACGAAAAGCTGAGGGTTGAGTCGTCAGCAAAACAATTTAATGGATGAGAAGTCACAGACAAAAGATCATTTAAAAAAATGAGAAAGAGAGTCGGAGACAGAACGGAGCCCTGGGGCACACTAGCATTTATTTTGTGGAGATCAGACTTGAAACCGTCTAATACAACTTGTATTGAACGGTCCAGAAGATAGCTTCTAATCCAACGAATAAGAGTATTATCGATACCAATTGCACGCATTTTCGATACAAGAGCTTCATGCCAAACTCTATCAAATGCCTTTGAAATATCAAGCGCAATAATCTTGCTTTCGAAAAAGCGATGCAGATTTGTTCCACTGTTCGGTGAGATATGCCATCAGAGTACCAGTGGAACGATTGCTGCGAAAGCCGTATTGCCGGTCATTTAAAAGCTCCCGTTCTTCACAAGATACATATCCAAAAACTTTCAGCGTGACAGACACTAGATATAAATACTTCTCTTTAGGACGCTAGGAATTCTAAAGATGCCACAAAATGTGGTTAAAACTTATTTAACGAGGTAGAGTTCAAAAGGAAGTTTAAAATGTGAATTGCGCTCTGCAAAGTGAAAAAGCCAATACAGGAATTCAAGAGATGTTCGGACGTTCGGAGGACCAAGGAAACATCTTGGATAATTTGTTTCCTACTTACATACATACTTAAGATACAAATCAAAATTATTAATCTTAATGAAAGCAATTTGAAGCAAGTGCATCATCTACGCCCACGCATTGTATTTCCTGACAACTCATGCAATTCCGTGGAACAAAAATTGCATTGTTTTGATGGTATAAAAAACACCTTCCGCAAAATTCTATATTGTTGCTTAGGGCTAGGTATCATTTTGACTTTAGTGTTGGTAATTCCTTCAAAAGCTACGACCCGCAACCAGAGTATCAAAATCATTGCCAGCTAGCAACTAATCTCACCTAAGCCCCCAGTGTATCCTCTATGACCACTGAACTGCAATCTACTTCAAATGTCACCAAAACCCGCAGTCAACACAAATTGGGCACAACTACTACCTAGTTGGTGGCACAACTGGTTCACAGCTCATCTAACCCTTATACCAATTATTAAAATTAGCATCTGAAGGGTATAAGCGGAGAGCGCATGAGGGCGGTCACTCACCAACCCAACATCCTACATATACATTAGATACATTTTAACCCGACTGACTAGGTTCGCAATTTCATTTCCAATTAAGCGTGACACTATAACTGCGGGTGTTGTGCAGCAGCCGCTACCAAAACGAAAATACAGCCGAAACATACACAAATCAGATTACAGGGTGACACAGCTCAGGGCTGACGACGCGACGCCACGAAAGGGTACCGTGGATAGGTGATAGGTTATACACATATTTCGGATTTGAAGGTACACTGATCGAATTTTAAATGCTCAATCTAATAGTTATAAATGGGCAATATAAAAGAGAACCGTTGCTTTGTCGTGTCGGAAATACGGGACACACAACTTATCCTTTGCCAGCACTGAAATTTTTCCATTCTGCTACTACTGCTGCTGTATTGGGAAGGACCTAAGTAACGTTCGTTTTTGACATCAAAGTGAGTATATTGTGTTGGTGATGGTGAAGGTGATGGTAGGTACTAGTGGAGCTGACCTCTGGAGCATGAAGGTTATCCAATTTGTTGCCCTTACTATATAACATGGTTAAAGTTTCTCATTGAACTGACTGAATGACCGACGCAACGTACGAACCCAAGGCTAGAGCCCTATGTGTGTGTATACGATTCAATAACTTCCCATTTTTGGTAAGCTTCAAAAGCCCCCATTTTATATTTTTGTGCTCCTTTCAAAGTATGTACGCAACGGAGCGTATCCGGAACGTATCCGGTGCAATGCTTAACACAGTTCGGTCGGAACGGCACGGCGGTGGCGCTGCAATCGTTCGGTTACATAAATTCTGTGAAAGGATTTAATCCACCACCCTCTACCCTTTTAAAGAGGCTGCCTTTGCGTGAGTGTGTGTCTGTCTATATGCCTATAAAATTGAGGCCATCAAAGAAGGGATGAAAAGGAAATGAATGTGGCAGGCACCACCACAAGAGGTAATTTAAGGCCATGCAAATGCAAACGCACACAAATACTTACTTTCTCACTCAAATACAATAACAAAGGGACGCCTAATGGTTTCCGTTCTCGCTGGAATAATATAGTGTAAATCAACAAGGTTCATTGAATGCTAACCACTGTGCACCACTGCTTATTGGCATCGCACAATTTTAACCAGACCTGCAAGGATTCCAGAGTTCGTATTTATTCACGAACTATTACGAACATAGGTTTCGCTCCAGATTTATGTCTATGTATGTCTGTGTATGCGTATCTACTACCTATGTTCCGTTTTTTGGTTAAAAATGATCCAAATCTGTGTGTGATAAGCTATGTCACTGGCAGCGGCTATGGTTTAGATCCGGAGGGATTTAGTACGCCTCGTTTAAGCTTTGAAAAATATTTGTTAGTTTTTCAAAATAAATTTATATTTGAGGTTTGAGCACTTTTGTGAAATGGTTTTGCAAAGCTTAATGCTAAACGCATAGAGGAAATTCCAAAATTGACCACAAAAATATTATGGGGAGAGATAAACAAATTGAACCAAATAGTACTTAGTAAAAGGATTTTCAAGCATACTTGGTTCAGAATGTAATAAATAAATAAAATTTAAAGCTTCATTATTTTTTAACGTTGTAGTATAGCTTCGCAGTCTATGCTGAGGATATAAAATTTCAAAGCGGTGTTGATACTGTTGTTAAAGCCAATGAACCATTAGAAATAGGTGCTTACCAGCATATAGGAATGTACAGTACACCCACTCAAGACGAAAATAAAATCGGATTTCAGCATCTTAAATGAACAACATCCTACATTACACCTTCTTGAGAGCAACATCCTCTAAAGTGCTGAATATAGAATGAGGGCAAAAGAAGGTACACATAGCAGGTCATATTTTTAAATACCGTATGATCTCGTTTTCCAGACGAGAATTGAATTCATCGGATCCATAGTTTTTAGATACCTGATTTATCTTCGCAGGAACTAGAAAAGAAACGCTCTTAAGATAGAAACCCAAAAACAATGGAATCACATACAAGTTACGCAGGGGCCTTGTAATCGAAAACTATAATGTCGAATGGTAAGTACAAGACACAAACAAATGCGAGAATAAACCAAAAATCTTGACGAAAAAAGGACAAAATTGACGTAGATATATTTAACAGTCCGTGCAAAGCTAATCAGCTCTGTTACAGCTTTCCAGGAGTTGCGGTAAGATGATACGGTCACCTAGATGAGAAGATGCGCTTGTTTGGATGAGGTTTCGCTGTCAGAGGAGGACTAAGGCAAAGTAGATTAGATTAGATTAGATTAGATTAGATTAGATTTTATTCATTCTATAAATATTATAAATATAAGTTTTTCATAATTTTAAAATCTTTGAAGCATGGCATTTTGCCGTCTGCCTGATTGACAACTTAGTTAACACATATAAATTTTAAATTATTTAAGTTATAATTCTAATCAAAAATTTTCATTTAAAATTCTACTTCTATAAGCTAATGCAATTTTACAAAATTTGAACATTTTTGGTACATCAATTTCATTGAGATAATGTAGTGTAAGCTCATCCGATAAAAAATCGCTTCCAAAAAAATGTCTTCTTGTTTCTCGCAGAACAGGACATCTACCGATAAAATGAAAAATGTCCTCTCTTTCCTTCATGTTACACATTTCACACAACAAGGGTAAATCTTCACGGTGCGGAATAAAGTTAAGATTCAGAAGTTCGCCTCTTAATCTAAATATCATTGATATTTGTTCGGTGGTGTAGTCATCTCTAAAATAATTCATTTGGTTAAGGTTGTGACTCAGCTTACTGTACACCATTCTGAATATAGATTCTTCTGCTTCAGCTGCAAACTTCATTCTTAATCTATCATCTAGGACAGAAATTAACTGATACAATGAAGGCTTCCACATACTGTAGTCATCAAGAGCAAGTTCTATATTCGCTTCTTGCGTCAGCTCCATCCACTCTCTAAACCATCCTGCTCTGCTATTTATTGCTTGAAGTGCTGCTTTCTTCGGGAGACGATCATCAGGCATTTTAAGGACATTACATATTAGTCGATTTGCAGTTTAAGTGTTTTGATAAATATGGGAGAGATACCAGTTTCTAACATAAGCATATAATTTGGGGCATTTGATGGAAGTCGAAATATCCGTTTGATGTAAAATCTGAGGAGTTTCTCGGCGGTTTCATATTGCTTACCCCCCAAACTTGGGCTGCATATAACAATGTTGACTCCACTACCGATTCAAATATTCTGTATTTGCTGCTGTGAGCTATGTATTTATTATTGAATATTTTCCCCCCATACAATATTCATTGTCGTTTTAGCTTTTTGTAATTTTTCCATAAGATGTCTTTCCATACTGTTGTTTTTTGTGATGTAAACTCCTAAATATTTATATTCATTTACGACCTCGATCCTCTCTCTATTATATGTCCACTGTTCTCTTCCACTTGCTCTTCCTCCACCTTTTCGGAAAACCATAACTTTGGACTTCTCTAAGCTCACAACTAGTTTCCAAGTTTCACAATATTCGAAGAGTTTATTTATCATTAGTTGCAGCGTTTCTGGTGAATAAGCAAACAACACAATATCATCTGCAAAAAGAAGGGCTTTTATAAGGGTTCCAGCATATTCAACTCCTCCCGGCAAACAATCAGTGATATCCTCGATAAAAAGTGCAAATAAACTCGTTCTTAGCATACACCCGTGCCTTACACCTGTCTTCGTTTCAAACCATTGCGAAATCTTCTCACTATCCCATACTGCTGCTGTGGTTTCCAGGTATAGGTTCTGCAAAACGCGTCCGAACCTGAATGACATTCCCATTCGATACATCTTATACATCAACGCATTTCGGTCTATCGTATCGAATGCTGCTTTAAAATCTACAAAAAAAACATATAATTTCTTGTTTTGAACCAAAAAGGATTCAGCGACGCTTTGGAGAACAAAGATGTGATCTATGGTTGAATATCCTTGTCTAAGCCCAGCCTGAAATTCCCTGATAAGCTTGTGTGAATCCATCCACGATCTGAGTCTGTTTTGAAGAATCGATGTAAATATTTTGTATGATGCATTCAAGAATGAAATTCCTCTATAATTTGAAGGGTCTTCAGTGCTTCCTTTTTTATGAATTGGAAAAATCAGTGCTTCCTTAAATTCCTGTGGGATTGTTCCTAGCTCCATTATGTTGTTGAATAGGACCGTTAATTTGTTGACTAGCTCATCCGTTCCATATTTGTAGAATTCTGACGGTATTCTATCCGAACCGGCCGCTTTCCCATCTTTGAGTCCATTTATGGACGCAGATACCTCCTCCTTCAAGATAATTTGGTCCAACAGTTCATCATATAAGGCAGGTTGTGCAAATTGAACCCTTACCTCGGTCAAGGAAGACTGATTAAGAAGTTGGCTATAATGCAGTCTCAAAGTCTCACAATTAAGATGCCGATTTATGACATAAACCCTGCCATTCAATTTTTGAGCTAGCTTCCAGAATTCACGTGTGTTCTTACAATTGGCTAGGCTTTTTGCTTCCCTTTCATAATAAGATGTCTTTTTTGCCTTACACACTGCCTTAAATTTACGGTATTATTCCAGATAATTTCGTTTCGCGGAATCTTCGTTGCAACGCCTAAATCGGTTTAGCCAAATGTACGATAGTTTTCTTGCCATCATGCACGTTGAGTCAAACCAAGGTTCCTTAAACAGCCCATCTCTTCTGTCATTGTTGCATACCGGGGCTGCTTTCTGAATACTGTCTTTAATATTATTCAAATTATTCCTTTCTTGCGTCCTCAGGCATATATCCAATTGCGTCCTGTAGGTATCAGCTTTAGATTCTTTCCAGAGTAGCTTGGGCATGAGATTAAGTTGAGCGCTTTCATCATTTTCATCTCTATTATAGTCGAAAGAAACAACTATAGGCATGTGGTCTGAATATGGTACACGCTCCACCTCAAAATCAGTTATCACAGAATTCCAATTGCCACTAATAAGACCGTAATCAATAACTGAACTTCCTTGTTTTCCAACAAACGTATATTCACCAAGCTTATCACCGTCACTGGTACCATTAAGAATTCGAAGCCCGATAGAGTTGCACAATTCCAAAATTTTGTTACCTTTGGCATTCCTTATTGAATCCTTAGACTGTCTGCTTTGACCTCTCAGATCGTTTTCAACCCCTCCTTCTGTCCCAACTCTTGCATTTAGGTCGCCAACCACTAATAGGTTTGAAATGGTTCCACACATAACGAATTCTTTAATTTTTCCGAAGTCTGTTTCCCAATGGTTGCAGTTAACGTAATATGGTAGAATTCGAAACATTTCTGCATTAATTTTCAGGTCCACACAAATAATATCGTCAAAGCACTTAAATTCGTAGCTGCTACTATATAATTCTCTTTTAATACCGAATATGCACCCCCCACTTGCTCTTCCCCGCGTATTACTTCTTAAAGCTGGTATGATTTTTAATTCGTAGTTTTGAAATTTGTTTTTATAACCGGTAAGGTCTGTTTCTGATAGATATGTTTCATATAAGAAAATTAGTTCAAACTTGTTAATATAATTAAAAAAATCAATATATAAGCTCTTATTACTAAGACCAGATATGTTGTATGACAAGATTTTACATTTTGGACAAAAGTTCTTAACATTTACATTTTTTACTTTTAAACTTTTTACAATATTTGACTGGCAGACGGCATTAACATTAAAATAAAGATTTAGGCATCAGAACAGTTTGAGAACTTGTTTGAGAAGCACTGTCCTGCATATCCATTAAGTTGCTTTGGCCTGGAACGCAGCCTGTATATCTGTCATCCACCATTTGACGTATCAATGACATTCCGCACTCGCCGTCACACATTAAATTATTTTCGCTGTCATAATAGAAGATTTTATCCTCAACAAGCAATGTTTGGCCACGAATTTGTGTTTTAATAAATTTAAGGCAAAGTATATTGAACTTTCGCTAAGTCAGCGAGATAATCATGACAATTCCCATCATCCCCACATTTCACCATCTTAGCCTCATAAGCGCACAAGAATTTACAGAAGAAAAATACGACGATGGAACGTTTCTACGAGCTCACGTATGATGCCCCAAGAATGAAATTAACATTCTCTTTTTGGAGACTTTAACGCCAACATTGGGAGAGTGAACTTCTTTGGTATGACAATGGAAAAGCGAATGCCTTATATACGACAAAGCTTCTGATAATGGACTCCGGCTCATCGATGGAAAACATGGTGCCAAGCAGCATATGATTCCCACGTACAAGAGCACATGGCGAGTTGCGTCCAAATCGATCATATTGTGATTGTAAGAAATCGACTCGGATCACTACCGGTCGCAAGCTTGAACAACCGATATCCATGGGAAATCTAATCGAAAAATATGCCGAGGGAATTCAGTGTTGGACAATCTATGCTGATCCCTTGAGTTGGGCGGAATCAAACGACTGTTGATATATGAAATAGGTCGTGGCTCAGGAAGAACACTAAAGCGTCAAAGAAAGAAAGAAATAAGACCACCATCAACGAGAAGTCGAGGAGATGCAAACATGCTTTAGCAGAAATAAGGTGCAAAACTTCTATGGAAGAATGAAACAATCACCATAAAGGCTTCTCTAGCCGTCCTGAACCCTGCACAAATGGTAATGGAAACTCTATGTAAGATACACAGGCGATGTTTACTATTTAGAGTGACTATTAGTGATGATAGCCAAGCTCGCACCAATCAATCCGAATAAGAACCAAGAGTTTCATCCGCTGGACCGAAATAAGGTCAAAACAGCGACCGAGAGACTTAAAAGGAAAAAAGCAGCTGGAGCCGATGAACTAACATGACTACTTTATGAACATGACGGAAATGACCTGGTCAGGAGCATTCACTAGCTCAACTGCAAAATATGGTCGGAGGAGAGCATACCCAACGATTGGAATGTCAGTACGATTTAACCCATTCACAGAAAAGAAGACCGACTACTGATCTTTAGTATTTTGAACATCGCTTAAAAGATTATGTTTAGCAGCGTTTTATGTGAGCATTTAAAGCAGGCGCTCTAATTGTTTAAAATAATGCGGCTTAAGAGCGCAAAATAAGTATTGTTAGGATGACGTTAGAGAAATCTCCCTGTTCCGTCAAAATTGGAAGGGGTTCGACTAAAGCTTTCCACACCACCAGAGCAGTGAGTTAAGACAAGGTGGCACAATGCCATGCAGATGTCTCAATTTTGTGGTGATACACGGCACAAATGTCAAAATCAGTCAGATCTAAACAATAACTGAAATTTGCTGACGACATTGAAATAATAAGAAGAACAAAGCGAGCTGTAACCTTTTACTGCAGTCAGGAGCAATCAATCAGAACGTGAACGTTAGAAGAAACGACTTTAAAATAGTAAGCGCATTGTCTAACCCGTTTTGCAATCCTTTGCAGATGCATGGACACCCTCTTCCGCAGTCGAGTCGGTTCAAAGTTCCCCTGCAGCAATATTGAGAGAAAAGTTAATCGTACAATATTGATGGTCCTGTATGTGACAACGAAGAACAAAATATATGTCAAATAAGGAGCAGTGATGATCTGTGAGTGCTGTTAAGCGACATAAGTCTAGTAAAAACAATTCATATTCACCGGTTAAGATGGATGTGCCATAAAGTCTTTAATGTAGTGGCAGAGACAGTCAGAAGCCAGAGTATACCTGATCTTAGTGGAGCGCTCTTATCAATAAGAATCTACCTTTAATTAGGTTAGGTACATTCAATTCAGCGAAACTGGAGGATTCTCACAAATATTTTCGAGTCATATACAATCCAGGCGCAGATATAAACTAATAAAAGCACATGATTGAGCTGCTTTATTTGAATGGACGATTTTAAAAATCCCGGTAAAGCGTGCAACTTAATCTTTATCTAGTATTTTCTCTTTTGTTGTTTTCCTCCTTTCAAGTTCTTTTTTTTTTACTTTCGCTAGTTTATTCTTTTGTGAGCTTGTATAGTTTATCCTGGCAGTGTAGTAGTACACTTTAAAAGGTAAATTTACTTTGAAGGCGCTGAGAGTTCGTTTTTTCAACAAACGCTGCCTATATGCACTTTGCGTTGACAGATCACAGATGATGCACTTCCTTTGCTACTCGTATATGCAAAAGCAAACTACCCACATTCACAGACATGCATAAAGATAAACCGTTGCTTAACTGTGACTACAAAAATAATGATAAAAACGAACCATCTCATTAGTAAACATCTCTACAAGCAGTCCTTTTTTTCCTAGTAATTTCACTTCTTTCCCGGATTTTTGTTTGCATCTCTCTATAAACCTATCTACTCTACATCTGTGATTCCTTTTCTTTCTTTCCTTTTTCCGCCGCCCGCCGCCGCGCCGACGACAGGACTCGAAATTGTGTAAATGAGTTGACTCTTCCAATTACAGCAAAAGAATACGTCGCTCTTTCAATATTGCTGCTTTTCTTTTTTATCTCCGAAACGCGTGCGCTCACTTGCATTTTACCCGCACCAAGTATGGCAGATACAGATATAGGAAGCTGCAAAGTGCCAGGAGAAAGCTTTGGAAGATATTAAATCCACGAGTGCACTGGCAGGATGTCTCTTTGTGAAATGCTTGAATGATTTATCTCAAATGTTGTATATTATGAAAGAAAAATCGTGTCAATATCCGGTCAAGAGGTTCCTTTTTTGTATATCGTTTTCATGGGCGTTTACATACAACGATGGCAAGTTTCTGTGTCAAAAGGAATACAATATAACACATCGTTTATGCGAATTTTGAATGAATCGTAATGGCGGAAAATAAACTCATTCATATACATAGATGTCTGTTTATATGGCTCCTTGAGTTCCGCTTTGAAATAAGGTAAGTGTACTTCAATACTTGTTTGATCTTTGGGTTCAATCAATGATTTCAGAAAAGGGAAAGTCTTGAGTCTTGCCTAGGTAAGGTCTTATCGATTTCTTAAATGTGATATAAGGTTTATTAATTTTAAATTGAAATATTCATCTAAGAGGGTTTTTCTTTTCACTAGCTAACCTTAAGCTTGTAATTCTATTTCAGACGGTATATAATCCTACCCTAAGAGTCTCACAATCAACCAAGGAGTTTTTCCGAAGTTCCAAAGTTAACGGAAACGGAAAGATAAAACAAAGTATATGCTGTCTTCGGGTGCAGAACATCATCACCGTAGGCTCGGACAAAACGTCACAATGGACAGATATAACTTTGAAGTTGTCATGGACTTTGTCTATTTGGGTTCCACTATAACCTCTCAGAACAACATCAGTGAAGAGATCAGTAGAAGAATCACTCTTGCCAATCGCTGTTTCTTCGGGCTAAGAAGGCATCTTAGTAGTAAAGCCCTCTCTCAAAGAACCAAGGAGACACTATACAAGACCCTAATCATCCCAGTCCTGCTGTATGGGGCAGAAGCGTGGACACTGACACAATCGGATGAATACAGGCTGGGGTGCTTTGAGAGAAAGATTCTTCGGGTGATATTCGGCCCTGTATGTATCAATGGAGTATGGAAAAGAAGATTTAATGGCGAACTGTATAGGTTTGGGCTATACAGCGACATTGACCGGGTAAAGAAGCTGTAAATACAGTGGCTTAGATGGCTGGGCCATGTGGAGCGTATGGATGAAAACGCACCAGCCCGACGAGTCTTCAATTCAACCCGGAGGGCCGACGCACTTCTGGAAGATCCAATCTAAGGTGGCGCGATTAAGTGGAGAACGATCTCAACCAACTTGGTGTGCGCAACTGGAGGCCACTGGCTAGGGACCGGCCTAGCTGACGAAGATTGTTGGTTGAGGCCGTGGTCCACAACGAACTGTCTGCGCCACCTTAAGTAAGTAAGCAAGACTGAAACAATCAAGTTCAGCAGCTCTGTTTTGTTCGGGGATATGTGATGACTTTTTGAAACGAGGCTGGGGTAAGCTTGTCCATGTTCTTCCCAAAGAAAGCGAAAAATTAAGGGTTAAAGAAGATTTGAACTCCAAATTAACAATATTTTATTTATCGTAAATATGCCTGACAGGTTATTTCATATACTTAAGGATAAACTTAGAATTAAAGTTTACAATCCAGAAAACAAAAGTATATTTAGCACCCCTTGAGGAAGAGTGTCCGAGACAATAAACCGTATCTTAAAACTAGGTCTGTGCAGTTCCGAGAAACAGTCCCCGACAATAAACGGACGGTTTAATGCAGATCCACTTTCCCCCTTTGACGATCGAGAAGGATAAATAAACGGTTGGCCTAATGTTACAACTCTGGCAATGCAAAACCAGAAAATAATTCGGTGAGCAGTCAGCAGACTCGATCTGTGACATTCTTAAGAAGAAGAAGAATGTCTATGACAATAAGCGGTGACCGGTGAGTCTTTACCTTGGTCTGTGGTGAAGCTTACATGAACAGCAACACCACGTCCCACGACGATAAACGGTGGTCAGTGTAGTTTTTCTCAGAAAAGGAAACTTTCCACGACAATAAACGGTTTGGCCTAGTACCGGTCAGCAATCCACTGAGAGAACGCAAACTGCGAAGTGAAATGCTGACAAGAAACTATGCTTCAAAAACTAGGTGAGATTTCTGCGTGGAATTCCTAGATCCCAGCAGGAGCAGCGTACTTTCGGTTTGAAATCTCTATTCTCAAAACTCTATTCGCAATAGAATATTCTGCTAACGGTAAAAGGAGGGCGAGTCTTATTTTCAGTGCAAATTGTACTTCTCTTTGTGGAGTATTTCTGCAAAAAGAAAATGTGAATTACAACATCAAAAGTTAAAAATACTAGTAAATATTTAATTCTTTGTGCATGGTGAATGCAGTTGGCTAATATTTTGGCATAGATATTAGGAAATGGATTTGGGGGACTTAAACCAATTCGTTCTATTTTGAGCGTCTGTTTCGATTTTATTTGCATTTTAAATTTTTTGAATGTTCGAATGAATCTAATTACATACTTCATAATTATGCAGGAGTCTCAAAATTTAGACTTTCTGGGCTGGGATAATTTGTGCCAGTTTATGCCCATAAATACAAATCGACTTTTCTAAGGCTTCTATGCAGGAAAACGATAAGGCCGAATAAATAAAAACATTATGCCCGCTAATCTTATGGACCAAGTATGGATCTTGGGCGAATAAACGATCATGCCAGTTATGTGGGTAAATATCAACTTTTTTATCGAGCGCGTTGTTTTCGAGATGAAATATTTTGCAGCATTTACCCTGTTATCATTTGCAAGCCGAGTAGTTGACAAAAGAATGAGACCGATCATTTCTTTAAACCAAACATTTGTTTTTTAAATTATTACAAAGATGTCAGCAAGGGACATACCTTGTATGTATTCTGCAAGTAAATGTTAGGAGGCAGAATAAGGAGGAAAACTGTGCTGACTGCTTCTGGGAGTTATGAAAAATCTGACAAAAAATGTTCGTCAAGGCATTTTTCGAAACAAACAAAAGTTAGAAAAAATTGGGGAGAATTGGATTGAGATCCTCGACTTAAGATGAGAACAGCATCTGAAGGAAAAAGAAGAAGAGAAACCATTTAAAAGCCTACAAAAGTGCATACAAAAGCATACGGAGTTATTTAAAAAGACAATTTGTATGACAAGATCCCCAGACATGACAAGGACCATCGAAGCGACTTCACAAAGCTACACTTTACACGTCCACTTATAACTCACAACACAACAGGTCAACTCTTTCAAATTAGATTGATAGCCATATTTCTCCCCACAAAATCCACTTACAACCCCTTTGCTATTTTTCAGCCAAATAACAAAACCAACCCAGCGCAGCGTCTGTTACATGTCCGCAAATAAAATACCTATTCTCCTCCACATCTAATCCTGACAAACATTTATCCTGCCGTCGTGTCGTCGTTTGTATGGTTTTGAAATTGCACTAAATCATCTGGCGGTGACGTTTGTAATTAAAAGGTTCACAGAACATCACAGAGAGAACAATACACGCGACCAAAGCGACGTGACAATGCGTTTCGTATTTTCCAGGACAAACGCATGCCTTTAGACTTAACGTTTACACCATCGCTACCGCAGCCACCTCAAGCCGCGCGCCGTACACAATTCACGTGCGTGTTTGTACATTTTGTGTCAAGAAGCACAAGTCCCGCATTTTAATATCTCAACGTCTTATCCGTTGTCCTGTGAGCTGTGATGCTATATGCCCCCTTTAACACAAACAAGCACCACTGTATAGTAATTGAAGCATTGTCTACCCCTAAGACTTGACATACGACGTGCCCGTGCCGTCAAGAGCACTTCTACGTTCTATAGCAGTGGGCGAATGAATATAACGTAGGCGGAACTTTCCTCACACAAATCATAGGTCACGCGATGCTGCCACCATCACAGCATCACCACACACTTCAAACAAATATATAAAATGCAACCACTTTTGTTAGGAGTCTTTTTGCAGTTTTATCCTTTTCCTAGGGGGCAAATCCTTCCACTGAGGTTAATTTGTATTCTGTGTAAGAGAGAAATCCTCGCGCTAAATTCACAAGCAGCAGCACTTGTGGTGCTCTCCTTGAACGAGCGTATCACCGCACAACATACAATTGTGAGGAAGCCGCTTACTTGACAAAGCATCATATATCTACAAATAAATAAATCCTGCTGCAGCGGATCCCACATTATACCTTCATTTGCTCCAATTCAGTAGAAATCCTGGGCGATGACGACTTTCCAGCAAAATCGGGTTGTTTGTTTTTGCGGAGGTGATATGGTATAGCCCTGGGTTGTCTCTTCAATTGATCATTTTTAAGCTTCCCGTCTTTGATAGATGGATTCCGTATAATACTTCACGTGAGATTGAGGTCCATTGTGGGGAAATTTTGGCAAAGTGCCATTTTTGCGACCATCAACTAAACGACACGACACAACGATGATGACGACGTCGGACGATTCAACCGTTCAGCTTAGTCAACCACGCGTTAAGTCTCTTATCCGTGAAACGGCAGTAGTAATCATGTGTCAAGGATGGGGACATAAATTCGTCAGATTCAGGTCTTCATTCTGAATGCTGGCACTAGCACCGTTGCTATCTTCTGTAATTTCATATGAACAAATACGCTGACACACACACACACAGTAATTTGTATGTGAGTCTGGGTATGGAAAAATCTCTGAAAAGAAGGACATGATAGTCCTTCCTTTCTGCTTGCGTTTTATTCGTAATGCAACGTTTTTGCTTCGATTGAATGGTTGGTTGGTGAATATAAATCATGAAAAATATCATAGCAGGCTTGCATCTCTCACATACGTATGTATCGGAGGAGGTCAGTCGGTGCATCCTTTTTCCTTTACAAGTTACTTTGTTGGCTTAATCGAGCGATTCAATGATTTTGCAGGTTTTTTTTTTCCTTCTTTTTAATATTCATTTTGCGTGCCGTACATGAGGTTCATGATGATGATGAAGCGCTTAGTATTTTTGCTCAACTAAAAGGATAACGTTGCAATATATGTGGTAAGGGAATGAATTACCTGTTTGTACACATATTTCTTTAGAGATTGAGCAAAGTCATCGGAAATTTGAAGAGATATTTTAAAAAATATGGGAGTGAGGTTTTTTAATCTTTACCTTTAGCTCAAAAACTACTGAAAACAATCTTAGAAGTCCGAATCTAATTGACAGCCAGTGTAAAGGACTATACTCTCGTGCAGGGTAGGTATGCATCAAACGGGTTGAAAAGAAGAACATAATTCAAAAAAAATTATCATTTTCGAAAGGAACTGGACAATTACAAACTCATTCTAAATCATTAAACAATTTTGGTGGTCCTTAACTTCCGAAAAAAAACATTCCGGAAAAGGTTTTATGTGGAAAAATTCCCTTTCGGACCCGTGCAGTTGCAGGAGTATTTAAAGATCTCGATATATGTACGCAAATCCGCAAACACGGATAGTTTCTCTCCGATGGTTCTGGAGAGCAACTTGTTAGCTTTTTCATCTCTCATATTCTACAGATCCTTGTCCGAGTGTATTTTTAAAATAGCATTTCCCTAGCCCTTACCAAAAATGTTGTTTCTTCGTTCTTTCAAAAAAAGATCCATCACATTTCCGTCCCTTCTTCCCAAGGTCACGAAAGCCGTGATTAATTATAAGACCAAGAAATATCTTGAGGTACGAAAACTCTTTAATGACTGACATTTTGGAAAGATTAAGATTATTTTGTTTGACATTTCAAAATCATTTGTCAAACGCCTGACTCCAGGATCTCGTATCAAAAATGCGTGGATTTTGTATAGACGAACCCCTTCTCTGATGGAAAAAAAGTTTTCTTTAGAAATGTTTAATCCGCATTGTCTTGGACAGTTTTTAGTTTAATATTCACAAAATAAATGCAGAAGTATTCAGTCTCCGATTTAATTTCTTATCTTTATCAACGATGTCTTGGCCTAGAGCATAGACTTCTAATCCACTAAATTGATTTGCTGGTGACGCGAGACGCGACATACACTCAGCTTTTCATATTCGTTTCCAAACTTATAAACTGCAAAGGCAACGTGATAAGCTCATTGAATTCTGTCGTCACAGCATTGCCCAATGGGAAATAATCAATCGCGTGGAATTTAATCCTTAAAAAACTCAATGCCGTCAAAGCATAATAAAACCGAATAATTTTGCATCTTCGGTATGTGATGTATTACTAACCACCTTTTGTGGAACGAACACATATTTAACGTCGCCAAAAATGGCACGAAATGTTTAGGATTCCTATAAGTCGATGTATCTGGACAGCTGCTCGTCTGTCACAGAGCCTTAAATTGATGGGTGAAAGAACCACTACGAAAGATCGCCGTAATGTTTCTTGCCTTACTTTTTTTTCATCGCTACTACCCCATGAAAATAGCCACATGCATTACTCTCCTTAAATCGAGTTCCTCCATGAATTTACCCTCGAGCTTTACTTTTGAACATGCTGTGATGTAAAGCATAGAGGAGACACCTTATTTAGCCACACTTGGAGCATGTTGAATGCTTTGTTTTGCACATTTTTTTTCTCTGTCCAACTTTTCTAAAGTTAAGGTAAGGATACGGGTATTAAATATTATTAATTAATAACGAGCTTGACAAGCTCATTATAAACAAAAAATTTTCAATGATTTTGATTTAGCTTGAAAGGGAGAGTTTTTCACTTCTGTTCCGAAACCTTGATAGTCAAAACCAACATGAAATCGTGTGTTTTTTTTTATCTCATTCCATCTAGCTTTATTTAAGAGTATTCAAACTCCTTTCGTAAGATTAACCAACCCGATGTTAGAGAAGGAGCAAGAAAATATCGAGAATTGTTCCTTTTGTTTCTATCAAAACTCATTACAAATACCTTCAGGAACAGGTAAATATATCAATAATATTCCATTAAATCAAAGTGCACCAAGGAGAGAGCTTGCCTCCCGAGCGATTTACAACCGATTAAACTGTCAATAAATCAACTTCACTTAAATATGCCTATCGGTTACACTCTTGAGCGATAATAATCCTTCCATTTCTCTTTCTTTGCGCTATTAAAACAAACTTAAAAACTAACCTCCAAAGGACGAAATAAAAAAAAAAAAAAAAAAAAAATAGAAAAACATATAGAAAAGGCTTGACTGGATTGACTGTGAAAACTTTATTTACAGAAAGTCTAGAAAATTTTCCGAATACATTTTTTTGTTCGCTAAACTTCTCTGAAATAGTTAAGGGCTGTTTAAACTTCCACAACTATATTGGCCCCTTCCCCACCCCCACCATTGAAAAACGCAACTTTACTCATTTTCTCTCATCTGGGTGGTAGAATTTTTGATTAAAAGAAAAATAACCATGACGATGAGGAAGACTGTGGCAAGATATTTTTTCTTCGGAGGAAATAAAAGAAGCCCCTAGCTAATGCTTGATGCATTTAAACTTTAAGAATCCGACATTTCAGCTTCCATGAAAATGGAAATGGAAATTTTGTAGAAAGCAAAAAAAAAAGGACAAACATTCCTATAAAGCACTTTGTAATTTCTTTTTTAAAATCTCTCGTGCTGCTGAAAATAAAAATAAAGAAAACCGCACACACTTTCAAAATGTATACTGTTTCCTCGCTGTGACCATATAATGTGCCAGAGAATTCCGAAATGCATAGCCCGCAGCAGTTGAGGAATTCCCGGCTTTTCTGGAATGCACACGTGGTTACTTTTAAAAGCTTGTATACGTTCAACCCGACTTGGCAGCCACACAGACGCTTCTTTTTTTTTTTTTTTTTTTGCTTTACTACTTCCGAATTTTCTGTGTGCGCTGCGTACCACCTGGTGGTGGGTATATGTAAACAAAAAGGAAAATGTAATAAATCTGCCGCGCAAATGAGCGTGGGTAATTTTTCATCGACCTTAATTTGCTTATAAACACGAAGGCGCGCACATACAATAATAAAGCAAAAAAAAACACAACAAAAACAACAACAAATTCAAATGAAAAGTTTCCATTAGCGATTGAGATACTCAAACTCCCAAGCAAATATAAATGTAAATGTGCACAAAAAAGTAACAGGAACATCAGCAGAAGCAAAAGCAAAAGCAGAAGCAGCAACGGGTTGATGGCAACAATGTTATTAAGGCCGAAAGCACCATTAAGGTGCTTTCACAGGCCATTACGGCAAAAAACAATTACAGCGCGAAGCAGTTATATTTTTATACCGTAATTGTTATTGCAAGTGAAAAATTCTTTTGTCGACAAAATGAAAGCGACGTCGATGATGACGACAACGACACGAAGTACAAGAATGGCAACTAAGGCGATGACGACTCGTCGCGTCGCGTCTCGCATCGTCATCGTCGACACCATGAAAACGGGGCACAGGGTGATGGCGCTTTATTTCGCACAATCCGCATGAGAGATCCGTTGAGTTATCCTGGCAACAATAACATTCGGTCCAACAAATGAATTGTTTATAAAAGGTATTGTCGTTGAAGGTATGTATACATAGGTGCACATTGGGAATAGGGTTGGTGCTCACTGAAACGAAGGAACGCCAGGTTCAATGGATGGCTCACAATACTTATCCTCAGAGTCGAGTTGAGGCGCACAACACAAAATACACAGAACACAGAGTGTGCTCAATTTGGCAGAACGATTTTAGTTCGAGATTTATTAATCAGGAACGTTTAGTGCAACACCAACACCATCCATGTTTAAGTGGTTTCCGCAGTCGTATATAGTAATTCCATTGGGGATTTAGGCAGGGCTTTATTGTTAACAGTTGATGGTGTTATTTTGTTGCTCATTAAATGGTGAAGGTGGAGGTAATATCATGTGGGACTACTTAATTTTATTTCTTATGATTATGGCGCTCCTTCCTTTTTTTTTGTTTTGTTCATCCTTTACGATATTAAGTGGATGAAGTTGGAGCTATAACAATTGGGATTTCCGAATTACTGACTTAAATAAATAATATGATTGTTGTGTGGATTGTTGGGGGATCAATTAATGTAGGAAACTATAGCGTTATGGCAATGGGTTTCTTATGAGTTTCATTTGTCCTTGTTTTAGTAATAAATATTTCTGTAAAAGACATTAATGTTTTTTTTTTCTCGCACGTGAAAATTTTACACAATTAAATTACTTGAGAGACTTGGAAGATGTCTTTTGGCACTGAGACTGGGGCCCAGTGGAAGCGGTGATGAGTAACTATAACGCACACAAAGTAACATAAACTAGCATTGGTCAGAGTGCAAACTTGTCTTAAAGGAGAAGAACTGCATTTTTTAAAGTATGTTCTATGAAAAAGGTCACCGGCAGCAGGCTTAGACTCTGTTTCGAATCCTGGGCGGTTGCAAAAGGCGAAATCCATGGCAAACCACTTCTGTGGGTTGACAATATATGTTTCTTCTCGCATTTAAAATATTTATTGCTCTTATAAAATTTGTGTTAATTTTACTTAGAATGAAAAATAAATGCACACTAAATAAAATGCACGACTGGGTCGCACGAACTTGCTCTTATGCTAGATAATAGGTACAGTGGTGAAACGCTAATAAGAAGCGACAAAAACAAAACTTTTTGTTTGTTTCGTCTGTTTTAATAATAATTAACAAACTACCAATGCACGACGAAACCCGTTACGTATTTGTTAATTATATGTACTTATTTTTTGTTTATGGTTCGTTCATGTCACGGAAAATTTTATAAAAATTATAAAAATAAAAAGCCGTCGTTCGAATGAAAAGAGTTTGTTTCTAATTAGCTTTCCACATATATACCTACATATATTCTGTAATTGTAATTATAATCAAAAAAAAAAGTTGGCAGATGTGAAACATTTTCTGGTTATACAGGGTCCGTCAAATGAAGTGTTACCAACTCGACGTTCAATAAATCCATCATTTTTAGAGGTTTTTAATTCCAAATTTAATGAGCACACTATAAATACATTTATTTTTTTTAAAACCATGTCACTGCTCAAAATAGCTCAAGCTTTGCAAAGGTGGTAATGTGGGTTCTGTGCCCAATCCCGATGAAGCGCTAAGTTCAATGTTGCAACACTCTCATATTTTTTTGTTGACACCTTAGCCTCCAAAATGGACTATACAGAGAAGTCCATTGGATTCAAATTGTTTCGTTAAACGAGCTTTATAAAACGGTGCTGAGTTTAAAAGCCAGAAGTACAACGGTGAATCTTCTAACAGTTTATAAACAATATACTTTCAAAAAAAAAAAAAAAAATATTCCCGCGTTAGCCAGTGATGCCAACATAAAATCAATAACACTTCATTTGACGGGCCCTGTAATTACATACAAAAATAGAATACAGTGGTGGAAAGCTAATATGAAACAAACTCTTATAATTTGTAAAAATCTTTCCGTTAGGGGCCAGTTATAGCTATCATTGAAATGCATCATTGAAACATAATCAGTGGAACGTTTTATATTTTCACTGACAAGTCGGTTATAGCAATCATTGAAAAACTACTTTCAGTGGAAAGCCCTCTCATTCAAATGAAATGACAATTTAAAATTTTGACTCCAAGAACCAAGTAGGTATGAACATTACATGGAATTTCATAAGTTCGGTGTGTTGTTTTTGTGAGTCAAATTTTGAAAATATCCTCAGAATCAAAAACTTTAAATGCAACTTTTAAGAGCATGTGTAACCACCAAATCAGAATATGTAACATTTATTTCCGTAGGCCTTTTGCACCTTTTAGCACCAACTCCACACAGCACCAAACTAAACAGAGCACCACAATTGAGTTATTTGGATTGACCGGACAATCACAAATATACCACGATTAAAAATTAAATATATGTAGCTATTGCTTTTTATTTTTATTAAAAATATTTAATTAAATATTTCGGGAATTACATGAAATGGACAACACAAAATAAAAAAAAGATGCCGACAAGAGCTTGAAAACCATACAAAATTACGACCAAAACTATTTCGAGGTTGAGGTTGATCATTTAAATAAAAATTGACAGATGAGAATAGAAAGAGAATCGAACACATTCATTGAAACGATTGCGTTCCAAATACGAGAAACAAAAATCAGTTGTTCATTGAAATCGATTTCTGTCACTTGAATAATAAAATTGGATTTTAAGAAAAGAATTAGTAAATATAAGATATTTTATGCATTAAAAAAATTCTAAAATTCATTATCTTTATTTTGACACCAATAAAACCTAGTTCTGTTTGTTAAATAGTCTTAAAATCAACAATCAAAATTTTCAAGGATGAATTTCAATGATAGCTATAACTGGCCCCTTACATGAACTTGACATTGAACGATAAACAAAAAGTAAGTATGTATCCCGAAAATCTAAAATCCCGAAAACCCAAAATCCCGAATGGGACCCCGAAAAATTATATAAAATGAAAAATCTGCGCAAATTTTTTCATTTTTGTAATTGTTTGGGATTCCAATTTTGGAAAAATAATCCTTAGTGTTAAGTTAAGAAGTAAAGGCGTTAAAAACAATATAACTGTTAAGTTCCGTTAATATCTCTTTGAACATGATTTCAAGTTGTTATTGTGCTTTCATTGAAATAAGTGGGTGTTGTGATTGAATTAAGTGGGAAAAAATCTTTGAATTAAAATCAATAAAATTATGAGTTTTAATGTTTACTAGCGGTACACGGCCCGCGTTGCTACGCCCAAAAAAAATTAATTTATTTATTTATTTCATCTCAATGCTATCGGATAAACAATATGTTTGGTTAAAGGGTCTTCGACCCGATCGCCCATTCCGGAATTTTCGCTGATGTTTCAAACCGCTAAAAAATTTATGAAAAAATCAACAACAACAAAATTAACCAAAAAATGTTAAAAGCCTGCATTTTATTTTTGTCTTCCACCCTATCGGAACCATCCCTGGACTAAATAATATTTAGCCTGAAAATTTCATAGAACTCCGTTGGGCGGTTCAGGAGTCCATACACGACATACATGCATACATACACACATCCAATTTTATATATATAGATAGAAGTTATAATTTTATGTTTAAACTGTTATTTAAATGGTGTTTTGTTTTATGTTTCATAGCTAGAATGAATATTTCAGTGAACAGACATTTTGAAGAGTTTTTTACATTTTCTGTTTTATTTTCGGGATTCTGTATTTTCGGGATTATGCGTTTTCGCAATTCTGAATTTTGGGATTGTGTTCGCCTCCCCAATTCAATACTATATTTCTATAATTGTGATGGAAAAACGGCTAGGAGTTGGTAAATTAAAATGGAGTTTTCCATAGACTTGCCATTGAATCAACGACGTTAAAAAAAAAAAATTAAATGTATTACCAAGATTCCGACGCAGATGGAAGAAAAAGTGATTCCAAGGATTAGAAAATCGAAAACCATGCATGGATTTTGTAAAAGTAATCGCCTGTAAAAGTATAACTTCTCCACAACCAACAGCAGCAAAGTTTCTGAAGTAACAAATGATCAATCGCAAGCTTTATCTTCTATGGCGTTAAAGGAAGGAAAGATATATTCATATTTCTTATGACCAGAACCCGAGACGGAAGTAGGTACAAAACGGCTCAAAGACATTTAACTTAACTTCGTAAATAAATCGGCTTGGAACAGTGAGGATCGAATTTTTTTGTTGGAAGAAAAATGTGTTCGTGTTTCAATATGTTCATGTCCTTTCGTATTTAAAAAAAGAACACTTCTTTATCTTGCCTTTCAAGTTAAGACTTGTAAATTATAGTTAATTCTTCACGTGATTTCGTCATTTCCAAGAAACGCTATGCAAATACCATTTCATGGTATGTTGCTTCAAAAAACTCCATTATCTTTCTCCGAAGTTTTAAATCTAATTATTCAAACTCAATATACTGCTCATCCTCTTAAACATTGTTTTTCAACTCAAACGTAAAGAATTAAGATGTTTTTCAGCTAGAAACTTCTTTGTTTCTGTTTCGGAAGAACAAAAAAAAAACACGACAATATACGCAGTATTAAATGAGAAGAAAGCCATTACGACGCAGAAAAGCTCTTTGGCGATAATAAATCCTTGAATTAAGCATTTTGCCTAAGTAGGAATGCAAATTAAATGGATAACTTCCCTGATGCTCTGGCAGTAACAATACCACCTGAGCAATGCGACTTTTCCTAGTATATCCCTTACAACGAATACCCAACCCAGCCTCGCAGTAAGGTATAAGAGTACAAAGGACGAGAATTGCAGAGAAGGAATAAAAATATTGCAACCAATTTAGAAATGAAAATGGCCTACATAAGTCTCTACATTACATTTTTACATTGGCATTATAAAAATGCAAAACGGAGTTTGAATTAAGAAAAAAAAAACCCCATTGCAATTCAAGCTGCGAAGGATAAATCTTTAGGATGCTGGAGTGGGTCGTTGGCTTCATTCGTAATTTCCATTATTTTCCGGAATATCCTTACAATGTGTCGTTTTTCATCCTCCTCTTTTATCATTTCATTCGGAATCTATTGAGAGATGGAAAATTTATTTCTTTGAGGATCCATCAAATAAAGAATCAAGCAATGAGCAATATCTATACTCCCACCTTCAAACCCAGGTAGTCAACGCCGGCCGAGTGGCACAAGATGATCTATAGAATTGAAGAAAAGAAAAATAGGAGATGAAATGAAATGGATTCGCATGTGAAATATTTCATTCATTTCAGATAGATTGGAGGACTTAATGTATTCGTTTTAATTTGTCATTGAAAGGTTATATCTCTGCCGGCACATGCGAAAAATAAATTTTCTAAGAGCATGTTCTAAAAGTAGAAAAATTCAGTAGCTACCTATGTTTAAATATCAAAAAAAAAAAAAAAACAATATGATACAGTAGAGGCGCGATTTTTAAAACTCGGTGGAGTGAATTAATCATGAATAGTAAACACAAACACTTTTGTACATAGTGAACAACACAAATATCTGTACAGTGAACAAAAATTTCCGCTGTCATAACTTATCACACGTCACTGTTAATGTTTGTGTTTTTAACATATATTATAGCTTCTGTCAAAGCTATATTTCTACGTTGTATCACTGCATTAAAGTGTTTAAATCAAAAGCAATTACGGAAAGTCTTGATCGGTAAAGTGGAAAACTTCGGTTTAGAGAACACACCTGTGTTTAACTTGTCATTATTGTCACTATGTCCAGCGGCTGCTGTATTTGAGACCACGAATAAACTATTTTATTTCTTGCGTAATCCTTTGAGAAAGTCCTTAAATAAGAGAATTTTTCGTCTTGCATTCGAGTTTTAAGAAGTTAAATGTTAATTGTATAATCGAGTACAATAAATCTTCCTTAAACTGCCTTCAAAATTATGGCGAGATGGCTAAAGTCATCTAAATATCCCAAGTAACTATATGGCAAATTTCTCATCCCTAATGGCGGGAAATTTGAATTAGATGTTCAATCACAAGCTGTGTAGTTGAAGTGCTCAGATTAGTGTACAATTCGTTATCGCTGTGTTTGACCTCTTAAGTAAGGGATAAGGTTAGACGACCTTTTGTAGAATATGATATACGTCACAAGGCAGATAAGAAATCAATGTTATAACTTTTAAAGAAGTGGAATCACTCTTACGGGAAATAATGAAGGATCAAGATAAGGAAGACACATTGGTCCTGCTTACTGACAATTTCGCTGAGCATGTTGATTAAATCTTGCAAGATTCTCAGAAATCTAAGCAATAATCTATCCTTTCAAAATTCAAGAAAGAATTTAAACTTACGGAACTCAAGAGCCAAAGGGCAGTATGAAAATATGCTTTAGTGGACAACTGGTAATTAAGCCCTGCATTCCACTCGCATGGAATGGAATCGCATGGCAGCCTACTCGCATACCAGGGTCAAATTAAGCTAAGACCAGAGCCCTATAAGATCTACCCTAAGGTAGATACCTTAGTACCAATTTTATGGAACACGTTGAGGCATGTCCGCACTCCTTGTTGAGGAGCGAGATCTATCTAACACCTCTTGCATCAAGAATGGAATCCTTAGACGCCATATGTTTCCGCATTCGGAGTATCGAAAACAGAAACTCGAAATAATGGTTGGATAATAGCCAAATATCGACAAAGCTAAGCTTAGCAGGCTCCCGGTGAATGGTGCATACCACGACGCCTAATAGTCTGCCAAAACAGAAAGAGTATTGTCGAATTTTGTGTTGCTGAAGCCAGCTTAAACTACCATTTATATTCTTGTAAACATGGGTAGAGTTGAGAAAGAGTTTACTGAACTCGAAAGCTCTCAATCAACGTATTAGTAGCCGACCATTGTGTCAAAAAGTGCAAGATCTTCTATTAACAACATATTTTGAATTCCCTGACCGTATGTTGTCCCAGGAATAAGCCTTCTGTTTGTTATTATCTAACGAACTCCTGATCATACACCACTTAAATTTAAGATGCGATTCTTGAAATGACAAACTCTAAGAGATTAGTTTTGGTGAGATTTCGGAAACAAAAGCCATGCTGCTTCGAAAAATCGAAGAAGTATGATAAACGAAAACTTCCACAATTCAGGAGAAACCCCAGTTGACAGAGAAAAGTTGTAAAAAGATACGGATTGCTGAAAATATGTAGGGCTTGCTTGATTGTACAAATATAGAAGGAATCAAGTCAGGGCTTAACAGTCACTTTTTATTTCATCAATATATTGCAGTTCTTCCGCTTCAGGCAAACTAAAAAATAGTTTATCTCGGTTGTAAAAAATTTGTTCGCCAAAGTGTGTTAACATAGCTCAAGGAGAACTTGTTGTGGAAAACTGATGTCGCATACCATGATCGTTGAGCTTGTTTTGGATAGCTGACTACGAAATATAATATAAAACTGTCTGACGAACAATGTGGGTTTGTCGTGGGGAAGTCGACAACAGATGCAATTTAAAGCATTAGGAACATTATGAAAAACATCGGGATTCGTTAGAGGATTTGCATATCGTTTTTGCTGATTTTGAAAAAAGTAAAGGAAGACTTCCCGAAACCAACATATATGTTCGGATGATCATGGTACGATGGATTCATAGACGAATTCCAAATAACAATAGGTGAACACCAGGGAAGGGATGCGTCTTAAGTACCCTGCTCTCTTGACTTACTGCTTGAATCAAGGTTAAGTGACGGGCCCTAAAGGGCATCATTTATTCTTTGCTGACTTTGATAGAACCATCATAAACGTGGAACCGAGCACTTAACGTGGAAGGAAAAGGGTACCGTATAGGTCCATCTATTTCAACGGAACAGTTTTTGCCAAGTGTGATTGATGGCGAAGCAATTTGTGATGACGACATCATTCATCGGGAAAGCATGGGGTGAATTAAGTGTGATATAAACATTCTATTCTAATGTGTGCGTTTGGCACAAGAATATTTCTTTTTCTTGTGCAGCAAAAAAAAAAACACAAAACGTTATATAGCTCCTTTGGAGTCTTAACATTCCAGCGTTTAAGTTTAGTTTTTAGTTTAAAGTTTAGTTTTATTGACAAAAATAGGTGCGTACAGTAATATTACATCATATTACTTAGACTTAATTTAGATATTGAAATTAAAAATTAAAGTTAACAGTTGTGTTTTTTTTTTGCATTATCAGTTCTCGAGAGTAAGAAGCTTATATCAAGCATTAACTTTAAATCAGAGATAAGCCAACACATTTTATGTGCTCACTGGCAACATCATTCAGTGCAGGTGTTAGTTGTTAATAAGCAAAATATACAAATAGCATAACACAAGCACAAAAAATAAAAAGATAAATAAGCAAATACATATACAAAATAATGGTGCAGGGAAATAACTTCACTGGGAAATAACTTCACCACCAGTGGGAAATAACTTCACTTTTTTGATATGAAGTTATTTCCCACTTTGAGTGTTAATTATTCATTTTGCTTACTCTGAACATGTAAGTATTTTTCACAATTACTTTATATTATGTATATACAAAAAAAAATTTTAAATATAAAGTATGTACCTAATTGTTAAAAAAATCATGCGGATCATTAGATGAAAATAATAAGTATACTTATTACTACAACATGTAAGCAAAATGAACAATTAACAATTGTTTATAGCCACAAGATACTGGGACAAATGAATTGTTATTAAAAAGAAAAACCCTTTACTCTTTGCTATTTTTATCAAAAAATTCTTAGAAAACAAGGTGGGAAATAACTTCACCAAATTTTAAGTGATATTATTTCCCACTCAAAGTGGAAAATAACTTCACATCAAAAAAGTGAAGTTATTTCCCACTGGTGGTGAAGTTATTTCCCATGTGAAGTTATTTCCCAGTGAAGTTATTTCCCTGCACCATACAAAATAGATACAAAAACATTGAGAACATACTAAACATAAACTATGAGCGTGGTGCACTGGTTTTGAATGTTTTTATTAGGCAAGTTTTACTAATATTAAAATCAACAATACTTTTATTTGAGTTAAAAAGCTTGCACATGCGGGTAAGAGGTTCATTCATGCCATAGTTAGTACGGTGTTGGGGACAATGTAATAGCTCTAAATTACGAAGATGATGAGCCCCTCCGCGATAGTTAAAACCTACACATGATAGAAGATCGGGTGCGTCTAAAAATCCCGTTAAAAGTTGGTGAATAAAAATAGCATCATTGTTAATACGCCTTTGTGACAAAGTTTGAATCTGTAGAAGTTGAATCCGGTGTTCGTAAGGTGGGAGGTTGTATGGATCTGCCCAGGAGAGACCTTTTAAAGCAAATCGAATAAAATTACGCTGAACTGCCTCTATCTTAGACTTATGAACTTCGTAGAAAGGAGACGATACCTGTGATGGATATTCTAGATGGGGGCGAACATGACAGTTATATAAAGCTAGGGTTACATAAGGATTTTGAAATTCCTTCGACCATCTTTTAACAAATCCCAACATGGAATTATCTTTTTTAACAATAAAGTTTATGTGTTCCGTGAAACTCAAGTCTGGGCTAAAGTTTACTCCCAGATCTTTAAAACTAAAAACGCGATGCAAAACTTGTTGTGAAATGTAATAGCCGTGTGTACTTGGTACCCGTTTCCTTGAAAATGTCATTGTCTGACATTTCGCTGGATTCAGGCTTTAACAATTCTTGCTACACCATATAGCAAATCTGTCGATGTCGGCTTGCAATTCTACGCGGTCATTTGCTGAGTTAACAGATTTGAAAATTTTCATATCATCAACGAAAACAAGGATCTCACTAGAATGAATACACGAAGTTACGTCATTTATAGCTAGTATAAACAGTAACGGACCAAGATGGCTGCCTTGTGGGACTCCTGATTTTGCTGGGAAAGGGTTAGAAAACGGATTTCTGAACTTAACTATATATGATCTGTTTCGGAGATATGAATATATCCAATTAACAAATCCTACAGGGAAACCTAAAGCTTTCAATTTGAAAATGATGATTTCATGTGAGAGTTGGTCAAAAGCTTTTGAGAAATCTGTGTCGATACAATCCAGCTCATGTAGAGTGGACATAATGCCCTTGAGCACTTGTTCATAAAGGTTAGTAAGTTTGTGACAGTAGACCACTTCTGCATGAAGCCGTGTTGTTGATGGCAGATTAAATGTTTGCAGAAAAACGTTAAGCTATCACAAACTACTTGTTCGAAAAGCTTTGGAATAGAAGGCAGTTTAGAAATCGGTCTGTAGTTGGTGATATCGGACTTATTACCCTTTTTGAAGACGGGAGTAATGAATGAATCTTTCCATACTTGAGGAAATTTACCGTATTTAAGGGATAGCTTGAAAAGGAATTGCAAGGGAGAAGCTAAAACGGAGGAACATTTTTTTAATATTATAGGAGGAATGCCATCAGGACCGGGAGAGTAATCATCTTTCAGCAATGCAAAACTTTATCATTATCAATTTGGATGTTGTTAAAAGTGGCTTGGGGGAAATCACGGAAGTAGTCAAAGAAATCAAAGTCTATATTGACAGGATTTTCAATAAAAATTTCCAAAATTTCTTTGGATCAATCTTCAACGAAATTTCCATTTCCTTCACATATGCTGCATATAGGTTTCTGGAAAGTAAATTAAACTCTTCAAAAAGTGCAAGGAACACATTTTGATCAGAAATTGAAAGACTTTTAAAGTAAGACTTCCAAGCCTTATTCCGTTTGTTGCGTAGAGATTTAAGCTCTTTCGTGTACCACGGATGGCTCGGGTTGATATTTTTAGATCTTAAGAAGAACTGAGTTTATCAAGCAGCTATTGAAAATTTCGTAGAATTGAGTAACTGCGTGGTCAACGTTAGAGCAAACATGAATATTCGAAATATTAGAAGCACTCAAATTGTCGTAAAGTAATTGAAATTCAGCTTTACGGAAATCAAGTGAATAAGAAGAGTCTTCGGCATTACTGTTATTAAGTAAATTGCTGCTCATATCAAAAAATATATCCAATGGGGGATGGTAGGAGTCTACGTTAGAAATGGCAGAGAATTAACGATAGCTCGGCAAAAACTGACGCAGAAGTTTTCGGTGGAATATAAACATTAATAATAAAAAGATCATTTGATTGAAAAGAAACCTTAACACAAATGAGTTCAATTGAAACATTAAAGGGAAAAGAGACAAGGGAAGATGAGATGCAATTTCGAACAGCAATTAATACGCCACCGCCCACTTCCTTCGGCTTATCCACATGACGATCGTTTCTGAAAACAGAAAACTCATCGTCGAAAATTTCTGTGTCCAAAAATGAACTATTGAGCCACGTTTCTGTGAAAGCAAAGATATCATGTGGAAAAGTTTGAGAGTTTTTAAAAACATCAGCAGTTTTGCTGCGTATCCCTCTTACATTTTGGTAGAAGAGGGTTATCCTATTAAGTTTTTTCGAGGCGGTACTTTAGCAATTCGATTATTGAGATTTTTTGATCGAACTACAAATTCTTTGACAAGTGTACCGGGAGGTCAAAATTTACTGTCGCAGAGAGGACCGAAAAATGCTGGAGGAGCAGTTATCCTGAACGATGACACAAAACTGTCAGGCTTACTAATTTTAGTGCATTTTATAGCTGACACACTCGAAATGCAGTTATTAACAACAAGATGTTGAATTATATCATTGGGTTGGAGTTCAGGGTCAAGTCGGGATACAAATACTAGTTTTGGCTTAGGAACAGATTCTATTTTTTTGGGAGGTTCCGAATCGTTGATGTTATTAGTATTAGTATTAGAACAACTTGATACAATTAACGGTTCAGAGCAAGATGGGGTAGTGCTGGGTAAAACAATGGGAACCGCCTCCGCCGGTGGATTGATATCGCCATTATATTTGTTAACAGTAGTAATATCTACTTCTTGAAGGGGAGGAGGCAGTGGCATACTCCTTGAATTTAGGCGCTTTGGATCTGGGGACGGAGTTTTCGATGACGATGATCCTTTTCTTACCCTTTTTGAGAGCAGATTTGGTGAGCATAGAAGTAGAGGGGTTGCTCGGGGGCAGGGATGAAGGATGAATAGAGTCAGGATCTAACGGCTCTGTTGACTTTGATTTGCTAACAGTTTTAATTGGGGAAGGAATTGAAACTACATTTGCTACAACTGAGTTTAAATTTTCATGTAAAACATCAAAGTTCTTAGCAATTTAAATAATATCATCCTTAAGAGACGACATTTTGAATGAAATTTGCGACAAGGATATTTTGATACAGGTTTTACAGTACCAAAAAGCAAATTTTGAAGAGTTGATTTTATCAATAAAACTGTTAGTTGAGCCCAAGCATTTGGCATGGAATAAATTCCCATAAGTTCCAAAGCAAGCAAAAAGGGGAGTTGAATTCGAGTGCTCTGTACATTTCTCTCTCTCTGAGCAGACCATTGCAATACAAAGAGATGAGAGACAAAAAAAGAAAAAGAAAAAAAATTATTTTATTTTACTTATAAAAAATTTGATACAACGAAAATTTACGATGTTAGTTGTAAACGGAATACAACTTAAAAAAAAAGGAGCGAAAAAAAAGAAAAAAAAAAAAAATAAACACGGACTCGCTTAGGATTCGAACCGGAGGTTGATAAAACTCAATGCAAAGCGATCAGACACTCACGGCCGGCAGATTGACAATTAGTTAATAAAATATATTTAATTTAAAAAAATGTAAACCTTACAAATGTTTTAATTCAACGCGATGTTAGTAAAAACAAAAGCTAGGATTAAAAGCTTTTTTAAAGATAGAGGAGAAAAAAAAAAGTTTATTATAGGGGAATGAAATAGCTTATGAAATACAATTTCGAAAGCTCAAAATTGCAACAAGAAAAGAGAAAAAAAAAGACAAAGAAAAAATAATGACGCTGACGCTTACCCAAGCAAAAAAAAAAAAAAAAAAAACAAAGAAAATGATTGATATCACTAATTTACTCACAAAATTAGAATACTACACAGACCACTAATACTTTAAATTTTAAAATGATGATACTTGACATTTATTAAATACAAATAATTAAAATTACGCAAAAACAATTAAATTAAAAGGAGCTACGATTTAACGCGACCACAACAAATAAAACCAGTGCTGCCAGTTTATATGAAAAAAAGAAAAATGAGATTACAGAAAACCTTAATAAGAAACAAGTGTTTACAAATAATTTTGGAAACTATTTTTTGTGGACGAAGGGAATATGGCAAAGTGTTAGGAGGATGAAAAGTGAGAAAAGATAGCAGATTTGAATTGTTTGGGATTTGACATAAATTTGATTGAAGGTGGGATTGAGTTCCATAGACTGACAGTATGTATGAAAAATAAACGGGATGAATTCAAATAATTGCGAAGATGTGGAATTATATTTATATTTCTTGCGAAACGATTGAATGAGAGTCTGTTAAACAAATATGATGGAGCCCCAAAATTTATTAATTTATGTAAAAATATACCATTTCTTGCATCGATGTATTGTTGTAATGTACAACCTAGTAAATTCCTCACAAAAGCAGAAATGTGATCATGTCTACGCAACCCAAAAACATAGCGAACGGCATCATTAAAAGCTACCTGCAATTTACGTCTTGAAAGAGCATCAAGGTCACAATACACAACTTCAGAGTAAGATATTAATGGTAAAATTAAGGAAAGTATCAGTTTGCGTCGGGTTTCCAAAGGGGTAAAATTAGCAGAAGGCCAAAGTTTTCTTAGGCATCCGTAAATTCGACCAATTACAACATTAGTATGTCTGTAACCTGATAGATGACGATCAATTACAAACCCCAAGCTGGTAAAGTGATCAACTGCTTTTCTTTTACCATCTCTTAGCCATAAGTCATGAAGGATATTGAGATCAAACTTTTTCGTGCCACAGTAAAATACTCGTTTGACCCTGTTTAAAGATAGTCCGGGAGCCAGCGACCTTTAAAGGGTAGTCATTCCACAAAAGATGAAAATGTTTTCCAAAGCTTAATTTGGTGTCACTAGTAAGGGAATGGACCTCCAGCTGGCACACTTCCAGGGGGTGTGCCAGCGGCAGCCTCCGAAACACGTAAAATATTAATAAAAAAAAACTAATACCACAAAAGCTCAAACTTTGTAAAGATGGTAATTATGGTATATTTTAACATAAAAACGTATCCAGCCGCACTTCGAGTGGGGGATTATGCTCCAGCTTTTCACGTAAATATGTAAAAAATATGGTCTGAGTGAACTCATACCACAAAAGCTGAAATTATGTACACTTGTACCTAATATAATAACTTAAACGAAAAAAACATCCAGCTTCACATTAGTGGGGGGGGGGGGGGAAGTGTCCAGCTGGCGCAAAGAAGGACGCTGCGCATGGGCATGCAACCGAAAAAAGCGTATTTTTGACTTTATCAGCTGGATACTTTTCCCTCACTAAATATGAAGCTGGATACTTTTTTTTGTTAACTTATTTAATAAACTATTATATTACAAAATTTCAGCTTTTGTGGTATCAGTAATCTATACTTTTTTCATTGAACAAAGGGCGCCATCCATGCGCTCTTTTTTATGAAAGATACGTAAGTATAACTTTTCTTCTCTTAAGTTTTAATTTCAATAAACTGAAACCACAAAAGCTGAAATTTGGTACACTTGTACCTAATATAATAACTTAAACGAAAAAAACATCCAGCTTCACATTAGTGGGGGGGGGAAGTGTCCAGCTGGCGCAAAGAAGGACGCTGCGCATGGGCATGCAACCGAAAAAAGCGTATTTTTGACTTTATCAGCTGGATACTTTTCCCTCACTAAATATGAAGCTGGATACTTTTTTTTTGTTAACTTATTTGTATTTGTATTTGTATTTGTATTTTTTATTGTAGCTCAAATTATTAATATTTTTTCCTAAATAGTACCTATATTGCACAATTTACAGAGATATGGTATAACTCTACCTTACTACTGAAAAAATATAATTTTTATTACAATTATCACAGGTTAATTAGAAAAGGACGAAGGAAAAGCTACAGGAAAAAACCTTCATAAAGTTGTGTTTTTTGATATCCATGAGAGGAGAAAAGGGGGGGTGAAAAAGCACTTAATCTCAATTATTAGCTTTGTCTTGACAATTTTTGTGATAGATTAACATATAAGATTATAACTAATAAATTAACATTTAAACAAGAAAACGGATGGATATAATAATGATATAAATAAATAAATTAACAGAAAGTATTGAAGACATAAAAACAAATGCTAACAGTATATAAATAAATAAATAAATAAATCAATAAATAAATAATAAAATAGAACAAATAAATAAAACAAAAAACAATAGATAAATAAATAAATAAATAAATAAATAAATAAATAAATAAATTAGTAACAATTAAAAATATTTACACAGATATAAGATACATAATAAAATGTTTTTTTTTTTTTTTTTTTTTTTTTTTTTTTTTTTTTTTTTTAATTCTTAAACAGCCAAGTTTGAGATTAAGTGGTTTTCAGACGTACTTCAAGAAACATTATAGCGCTGAAATAAATAAGAAATTCTTAATGAAATTTTATCGATGCCAGTCAATGCATGAAGATTATCAGTCGAGTAGTGCCAGGGCAGATTAAGCATCATTTTTAGAACTTTGTTTTGAGTTCTTTGTAATCTAAGTAAGTGGCTCGTGGCGCATTTGCCCCATACAGGCGAACCATAAAGCATAATGCTCTGGAATATTACTTTATAAATTACTAGTTTGTTATCAATAGAGAGCTTCGATTTTCTGTTTATGAATGGATATAGTATTTTTATAGCTAGGTTAACTTTGTTAATTGTCTCCAGGATGTGAAATCCAAAAGTCAGCGTTTTATCTAGGTTTACTCCTAAGTATTTTACACTTGTTTTCCATTCTGTTGGTATACCATTAACTTGAAGCGTATTACTGGGTAAAAAGCAAGCTTTTCTTTTTCGTGTGAAAAAAACAGCTTGGGTTTTACCAGCATTAATTTTTATTTTCCAGTCGTTGAAATAATTTTGGACTGTATACAGTGCAGATTGCAAGTTAGTTTCAATTCTAAAGCCAACTGAATCTGATGAATACAGGCAGGTATCGTCGGCAAAAATTGCTGATGAACATTGCGTGAATCGTGGAAAGTCATAGGTGTATATTATATATAAAATAGGGCCAAGGACTGATCCTTGAGGTACGCCCGCAACGATTGAATGCAGATCAGAAAAACAGTTATTTACAAAGACTTTGAAGAACCTATCAGACAAAAACGAATAGATTAATTTAACAATATGAATTGGAAAATCAAGAATCATAACTTTATGAATCAAACCTTCATGCCACACTGTATCGAATGCTTTTTCAACGTCTAAAAGTATCATTCCAGTACTAATGCCTAACGAGAGATTGCTTTTGATATCATTCGTTATTCGGTGAACCAGTTGAACCGTATTATGATGGCTTTTTCTTTGCGCCAGCTGGACACTTCCCCCCCACTAATGTGAAGCTGGATGTTTTTTTCGTTTAAGTTATTATATTAGGTACAAGTGTACCAAATTTCAGCTTTTGTGGTTTCAGTTTGGTGAAATTAAAACTTAAGAGAAGAAAAGTTATACTTACGTATCTTTCATAAAAAAGAGCGCATGGATGGCGCCCTTTGTTCAATGAATAAAATGCACGACTGGGTCGCACGAACTTGCTCTTATGATAAGCAATTGCTTAGTGGCTGCATATATGGATTTAAAAAAAAATTTAAATAATTTCGAAAATTCTTTTATTTTTTAAATTAGTTTAAGAGTTTTCTCGGAAAAACAAAGTATACAATAAAATTTCAAAGCTATACGTGAATCTAGGAAAAAAAAATATTGAAAATCGTTCGACCAGTTTTTTTTTAAAAAGGTTATTTTTGAAAAACTTTTCCAAAAAATATTTTGAAATTTATTTGGGTATGCAAATATATGGCAACCTGTAGTTTACATTTGAAAAAATAATTTAAAAAAAAATCAGTATACCCGTTTCCAACATATTTCGAAAACCAAAAAATTTTTTGAAAAAATTATAAAAAATCAAAAGAAAAAGTTTTTGAAAAATTTGAAATGCCATATTAATAAAATTATAAATGAGTTCCTGTGGCCAAAATTTTATTGAAATCGAATGTATAGTTTACGAGAAAAATTGATTTGAAAATACTGGTTCTATGAGAGGTACCGTTATAAGACAAATTTTGAAAAATATTTTTTAACCAAAAGATAGATTGTCTTACAAAAATAGCATCCTGAAAGTTTTATCAAAATCGTTAGAGCCGTTTTTGAGAAAATCAATTTTTTTCTTCACGATTGTATGGCAGGTGCCGTTATTTTTGGGCCTAGAGCAAAAATAAAAAATACGTTCCGAGGGACGGCCAAATAAATCCTAGATACCAAATTTGAAGCAAATCGGCCCATCCGTTCAGGCTCTAGAAGCGCGAACAGACAGACAGACAGACAGACAGACAGACGGACGGAATTCCCAGACCCACTTTTTTCGACTTCTCCATCATCGTAATGTCATGTGTGATTGTTATCTCGAAAATTTTTTTCTGCACGAATCCATAACTTGCCTTATAGTACCTATAATCGCAAGTAAAAAAGTATAGATTACTGATACCACAAAAGCTGAAATTTTGTAATATAATAGTTAATTAAATAAGTTAACAAAAAAAAGTATCCAGCTTCATATTTAGTGAGGGAAAAGTATCCAGCTGATAAAGTCAAAAATACGCTTTTTTCGGTTGCATGCCCATGCGCAGCGTCCTTCTTTGCGCCAGCTGGACACTTCCCCCCCCACTAATGTGAAGCTGGATGTTTTTTTCGTTAAAGTTATTATATTAGGTACAAGTGTACCAAATTTCAGCTTTTGTGGTATGAGTTTACTCAGACCATATTTTTTACATATTTACGTGAAAAGCTGGAGCATAATCCCCCACTTGAAGTGCGGCTGGATACGTTTTTATGTTAAAATATACCATAATTACCATCTTTACAAAGTTTGAGCTTTTGTGGTATTAGTTTTTTTTATTAATATTTTACGTGTTTCGGAGGCTGCCGCTGGCACACCCCCCGGAAGTGCGCCAGCTGGAGGTCCGTTCCATATAGTATGGAAGCAAAGTAAAGCTTAAAACACATTTTCAGCTTTTGTGCTTTTGGTCATCAAAAAAGGTCGCTGGCTCCCGGACTAAGAAGTACGACTTCAAAAACAAAATTATTTTTTTTATCTGGAGTGAAATCATGAAAAATTTCGAATAACATAAATAAATGAATATTTATTGGATGATTTGAAACATTGTTAATTTTATGATTTAAATTTATTTGTTACTACATATATTTATTGTATATATGAAAAGATTCACCCAAGCAAAACCTATCGTTTAACACTTTTTTATATTTGAAAAAAAGGTCCTTTTTCAATACCTGATAATGATTACAAGGATTCAATGATCCGTCCATGTCTGCTATGGTATCTACGTGCCAAAAATACTCAACAACAATAAAACTTACTTAACATAGGTGCCTCTCAATAAACATCTAAGAATCAATCAAATTGGGTGGAAATTTGAATAAGATCCTTTTGCTTTTATATTAAATTTGTATTTACATTCCTAGGGACTCTTAATACCAAGAAAAGAAAGAGAAAAAAAAAGGTCTAATATAATCAGAGACTTACGTGTAAACAGTTTCGACTCATGTACTGTGAAAATAAACCCAAGAAATACAAATGGCAGTGTGCGAGTTGATTGGGAGGATGATATGCGGGCTGCTTTAGTGATAATTTTTTTTTTTTTTTTTTTTTTTTGTAAACTCAAATCCAATTCAAATAACCTTTGATACCCCCTCTCTCAGTAAATAGAAAGAAAAACAAAAAATACACTTGGTATGAGTATCTAGCTGAAACCTTTTTAGAATTATTTTTATTTACGAGCTATACTCATTTGCTTAAAATTAAAAAAAGAAAAAAAAATAGCACAGACAAAAACAACTGATATAGAGGAGAGTGTTTGATTTTATTTCAATGATTGATTTTTGTTAAATTTGTTCAATCAATTTCGATTCAACGTCTGTTTGAATGGTTGGAACTTTTATTGAAATAAATAGTCTAAGCGCTTTGAAGAAAAAAAAAAGTACACATGAGAGAAGTCCCTATTCCTACAAAAGTTGGACGTCGTCGCGTCGTACTCGTATATTTTATACATGAATATCGCTTTACCAGCACAATGGAGGTCCTTGCTATCGAATTTGCTTTTTATTTGCTCACTCAACTATAAAAAACCTCGAGAAAAAAAGGACTGAAATAAAGATCAGTTTACACAGAGTTCTTCTTTTTTTTTGACACCACACTACATCAAGTACAAAGGAAAATATTAGAGCTCTATTAAATCTACAACAGAAACATGAGGACCAAAAAAAGACAGAGTCCTTTTGGAAATCCCATATAAGAGTGTATGTTTGTGTGAGTGTTGTGGAAAATCCATTTTTCCCGGTTTATAATGTGGTTGCTACTATAACAACGAAACGACTACGAAGACGACGCGACGACGGCTTTCGAATTGAAATTTGTTCAAATGTTAGCGCAGAAATAAGTAAGTTGCTGGCGGCGCGGCGGGGCGATAGTCAAAGTATAGCAGTTGTTGATGATTAATGTTTATCCTGGGTTCAGAGCTATAGGAATAAGGTTTTGCTACAAATTATAGCTTTCACTGGATAATGGTATGCAGTTGCGGGAAGAAATGTTCTGTTCAATGCAGTTGAGAATCAGATTTGTACAATCGGGACAGTCGGATTAGAAGTGAATAAATGTTGTTTAACATTCTTAAAGCTGAAAAAGATGTGACTGTGACACAAAAAAGGGAGAGGATATGACAGTTCATTCATAAGAGTGTACGCAGCTATTGAAATAAAGGACGAAGCAAGTTGCAATCATGATGACTTGAATTAATGTAAAGTATAGAATAAAGGGTATCAAAACTAAATTGGTATAAAGATAAACTGCAGGATAAATTGATATCTTTACGGAAATAGAGTTTGGTGCAGTTGCAAAAACCAAGTTATCGGGTACATTTCATAACGAAATATGTTTGTGGTGTTTTGAAATATGGACATTATGACGCCGCTCTTTTGAGTCGAATTACAGAAATAGATTTTTAGAGAACCAAGAGCGGCGCAAACTTAGCCACGACTGGACTAAACTTTTCGGGCTTAATGATTTTGGTATAGTATTTCCCCAATTATTCTTTTGCGTTTAATCAATTTTGAACAGTTGCAAAGCAGACCTGATAGGAATTTAATGAAGATCAACCCTCATGTACAACTAATTCAAATCTGAAAAATTCAAACTATAAATTAAATTTTGAGATATTTTTGCCGGAAATTTTTTTTTTTTTTTTTTTAGAGCGTTCTCTCTAAAGGGGTTATTAATACCCTTATCACGAATTAACACGATGCAGTGCAAGCGATTAGGAGAGAAGTAATAGAAAGATAGGAAAGAATTTTTTTTGGAAGGTACGAGTACCTATACAGTGCAAAACTGCGGCTCAGGCTGGGCCTCGAACTCAAAACTCTATAGGTAAGCAACCAAGCATTGCATCCGCTGTTCCATTTTCACTAATATTTTGACTAAACATTATTGTTAAAATTGTCATAATTGATTGCTTTTTGCAATCGGGCTGGTGTTAAAGAGTTTGTAGAAAAATGTCCTTCCACGGAATTTCGACTCCAGCGATTTTCTCTAAGTCCGTTTTTGTCAAACATGAATTTCTTTTTCGCTTTAAATAAATATACATATTTTTAATTCGGGCTTTGAGGTGGACAACCTAATGTGTTTAACCCAAATTCGTTTAGAAAACTGGTTATCATCTTGGCTTTTTGACAAGGTGCGTTGTCTTGTTGCTAATTAAATGACTGTCTAATCCATTTGCCCCTGAACCTGAATAAAAGGCGGTGTTATTTGAAATATCCAAATATTGATTCCTATTCATCGTTTCCCTGATTTCTACTTTTCGGTACCACAACCATGGGATGCTCGTTCACACACAAGTGCCAATTTTTCGCATTCTCCTAGGAATTCAGCAAGAAACTTTTCTGTTTTTCAAGCGTGGCACTGAAAAGAGCTTTCAGAAGACCACAATACTTTCTCCCAAAATGTATTGAACTTTTTAAGAAGCCAACAATTTTAGTCTTTTTTGAAAGCTGTCCAAAATCGGCTTGAACAAAACATTGATTTATTTGGCTTTATCTATTGCGTGTAATCTATAAATTGACAAAAAAAAAATTATAAGAATTCATGGCTACAACAGCAGCTGTCACCTTTACAAAATATTAGAAAATAGAAATGGCTTTTTCGAAACATTTACCAGCATTCATTGGAAACTTTTCTATACGCCAAGTAGGCACTATATCAGGACCAGAAAACTAAACCAACTTCTTTGATTCTATATAAATCGCAAAATATCTTTATGGATGGAGTAGTATTCGTTCTTTCTGAAAACATATTGTCAAAAAAAACAAGAGCGTACTCTGAATTTTTTCTGAGACAAAAACAATTACCATGAGACTAAGAATTTTGCTTAGTCAAACAACTGAAACTGTTTTTGAAATTTTTCCTCGGGCAGAGAATAAAGACAGTCTCTTTTGTTTTACAAACAACTCTTTTGACGAAAGGTACAAACCTTTCATTTATATACAAAAATAAATTTGGTCCAAATGAAGGTTGACGACCCTTATCAAGTTACAATTTTAATAATAAAATAAATTAATGTCAGCTTTTACTGCTTAACCGCTTGACGTTTCTATCACCAAATAGGGTTTTAAACTTCTTTGGGGTTTGCAGCAGCATTTTTTCAACAGTTTCGAAAAAAGTTATACATAACTTATTATTTATTTTTAACGTGTATTCGCATATTTTCTTGTATTTGTAGCAAATGACAGACTGAAAATCCTTATATTCGTCCACAATCTTCTCGGTCGCTTGCGTTTTTGATTTTCATGAAAATAAATTGTTGTCAAGCTATGAAACATTTATGTAAACGACTGAATGAGATTTCGTAATCTTCTTGCTGAAAATTATTAAAATGGCTTGGTGTGAAAATGTTGTCCAGAGCTTAACTGCTATTTATCATTTTTATTTGCTCTACAAGGCAAGTATTAATTAAGTATGGACACAAAAATAGAAATTTTCATCAAGCAGGACTAACGAATGATAAAGTAGACCAAAAATGTGGTTTTCACTATACCATCCGCCCGTCGGTCAATCTATGGATCTGTGCGATTTTTAACGTAAGGCTACACCCTAAACGGTTTGATAATTTTTCTTCAAACTTAGTATATAGAAGTTGAAACAAAGGTTTCAAGTTATTTTTACTTGTGATTATAGGTAGTATATGGCAAGTTATGGACATGACATTACGATGATGAAGATGAAGTCGATAAAAGTGGGACGGATTGTCGGTCTGTCTGTCTTTCTGTTCTCACCTCTACAGCCTATACGGATGGGGCGATTTGCTTAAAACTTGATATTTAGTAACTATTTGGAATTTGGAAAATAACGGTAGGTACGTGTCATAAATAAAAAATTTTATTTTCTCAAAAACGACTTTAACAATTTTGATAAAACTTTCTGAATGCTATTTTTTAGGACAGTCCATATTTTGGTTAGACCATATTTTTCTGAATTTGACTTATAACGAAACCTCTCATAGAACTGATTTCTTAAAATCTTGTTTTCTCGTCAACTGTCCATCTGATTTAAATAAAACGAACTAATTTCTAACCTGATGGATACCAAATATCCAAGTTTTGAAAAGCTTTCTTTTGTTTTTTAATAATTTTCTTGCAACAAATTGGGGGACTGAATTTTAACTTGCTCTGCAGAAAAAAAATCGGTTTTAATCATCAAACATATAACATTATGATGATTGAGAAGCCGCAAACAATGGCTGTGGCCATACCGTCCGTCGTCGGTCTGTCTGTGCATTAGCACGGATGTGCGATTTTTCAAGTCATGATACAAGCCTCAACGGCTTGACGGATTTTCTTCAAACTTGATTTAGGTATATGTATAGCAGTTTGAAGAAACCCGATTATCGAGGTTTTTTATTTCATTTTAGCCCGACTAGAACACGTACCTTTCAAGTTACGGTTTTTTTTTATTTTGGATTTGCTAGAAAACGGCTATAACGAATTTGATTAAACTCAAAATTTAACTTACCTAAGATATTTTTGACAAAACTGCGATTTTGTTTTTAACTTAAATAGTCGTTACGAAAATCAATAAATTTTTTCAGTGAAGCTTTTCTAAACGGTGGCTCAAATACACCGAGCCGTTGAGCTCTAGCGGACTTTTTTGTTTTTTACTAATTTGCTCGAAAATGGCTCGAACGATTTTAAATAAAAAGAAGTGTATGGCTGCTTCACAACGACGCTTTGAGCTTCGCTTTGACAGAACGCAAAAGTTCAAACATAGGAATTCATGTATTAATGCTCACAATGAGGCATTGAGCTTTAACGTTACGTTTTGATATAAAAAAGTAAGTACACAAACCACGTAGCATGGAGCGAAGCTGAAGCAAAAGTTGAAATATTTGAACATTTGCACGCGTTTGGCGTTTCAAATAATTATTATTCATGTTTCTGTGTGTTTCAATTTAAGTTTTTTCAGTTTCAAAAATGGTTGGATATCCCTCGGTCAATGGATCATTACCTTGTTGTATTTTTGTCCTCTATATGTGTGCATTTATATCAAAGTTTTATGCCTGCTTCACAACGACGCTTTGAGCTTCGCTTTGACAGAAGGCTAAAGTTCAGACATAGGAATTCGTGTATAATGCTCACAATGAGGCGTTGAGCTTTAACGTTACGTTTTGACATCAAAAAGTAAGTACACAAACCTCGTAGCATGAAGCAAACGTGAAGCAAAAGTTGAAATGTTTGAACATTTGCGCGCGTTTGACGTTTCAAATAATTATTATTCCTGTTTCTCTGTGTTTCAATTTGAGTTTTTTCAATTTCAAAAATGGGTTGATATCCCTCGGTCAATAGATCATCGCCTTGTTGTATTCTTGTCCTCTATTATGTGTGCATTAATATCATAGTTTTAAGCATTTTAAGGATTTGGAACAAATAAAAAAATTAAAAAATTATTTCAGATCTTTTTGTTTCGTTGCTTCGAAAATCAGGACGAAGAATCCTTCTTTATCCCTTCTTAGATTTAACTCCCGAACCCACCAACGCAGATTTGAATCCTCTTTGTCAAACTCCTCACACCCTAAAAAGGCAGTATAAGCCACTTTTCCAAAAACTTCTATAATTGAAATTAGATTTTCTGTTTCCATTGCAAGACCAACAAAATATTCGTTTCCTCAGAATTATTAATTTCGATTATTTGATTTACTGAAACGTCAGACATGTCAGCTTTCATCTCGGCGCGTCCGTAAAGCATGTTTGACGTAACGTACGCGAAGCTGAGGTGAACGCGTCGTTGTGATTCAGCCATTAATAATTTTAAGGATTTGAAAAAAAAAAAAAAAAAAGTCTGAAAAGGGTGTGAATTTAGAGAGGTGGCTGTGTACATTGTCCAACATTGTGAACCGTGTGTATGTGCCAGAGAGAACAAAGGTTTAGACCTATATTCGATCACAGAACATAGCGGAGTTTTAAGCGAGTAAAGGGCTCAGGAAACAGGACGCTTCTTTGATGTATGTACATCTAGGTTAATTTGGAACGCTGCGGTGACTCCAGCTGGAAATCTTACTGTTGTCACAGCTCCCTCGTGCATGTTCATGAGCATCCGCACATATAAACCACCTGTATCCATTCTGAATTTCAAGACAAATAATAAAAATATTCTCCAAAAAAAATATTTTTTTCATTAGAATTATTATTTTTGATTAGTTGATTTACTCAAATGTCATCTTTCATCTCGATGCGTCCGTAAAGCTTGTTTGACGTAACGTACGCGAAGCTGAGGTGGACGCGTCGTTGTGATTCAGCCATTAAACTCTAGCAATATCTTAATAAGAGCGTAAAATTTATTTCAACTACATACCTACCTAAACGATTGGAAAAAGATTAGGAATCTCAAATCTAAATATTTGACATAATTACTTTACAATCTGCGGTTATTGGTTTGCACTGAAGTCTTTATGGTTTTTCAAGAATCCCCAATTTATTTTAGTGATCAACTTTCTTCTCTTCAAATTTTTTTTTTGATTACATGATACAAGTAGTCTTATCAATTGATGACAATATTCATGTAAGATGTAAGCTTTTGAAACTTGATTTCATCGAAAAATCCCAGGAGATTGGTTTATCTGGTAACCAAATATCTCTTCGCGCTGTCATCGATATTTGAAAGCTGACTGCACAAAGAAAATAATAGAACAGAAGAGAACATTATGTGAAGAAGGATGGGAAGCAGAAGCAGAAGCAGCACATGCCATTTTCATGTCGATGTCCTTCATTGGTTAGTTAATTAAGTCAGCAACCAAAACACATGAAAGCACATCGTCAGTCAGCCAACCAGCCATCAGCCAGATACGACCAGAACTGTTAAACGAAGAGAAAGTGAGTGGAAATGTCAATTAAATTTAATTGAAATCTTATCTATCTCATAGCCTGCTAGCCTGCCTGGTTGACTGCTTTGCTCGTGCAATTTGTTGACTCGGGGGTCTTAGTCTTAGTTACCGTTAGGAGCTCACCATGACAGCCAAACTGTGAATAAAGCAGCTAAGGAGTCTTCTTCTTTCTGTCATCATGTCTAGGCTAGTGGATGTACTTAGTCACAATATTTAACGGTATTATACACATATTATTTGAGAGTCTATATCAACATGCATGTGTCTGAGTCCTTGTGATTGACTGACGTACTTATGAAGATAATATTCGAGAGGAAATTAGGTTATTTACAGTAATATTTATATATATGTATGTATGTATGTATGGTATGATAAGGACGAGTCAGCTACTGATTAATATCAAGGTTGTGAACCAAACCTTTTGGGACATCACTGTAGCCACGCAGCCATTTAGGGTGACAGATGGATATGCCAACTTTTGGTCTCTATTTTTGTAGAGGTATTAATGGGATATTTATGGAAGGCCTGAACTCTCAGGGTTGAGAGGAGATAAACATTCATTAGACGAAACTATGTTTCCCAAGGGATAGGTACCTTTTTTTTCTTGAGGGAAGTGCCTGTCTTCAATTGAAAATGATTTATTTTATGTGAATATGCTCCTATTCGAATTTGTATTTGTAAATTTACTATTCTATTCAGCTATGTAGGTACACTTTGACGTTGGCACGGAATATCCCTGTGTGTTTATTTTGTTTTATTTTTGTTATTGTCCTACGCAGTCACTTTTTTGACATCGCCTATCGAGCAGTTGCCTTTTAGACATTTCATAAAAATTTCCCTTGTGAATATGATGGAATTCTTGTTTCCTTAGGACATGTAGGGCATCCCATCACTTCTCCTTAGAACTGAACATGATTTTCAAGGAGAATTTTAGTGAAAATTAATACTTCAAGACAAACCTACTTTCAGGTTTCAAATACAAAACTTAATTAAGAATAAGGTGCATGTACCTACAGCGGTCTTGGGGCTTGATATTTGAACAAAATTAAAAAGAATACAAATATGGACAAAAATTAAGAATTCTTAAAATCAACCGTTTTTTTTTTATTAATTTTTTTAAAATTAGTTTAGTATGTGAGTTTATACAACTTTTAAGATTTCATATGTAAAATAGAATAATTAATAAAAATAGATTAACTGTTTTTAAAATATTCACAGCTCCAAAACACTATCACATCAAAATCAGACGAGAAAATCTGATTTTAAAAAAACGTTAAAAAGATAGATAGACAATAGACTATATCTTCAACATACCCCAAAGAAAGTCTTTATCAAAAGCCGTTTCAAACTTCACGACAGATTAGAAGTCCAAACAACGGTGTTATTTGCTTTATCTGAATGAAAAAAAAACGACTGTCTGTCGGTATCGGAGCATGGCTTCCAACTTGGTATACAGTATTTCAACGACGCCCTATGGGGAAGTTTAGAAATTGGCATATGATTTTAAGTCTAAAACTAATTTTTTTCTCAAAAACGGCTCCTACGATTTGAATGAAACATTCTAAAATGTATTTTTTAAGCAAAGTTTTTCCATCGCTTAGATTAGATTTGTCAAGAAAGGTCTAATTACGGTACTTTCCATAGAAGGTAGATCTTCTAGTAAACCACTTGATGGATTTCGATGATATTTTTAATGTGAGACTGGAAATATTGTTGTATCTAAAAAATTTCAAAAAAATTTTTTCTGAATTGAAAAAAAAAATGGTTTATGAATTTTTGAGTATTTTTAAATCGCTTTGATCATTAAAAAAAATTTTTTTTGATAAAGACAAACAATTTTTATAAATGCACATCATCATATCATCTCAATTAAAATTTATAACATTGTTTCGAAAAGTTTTCCAAAATAAAGTGCACGAACTTGCTTCAATGTGTGACAGTTATCTTAGGTCTTGAGATTTTGAAAATCAAAAAATCATACGAAATTTTATTAATCACTGAAAAATTAATAAGTAACGATTTTTAGGAAAAATAAAGCAAGCCATCTTATTTCTTTACTATTTTGAATTTTTATAAAAAAAAAGTTATCAAAATCGTTCGACCAGTTTTTTTCAAAAACCGTTTTTTTTTTTAACTTTTCGAAAACTTATTCAATTTTTTTTTTTTGAGAATGCAGATTTTTCAAACTTTGTCGTTCTTATTAGAAAAATAAAATGAAAAAAAATGTATCTAAGTGTTTGAAATAATTTACCTTTTTTTATCTGCAAACAAATTTTAAAATTATTTTGTTAATAAGAGGGCTTCTTCATTAACAATTTCCCTACGGGAGTTACCGTTATAAGACTTTTTCTGAAAAATCTTTTCCAACCAAAACATATACATAATTTACACAAAAAACACCACTCAGAAAGATTCATAAAAATTGTAGGAGCCATTTTTAAGAAAAGTTCTTTTTACATTAAAAATCGTATGGCAGATACCGTTAGTTTTAGAGCTAGAATGCTTATTCCTAAAACCCTTCTGTATAATACTGTGTACCAAGATTGAATAAAATCGGTTTAGAAACGGGTCAAACGATTTTGAATTTTGTTCTCATGCCTTACTCTTTTCCGCAAAGCGGAACGGAAATTTATTTGATTTTTTTCCCTTCAAATTTTAACCCACAATCTGAAAGCCCAAGCCAAATGTCACAAACTGGAGCAGTCGTGCACTTTATTTTCTATTCTCGTATCACATTTTGTTAGTGCCTGCTGAAATTTACTATAGTGTTATTAGATTAAATTAGATTTATCTTTTTACACCTTCTTTTCCTTTTTGGACGATTCCATCTTTGAGATTCACCGGGTTGACCTCAGAAAAACCTGCCTCTCTCCTCTTAAAGTACCCATTGCATTGGAATGTTGTGTGTTATTGCTTGTTTGACTGAGTTCCTCAGCAGTCTTTCCTTAAAAGTTAACAATCCCAACTGAGAACTTAAAGTATTAAACTCACATAATAAAAAGTTTTTTCTTTACAATCCATCAAAAGGTCAACAGAACCACATCATCACATCAACAAAACAAATGAAAAAGATATCCATATCCATCCCGACAGCCTGACAATAAATCCCGAAATCCCTTTGAACGATAACGAGCGATGATAAAAAGCCTACAATAAAAAACTAAATCAGCTTTCGGCTGAACGAATCAATGGACTTGGACTTTATGTTCTGTTTTTGTTGAAGCATCCAGAGGAGTGGATTAGGTATACTTCTGCCAAATTCATGTTTCTGTTTATGCTCGAGTATATATGCAAAAGGATATATAATTTCAATGTCAGGAAAGTCTCAGCCCCGGGCTGTGGAGACATTCCGTTTGTTTCCTTTTTATTAGACGTTAAATTTTAAAATGTACAAGAGTATCTCAGAGAACCAAGCATTTTGTTTTTCAAATTCATTGGCGCCCAAGGGAACCTCTTTTAACACATTCGATTTCATTGGGTTAAATAAATCGTCCCACTGGTCTTCAGCATTGCCTCAATCGATAAGTGCGTAAATAATAGCCCATTACACCGCACCGGTGTCGATTCAGATGAGATGGGATTCCATAGGATTGGATAGGTGAAGGAGGGTTTTCAGATTCTGGTGTTTGTTGGTTATCAGTGGAAACCAAAAAAAAAAAAAAAAAAAACTTCAAATAAATTAATTTCAATGTGCAACCTTAAAATACATAAAACCACACCGGGTGCTTATGGAACATCTGGTTGTGATCCACCAACGACGACGGCGACGCGACGTGGCGGCAACCAACGAACCTATTAGTAATTTGCATTGTGTGCCCGCCCATGATTCAATTTTAAAATTTAATCAATTAGCACTCAGTTGAGTAGTAAAATGCTGCATGGCTAGGCCAAGCCAGTGAAAGTAGTTCTAGTATAGCCTGTGGAATTGCAAAACTCCCTATAATTAATTTAAATGAAATAAAACAATTTAATTACGAAGCCGCATCTGTCAACTGTCAGTTTGTTTGAATTCTTTTTTTAATCATTATTTTAGTCTGTAATAATAATAATTGATAATTTATTGGATAATTTATTTTTACTTTGTGGATTATTTATTGTTTGTTCATATCATTTGTTGTGATCAAATAAATACTAAGTAAATTTTTATTTGTGCTGCTACTGCTTTGGATAGAATTTAATTGCTTCCATTTACCAACCGTACTGTCAATAATGAGTTTTGTGTGTATTTATCCACTTGAGGGGCATTACTACTCTTGTCAAATACTATGTTTAATTTGACATATATCGAAAATTACAAAGCGTAGTGCAGCCAGTGGGGATGTTGGATGGAATGCTGAGTGACACGTGCGGATTGGCACTTCAAAAATAGTATCTATATTCTATAGTATGTTGACATGAGTTGACACCGACGCATGTTCAAACAAATCTCTTAGTTGCATGGATATGAGTCGCAAAGTATATATTTTGGCGATATTATAAATTATCATACGAGTATGTAGTCAATAACTCGAAAAGTAGGAAAAGACAGGGCTATTGAAGAATTTCTTTCAGAATTTTCTTAACAAACCAAAGGAAGTTTTTCAATAAGTCTGACTGCATCTGAACAATTATACATAATTTGCTTTGATTTGGCTATGCCCGTCGTACTAAGAGTGCAGTCAAATGAACAGATTTAAAAAGATGATGCCGACATGGGTAGAAATTTACCAAATAAAACTAAGCCAATTACACACTATGATTGAAGATTAAATGTACAACATCGGTTCATCACTCGGAATCAAGTTTACTACCGTCCTCGAGGAGCAGAAACAAAATTCAAAAGCATTTTCTCAAACCCGTAGCGAAAAATGTTCCACGATGAGCACCTGTAGAGTATCGAAGAATCTATTTCCAGATCTTTCAAGAAAATAAACAGAATAATTACTCAAGGTGAGCAGGGCTCAACTGTACCTGTTGGTTAGAATTCGGTTGTGACACAATCCAATGGGAACCAACATAAGAAGAACGGGTATCAGCAATTCTGACTTATGCAGAAGATGTCAAAAGGCAAAGGAGAAGGAGAGAATTGCCAGTACCCCAGCTTGGCAATGACTAGGAGTGCAGCTTTATGAGATTACTTCTGCAACAAACTGGGCGACGACTCGAACAAGAGACTGAAGAAAATCCTTGAGTTCATTCAGAACTAAGATTGGTACAGTGGGCCTCCACGTTCATGTACCTAATAGTCCACTAGTTTGCACTCCCTCAATTTTCTTTTTATATCATATCATGGGGAGCACAATACAGCTTAGAATTGGACTCAAGCCCACAAATCTAAGTTGACAATCAAACACTGCATCCCCTGGACGATCACCACCTGCATTCTTGTACTATTCTTAGAGAGTTTAATAATAATAATAATACTTTACTAGTTACTCGTATGAACTCTTGCATCACGAAGAAAATCCAATATATTTTTTTTATAATCAACTTTTATCTAAAAAATTTGGACATTTTTCTAATAAATATGATTTAAAGAATGTCCATCGATCCATCTCCTAAGGGAAAACAAAGCCGCTGGTTTTGGCGGTGTACCTGCAGAATTAATAAAAGCAAACCCTGTAACAGCTCCCGCTTTTGGCTGATACTGGTAGGTACCCGGCTTGAGAGAGTTAGCTTATATACGGGATTTGAAAGATTTGAGAAGATTAAAAAAAAAACAAAAACGGAGAATTGGGCTTTTCCGGTATTGTGAGGCGTGGTGTGACGGTTAGTGTGGGCTTGTTCTGACGAATCCGTAACGTGCTACAAGAGTATGCGGAGAAGGTGGTTGGCCAGGGCCCAGGGACGACGTTCTGTAACGTGTTACGAAAGTATGCGGAAAAGGTGGTTGGATTCAGGATCACACTAACTATGTATAACCACATGTGTGTGTGTAAGGGGAGTGGGAGAGTCTAGCCCTGTTCTCTGGCACGAGATTAGAGTATGGGCAACTAGACTTTCCCGAAAAAGGAGGTGTTGCGTGTGAGAGAACGGGCAATTAGACAAAGGTGTAAAATGTTGAAGAGGTTGTTTTTGGTTGGTGTGACTTGGTGAAGTAGTGGGCTTGTTTTGGTCTCCCAGTTTCGTGAGAAGCTGGTTGATTGGAACTATGCCCGCTCTAACTAGGGAACGCCATGTTGAATGATGTATTTTGGAGTGCTTAAGTGTTTTGTGTTTGTGTGTTTAGATGTGCGCATTTGGCCATTTGCTTCTACCTTGCCAAGTGGTTGATTGCACATATCTTAAGGCTGCCAGGCATTGAGTATTGAGGTGCTCATCTGGAAGTCTCCTTAGGGTTGCGAAGCTCCACCGGAAGATATATTCTGGTACCATGGCAGATAGTGCCCATCTGGGTGGTCGAGTCACATGGGAGACTATATATGAGGTAGGCCCTCTTGTAGGAGTATCGTGGTGGCTATGGTTACTCCGAATGGGGAAACATATTCTTGGATGCAAGAGGTGTTAGATAGGCCTCACCCCTTACCAAGGAGTGTGGACACTAGACATGCCTCAACATGTTCCACAAAATTGGTACTAAGATATCTACCTTAGGGGGTAGATCTTAGGGCTCTGGTCTAAGCCCAATTTGACTCTTTATGCAAGTGGGCTCGCCGTGGAATTTAAGGCTTAATTGCTAGGTGTCCACGTAAACAAAGCCTTTTTTCATCATGTTCTGTTTGTTTCTCCAAAAACTTATTGGCAATCATTAGTCTCGAGAGTGTAAAGTCTATTAGCGGGTATTTGCTGCCCATTGCTTTAAGAGAAATTAAGGCGTTGCCTAACCAGTCGTTTTGCAGGCATTCATGTCGATGGGTGCCTTCGTCTGGTCAAGGGTTTTCACCCTGTTTTCGTATATAATATACCTACCGCTAACGGAACTTTGAGCTTGTTTTTTAGCTTTCAGATTTTTTATGACTTTTTAAAAATCCTTCAAATATGTAAAAAAAGTTTGCTTTACTGGGTTTCAGTTAATAGACTTTTCATTTCTTAAAGATACAGAAGAATCAAAAATGTCTTTTAAGTATTCCTTTCCGTACGTATTTATGATCTCGGTTGAAAACACAACACAAGTCTTTCATTAAACTGCTTCACACTAGAGATCCGTCCGTGGGTTTCACCGTTCCAATCTGAAATAACGATGGAAAGCCTCTAAATTGGGGGTTGTCACATGTCCGAGACCAAGCGAATCCCATTTTGAAATTTCTACTTTAAAAATAACAAATTAAAAACGGAAATAAAAATTTTAAAAATTTACCATTTTGGGTTTATTCACTTAAATGTGAAAATACATGAAAAGTCTGGGATTATTTCAGAACATTTCATGTTACAGTTCCCCACATTCTTTCATCATTTGCAAGCCAAGTGAAAATGAAAACTCCGTGTAAAAATACTGGCACGTTGCATTTCATACTTTTACCCTCCACGTCCACAGTTATATTATTTGAACAAAACAAATTGCTTGACAAAAAATGTCAGGCATTTTAACGAATTTTGAGGTTTTTCCGAGTAGTCGAGCTTTGCAAGAAATAAAAATTTTAAGTTGGAAAGGATTTTGGAAAGTATTGATTCTCATTTTAGCATCGATCGGGTCAAAATAAAGAGCGATCGAAGATTGTGTAACGTATTTAATTCAACTGATTTGACCAGAGTTATGGAAACCTTAGCACTCACCTCCTTTTAAATGAAACACGATTATGTTCCACAATATTTTCCACTTAATTTTTTGTATAGGGTCATTCATTTTTCAGTTTCAAAAGTAAAGCTAAATAAAACTTACACAACACATGATGAAAATTGTATTTCATTATAAAGTTTGTACTTTGCCATGAAGTGTGAAATATAATATCATTTAATTTTAACGCATTGTCCGATTGCTAAGCGATCCCTATCGTTAATGGCGAACTTTCAACTAATATTAAGACATTTCATAATGACAGCTGACTTGAAACCACAAAACGAATGACCCTGTATTTCAACAGTGTGCGAACAACAGAGATACAAAGCCGAAGAAAATAGTTGATTTTTCATTTCGAAATAAGAGATATGGATTCAAGAGCTGTGAGTTTGACGGCGACAATTGTTTATTTTAAATGCCTGCTTATCTACAATATTTAATTGCCAACTGGGAACGTATTTAAATTGAAGACACATTATTTATCTGACGTTTTTATGAACTTTCAAGGAACTATTGTAAGAAAACTTCCCGTGTGAACTCTGAACGAACTTTCTTTTATTTTGAAACGCTTGAATGAAACTACAACAACTGGTTTTTTTATACTTCGCAAGCATCCATTCATCACCGCCACCGATCAGAATGAATTATTTCCCTTTAAGTTGAAAGTGTCTCAAAGATACGAAGACAAACAATGGAACCTTTCTTCTTTGAACTTTTGCTGACCTTAATTCACCAAACACCTATATCTGACCGAATTATTTTCCCAGTAGATTTTAAATTAAGTTTTTCTTGAAAACCTTATTTTGTGGGTAGAACACACGCGGAGACTACAGATACTATATATATTTTGTTGAAATCTTTTATCTATTGGACACACTCAAATCGAGTATGGCTGTCATCCCTTCCTTTCTTGAAACAACAACTAACTAACTGTTTGCTCCTAAATATGTAGTATGGCGCAGGGGCATAAGGCCCAGGGACATAAAGCCCAAATTTTTTTTTTGGGCGTTATGACCCATTTACGTGGGACATAAGACCGAAAATTAATTTGGGCTTTAAATCCCACCCAAGTGGGTCATAAGGGCCCAAAAAAAAGTTGGGCTTTATGTCCCACATAATATGACTTGACAAATGATAAAAATAAATGTATTTCAATGCGAGAAAAGTTTTTTTTCTTCCTGAGCCCTTAACTTTAATGCTTCCGCACCTGGTTTAGTTGACATTCAAACCAGTTTTTTAATCTCTCCCAAAATTTGAAGCGCTCATTGGTTTCGAAATTAAGACTACTGTTACATTTAATGTTGAGAAAAAAATGCATATATTCAAACCTTCAAAGTACATTAAGTGTTGATTGAGTGTTGTTCTTATAAGAACTGAAAGTTTAAAAAAAAATGGAAAATCGTGGTTTTGAATTTTTGCTATTGACTCTTCCTTTAGGGTTGAAAAGCAACTACTACATATTTTAAAATGATTACAAGGTAAGAGCAATAGATTTCTTGGGTTCTCGAAACATGCATATTGAATTTAAGTTTTAGAGGTTTTATAAAATTAAAGCCCAAAAAATCGCGCGATTTTTTGGGCTTTAATTTTATAAAACCTCTAAAACTTAAATTCAATATGCATGTTTCGAGAACCCAAGAAATCTATTGCTCTTACCTTGTAATCATTTTAAAATATGTAGTAGTTGCTTTTCAACCCTAAAGGAAGAGTCAATAGCTCGAAAAAATGAATTATTATGTGCATTTTGCAGACAGATAATTCAAAATACTTCTATTATTTATGTATAAAATTAACGTTTTCAAGATAATTGTTGAATTATATTTTTTGTTGTTGTTTATGTTTATGCTTATATAAGCTTTATAATTCATTTTGTTGAATTGGATTTTTTGATTTTGAAATATATACCTATAACATGAAAATGAACTAATGAACTATTTTTTTATTCAAACTAATTTTTTGAATTTGGGTTTTATGTCCCATTTTTCAGAAAAAAAATTCGGCCTTATGACCCACTTGGGTGGGATTTAAAGCCCAAATTAATTTTCGGTCTTATGTCCCACGTAAATGGGTCATAACGCCCAAAAAAAAAATTTGGGCTTTATGTCCCTGGGCCTTATGTCCCTGCGCCATGTAGTATATCGATGGCGATGGTGATGTGATGACGATTGCGATTGCGATTGCGGAGGAGCTCCTGCAGTGTACTTGCTGCTTCTTTAAATCGAAGTTAACCTAATAGGGTTCATTTGTTATGTGTGTTGAGTGCATTCTGTGAAAGTGCATTAAATACTTAATTGCTTTGGTAAAAGATATCCCGAACTAATTGAATTCGACACACACATATTATATGAGATAAAATGGGGATTGGTAAGGCTTTGTGGGGGCAGCCATCAGCAGGTCGTGATGTGAGTAGATCGTAGGTCGTTGGTCCTTACCATCATCATCATCACCACCACCCAACAAGGATTGAATGAAAGTTTTCCGATGTAGTCGGGTAATTAAATTTCCGTGCTGAATGTAGATAAAATTCTTTTAGTCCTTGTTTACTATTTAGAGCGAATGGAAGCTTTTGTAAGTGTTTACAATGTTAATGGCAAAAAAGGATGGAACAGAAAAAAAAATGTGTATCTGTATACCAAAGAGCAAACAAAGCTGAAACCATAATCATGCGGCGCGGCGGCACGAATAACGAATTTCTCTGGAATGCACATTTTTATGGAAACACAATTTTACCATCGAAATGTCTATGCGACGAGGGGCATCAGGCATTACCCACACACTCCAGTTGTAGAAAGTAATTGGAGTAGAGTTGTGGGAATTCCAACAATTAATCGATGGGAAAAGAGTTCAAAGTATGAAGTATATATTTTTTTTTTGGAAATGAGAGTTCAATTGTCGTGTGCGTATCAAAGGAGGGAGAGTCAATTAGGGACACAATACACAAACACAGCAATTGGTTTAATGAAATTGTTTTATGTTTATGTATAAATGCGTGCTGTGGTGGCGATTCAATTGGCTTATTAAATTTCTATGGAAACATCTTGGTCAAATTGGATTTGTATATGATATGAATTTGATCTTTTAAAATGGAAAACGAATATGTTCCGCAATCTTTCTCATGCTTCTTCTTTTGAAAATGTAATCGGTAGAGAATGCATATTTGCGATATTCATTTTAATTCTAATTGTGCTTTAGATACAAAAAATCAAGTCTTATTTCCTTTCAAATATTTTTCTGTTTCTCTAAAATGAGATGTATAAGTTTTGTTTGTAAAGCAAATATCGCCTTAAATGCGATAACGTAGTGTGTGGCTTAAGGCTTAAAGGTTGGAATTATAGTCTAATATGGTTCTGAGAAAGCAACGTCCTCTTAAGACGATGTTGGACAGGTGGATTTACAAAGAGATAGCGAAATGAATTCAAACCAATGTAGCATTGGACATAACCGTTTCAAAACAAAATAGCTTTGAACAATGAGGTAGAATTGGTAACCACGGATTTTGTGAAGTGTGGAAGTGGATCAAACAAACTCAACCAAATAAATTAAAAACGCGGTAGCACTGCACACTACGGATTCAAAACGAGATAGCATTGGAAACCACCGGTTCACTACGAGAAATTGAATTGAAATGGATTCAAAACGAGATAGCTTGGAACTTGTGGATTCGATTCACTTTGGATTGTCAATAAGAAAGCGCTGGAGTACTAAATGTTCACAACAATGGTATATTTGACACCAATAAAATTCTTTAAAAGCTTATAACCACTTAAACTATATGATCAAGGTCTTTCCAAGAATTAGAGTGATATAATATGATACTATGAACTTTTTTTTTTTTATAATTTACGCGCACTCAAGGGGTTATTAATACCCTTCACATGAATTAACACAGTGCGAGCTGTTAGGAAAGTAGGATAGGAGATAAAAGGAGATACCGATGCACATTGGTTTTGAATGTCTGTATATTACAATCGGAGGGAAAAATTGAGCCGGGTAAAGCATTCCACATTCTTGTAGTGCGGCTAAAAAAAGAGTCTCTATACTTAACAGTAAGTCCGAAGTTAGGCTCGAGGGTAAATTGATGGGCATTCCTAGCGATGCGAGTGTTACGGGGAAATTGTTTAAGGGGAGGAATGCATCTGGCTATTTCGCTGGAGCACTGTTTGTGGAAGTAGCGATAAAACAAGGTCAGACAAGAAACATTACGGCGATGTTCAAGTGCAACAAATGTTTCGGTAATGGTTCTTTCTCCTATCAGTTTTAAGGCCCTTCTTTGGATCCTATCCAGGAGACGCAAGTGAGTGACAGGAGTACCTACCCAGATATGAGAATTATACTCAAGCTTCGGGCGAATGTATGCCTTGTAGATTGTAGCCAGATCAGAGAGGGAAAAATATTTCTTACATCGATTTAGAAAACCTAAGCATTTTGCGTCATTTTTAGCGACGTCAAATATGTGATCGTTCCATAAAAGGTGGTTTGTAATACACATACCTAGAACGCAAAGCTGTTCGGTTTCCTCAATGTAAGTGCCACTCATGGATAATGGCATAGGGGGCAGGTTGTGCTTTAACGACAGAAGACAACATTGAGTTTTTGAAGCATTAAATTCCACACGGTTGGTAATTCCCCATTGTACAATGCTGTCAAGATCTGAATTTAATGAGCTTATCATACGCTGCCGTTGCATTTCCACGTCCGAAAAACATGGACGTGAATCTGGAAACGAATATGAGAAGCTGAGAGTACTGTCGTCAGCAAAACAATTTAGTGGATTAGAAGTATTAGACAAGAGATCATTAATAAAGATAAGAAAGAGTGTGAGACAGAACGGAGCCTTGGGGCACACCAGCATTTATTTTGTGGGTAGCAGACTGAAAACCATCCAAAACAACGCGAATTGAACGGTCCGAAAGGCAATTTCTAATCCATCGAAGGAGGAGTTCATCGATGCCAAATGCACGCATTTTCGATAAGAGAGCCTGGTGCCAGACTCTATGAAATTCTTTTGAAATATCGAGCGCAATAATCTTACTTTCTCCAAAACGATGTAAGGATTGGTTCCACTGTTCGGTGAGATATACCATCATATCACCAGTGGACCTATTGCTACGAAAACCGTACTGCCGGTCATTAAGAAGTTTTCATTTCTCAAGATACTTCTTGATCTGAAAATTTATCAGGGTTTCCATGACCTTGGAAAGAAGGGACGTAAGTGCAATTGGTCGGTAGTTAGAAGGGGATGAAGATACGCCTTTTTTTGGGAACGGGCTGGACAAATGCTGTTTTCCATCCACTCGGAAAGAGACCTGTAGAGTAGGACAGATGGAAAAGCTTACGCAGTGGTTTTGCCAGCGTGGAAGCACACATCTTCGGGCCAGCGGATTTATGTATATCGAGATCTTTAAGAACTCTTGCAACTGAAGGAATGCGAAAGGAGATTTGTCCCATAAAACCATTTACGCTCTCAAGAACAGGTGGAGTCATGTCACTCTTTGATAGTGTCGAATTGGCAGCGAACTTTGCTGCAAATAAGTCAGCCTTTGCTTGAGAGCTTACCACGGGAGTGTCGTTATTGACGAGCGTCGGAACAGAAGACGAAGTGGAGTTTCGTACGTTTTTTACAAGTGACCAACAATTTTTACTACCTTTGGGACATTGTAGTATTTTTTGCCTTAATTTTTGTTCATGTAAAAACTTGGTTCTTTGAATATGGGCATTACAGGTCTTTCTTGCTTGTTTGAACTTATTCCGGTTTTCCTCAGAAGGGTTGGCTTTGTAACATCGGAAACTAACTTCTCTCACCTCGAACCATGAATTCTCTTTTGGTTTGATACTTTTTATCCTATTCGGAACAAAATTTATCATTCCGCAGAGAATAATGTTTGTAATCATTTCAGCGCTGGAGTCTACGTCACTATCGAGGAAACATAGTGACCAGTTAAAGTTTCCGAAGAATTTATTGAGACCGTCCCAGTTGGCTTTCTCGTATTGCCATACGGTTCTCCTTGGGATTTTTTCTTTAACTGGACTGTTGGAGTACGAGAAAAAAGCTGAAATGATACAATGGTCCGACGTGCCTAGAGGCGATAATACATCAATAGTGTATTTATCGGGATGAGATGTTAGAAACAAGTCAAGGGTGTTTGGCGTGTGACGTGAACTAGGTCTTTTTTGTGGTAATAGAGACCAGATTTGCTGCCGTCATTAGGTTATGGGAATACAACCAAAATGAAGTCTAACTAAGTTGCCAAATGAAGGACCTGTCTTAAATTTGAAAAAAAACTAGCAAGGCTTTAATTATTGGTTTTTGTAAAGTTAAATCCTAGTCTCACACATAGAATAGTGTGCGCATGTTTCCCGTCTTTACTGTGATAGCACTCATTCATCCCTTCAATAACATAAACAGGTCACAGATCATGAAAGAGTTGATTAACCATCAGATTAAGAAATATCTTAAAAAACGGAAATAGGGCCACTGTGATATGATGGTATATCTTACCGTCACCGCTCACCGCACCGTGGAACCAATTTTAGCTCTGCTGGCTTTGTTCTGCTTAATTCAAGGACATCAAATAGTTCGATTTATTGGTCAGATTTTGTAACACTTTTGATGACGTCTGCCCCCGCTATGGTAACCTGCATATGGTCTGACTTTCTGGAGTTCCACGTGTGCAAACGTCAGTCATTAACTAAATGACGTTTGGACATAAATGTCAAGCAAACTACTTGAAGAGGTAAAATTTTTACCCTACAGATTTTCACGACTCTATTGAGAAGCAGCTAAGAAGTGACACCTATACCAGAATATTATTTATTTTAAATAGCTTTTCATGCTGAACAATTTCCCTTATTGTACTGTACATTTATTTTGTTTGTTTCACACTTAACTTACATCATTGTTTTGCTACAAACCGCTCAGCATTGAAAACGCGTTCGTTCATATTATTTAACTCTCTGTTGATGTTTCACATTTTCCATCCCCCAGTGAAATTGAAGAGTGTTGTCCACACCAGTTTAACTTGAATCAAGAAGTTCCTGAAACCTAAACCGAATTCCAATGACGGCATCGCCAAGCACCGCGCCGCTGAACAAAAGCAAAATACAGAAAAGATTCAGCCAAGAGCTAACGAAACCGAAACCGAATCTAGGAAGCGGATAATGAGAGCGACAAATTCTTTTACCAGCAACAACTCGACCGTAATGTTGTGGGTGCTGTTGTCGTTGCTTTTGCCATTACCGTATGGCACCCATCTATCCTCAAGCTCCTCCGGGGCGAATTAACTTAATGGTGCCTAATTTTGAAAGAAATTCCTAGCACATTATTTAGCCGGCATTTCTTTGAGCATGAAATGAAGTCCGCCGCGATTGCGTTGCCAATTGTACGAATGCTTGGTTTTGAATTTCAAGCGCGCGATATGCTATTGTTAAAGAGAAAGGATCGCAAGACTTTAACCACGCCAACGGTAGGTATACAATATACCACCGTCCGCCGTCCTTCACTTCTTGAATGGTGAATGGATGTGCATCTATAATACACTTGGGGGTTATACACAGTTATAAGAGTAACAATAACTCTGGGATTAGTTTCGTTGGATTCCGTGATGTTTACTTTGTGGGCTTTGTCCCGCCAAGACATTTTATAAATCTCCATTCTAATGATCAAGTCGTAGTTGGCTGGTTAAGATTGTATGGGAAATGGGACCCACCATCGTTGGTGTCGCCGTTCGTTGGTTGCCATCACCATCGTCATCGTCGTCGCGTCGTCGCGTCGTGTCGTTGTCTTTAGTTCGCCCGTCTTCGTGACTGCGGTAATGACTGTTTACTATGGTAACGGAGATGCTATTTGGGAATTAATCAAGATTATATCTGACATTTGGAAGTTGCAATGCTGGCTTGTCCTTCTGGTAAGTTGGTTGGTTACCTACCTTCTTTTTGGTGGAAATGCTAAAAGTTCATAGTGTGGTCATGAGTAATGGATTGTACATATATTCAAGCGGAATTTCTTTGATTGGCTCAACAAGGTGATTTGTACGATTTTCCATCTAAATGCTAAATGGCACATTGTTTGTCATAACGATGTGGGTGTTTTATTTTTTGCAGTTTGTCCATTAATTTACTCATAATTTGCGGGGTAATAAATATTATTTAAAGGAATTGTTGCCTTTGACTTCTGAGTCGCGCCTACTTGCTCTTTGGATAGAACAGCTGCGAAAATAAGGGTTTCTGAAATAAAAATGTATACAAAGACGATTTTTGAAAAAAAGAAGATACATACTCTAAAGCGCGCAGCATTTTTTTGCCTTTTTTTAATACTTAAACAAAAAATCACAATTTGGACTGTAATCTCACTGTAACGCCATCCAATTTTCCAAGCTGAAGTTCTAACGATCTGTCGTGAGCCCAGCCCGCAAGTCATCTTTCGAGTAAAATCATTGATATTTTCATAGACAGCCTAGTGCATTGCCGCAACAAGAACAATCTACTTATATAAACTAACTCAGTTCCCCAGTGCCAGGGTCTCAGTCTCAGGAGACTATAGAAGAGAACAGATGTGAACGAAAATGCAGATAAAATGGAAAAATTGGTTTCACCACTCAAACCACTTTTTGTTTTCGATGTTCCTCTCGAGCAGTGAAAAAAAAGAAATCATTGGAATTTTCAAAATTTTGCAAAAGAAATGGTTCACGATTAGGGCTTGTAGAGTATCGCGAAAACTATAGCCATCCCATTTGAAGAAAAAACAAAAAAAGGCTTGAACTGTACCTGTTTGTACGAGTTCTGAGGGATCACAATTCAAAGGTGGTAAAAAGAAGAGACGGAGAAACGCTCAATTACTTCCCCTGTAACCAAATGAGCTGCCCTAGTAGAATATTTCTTCAACGAACTGGTCTCGAACAATCTACTGTAGAACATCCTTGAGTTCATTTACAACTCAGAATACTGCAGGAGGGGGCGCACATAAATAAAATACCTTTAATCTTCTGTACCCTCACCCCTTCTTTATATTCACAATCTTATTTTGGGAGCAGAATGGATCCATTGAGGTCTGAGTGAAGTGATGCGGTTACCAAAGTAAAAACCCTTCAAATCCAATTTTACGAATAACACATGTATTTTATCACTTTGGACGTTATTTTCAAAAAAAAATCTACACACAAAAAAATGGCTAAAACTGAATTTTTTTTTTTCAGCAACTCAAACCGTTGAATGGAAGGCATCTCTTGTTATCGGGATTAAATAAACATTTATATTCTTAAAATACTTGGTATATTTTTCTAAGCAATAATCTGGATCTGGAAAGCTTAATAATATCGCCAAAGCTCAAGCCAATCAAGCTGATTTTGGGTAGTTATTGATTGGTAAGTAACGCCAAATTAAAAAAAAAAAAAACGTTATCCATAGAGTGTTGAAATCATTTTGGCCTGGTTGAGGAATGTTTTCAATTCAACCGGCAATTTCGATACAAACAAAATGTTCAATATTAAACTTTAATAGAAGCTTTTGAAAATGCATTTGACTTTGATGGCGACGTCGAATTGGGAGAGTCTTCTAATAAAATAAAGTGCACGTCTGGGTCGTACAAACTTGCTCTAATGTGTTACAGTGGTCTTGGGGCTTGAGATTTTGGAAAAAAAGCAAGGAAAAAATCATATGAAATTTTATTAATCATTTAAAAATCAATATTAAAACGTTTTTTGGAGAAAATGAAGTAAGCCATCAGATTTCTTTTACTTTTCTATATTTTACGGAATTTTTTTTTCAAAATAGTTGGACCCGTTTTTTTTATCAAAAAAACTTTTCAAAAACATATTCCAAATTTTTGTTTGAGCATGTCAACATCTAGCGGTTCAAAGTTCTTATCAGAAAATAAAAATTTTCAAAAATTTTGAACAAACTAAAGTTAAAAAAAATTTTACTTTTTTTAAAATACTCAAAATAACTTTTTAGAAAAATTAAAGATCTTTTATTATTTCGTTTATAAAAGAGCTTTCATATTAAGATTTTCATCGAAATCCATGAAGTGGTTTACGAGAAAATCTGATTTAAAAACACCGGTCCTATGGGAGGTACCGTTATAAGACTTCCTGAAAAATCTGTACCAACCAAAACATTAAGTTTACTCAAAAAACAGGATTCAGAAAGTTTTATCAAAATCGTAGGAGCCGTTTTTGAGATAAATGAGTTTTTCATAAAAATTCATATGGCAGGTACCGTTAGTTTTGGAGCTAGAATGCTTATTCCAAAAACCCCTCTGTAGGACATCATAATAATACTATAATGTATAATGTTTGTTTGTCCAAAAAAAATTTTTTTTTTTGCGAATGCATTACTTGCCTTAATCTATAATCGCAAGTAAAAAAATATAAAATTTTGGTGGAAACTAGGAATGCTCAAAAAGTTGAAACCAATGTTTGGATATAAAAGAATTTCAAATGGGGTCAATTTTTATTAAAGTTAAACTTTTTTTCCATCGCTTAAAATTTTTTCGTTCATCTATCGCATGTCGCAATATGGCAGAGCCGATAGCTCCATCAGCTGACTCATTCGTGCTCGTGTTTCGCTGTTTTTTTTTTTTGTCAGTGTATTGCTGTAAATGTTGTTTTTCACTTGTTCGTGATGGACAGGAGTGAGTCAAATAAACCGGCCAATAAGGGAAAAACTAAAAATAGTGAGCAATTCCGTGATTTCAAAAACCACACAATGTTTTTTATATTTAATATGATGGAAATACTTACAGTTTATTATGAAAACAATTTATGCCATCGATCTTACCTGTAAGGAAAAAAAAAGAAATAGTTATTACTTTTTATGTAGATAAGTACTACTTGGTGTAAAACTATGGCGTTGTGTATTAACAGGGAATCTGTTAGGGTGTGTAGGAAAATGTAAAATGGTATGTAATTTTAAAGACAGTTTTCTTTTCGAACTGGCCGTTGTAAAATAAAAATGAATTACCAAAGTGAATGATACATATTATTTCATGACAGGGTTTAAACCTGTTTAACTTGATAGATGTTTTTTTTTTAAACCAAATCAAGGTTAGTTGCGAAGAAAACTCTTTTACGAAGTTTTAACACGCCAATGGTGACGTGAACAACATTAAAGCTCACAACGTGCGGGTTAAACTCACCTACAAAACACCACCAAATTTTTCAAATTTTATTAAACTCGTTTTGGACGTTTTCGAGATAAATGAGATTTTTATAAGTAGCTCCAGCTGTTAATAATATTACACTCTGTACATTTATTGCGAGTTTAATAAATAATAATAATAATAATAAAAATAATATTAGCAGATATACAGGGTGATTCACGAATGCTGTGCCAACAAGCTAGAGCGTGTAGGTTGGGTTGAGACTATTCCCCTCCGTTTAGCCGGGAGGGACAATTTTTTAAAAACATGACTTAAATTTGAAAACAAATTATTAAAAAATAACGGTTACTCTTACAATGCCATGCTGTACCTTATTGTAAAGCCAAAAACTTATTATTTTATTTTAATTTTAAATGTAGTTATTCTAGTGAACCGTTTTCACAATCTTAACTTTCAAACTCAAAATTTTGAAAAAAAAAATTAAAAAAAATATTTTTAAAACTTAATTTTTTCAAAATTTTACGTAATTAAGTATAATTTTTGTTCTCAGAATTCAATGCTCCCATTAATTTTAAATCCAATACTGAAAACCGTATGGTTCTATGACTTTTGTTGCCAAGCTATTGACAAATTAACCGAACCTACTTCTTCATAAAAACAAGAAAATCTAGCTTTAGTTTTAAAATTATTTTTTTTAATATTTTTTCAAAATTTTGAGTTTGAAAATTAATATTTTGAAAACGGTTCAATAGAATAACTTCATTTAAAATTACAATAAAATAATAAGTTTTTGGCTTAACAAAAAGGTAGGTATAGCATGGCATTATAGGAGTTACCGTTTTTTTTAAATATTTTTTTTTTCAAATTTAAGTCATGTTTCTAGAAATTTGCACCTCCCGGCTGAACGGAGGGGAATAGACCCCCCTCCCATACGATTTTTTTCTTGCCTCAACCCAACCTACACGATCAAGCTTTTTGGCACAACATTTGTGAATCACCCTGTATAGTGTTACTGATTTTATGTTGGCATCACTGGTGACGCGGGAATATTCTTTTTTTTTTAAGTGAATGATATTGTTAATATGTAACTATACTGTAAGAAGATTCACCGTTGTACTTCTGGCTTTAAAACTCAGCACCGTCTCATAAAGCGCGTTTAACGCAACAAAATCTTGCAGATCACGTTCCACAGTTCATTTCTTTGCAACAGTGGCCTCCCTACTCACCAGATTTGTATCCAATGGACATCTCTGTATAGTCCATTTTGGATTCTAAGCTGTCAACAAAATAAATATGAGTGTTGCAACATTGATATTAGCGCTTCGTCGGGAATGGGCACGGATCCCACAGGACCACCTTTGTGCTGCATGCATTACTTCATCAAAAGGATTGATGTTGTTATCCGTGCAAGAGGAAGCCATTTTAAGCAGTGACATGGTTAATAAAAAAATAAATGTATTTATAGTGTGCTCATCAAATTTGGAATGAAAAACTCTAAAAATAAAGGGTTTATTGAACTTTGAGTTGGTAACACTTCGTTTGACGGACCCTATATATATACATATGATATACATACGTACTCGTATATGCTCATATTGTTATTTATACATTTATAGCTACTGCATATAAGGCAAGCTATCCATTCTTACAAAAAAAAATCTAGCAACCAAACATAACATTACGATGAAAAAAGTGGGTCGGACAATTTCTGTCAGTCCGTATGTCTGTCTGTATTGTTACCAACAATCGGGCCAGCCTATTTGCTTCAAACTTGGTTCACAGTATTATTATGATAGTAATAATGATAAAAATATTGGTACCTGTCATACGATTTACAATGAAAAATTCTTTCAAAAACGACTAATACGATTTTGATAAAACTTTTTGTATAGGTAGTGTTTTGTGTGGAAATTTTATGTCTTGATGAATTTTTCAAGAGAAGTCTTATAACGGTACCTCCCATAGGAAACATATTTTGAAACTCATTTTCACTTTAACCACTTGAAAGGTTTCGATGAACTTTTTAATGCAGAAGCTCTTTTATAGACGAAATAGGGAAGCGTATGAATGGTTGACAAAAATACTTCGACTGAAAAAATACAAATTTTATCGACTGTCACAAACTGTCGACTGATGTTTGATCGACAAAAAAAAGTTGACTGTTTAAAATCCAGACTATGAAGATATCGACTGAAAAAGTGTCGGATAATGTCGACTTTTATCCTGATAAAAAATGTAGTTCTTTAGATTGCATCGACATGACAGTTAAAATTTTTAAATTATTTCTAAATCATAGAAGTAGATGCTCGACACTGATCAACAGTGGCAAAGTGCATGCATGCGGCGCCGCATATGTGCACCAGATTCTTAATCGTTGAAAAATTGGACAAGCATGTTTTGTGCATGAATTTCTGGCTACTCTTGAGTGTCAAGCTTTTGTCAATGTTATATGTGAGTGTTTATAATTCAAAGAAAATTGAATCTTTATAGTGTAAGTTTTCTTGTTTTAACTTTACGTTGCCATTTCTGATTGGTGCCATAGTATGTACTACCATATATACGAAGAGGCATTCTAGAATAGAAAAAGTTATCTCAAAAATTCCTTCCGACTATCTCAACAAAAAATAACGTAACTATAGTCATTCAGACAGATTGCGTTCCCTAGCTTCTCTCAGTCCATCCATGTGCTTGGTGTATCTTTTTATTTTTGAAAACAACAATAAGAATTTCTCGCTTGCCTAGTGACTAAAATAAAAAGAACTAAGAATGTCACTATCATCAACTACATCACACTAGCAAAAGCAGCAACAACAGCAGTTATGGAATCAGCATCATAAGCATCAGCATCACCATCATCTTCATCATCTTAGTAGCTGCTGTTGTTGCCAGCTAAGGAATGGAATTGGGAGCACCACCATGAATGGAATGCTGGACTGTTATTGTAGAAGGATTTTTTTTTTGTTTTGCTTTGCTTTTTTGCTCCTGTCTATTCTTCCCGCGAAACGAATATCACAGATTTCTTCTTCACGTTTCAGTCATTGTTCTATATTAACAACCCACCCACTATGGTAAAAACTATATATGTATCTAGATATTCTACTCTTGTCTCCGGTATAGTGCAATGGGCGGAGGCGAGTCTTTCTGGCATCCTAGGGAGGAATGTTTCAGAATCCATTAGAGAGTGCAGCGGGATATCAAAAGAATTTGCGACATTTAAGTGCACTTTTGTGCACCTATCTCATTTGTCTGTTTGATTTAGTGAATGAATGGCTGGGCGGTTGTTTGGTTTTGAGTAGAATAGAATATCCTCCCCGTTCCCAACTGCCTTGGTTCTGTATTATCTTTTGTCTTCCTTTTTTTTTTTTAGTGAAGAATGTGGTATTTGGGTTAACTGGGGGGCTTTTATATTGCACTGTGAAAAAGTCGCATGGTGGAAATGCACGCTCGTATAATGTGATTCCCTCAGAACGTTAGCTTAACCGAACTTTTTTAAACATTTTATTTACGAGAGAACTAAAAAGACCAGTCGGGAAGACCAATAAAGACTTTTAATTATTTTATATTTAGGTTGTTGGTTTAAGGAATTAAATGAGATAACTGGAACACATACGAAAAGTACAAACGTAAGTCCTTGATTCTTGTGGTATAGTTGCTTTTCTTTGGGCAGAAATGCATTTATTGGAGATACTGCGACAGAGCTTAGTCTTTTAGACCTTCTCTTATTTGTGTGACCGGAATGAGGACAAACAAAATAAAATGCACGACTGGGTCGCACGTACTTGCTCTGTGGGTGCAATAGTACGATGAAAACAAACTTTTCGATCAATAAGAACAACTCATTTTTGAAAAATTTGGTAAAAACTAAACAAAATTTGGCTAAAACTGGAAAACTCGATATACGGGAGCTAACTTTAAGTAACCTTTAGTATTTCAAATTTAGATGTCGTCTTTTGGGTGCTATAAATAATATAAATGTCCGCTTATGGCCAAATTAATAAAACTGATATTACCAATTTCCGCTATTGTCATGTGTAGCAAAAAACTAAAAATGCAGTTTTCTTTGAAGTATTCTATATAAAATCGGAGGAGAATTTTTTGAGTAAATTAGAAAAAACGAAAAAATTGGACAAAATCTAATGGCTCTTTGTATAGGAGCCACCATTTAAAAAAAAAGAAAATGAAAAAAAATCAATGCCATCTGAAAGGAAGCTGAAAAAAACTATACCAAACAAAGTTTGAGTGAATTCGATGCAACCGTTGACAACTTATGGCCATTTGAAAAAACCCGTTAAGAGCAGATCTCCGTTATTTGCATTTTTAGCCAAAAACTGAAAACGCAGTTGTCTTAAAAACACTAAAAGAATATAACACACAAAGTTTAATCAAAATCGTTAGAGCCGTTTTCGAGCAAATTAGAAAAAACCAAAAAAATTTGGCTAAAACTTATCGGCTCGTTGTATGGAAGCCACCGTTTAGAAAGGCTTCAGTGAAAAATTTACAGAGCCATCCTATAGAAAACTTTAAAAAACTATGTCAAACGACATTTGAGTCGATTCAATCAAGCCGTTGTGAACTTATGGCTATTTGAAAAAAAGCCGTTAAAACCTGATTTTCGTTAAGACTATTTGAGCCAAAAACGAAAAACGCAGTTTTGTTAGAAATGCTTAAAGTAAGCTAAATTTTGAGTTTAATCAAAATCGTTAGAGCCGTTTTCGAGAAAATTCAAATTGAAAAAAACCGTTACTTGAAAGGTACCAGTTTGAGCCGGGCTAAAACGAAATAAAAAAAAACCTCGACAACCGTTTCTCTTCAAACTACTATATATCAAGTTTGAAGAAAATCCGTCAAGCGGTTTAGGCTGTAGCATGACGTGAAAAAGCACACATCCGCACAGACGCACAGACAGACCGACGGACGGTATGGCGAAAACCACTGTTTTGGGCTTCTCTATCATCGTAATGTCATGTTTGATTAAAACCTCGATTTTTTTTTTCTCCACGAAACCAATACTTGAGCAAGTAAAAAAGTCGAACTTACATTACAAATTCAGGCCACTGTAAAGAGACAAATTAAATCAAATGGCAGTATAAAGCTGGTTGGTCACACTATACTACTGGTTCGTACATCTCGCTGGATAACCGAAAGGTGAACTTACGTTGAATCCATCATATCTATATTTTGTAGATACCTGAAATATCTTCTCAGAAACCAAGAGCAAAGAAAAAGATGCGCTCGATATATGCCCGACAACAATTACGTAGCGAACATTGAACAGGCCGCGCAAGATAAACGCCTAGATGAGACCCCAACCAGTTTCAAAGTCAATGAAACAACTCTCCAGGAAATGCGATGAGATTTCCTAGGCCTCGAAGGAAGAATTAGGCAAACTATATTGAACTTTCGCGAAGTCATGTCAGGGAGAGACTGATAACAATCCGCATCAAATCCAATTATTACCATCTTAGCCTGGTAAGCGGACATATTTCTACAAAAGAGAAACACGACTAGAATCACTAACGGGTTGGTGCTAATCTTCTAGTGCGGATATTGATGAAAGCTCTTAGGCAAACCACAACTTTGCCGAGAAAATTCAATGTTAAACAACTTCAATCGAAAGTGACCGCTGACCACGCATCTCTCGAGCTTCATAGGAATCCCACGACTGTTGATATGAACCCGCAGGACTAATAGCATCCATTCCATACCAACAAGCCAAAACAAACGCAGAGCCAAAAGTGGTTGGGTTTGCTGACAAAACTGACGTGATATTAAGAACAAAGCGAGCAGTAACCGGTGACACAAAGAGTAAAGGTCCGATTAGAGTTCCCTGGTGTATACCGACCGGCAGTATTTTTTTCCTCTTTCAAGCTAGAGCGTGTAGAATGGCACCCTGATTTGTGGCAAGTACTGGCTTGTCTAAAATTAACACCAATTTGCTTTTGAATAAAGCTACATAACGTATGTTATCTGTAGTGATGTTCTTAGTGTGTAGATGTACCTGATTCTATTCCTAGAACACAGGTCTTACTAAGTTTTCCAAAAACAGCTCTCTTCATTCAGCATGAAATATAAAGAAGCTGTCTGGCAAAAAGACCACCAATTTATCATAAAAACTTCATACTAGATCCACTAATGCAATTGACTTGGTTAACAAGAGCATGAAATTTAATCCCGAAAAATATTCGAATCTAATATTATTAACAAACATGGCGTTGACATATATAATACCTTTGACTCTCGAAGGATTTTAAACTCTCTCATCTCTTCATGTCCCAAAACTAGACGCACAAGATTATTCAATTCAATTAGAAATTATCTACGAAAATCAATGTGCTAGGATAATGTTCATCGCAACCATCTATCACCGGCATTGGTTAGATCATCATCAACCACCAGCCCACCAAATAGGTAAACTAAAGCTGCTTCCTTTCTAAAGTATTACGGCCACAAAATACTCATGCTCGAAGTACTATTTCTCGGTAATTTCCGCACTTAACTGCTATACATAATAATATAATACCGTCATCAATTTTAAGGATATGATTTGGGAAATGAACTTGATGGAATATGGATATGGGAGTATGATTTGGATACGAAGTCGGAGTATATTGCTGGTTGGGGTATTTTTTGCAGGATAATTTTAAATATATTAGGATTTGTGGAGGCAAGTTCGGGATTTCGTTTGTAAGTAGTGGTTTCTGCTAGTTGCTAGTTGGGACGGCGCGGTGGCGTGGCGGCGGGTATGGAAACTCCACAATAAGTATGCACTCTCATTTATCAACAAAAATGAAATTCGCAGATGAATGACAAACAAGTAGAATGAAGAGGGAAGCTTTGCTGGAATTCTGAAATATTGCAATCTAAATGTAAATATTATTTATTGGAATCGTTTATCTAAGCCAATGGAGCTATGGATGATGAATATTTCATTTTGTGCTCGTACGCCTACAAAAAGGATATGGCGGCACGTTTGTGAATAGGTCAAACGTGTATGAAGTCATTGAATGAGGTATAAGTTAGGACCTATTGCCTGCCTGAGACAAAACGGATTATACTGCTCCATAAAAAGGGCATAATATTTTGTATGTATGTGTGCACATAGATTCCTTTTATCGGCAACGGCAAGAGAGCTTTAATTGAAAAACTCAATACAATTTATTTCTAGGAGACTTGAGAAAAAGAAGGAAGAAATTTAAGGAACTGCTCTACTTTCAATGGCAGATTTAGAATATTTTTTGCGAGTGCCCTTGTCACAAGGATCTTCTCCTTTTTTTTAGGATTAAACACACTCATAGGCACGGATGACAAAGACCATATAGTCCAGGAGGCGACCGTCAAAGTACCTACCTGATCGGGTCAGTGGAAAAATTGGCCATTAACCCATTAATGGTAAATGTTATGAAGTTTACAAAACCGCTGGTCGGGCAAACTTTTCCGGGCCTTTTGGCGGCAAAATGGGCGCTTCCGGTTGCGTTTTTCGGTGTAAGGTTATACTCGTACCATAGGGTCAATGGAAAATTTAAATAGAAGTGCATAGAAATTTGAGCGTAGATTTCCGACCAACTCAAAAAACAGTATTTTTGGTGTTGACCTACCTCATCCGGTCAATGGACAGAAAAGGTATCAAATGAAAGCTTATACCGTCTACATTAAAAATTTACTGGTTGTACCAAGTTAACATGGGTCAAACATGCGTCCGAACGCCTTAAAAAAAAAAACTTGTAAATTTCTTTAATTTTTTTAAACTCAATATTAACATTTTTCAGGTCATATTAATATAAAATTAGTACCAGGTGAAAGTTTACACTGTGAACTTAATAAAAAATATAATCTAAATTCCAAAAAAAACTTAATAAAATTTATTGCCAAAGCTTTTAATTTTTTTTTTTTAACAGAAGACTCAGATTTTGTATATATGTAAATGAAAAAATAACATACTTATTGGGTTGAAATTTGGTTGAAACTGGGTTGAAATCGGGTTGAAATTGGATTGGAATTGGGTTGAAAGTGGGTTGAAATCGGGTTGAAATTGGGGTGAAATTGGGTTAAAATCGGGTTGAAATTGGGGTGAAATTAGGTGAAATTGGGTTGAAATAGGGTTGAAATCGGGTTGAAATTGGGTTGAAATTGGGTTGAAGCCGGATTGAAATTGGGTTGAAATCGGGTTGAAATTGGGTTGAAATTGGGTTGTGATCGGTTTTAAATTGGGTTGAAATTGGGTTGAAGTCGGGTTGAAATTGGATTGAAATTGGGTTGAATTTGCGTTGAAATCGGTTTGAAATCGGATTGAAATTGGGTTGAAATTGGATTGAAATTGGGTTGAAAGTGGGTTGAAATCGGGTTGAAATCGGGTTGAAATTGGGTTGAAATCAGGTCGAAATTGGATTGAAATTGGGTTGAAATTAGGTTGAAATTAGGTTGAAATTGGGTTGAAATCGGATTGAAATCGGGTTGAACTTGGGTTGAAATCGGGTTGAAATTGGGTTGAAATTGGGTTGAAGTCGGGTTGAAAGTGGGTTGAAATCGGGTTGAAATTAGGTTCAAATTGGGTTGATGTCTGGTTGAAAGTGGGTTAAAATCGGGTTGAAATTGGGTTGAAATTGGGTTGAAATAGGGTTGAAATTGGGTTGAAATAGGGTTGAAATTGGGTTGAAATCGGGTTGAAATTGGGTTGAAGTAGGGTTGAAATTGGGTTGAAATCAGGTTGAAATTGGATTGAAATTGGGTTGAAGTCGCGTTGAAAGTTTGTTGAAATCGGGTAGAAATCGGTTTGAAATTGGATTGAAATTTGGTTGAAATTGGATTGAAATTGGGTTGAAATTGGGTAAATTGCGTTGAAATTGGGCAGAAATTGTGTAGATATCGGGTTTACGTCGTTGTGAGATTTCAACCCAATTTCAAACCAATTCCAACAAAATTTCAATCCAATTTAAACCCAATTCCAACCCAATTTCAACCCGATTTCAATCCAATTTCAACCCGATTTCAACCCACTTTCAACACCACTTCAACCTGATTTCAACCCAACTTCAACACAATAAGTATATGAAATCAGCTGTAAGAATTGCAACAAAAATACATAGGTCAAACGAAACGAAGCATCAATAAAAAATAAGCAAATCAATCGTTCTTCGGTCGCTGCACACGTCTTCGCTTCATGTGACAACAATGAACCCCCACATAGCATTGGCCCATTTGAAGAGAGCGTCCGTTTACTAAAAATGGTACAAAATCCAAGAAAACTTGATGCGTATGAGTCTCTTCTAATTTCGAAGACAAAGACTGCTTTGAATGCAGACAACGGAAATATTATTTCTCCTTTATTTACTTTATAGAATTCAAGTACCTAAATGTAAAAGTTGTAAAATGTAAAGTTTTTAGACTTTTTATGCTTTGCTTTGTTGTAATCTTTTCAATTGTTTTTTTATTTGTTTGATCGGGTCAATGTTGCTGTATAGCCCGTACATTACATTGAATCTTCATACTTCATACTCCATTGTTACAAACAGGACCGAATATCACCCGAAATCTCTTTCTCTCAAAGCAATTCAGTATTTTTATCCGATTGTGTCAGTGGCATGACTGGGATGATAAGGTTTTTGTATAGTGTCTCCTTTGTCCTATGAGAGAGGGCTTTGCTACATGCTTACGCTGGAAGAAACAGGGATTGGCAAGAGTGAATCTTTGACTGATCTCTTCACTGACATTGTTTTGACAACTTCAAAGTCATACCTGTCCATCGTGACGTTTTGTATAAGTATACGGTGATGATGTTCTGCACTCGAAGACAACATCTTCATTTATCTTCATTTAAATCCAGACTCATTTTAGCCGGCTCCACTTTAAACTTTTGCGAATGATCCAATGACAGCGTTCTTCCAATGATGTCAATATCATCAGCAGCGAAGTTCTTGAAAGGTTTTAAAACAAAATCGTACCGCTGGTTTTGACATGCGAATTGCGTACGATAGCCTCAAGAATGATGTTGAAGAGGTTACATGATAGCGGGTCGCCTTGTCTTAAGACTTTCTCAACATTAATGCAGTCGCTGGTATTCTAACCGAGCTTGACGAAGCAGCGCGAGTTTTGCAGAAATGCCAAGAAGTGACAATGCTCTGTATAGTTCAAGCGTTGATATTCTGCAGGAATGAAAGGGACCTACAATTTACCGCTAACTAGAACGGCTAACAGAGAAGCAAATTTCATGATATTATTTACTCTTGGAGGATTTGTCACTTCCTCGCAAGAAGCAGCTCCCCGGAAAAGAACTGTAGCAACACTACAATTCATCAGTACGGCAACACTGAAAAACAAAGTACATAACGACAACATAAGTAAATAACTAAGTCCTCTTGTGGATTAAATGACTACCGTATTCAAATCCCGTAAAAAGGCCTTTTACAGTCAGCAGACCATCTTTAACGGACATATCAAAACGAGCAATTGTCATTCGATCGACGTCTACGACAGAGTACAGTCCTCCTTATCAGACTAAAATCTATTTGCAAACTTTAGATTTACATTTATATAAAAACTTAATTTCAATTTCTTTTATATTTTAATAAATATTGAATTTCATTTATTAAAAAGTTTCTTCTTTTATTCCATTTACATTCGGAAACTAAATTGGTGACCCCAGACAAAAAAAAAATTTTTGGTTTGCGAAATGGAGGACAAAAAATCCAATGACGATGAAAAGACAGAAAACACAGCAAATATTCCATTAAGTGATCACACAAATAACATAACTCAAACGACCGAGCACGTGATCAATTCCAGCCGCATCAAAACCCAAGAATTTTTTACTTCTGACCCAGAGCTATGGTTTTTCCTCCTCGAGTCGCAGTTTGCTGTAAATCGAATCACATCCGACACAACAATGTACCACACTGTAGTATCCCAGCTAAATCAAACAAACTCCCAGTGACCACGGTAAGATAAAAAAACTTCTGTCTCAAATGGAACTAGGCGACAAAAAACCTTCACGACTTCTTGAGGAAATGCGAAACCTTGCGGGAGAAAACGTTGAGGATAAATTCATTTCAACATTGTGGCTCGGTTGCCTCCCGATGAACCTGCAACAAATTCTTTCCCCCTGGAGCGATGAAACCCTCGACAAGGTGGCCAAAATGGCTGATAGAATAATGGAAACTACAAACATGGTGTCAGCGGCTACATCTAGACCACAGACCAACGCTCGAAGAGAAGACCCTTCGCTTTCGTCATTAGCCAGGCTTTCAGCTCAAATGGATGACATTTGTAGACGTTTTCAGTTGCTGGAACAACGTGTTCGACGAGATCGTACTCCGTCACGTTCCAGACAAGGAGACTCTCGCAATAGCGGATCCGAGAATACAAATTATTGTTGGTTTCACAAGAAATTTGGATCAAAAGCAACTAAATGCCGACCACCATGTACCTTCACGACGGAAAACTAGAAAGCCGAGTTCAATTAAAGGCGAATGAACTCGGTACTTCATCAGCTCGCCTTTACGTTTATGACAAAACCACCGGTCGTAACTTTCTAATAGATACCGGTGCAGACGTGTCTATCGTACCACCAACAAAGCGCTCCTTCGACTCTACGAAAAATCAGTCAAACAGTCTCAGATTGTATGCTGCAAATGGCTCTGAAATCAACGTCTACGGACAAGAAAAACTTGTTCTATCACTTGGTCTCCGAAGAACCTTCCCATGGCATTTCACAATCGCGCAAGTTCAAATGCCTATAATTGGTGCAGATTTTCTAAAATTTTTTAATCTTTCGGTGGACTTACGAAGCAGAAAATTGATAGACAACTCGACTGAGTTGGTCAACATTGGTAGCATTGATTCCTCTGACACCCCTCAGGTAAAATTGATTGACACAAATAATCCTTTTTCGTTTCTTCTTAAGCAATTTAAAGATCTGTTTGAAAAGCAGCCGACAAAACATAGAGAAACAAAAACTAGCATAACACATCGTATCTTAACAACTGGCCCACCAGTCACCGCACGCCCTTGCCGACTACCGCAAGAAAAACTTAAATCCGCCAAAGCCATATTCCACCAGTTCTATGAACAAGGTATTTGCAAACCTCCTAAAAGCAACTGGTCATCTCCTTTGCACATGGTCCCAAAAAAAGACAACACATGTCGACCGTGTGGAGATTAAAGACGACTTAACGACAGCACAGTTCCAGACAAATATTCCATCGCCCATGTGCAAGATTTCGTCAACATTTGTCATGGAAAACAAGTTTTTAGCACCATCGATCTCGAAAAAGCGTATCATCAAGTCCCGGTGGAACCAGCTGATATACCAAAAACGGCTATAACTACTCCTTTTAGACTATGGGAATTCTACTTCACGACAGAAGGCCTAAAAAACGCAGCGCAAACGTTCCAGCGGTTGATCGACGAGGTGTTGCGTGGCCTTGATTTCGTAGTACCGTACATTGACGATTTATTGTGCGCATCCGAATCAGCTGAGGAGCATGAAATTCACCTGCGAACCATCTTCACTAGGCTTCGGGAATATGGTCTTACTGTTAACTTATCGAAGTGCGTTTGGGGTAAGTCAGAGGTCCAATTTTTAGGCCATCTCGTTACACCTGCAGGAATCAAACCATTGCCAAGTAAAGTTGCAGCAATCCAAGAGTTCGAAAAGCCGAAGATAGCCAAGGACCTACGACGATTCATAGCAATGATAAACTTCTACCGGAGGTTTATTCCGAACGCAGCCACAATCCAAGGTCGACTTCAAAAACTAATCGAAGGTAATGTGAAGAACGATAAACGACTAATTAAATGGACTCAAGACTCCGAGGCAGCATTCTTTGAGTACAAAGAAGCGCTATGCAAGGCCACTCTCTTAGTTCATCCCACATCTAATTTCAGGATATCTTTAGCAGTGGACGCATCGGACTTCGCCTTATGTTCTGTTTTAAAATAAACAATAGGTGAAGAAACAAAACCACTAGCTTTCTTTTCCAAAAAACTCTCGGATTCTCAAAGGAATTTCTCAACATACGACCGAGAGTTACTGGCCATATACGAATCAATTAAACATTTTCGACCTTTTCTAGAGGGCAGAGATTTCATCATACTATCAGACCACAAGCCTTTGACGTCATGTGTCAGGTAAGGACAACATCGTCCCGGACTGGCTTTCTAGAATACAAGAAGTAACAAAAAACAATTTTATCGACCTCCATGAACTGGAAAAAGATCAATTAATTGATCCAGAGTTAAAAGGTTTACTAACAAACAACAACACATCGTCTCTTGTCCTAAAAGCAGTGAAAAACACCGAAACCGAGACCACATTAATATGCGATGTCTCAGGTATGTACATTCGACCATTCATCACTAAAAAGTTTCGCAATACCGTTTTAGCGAACATTCACAACTTGGCACATCTTGGAAATCGTGCGACCATTAAGCTTTTAAAACAACGCTATGTATGGCCCATGATGCGTAAAGACTGTACGCAGTTCGTAAAACATTGTATAGTGTGTCAGCGATGCAAAATTCAAGTGCACAACAGGTCACCTCTGCAGTCGTACAACGCGCCATCAGAACGATTTGAACACCTTCACATGGATCTGGTCGGTCCACTACCTCCGTCGAATGGATATTCGTATTTGTTAACAATCATCGACCGAGCAACTCGTTGGCCGGAGGCTATTCCCATCGCTGACATCACAGCAGAGACCGTGGCTAAAGCTTTCATAAGTGGCTGGATATCGCGCTACGGAGTTCCATCTCAAATAACAACAGATCGTGGGCGGCAGTTTGAGTCAAGTTTATTTCGTCAACTCAACAACATTCTGGGTGTTCGTCATCTGAAAACAACCGCTTATCACCCCCAAGCGAACGGGATGATTGAACGTTGGCACCGCTCATTGAAGTCAGCTTTCAAAACAAAAATGCCAGGGAGCTGGTCAGACGAGTTACCACTCATCATGCTCGGTCTTCGAGTAGCTTGCAAAGAAAATATAAAAGCAACACCTGCAGAAATGCTTTATGGTAAGGCCCTAAGAATTCCTGGTCAGTTTTTTGTATCTCCACAAGAAAACGTCAACGACAACGACTTTGTGAAAAAACTATCTCAATCGCTAAAAAAGTACTGCCCCGCGGAACCGGTTCATCATAGTTCGTCAAGACTGTTTTTTATTCAACCATCCTTGGAGACTTGTACACATGTTTTTGTTCGTGTAGACGCAGTACAAAAGCCGCTTCAACCTCCATACAACGGCCCATTTCTCGTCTTAAAAAAATACAAGAAGTATTTTAAAGTCAACATCGATGGTTCCGCCCAAAAGATTTCAATTGACCGCCTCAAATCTTCATTTGTCACAGCTGACCCAGATGTAACAACTTCAAGCAACCCATCAAATAAAAAAGAAACATATAGAACGGCAGAGTAGTTAAGCTGCGCTTACCCATGCCCTCACACTAAAGGGGGAGTAATGTAGCAACACTACAATTCATCAGTACGGCAACACTGAAAAACAAAGTACATAACGACAACATAAGTAAATAACTAAGTCCTCTTGTGGATTAAATGACTACCGTATTCAAATCCCGTAAAAAGGCCTTTTACAGTCAGCAGACCATCTTTAACGGACATATCAAAACGAGCAATTGTCATTCGATCGACGTCTACGACAGAGTACAGTCCTCCTTATCAGACTAAAATCTATTTGCAAACTTTAGATTTACATTTATATAAAAACTTAATTTCAATTTCTTTTATATTTTAATAAATATTGAATTTCATTTATTAAAAAGTTTCTTCTTTTATTCCATTTACATTCCGAAACTAAAGAACCTTTAGGTGGAGTCGTCAGGGATCGACCCCAGAACCTTTGGCATGGCAGTCTGACACACTAGCCACTACGCCACGGGGTACTACTCACTATACTATTCACACTGTCATAGGCGACTCTAAAATCGATAAAGAGATGGTGAGTATTTTGGTCGACGGTTGACTTACCGGGCCTGAAACCACACTGATAGGGGATAATCAGTTCTCGTGCGAAAGGGTTCAGGCGTTCACATTGAATGGCCGACAAGATTTTATAAGCGACATTTAGGAGATAAGTTAGTATCTCCTTTCTTGTATAAGAGACGATTTGGACTCGTCTGGGCGTGTCCGTATTTTCACTCCAGTAATCATGACAAGATTGGCAATTGCTGGGTGGCAGAATGGAAGATACGCTGTGTAAGCGTTGGCGAATATTTTCTTTATAGTCTTGGCGATATTTGAATGCTTAAAACTATAATTGGTTGTTTCGGAATGTTGGCACGGATCACTTTATATCAGCCCAGAACTGTCGCCAGGAAACTCAAGTATTTGAATGCTGTTTTATTGTCTTGTGGCAGTAATCGTCTAGTTTTACGAGTCTCGTCAACTTTTGCTTACGAAAGGATTCAGGGAATTAGTGATCGCACGCTAATAAACCTCATCAATGTCAATTAAGTTACCAAACAAAACCGAATAAAAAGCCAGTCAAACCAAAATTCTCTAACCGTATACACAGTTTCCTCCAGGCATATCAGATTTTTTGTTTTAGGGTTTGTCTCGACTATTTTTGTCTGGCGTGTTCTTGGTCTATTGGCATATCCACTTTTTTTTGAAATAAGAGTATTGTGGAGGAAATTAATTGAGTCATTCGATATCCGGATTCTCTACAAGGGACACAGTGGACACTCATGGTTTCTCATGGAAACGAAATTTCAAAAAAAAAAAAAAAAAAACCCCGATACACATACACCAATCGCTGATAGCCATTTTCCTCAATTTCACAAGCCACCTTGAAGCAAAATAATTACTGAAGCACGGATACACTATGTATCCTCGTATGTTATCTGTCAGAGTCCAGCCCTATGTTTCCAGGCCTTGTATAGTAATAAATTAGAATTCAGTAACTTCTCTTACCGCAGTTGGCTATAGAAACACATATGTACATATACTACTACATGTTGCATACACATACATATATGTATGCTAGGGGGAGATTCGAAACCAAGTAAATTGTGAGTTCGTGAAATTGTATCCGCTGGCTGGGTTATTTCGTCCCTGCTGGACCATCAAAAATAAGGATGATAAAAAATAAAAACACATCCGTGCTCCTGCTGCATAGTGTAACCACAGAAGCGGAAATTTATATTGAGAACAGTGGATGAGTGAATATGGAAAATATATATACTCTTGCAGGAAGCCAAGAAAAAAATTATTTAAAAATATACCATGCAAGGCACTGCATTTAGAAATTGGTTTGCTTTGGATAAATATTTTTTTATTCAAGTGGGAATATTATTTACCAACGTAATTGAATGTTCTTCTTAAATTTTTGCAGTGATTCGCTGACAAGGAAAAATAAAAATCATATTCATTCACTTAAAAATCAAATTGATTTGAAGGGGAAAGCCTGCTTGTTTGCGGTTGATGCGGATGAGCCAATAAATATTCTGGAAGATCCCTAATCGTTCAACGTAGTTCAATGACTATGTATAACCTAGGCATCTTGCTGACCCAAAGGGTTATAATTCACCAGCAAGGCAAGATGTAATGTCAATATCAATAGCTGCCTTCAGTAATCCTTGAAGTCATCTTGTCACGTCAAAAAACCTTTCAGTTTTGTTTTTGTTTTTCCGAAAGTTAAGCATCAAGGCGTTGACACATAATAGGGTTTGCACACCAAGCTAAAACGCGGTTTTCGCGAAATAACCCTAAAACCTGAACCAAAACACAGGCTTTACCATACATTTTTGCTCTTACAAGTTTTATAAAACAACTGGTTTTATATAAAACCTGTCGAAAACTTGTTGGGATACAAAGCAAAAACACCTAAACTTGTTGTGATACTAATTTTATGACCGTCAACTCGAGCTAAATGAATTTTTCGACGCTGTTCAAGTTTAGGAAACCAAGTATGCCGATCTGTCTCAGTCCAGCCCGAAATGCGCCCACAGGAATTGTCGACCCAGAGAAAAATATTTCACTGCGTTTTTCCCGTTTTATTTGGGTACGAGATGACGAAACACCTGAGGATGCCAAATCCGCCCAGCAAGTAGCGGACATTTGTATTCCAATCAAGACCAAATTAAGAATCCAAGAATCCCGACTCTCGAGGATGATTTTGATTGAGATTGAGGGTCAAAGTTAATTTATTTAAGTCTTTTAAGCGTACAATGGTAGTGGAAGGTGTTCGTAGATCACAAATGTCGCATTTTCAATGAGAGAGCTTGATCCGAAACTCTATCGAATGTTTTTGAAATATCAAGGGCAATATTCTTACTTTCACTTAGACGATGTTAATATTTCTTCCACAGCTCGATAAGATATACCATCATACCACCAGAGAAGCCTATTGCTACGAAATCCGTACTGCCTATCATTACAGAGCTTCCGTTGCCTTAGATATTTTTTGATTAGAGTTATTATAGCCGTGGAAATAAGATCCGCAGGTGCAATCGTCGGGTAGGAGGGGGGATTATACTTTCCACTCACGGGGGAAAGTATTTTTAAAATATGACAAATGGAAAATTCCTATTGAGAACCATTGGATTGATCCGTGTCAGCCCATTTTGGGAATATTGCGATCTTTAAACAACTGCACGAGTGCAAAACCAAATTTGTCCCATAAAACCATTTCCGCGATATCACTAACACACCAATAAATGGAGAACAAGTTACACCTCCGAGTTGTTAAAATATTTTGGATTAAGAATCTTCGGGGATACTGTTGTTAACGAAAACACTACATTTCGTTTTTTATAATAAATGCTTAAAAATAGATCCCACAACTTGGTGAACAAAATTTAGGAATACTTTAAAAAAATATATCCACGACAAACGAGATATTTCAAAAACAATGTCTATACTTTATGTCCCGTTTATTAGTTTTTTATCTACAAAAACCCCATAAACACAGTTCAATATTTCCACAAATTCCATTTTCAATCATCAACAAAAAGTCTTCAAGGATACCCAGGTGTATCTATTTAAATTAAACTCACTGTATCAATGTCTGGTGTCCCCAGAGTGTCTGTGGAACTCAGCTAGCTATTCAATGATTTCCCAACCAACACTCTGTGGGGACAAATAAAAGAAGAGAAGTGTGCTCTTGCTTCTTTGTGTTCCACAATTCCCTTCCCCTTCCACAAACCATCAACCACCTAAAAATGTAATATACCTCGTCCTCAACTAATATGAAACGAGAAACCAGGAAAAGAAATTGTGCGTGAGTACTTGAATATGCCACCCTTATATCTATGATCCCAGTTTTTTGCCCCAACCCAACAAACATCATTTAATACATAAGTACTCGTATCTATGGGGGTAGAATGGTTTCAAGGAGTTTTATAGCTGGTATTCGTGCTTTTCTTAGTATTTTACGGGTGACAGACCAAAACAAATGAATATCCGATATAAGTTTTGGCGTTGTTGTTGTTGCTATTCTAGCTGTGATGCTGCTCTCAGTTGCTTCATGTCAGTTTTGGGTTCTCTGAAAGAACTTGCGCTGTTAAACGAAAAACATATACGTCTGCTGGAATATAGCTACAAATTCGAGCGTTTGTCTGTCTGTCATATATCTTAGAAATATATTATTTACTGGTGGCTTTTTGGTCCAGGGGAGTTATTTTTTATGGTTTCTTAAGACAAGCATTGGACACACACCAGGAACAAAAAACATGGCGTTCCTTCATAGCTTGGCGTTAAAATTCATGCCAAAGGAAGAAAAAACTAACTAGAAAGATCCACTTGCGACTATCTTCTTCAAGAGCGGAAACAGCATTATGTTTTTTATCGGTCTTGAGGATGTTGTGCTCGAAAAAAAACCATAATTATTTAATTTTGATATATTTGTGGATTTATTTTTGTTTTCTGTACCTACCCACTTCCGAAAGATATATTGGTTTGAGCAGACAAAATACGATTTTATTTCCAAGAGACTTTTTGAGTCCTACTTAGTTTTGTTCAGAAAATGTAGGTATGTTATCGCATGAACATGACTCCTTTGTTCATATATTTAAAGCATCGGACGTTACTGGAAACATAACTTTTTAGTAACTTAAGTTTTTTATTTATGTATTAGGTAGCGATGGAGATGATGTAAGATCGCTGTTTGCAGAAGAATTCTCCAAAATGTAATTTTCCTCTTTAGGACAGAATAGGGCACAAACAAAGAAGGTGTGGAATATTCTCCACTTTCTCCTCGTCCATGCAACTTGTGCAGAAATCGTTTGATGATTCGCAATTCATAGAATCTGGCTAGATCTGCTTGGTCCTAGACATTAAAGAATGGTGTTTGTCCATCTTCAGCTTGTCTTCTTAATGGCAGCAGAATTTGATGGAATGGTGATTTGAAAGTTGTTTTCGAAATGACTTCGAATTGATCTGGGCTCCTCCGATGAAACATTCACAGACTGATCTTTGGACTTTGCTTAGATTTTTCTTTTTTTATAAGGCACACGCGCTCAAGGGGATTGTATAGCCCTTTTAATGATTAGTCACAGCGCGAGCGATAGGCAATTAGGGAGGAAGGGAAAGGCGGTGTCGATGAACATTGGTCTTGAATGTTTGAAGATCAAAATGGCAAGGGAAAATTGTGCAAGGCAATTCATTCCACATTCGTAATGTACGGCTAAAGAAAGAATCCCTATATTTGACGGTACGTCCGAAATTGGGCTCAAATGTAAACTGATGAGCGTTCCTAGCAAGACGAGTGTTACGGGGCAAATGTTTAAGGGTGGAACACATCAGGCTACCTCGAGTGAGCATTTTTTGTAACAGAACCTGTAAAATAAGGAAATACATGAAACATTTCGATAATGTTCGAGTGATGGAAATGTTTCCATAATGTTTCTCTCTTCTTTCAATTTGGGTGTAGAGTGGGTGTAGAAAAGTTTGAGAAGCACCTGCCTAGAGATGGGAGTTTTACTCAAGTTCCGGGCGTACAAACGCTTTGTACAATGTAGCCAGATCAGAAGGGTTGAACAACTTCTTGCATCTATTACGAAAGCCTAAGCATCTTGCATCATTCTTTTCAATATCAAATATATGATAGCTCCAACGAAGGTTGTCACTGATGCACATACCGAGTACTGATAGCTTTTCGGCCTTCTCGATGCAAGTACCATTCATGGATAATGGCATAGGGGGTATGTTTAGCTTCAACGACAAAAGAAAGCATTGAGTTTTCGACGCATTAAACTCCACACGATTTCTAGTACCCCAATTCACAATGCTGTTTAAATCGGAGTTTAATGAGCTTATCATACGGTATCGTTGTAATAACACTTCCGAAGGCGAAGGCCATGAATTATCAAACGTATATGAAAATCTGAGGGTTGAGTCGTCAACAAAACAATTTAATGGATTAGAAGTCACAGACAAGAGATCATTTATAAAAATGAGAAAGAGAGTCGAATACAGAACGGAGCCCTGGGGCACACTAGCATTTATTTTGTGGAGATCAGACTTGAAACCGTCTAATACAACTTGTATTGAACGGTCCAGAAGATAGCTTCTAATCCAACGCATAAGAGTATTATCGATACCAATTGCATGCATTTTCGATACAAGAGCTTCATGCCAAACTCTATCAAATGCCTTTGAAATATTAAGCGCAATAATCTTGCTTTCGAAAAAGCGATGCAGATTTGTTCCACTGTTCGGTGAGATATGCCATCAGAGTACCAGTGGAACGATTGCTTCGAAAGCCGTACTGTCGGTCATTTAAAATCTTCCGATCTGACCTTGGATTAGATTGTCACGGTAACATAATATCAAAGGCAATCCCAATTCTTCCATCCCACAAGAAGTTAGTAGCCAGTGAGTGATATGTGGAGATATGCCCCATTTGTTTACTATGATTTTTTTGTAGGAAAATAGCCACAAAGCAGTGGCTCATATAACTCTTTCTTGTACATTGGATTTCCAATTTAGTTGAGTTCCATAAAGGAATGAATTTCAAATTTCCTTGTAAAGAGGAGTAGAATAAAAGTTAGAACATGTTTTCCGTATATCACAATGACAACGTCGTCAGAGTATGCGTTCACTTTGAAACCCTCTTCTAGCAGGTTAACTAGGAGTTAATCGACAAGTTTTTTGAAGTTTAAGTGGGGATAGTACTCAGGATTGCCGATTTCCATTTCCTCAACATTTTCTTTTAAAACTCCTTGGGTAGGTTAGATTTTACGAGCCTCACGATATCTCTTGACCAGCAAACAAACATTATATAATGTAACAACCTATCACTTAGCACTTTATCTGTCATAGGATAGGTTACACCAACTTTGTTAGGTTTATAGACTAAGCTGCACAACACACTGGAATCTAGCGAAACGATAAAACAACTTATCTGCCCAGGATGATGTTCGGAAATCGAATGAGTAATGCGCGATAGATACAAAATCTTTGTTATCTTTTCTGTGTGAGCGTTTTAGTGTGCTTTCAGACCAGGTAAGTCAACCATCGGCCAAATTGTCATGGACCCCTCTTTATAATGCCAGTTATAACAGTGCAATAAGATATAAGAGACAGAGCTTGGTGTATGCACGCATATAGATGTTGAAGCTACTGGATAGGGTACCGGGCTGTCTGGAAAGCTATTTTTGTTGAAACAGGAATCCGCGATCGACTGTAAGTTTAAACCATATTCAGAAGCTGTGGGTATCAAATCAATCTCGGGCACCACTATCAAGGTTTGAAAACTTCATCCAAATTAAAAAGTTGACATGAGCGAATTCTAGGTTCAGAGCTGCAGAAGTTAGTTTTTGTAATTTCTTATGGCTTTCTCTTTCTGATCTTTGTTTTCTTGAGTTGACCCAAGCATTCTTTTGCTGATCCATTTGAGACTTATCCGATCCAAAGTAATATTTTACTGGGCAAACTAGATAATAACAAAAATAAAATAATCACTTTCAAACTCTTTCGGGGGAAAACTTAAACGTTCTACAAATGTCTGCAGTTATTTATAGAAATGGCTCAAGTCTTCCATCTTATCCCAGTGAAACAAAATTTCATCTAATAAAACACACAAATATTGATAACAATACTGGCGGATGAAATGTATCCAACCATAGAATAAGCTCTTTCAGAACCGCAGGACCGCAAGCTTAAAACAAAAAACAAAACACATCCCTGCCGTATTTTCTTCCTTCTTTGTTTTATATTTTAAAGGAGAGCTGATGGTAGACAATACTTGCGAAAATGTTCACACTTTTGCTGGACTAATAAGAGATTTAGCACAGCAAAATAATAAAGAAACATTATATCCTTGTTTAAGCCTTTTGCTTGGGTGTACACAATTTTATTAATTTTCTGGTAAGGATAATGACGAAATAAATACAAAAAATTGTTTTCCCTTTAGTTTGGTCTGTTCATTTATCAGCAGAAAGGGTAAAAATGAATTTAATTGAATTAAGCGCAATCGGGAATTAGATAAGTTTCAATGGTTGATGATGATAACAATAAGGGGTGTTTATTGATGATACAAAAAAAAAATACGTGATAATTATTCTATTAAAACATTATTGGCTAAATAAATTAAAAAAAAAGAAAAACTTTGAGAGGGTTGGTGGTTATCAATTGTCTTTTGAAAAGTTAACAAATAAAATGTTCTTCATCGGTATGGTATTTTATGAATTGTGATGCGATTGTCAAGAAGTTTTCAAATATGAATTCATGGAGTTCCAGGACTTAAGGTTTAAGGATACACAAAATCTTTAACCATTCATAACTGAGAGCCAGCGAAAAAGAAAATGGAAATGGAGGAAGGGAGACAAAAAGCTTTGTAAAGAAACAAAAACTCACATTAATTCTAAATAAACCTTAAGGGTTTTTGAAATAGTCCTTTTTGTGTCATTTTATTTTAATGATACTTCTTGTTTTTACTTTATAAAGTTCTATAAATGAGAGGGTTCACTCAAATTGAGTAATGTTTTTCAAAACAGCCAATACAAGGATTATTTGGGAAATGCGGTTAGCCCTAAATAAATGATAAAAAGTTTTGTAATGTTTCTTCAGTTTCAGTCATGTATCGAAGGAATTCAGAAAATCATTTTATGTTGTAAATATTATTTGTTCAAAGATAATGGCATGAGTTTATAATCATATTTGCCTGGGAGTGAAGAATTAGCGTGCCGATTCGGAATAAGGATGGGGAGCAAAAGTTTCTCAGAGAGTTTGGAATCGAGATCGTAAGAACTAGGAATCCGAAATTGATGGCTACCACTTGTAAATTGTTAATGATTGGAATCGGTTAGGGTTATTTTACGCCGTAAGTTTTGGTACTTTGAATTGCCAAATTATGCAATTTAAACTGGGATTATGGACAAATGCAAACAAAAACAATAAGGTAGCAAGCAATGACCACAAAATCTCTATAGTGGAAAAAGTACAAGTCAATTTTGTATATCCCAATACATAATCCGGGACATAACCGAAGTTCATAGATCTTTAAACGTGAACATTGATAAAAGAAGAATTAATAAGCAAATATTGCCAGCTCATAGCTGTGTGAGTCATCAGGCATGCATTTTGAAAGAAGTAAGATGAATTGGCGGTGACTGCGGAAACGCTTCAAGAAAAAAAATAAATGTGCGTGTGTACCAAGTACACATGTCAGAAGTGAAACTTCTTTGGAAAAAAAATTTCTCTTTGCATCGAAATAACCGACCAGTGCAGCTTCTTAAGGCCGCTTACCCGCCTAACACATTTAATATTATACATATACACATCACATTTTTCATATCAACCTTCCAGCGCTCATTTAACCACACAAAAAGTCACATCCCTGCTACCCAGCAATCAATTTCAAACCATCAACCGCCTGACTGCCTACAGTGGATATGCGAAACACTTTTGTCTGCTAGGACACGCATAATGCATTACCGTTCCAGCTACCCACCGTTTTATTTTTAACCATCAGCAGCCGACCTACCCACTGTTGATATGCAGAACCAGTTTGTGCTATTATAAAACAAACCTAACCTAACCTACAGCTCTCTCTCACCATGGCACTGTGTGTGAAGACGTTCGCTCTATTTCACTCTATCTCTCTCTCGATCTTTCTCACTCGCTTGCTCCCTATTCTCGCTCCATGGCTATGTGCTTCATGCTACGTTCGCCCCTAGATTCACTCTCTGTCAATCGGTCTCAATCGCTCTCTCCCTCTTCTGGGACGGAAACATCCCAAATTTCCGAAGCGCTTATTTCCGCTTCATCTGTAAAAATTTTATCCTCATGCGCCTAAAGAAGTTTCACTTCAAAAAGAAATACGATTAATGTATTGAATACCTAATGCCAAACATATCAAAACCAATAATGAAGCTGAAGAATGGTGCATGAAAAACAAATATTTTTTCAGGAGAGGATATCTCGGTATTTTGAAATGATTTTTCAAAAATTTGAAAAGGACTATGTTGGGACTATGTTGGGATTCGGGGAAGGATATCCGCCAGAAAAATTATTTTTTTGACATTATAAAATTTGTCATGCTTAATGACTAAAACTGCAGACGTGGTGATTTTTATATTTTTTGTATGTTTTATACCGTTAAATTTTTGTACCATGATTTATGAAAATTTAAAACATAACTTTGGACCCCTAAGACTTCAAGTTCTAAAATGTTAGGGTGAAAAGAAAAGCATTTTTGAAATTGGATTTTATATCTCCCAACGTGACCTTTTTTATTTTTTTTAAATTCGAATTTTAAGCTTTTTTTTTTAAACTAGCAAAATAGTGTAAAGAAGTTAGTTGAAAACTGTTGTTTTCTTATTAAACTTCATTCTATTTATATAAATATTAGAAAAAAAGGAATATATTTACATGTACTCAGGGAGAGTTTATTTTATTGATAGGTGAAGTTCAGTTTTACATACTTAAATGTGAAGTTTTGCACAAAACAAAAATTTAGCAACAAATTGAGAAAAAATAAAAACAGTTTTTTACTTGCGATTAAAGGTACCTACCATGAGGCAAGTTATGGAATTGTTAAGAAAAAAAAATCAACGTTATTTTCTTAGATGCAAACTACAAATTGCCATATTTTGCATACACGAACAAATTTCGAAAAGTTTTTCAAGTTTTCTGAATGAATTAGAATAGTGTCAACATATTTAAAGGCGGATTTTATTGCACTTAAATTTAGTTTATGTTCACATACTGGTGAGCTAAAATTTTTCTTCAACTGGTTAATTTAAAAAAATTTTCTTTAACTTTGTTTTTTACTTGTGACCTAAAAATTCCGATGTCACGAAACCAAGCAAAAAATAAATTCGTTCGAAAAATGTCTTTTTCGCATTTTTTTAATATCGAGTTTTATCTTTTATTACAACTAAATTAAAGAGCGATGGATTTTGCGCAGGATTTGTGTTTACATCGCTATCATTACTAACGAATTCCGAATTAGCGAGTGCTCTTTTGTTTTTATTAAAGGTTTTTTGGGTTTCATTTAATTTTTTTTAACCAACAAATTTTTCAACCAATAATCACAACTATTCACTCCGCAATAAAAATTAAAAGAACCATCAGAAAACTTTATGCAAACATTTGAAATACAAAGAATACAAAAACCGTTATTTTAAAGCTCGGACTGCAGCACAGCTGATCATATGGAGCATTAAATACTCGCATCATTTAAGAAAACATAAAATACAAGACTGGGTCGCGCGGACTTGCTCTTATGCTAAATAATAGGTATGTATTTTGAAAATCAAATAAAAAATAATATCACCAATCTTTAGTTTTTTTTTAAAGCTTAAGATTTTTCTTGGAAAAATAAAGTACGCAATAATATTTCATTGCTTCTTCTTGGAAAAATAAAGTACGCAATCATATTTTATTGTTAAGTATCTATCCAGAAAAAAAAACATTAGTAAAAGCTTTTTTTCAAAAAGTTTTTTATTTTTAAAAAACTTTTCGAAAAAATATTTCCAAATTTATTCGTGTAGGTATGCAAAATATGGCAATTTGTAGTTTGCATCTTAGAAAATAATGTTGAAATTTTTTTTCTTAACAATTTCGTAACTTGCCTCCGGTACCTATAATCGCAAGTAAAAAACTGTTTTTATTTTTTCTCACTTTGTTGGTAAAATTTTTGTTTTGAGCAAAACTTCACATATATGTAAAACTTAGCTTCACCTATCAATGAAATAAACTCTCCCTGAGTACATGTACACATATATTCCTTTTTGTCTAATATTTATAATTATAATGAAGTTAAATAAGGAAACAACAGTTTTCAACAAACTTCTTTACACTATTTTGGTAGTTTTTAAAAAAACCAAGCTTTAAATTCGAATTAAAAAAATAAGAAAGTTCACGTTAAGAGATATAAGATCCAAATTCAAAAATGCTTTTTTTTCACCCTTACATTTTTGAACTTGAAGTTTTAGGGGTCCAAGGTTATGTTTTGAATTTTCATAAATCATGGTACAGAAATTCAACGGTAAAACATAAAAAAATATAAAAATCATCACCACTGCAGTTTTACTCATTCTAAGCATTTTTTTTACTCATTCTAAGCATTTTATTATGTCAAAAAAATAATTTTTCTGTCGGATATCCTACCCCGAAAATGTGTTAAGAAAATATGATTTTTGTTTAAAAAAAATATATAAAAAAGTTAATAATAATAAAAAAAAACATCACGTCTAGAATAATTCAACCCCACATTCGTGTTGTACGGCTAAAGAAAGAATCCCTATATTTCGCGGTACGTCCGAAATTGGGCTGAAGTGTAAAGTGATGAGCGTTCTCAGCAAGAAGAGTGTTACGGGGGAAATGTTTAAGGGGTGGAACGCAGCTGGCTACCGGTGACCGCCTCTTCAAATAGAAAAGTCGATATGTAACTTGATATTTTTGTATCTGTTGCTGGCGTTTGCTACTTCGATAAGAAACAATAGCTGAAAATGAGATGTTGAATATCAGAATCAGGAGTGCATAATTTGCACTGAATTGATCAAAGTCTGAGGAACTGACTGAGTCTTCCCTATCGCACCGTCAAAGAATACACATGTCGTTCTAAAAGAGTAAGAACAAATCGGAACATAAAAGACTTGGATGATTGAAATTTCTAACGGCCTGCATCTGGATTCGGCATATCTCAACTTCTTTAAAACAACCTTTCAAATTGTTGAGTTTATTGAATCTATATACTTAAATGGAAACTGGTGTTCCTCAAGGTTCTCCCTTGTCTATAATTTTTTTTTTTTATTTAATTTACTACTACTATTCTAAAACCAAAAAAAAAAAAAAAAAAAAAAAACATAGCTTCAACTTAATTCATTTTTTGAAGACAGCCAGGGGGCTTTTCGATAATTTTTTGCGGATTTGTATTTTTGTACCTTGGATATTAATCTGTATGTTCCCGTCTGGAATGCGTAGAACCAAACGCATCAAAAAAAAAAAGAATAACATCTCTATTTCGTTTATTTTTTTATTTAAAATCAGAAGAGTGATTAAAATATTTACCAAACAATCTTTGCCAGATTATGTACGTACCTGAAAGAAAAAAATATTATTATTTTAAACAAAAGTGTATTTATTAAGTGTTATTGATGTACCTTAGCTTCTAATTTGTTTCCAAATTTTGCTTACAAAGAAATATTTACAATTCTATCAAGTAATTAATATTTGTTGGCAAAAATATATCGAAGCACTATTAAAACGAGTACCTATTACTAACAAATGTTTGTTGTTTTAAATGCTTGAAGCACAAAACTAACAAAAGAAATAATATATTAATTAATTGAAAAATGGCACACAAAAGGCTTTAGGGGTGGAAAATATTTTATAAATTTCTAACATCACTAACATCTAAATTTGTTTTTTGTGAATAGAACATGAAGTTTTAACTGGCTAACATATTTGTTATTCTTTTGAAAGGCTCACACCTTGCCTAAAAATCGATTATATAATGTATTCACATTATTTTGTAGAGGCATTTATTTTAGACATATTGTAGGTAAAGGAATTTTCAGAAACAGGTATAAAAAGGAAAAATTATATAATGAAATGACTATCTAACAGAACACCCCAAATGTATGCAATACAAATAAAGCAATCAATGTGGATATTGTGTCTCTGATTTTATGTTATTTTTTCTGTGAAAATTTTGGCTTCCTGGTTTTCAAAACAAAAAGCAGTAAAATTTTATTCATGAAAAAACAGAGACAAAAGCACAAATAGTGCTAAACGATTTCGTCCTTGAAATAATTGGGAATATGCATTGTGGTTGATTAGAAAACTGCAGATTGCACACAGCATACATTAAATACATATTAACTCTTAACTATGATGTTTTGGGTAAACCTTAAATATGTATGACTTTTATATAAAATGGTCGATATTTTTTTCTCCAGGATAAGTAATGTAATCGGAAATGACAAAAATCGGAAGAAGGCATCTCAAGGCCGCAAACAAGTAGACTACGCGTTCAAGACGCTAAACTAGTTTAACTGGAGCATGAAGCATTTTTTACTTGCTCTGTAGGGCAAGTATTGGTTTCGTGCAGAAAAAAATTGAGGTTTTAATCAAACATGACATTACGATGATAGAGAAACCCAAAAAAGTGGTTTTCGCCATACCGTCCGTCGGTCTGTCTGTGCGTCTGTGCGGATGTGCGCTTTTTCACGTCATGCTACAGCCTAAGCGACTTGACGGATTTTCTTAAAACTTGGTATATAGAAGTTTGAAGAAAAACCATTGTCGAGGTTTTTTTTGTTTCGTTTTAGCCCGGCTCAAACTGGTACCTTTCGTGTAACGATTTTTTTCATTTTGGATTTGCTCAAAAACGTCTCTAACGATTTTGATTAAACTTCGAATTTAACTTATCTAAGATATTTCTAACAAAATAGCGTTTTTTGTTTTTTTCTTAAATGGTCGTAACGAAAATCAGGTTTAAACGGTTTTTTTTTCAAATGGCCATAAGTTCGCAACGGCTTGATTGAATTGACTCAAACTTCGTTTGGCATCGTTTTTTACTTGCGATTATAGGTACTATAAGGCAAGTTATGCATTCGTCGAAAAAAAAAGTTTTGAGATAACAATCAAACGATGGTAGCGAAGACGAAAAAAGATGGTCTACAAATTCTGTCCGTCTGTATGTCTGTCTGTCTGTCTGTATGTATAGACACCTACAGCCCAAACGGGTGGGCCGAATTGCTTCAAACTTGGTATATAGACCTTTTTAGGTATTGTACAGAGGGGAAATTGAAATTTTTTTTTTAGCTCAAAAAATAACGGTACCTGCCATACAACCGTTACGTTAAAGCTTATTTTTCTCAAAAACGGCTTTAACGATTTCGAATTAAAAATATCAGTGTTGCTTTTTAGGTACGACTAATCATATGGCTGAAAAAAAGTTTTAAAAAACGGCTAAGAACGATACTTTCCATAGGACCGTTTTTTTTTTGCTTTCGACTATTTCGAAAACGACTCAGCCGATTCTTTCGAAATTTCACACACATATAGCTGTAGGTAGCTCAATTTGTATTGCATACCAATATTTTTGAAAAATATTTTTTTTGTATTTTTAAAAGAATTTTTTAAAAAAAATAATACATATTTTGAAAACTGCTAGTAAAATTTTTTTCTAAAAATTTTAAATAAATGTATTTCATAGGTATTGAACTGGCGTTTTTGAATTTTTTTTGAAAATTTTTTTCAAAAAGTTTTTCAAAAAAAACTTTTTTTCTCAAAAACCACAGATTTTTATAAATTTATTATCATAAATTCAAATTTATCCAAGAAATAAAATGGCGTACTTTTTTTCCAGCTCAAATAAGTTTAAGTATTTATTTAAGAATTTCGAAATTTTTTTGTTTCAATATCTTAAACCCCCAAACCACTGTCACTCATTAGAGCAAGTTCGTGCGACCCAGTCGTGCATTTTATTATAGCGTTCTATAGGATGGTTTTGTAAATTTTTCAGTGAAGCCTTTCTAAATGTTAGCTCCCATATAACGAGCCGTTCAGTTTTAGCCAACTTTTTTATGTTTTTTCTAATTTGCTCAAAAATGGCTCTAACGATTTTGATTAAATTTGGTGTAATATATTCTTTTAGTTTTGTTAAGAGAACTGCGTTTTTAGTTTTTGGCAAAAAATGCTAATAACGGAGATCTGCTCTTAACGGCTTTTTTTAAATGGCCATAAGTTGTCAACGGTTGCATCGAATTCACTCAAACTTTGTTTGGTATAGTTTTCAGCTTCCTATCAGATGGCATTGCCTTTTTTTTCAGTTACTCTTTTTTAAATGGTGGCTCTCATACAAAAAGCCACTAGGTTTTGGCCAAATTATATATTTTTTTTTAATTTACTCAAAAAAGATTTTACCGATTTTTATTATACTTTGTATGTAATATGTATATATAAAATATTTTGAAGCAAACTGCTTTTGAGTTTTTGGCTACAAATGATAGTAACGGAAATTTGTTTTAACAATTTTATTAATTTGGCCATAAGCTGACATTTATATCATTTATAGCACCCAAAAGATGACATCTAAATTTTATATACTAAAGGTTTCTTAACGTAAACTTCTGTATGTCGGGTTTTCCAGTTTTAGCCAAACTGTTTTTGTTTTTCCCAATTTTTCCAAACATGAGTTCTTCATATTGCTCGAAAACTTTGTTTTCATCGTACTATTGCACCCTCAGAGCAAGTACGTGCGACCCAGTCGAGCATTTTATTGAAAGTGGGGACCGTTCTTGTTTTCGGTAGCAAAAGCTTACAAAATGTTAGAATCTTCTTAGTAAACAGATTAAAACATCCAGAATGATATTTAAGAATTGGGCAATAAATATAGTGGTTGTGCTAGAGTAACTTAAACTTTAGGTCATTAGGGCGGCCGATCTTCAATTGCAGGATACAACCCAAAGATAATCAGAAATCTAGAGTAAGATGTCTGCTTACAGGCTGCACTATTATTATATATATTTATTAGTTATAAAATAACTTTCAAATTTACAATTTTTACAAATTTAAATTTAGAAATTTAGTTAGCAAACAAATTGTTGGGATTCTTTTACAAGTTTAGTTACAAGTTTTTTAAAAGTATACAAATTTGACTCATTTTTTATATTCATTGGTAAGTTGTTAAAAAGCTGCAATCCGCGATACATCACTGAGTTTTGGGTCCTGGTAAGGTTGTATCTCTCCAGTCTAAAGTCATTTGCTGATCGTAAACTGTAAGGTTGCACTTCATGCACATACTGTATATTTTCCGACAGGTAAATGGGGAACAGGTTGTATTTGACCTTGAAAATAAAAATTAAAACTTTTAAACAAAGACGTTGTCTTACATTTAGCCACTGTAATGCCTCCAACATAAATGCGGATCTCGTGTAAATATTACATTTAAGCAAAGAGCGCATAGCACGATTCTGTAGAACTTGTAGTCTAGATTTTGTCTCTTCATTACACATGAATAATATTGAAGCACAATAGTCGAAGTGTGGAAGAATTATTGTATTATATACCATTGCAGCATTTTGAAAATTCAAACTTTTTCTTATTCGTCCGAAAAAAACCTACTTTTTTACTTATTTTTGAGCAAATAAAATTAGCATGTTCTTTAAAGTCTAAACGATTGTCAATAACTACTCCCAGATACTTTATTGACATAACTTCTTTAATGTTTTCATTACCGATATTAAGTACAATGTTTTCTTGTCCCGATCTTAACACCATGAATTTTGTTTTATCAATATTTATTTTTAATTTATTCATACACAGCCATTTAAATAAACTATCTAGGTCTTCTTGTAAATTTGTTTTCATTTCCATTAAGTTTTTATCCTCAATGTACAAAAGAGTATCATCGGCAAACAGACCAACTCTACACCACTTTAAAACTTATCAGTCTATTACGCTCAAAGCTGATATACCTACCTAACGAATTTCAGTTTCACGCCTCAAAAACTATAACTGATCTGGATGGGTAGCGGGGTCCGTCCTACCATGGGATTCTACTTGTTGAAACGAGGGTTGCTCATGCAACTCAAGTTTTGAGATAGAAAATTAAAACGTAAATATTCATAATCGACTCAAAATATTCATCATGAAGATTAATTAACATGCGTATACATAACATATAAACATACATACAATATATATTTAAAATTACAATATATAATAATCGTTGGTTTTTAAGTTGTTGGCACAAAAGGGGCATCGCCTAACGATATACAGTGGTTGTCTTAATCTTATACTGTTCGTGAGTCACACTCCTCCTTATGTTTATTACTACAAATACAAAGTGTGAATTATAAGAGACAAAGTAAAAAAAACCTATGAATGTTTTACATTCTGGTTGTTTTTAATTCAATTCTATGCTAGGATTTATTCTGGATTTCAATGAGGGGCGTTACCCAATAACCCTTGGATGTTGGATGTATGTATGTAGCGAGTAAGTCGAGCTGGCGGCAGGTGGTATTTATGGCTGTTGAGTGGAAGTGAGCTTTGTTGCAAGGTGTGTACAACTCCAAACAACAACACATCTTAAAATTGCTTCTAATTTGAATGAGAAAAATACAGTATCTGAAACTTTTGAAAAAAAAACTGGGCGTCAAAGAGTGAAAATACTTCAAGAATAGTAAAAAAAAATAAAAGCGGATCATCAAAGAACGAATCTAAGAACATATTCAAGATGATATCCACTGCGAACAAGGTGGATTCCGACTTGGATCTTCCTCTGCCAAACACATTTGCACCGTGCAAGCTCATCAGCAGTTCGTTAAGTATTGACCGCCAGGTCACATTGCTTTCGAATTTCGAATTGAGTAAAGCTTAAATAAACGAAGAATAGCCCGCAAGAATTAAGGAAGGGTTGGAGTGAGTTCATTAACAGTTTAATCCTGAGGCTATGTGTTCTTGTTCATTTTCAAGTGTTTAAGTGAGAGCTGAAAGTTTTCCATCACAATATCAACATCATTAACAAAATGTTCCCTTTAATTGCATTTCAATTGCATTGAAATTATTATATTGTATACAATAACTCTCGTTCGATTCCCTTAACTTCACTTGATGTCCTACCTGTAGGAGACGCAGCAGCATCCCAAGCTATAGCAACAACGCTTCCACAGAATCAAGTAAATTATTCTGATCAATTAAACTCCAATGATGGACTGGAATCAAGTGCGTAAAATAATTATAATCTTATTATGCAGCGCGTATGACAATGAATCGCTTCGAATTTTTCATTTTACAATATACGATGGCAGAAACTTTAAAATCATTTAGCACGAAGGCTACGGGCAAGAAACTTGTATTGTGCGGATGCAAAACAGAATTATTGATGGGCAAAAAAGATTTTACATTTTCATCCTGGGTAGTGGATTCCACGAATTTACGGTTCTACTTATAAAAGCCATAATTACAGACTGTATTCGGGAAATATTGTAATTTTCCTGAAAATTGCTTGCAATGGGCAGCAATGAAGCCGTGCTAAAGGGTATGAGACGGCAATTCCCGACTGGGGTTAACACAAATTGAAAAATTGAAAAAAACATCAGCAGCAAGAAATTTTGTTTTTGGACTATTTTCTTTTCGATTTTAAATAATGCGAAGACATTGTTTATTTGAAGCTTTTTTTCACTTCCCTTTTTACGCATCACACTTAGATACCACAGCAGCAAAACTTTCTTAGGATCATTATATAAACTTACTTGGTTAAGCTTTAACAAGGATTTAAATTTGGCCAGGATCAGATCTTAACGAAAACCCTGGATCAGACTAAGCATTAATGCGGTAGTTGAACTGTTTTCCATTTACAACATCTAGCTTTGGGAAAGCTTTTACATGGAATTCAACCCCATCTTTGATCGTCTTTCAAAAAATACTACAAGAAAATACCAACTCTAAAAGAGCTCAGGAACAAAATCCTCACCGCTAAACTTTAAGAGTAGGTCAGTTCCTGGTGATCATTATGTTGAAAATAAAACAATTGATGGTCGCTTTTAGTTAAATTGTCATTGTAATTGTAATTGTAATTGTATAATTGTAATTGTAATTGTAATTGTAATTGTAATTGTAATTGTAATTGTAATTGTAATTGTAATTGTAATTGTAATTGTAATTGTAATTGTAATTGTAATTGTAATTGTAATTGTAATTGTAATTGTAATTGTAATTGTAATTGTAATTGTAATTGTAATTGTAATTGTAATTGTAATTGTAATTGTAATTGTAATTGTAATTGTAATTGTAATTGTAATTGTAATTGTAATTGTAATTGTAATTGTAATTGTAATTGTAATTGTAATTGTAATTGTAATTGTAATTGTAATTGTAATTGTAATTGTAATTGTAATTGTAATTGTAATTGTAATTGTAATTGTAATTGTAATTGTAATTGTAATTGTAATTGTAATTGTAATTGTAATTGTAATTGTAATTGTAATTGTAATTGTAATTGTAATTGTAATTGTAATTGTAATTGTAATTGTAATTGTAATTGTAATTGTAATTGTAATTGTAATTGTAATTGTAATTGTAATTGTAATATTGTAGTTGTAGTTGTAATTGTAATTTCAATTGTTATTGTAATTACTTGACGAAGAACTTTAAGCTCCACACTGTTGAAACGTTCTCCTTTCTAAATATGTATTTGGCCCGGACAAGAGACACTTCCAGACTAAAGTAATTTTTTTTATATTTTTTTTCCTCTTTCTTTTGCAAATCTATCGAGCTTTACAAATTGGTTGATGAGTTATGTGGGCTCTCAACTCAAATTTATAGGTTTTAGAAAATAATGAACAAAATGAAATATGTAAAGATCCTTGGAATAAATTTAATTTTCTCATTCTACCCTTTTGTTCCTTGTTGGGTCAGTGCCAAGTTCAATAGCATATAACAAAAAGAAATCTATAGACAGAGTCTATAGATACATCCATACACTTAAAACTGATATGCGGATATAGAAATAAAAATTAAATCAATTTTCAAAAGTGATGCCAATCCACATTTATACAATGTCGCCTTGCGGATAATAAACCTAAAAAATACGCTAACAATAAAATAAACATAAAATGAGCTGACGTTTGACTTTTTATTGTATTTGTTTTTTTTTTTTCTGGGAAGAACCGAATAACCCCTAAGAATTCCCACTGTATGTAAGTGAGTACTTTGGGTGGTACTTTAAGATGACAGAACTGTTAAGTCGGCTCTTTTTTTTAATAATGTGCACAAACATATTTATGTCTCAAACCAAAGAATTTATTATGTCTGAAGATAATATAAAGAAGACTTAAACGTATTTAGCTTTAAACGGCGGGAAGTATATTTTCAAAAGACTTTTATCTGGCGAAAGATGGATTCCACCCCATCAACTGCCACCTGCGCCAGAAAAAAAAAGATAAAAAATATGCGTCGTATTCGAGGAAGCGAACAAAAATAAAAGGAGGAAACCGCATGACAATAAAAGACACAAATTAACTCCCAGAAATTCGTTCGTCTGTTCCTAATCAAAAACAATTTGTAAGCTTGAACGACTGGTGCAAACAAAGTGTGGAAACGGCACATCCCCCAACATCCTTAAGAACGATATTGTGATATTTAAATTAGAATATGAACCACCAAAATAAGCTCACAATACCTACAAACTCTATAACAGATCAGAGGAGTATTATGTTGGAGGAGTACGAGCATGATGGAAGTCGGAATCAGATGCTTATGGTGCTACGCTTGCCTCTGCATGGATGAGAGAATTTTATGTATTTGGTTGTGCAATTAAATTTTGTAATTTAAATTCTCCAATTTGATTTGTGGACAAAAGCTACGGTTGATACAGGGTGAGGTAGCTTATTTTGTATCTTTTAGAATTGCTGTTTTTGTTTTAACAAAGGTTTAATACGTCTTCCAAAGAGAAATTCCAAGTTGAAACGCCTTTCGGGTGTGAATCCATTAGTTGACGTTACTTAATTTGACTTCTACTTCTCAAAAATCACAATTAGTAAGTGCTGATCTTCTTGACGCTCATGGATCTAACGCTAGTGATCTTGATCCTGCCAACAAACCGAAAAATCATTTATCTTCGGGTACCTTTAAAATCTTTTGCAGTATGTAAAGTAGCGCAATCTTTCGAAAGCAATATGTTTCTTTTAGAAAAAGAACAGAACTGTAAGAATGATTGCCACAACAGGACACCCTGTTATTTGATGACGTTTCATGGGCCAAATAATGGACTATGAACCTAGTGCCCTCGCAAATGATTTCTTCGGGATCACGACGTTATCCAGAGTGACAGAATCTAGAAAGGACAAAATCTATAAAAAAAAATATAGAAAGATAAAATCTAGAAGTAGAAAAAATTTAGAATATGGACAAATCTAGAAAGATGGAAATCTAGAATAATCTAGAAAAAAAAGATTAGATTAGAGATAGATTAGATTAGATAGATTCGATTTATTATTCTGTTTAAGTTTACAATTTACATTATGGTTTATACAAAAATCGTTTAAGCATGGCTTTGCCGTCTGCCCGATTGACATTGATACGAAAATAGTAAAATTATACAAATGTACATAGTTTGTTAATTAATTTAAACAATTTGTTGAATATAATATTTTTTTCTAAGTTTAAAAAGCTTCATTTAAAATTTGATTGCGATAAGACATTGCGGTTTGGTAGTATCTGTAGAGGTTATTAATATTACATTGACAGTTTAGTAGCGCCATTACTTCCTCGTCTGATTTGAAGTTACTGTTCAAAAAAATTCTTCTCGTTTCGCATAAAACAGGGCATTTTCCAATGAAATGGACGACATCCTCCCGTTCTCTAAGGTTGCATAAGCTGCAGTAAATAGGCAGATCCTCTCGATGTGGTATGTATTGCAGGTTTATAAGCTCCCCTCTCATTTTGAAAATCGATGCAATAAGTGCCTGACTGTTGTTGCTGTGAAAATAATTTTGTTCACATAAGTTGTGGTTCAGACGGCTATAGATTGATCTATGGGCCGAAGACGCAGCCTCGTTCAAGCAGTCGGTTCTATGCTGTTCATCAACCTTCGAAATAAGCTCCAAGAGATTGTCCTTGGACAATCTTCCATTTTCACCCAGCAGTCTGAAATCGGATCCGCAGTAGCTCCCAAGTTCTTCCAGTTTCTTGTACCATGCATTTTTTTTAACAATTGTATCCAATGCTAAAATTTTGGGAAGTCTTTCATCTGGCATCTCAAGTACTTTTATGATGTAGTCTACATGACACTTCAGAGTTTTTATGTATAGGGGTGACAATCCTGTTTCAACTAAGAGCATGTAGTTAGGGGTGGTTTTAGGCAATCGGAAGCATTTTTTAATAAAATATCTTAGAAGTTGTTCGACTGCTTCATATTTTTCATATCCCCATGTTTGTGCTGCATAAAGCATTACGGATTCAGCCACAGCAACAAATACCTTGTATTTAACACAATGCGAAATATTTTTGTTCGAAAAGCATTTCCTCCACGTTGCACAAATTGCACTTTTAGCTACAACTAGTTTTTCTTTGAGGTGGTGTACCATACTAAGGTTGTAAGCAATAGTTACACCCAAATACTTGTAGGTTTTGACAACTTCGATTGGATCCCTGTTGAAATACCATTTTTCGTTCCTTGCAGTTCTGCCAGACCCCTTTCGGAAAATCATCACCTTTGATTTGCCCAGATTCACTCTCAAATTCCATACTCGACAATACGCTTCAAGTTTGTTAATCATCAACTGCAGAGTTTGAGGGGAATATGCAAACAGTATCACATCATCGGCAAATAAAAGTGCTTTGACATTTGTCCTTGCCACTTCTATACCCCCAGGCAAAAAATCAATTAAGTCGTTGATGAACAAGGCAAAGAGACTTGGATTTAAAGCACACCCTTGTTTAACTCCCATTTTTGACTCGAACCACTTTGAGATATCGGAACCGTTCCAGACCGCTGATCGATTGCCATGATACATATTTTCAAGTACTCTTCCAAATTTTGCTGACATACCAAGGTTATACAGTTTGAAGAACAAAGCATTGCGATCCACTGTATCGAAAGCTGCTCTGAGGTCAACAAAAAAGACGTACAGCTTCTTTTTTTGTTCAATGCAGTTGTTTGCTATAGTTTGCAGAGCAAAAATGTTGTCGATAGTTGAATAACCGCTCCTAAATCCTGCTTGAAATTCACTGAGCAACTTGTTTCTTTGTATCCACTGTGTCAAGCGGTCATTCAAAAGTGATGTGAAAATCTTATAGAACGCGGTAAGAAAAGATATCCCTCGATAATTGCCTGGATCTGTTATGCTACCCTTCTTATGAATCGGAAAGATTAGAGATTCTTTGAAGTTTTCTGGTATTTCACCAGTGTCTAGAATGTTGTTATACACAGAAGTTAATTTGTCGGTTAACATTTCCGTTCCGTATTTTATGAATTCTGTTGGTATTTTATCTGCTCCTGCTGATTTTCCGTCCTTTAATTTTTGTAATACGTAACACACCTCCTCTTGATTTATAGCAGAGTCCAAAATTGAATTTGTATAGGCTGGTTTGGCGTAGTGAATAGGTGGGGTCAAAGATTCCGGATTCAAAAGGATTTTAAAATGGTCGTGCAGTAAATCAATTTTTAATCTGGTGCTTATTTGAAGTTTTTTACCATTAAGTTGGTTTATTGTTCTCCAAAATGCTTTTGAATCCTTACAATTGATTAATTTGAGAGCCTCATTTTCAAAAAAAGTTGATTTTTTCTCTTTGCAAATTCGTTTTGAACATGGAATTTGCTTCTATATACATACTTTTGAAGTAATTACAACTATGTTTTCTAAAGGCTTTTAACCAACCGAAAGATTTTTGGCGGGCTTTTTCACAGTCAGTATCAAACCATTTGTCCTTCTGCTTAGTAACTTTTGCAGGGTTATTCGTGGCAGGACAAGATAGTTTGATAATACCTTCAATGTCAGCTATAGTAGTTTGGCCTTCTGAAAGTAGGTTTCGTTGTAAGTTTTAGAAAAAAAAGTATTCTAGATTTTTTTTTTTTAATTTAGAGGAATTCTAAATCTAAAATTAATATTAATTCTAGATTTTGTCCATTCTAGCTTTCTTTTTTCTAAATTTTGCGTTTTGAGATTGGGTATTCTGTATTTTCCTAATTCTAGATTTTTTTTATCTAGATTTTCTCTTTCTAGATTTTTTGCTCTAGATTTTCTTTTTTTTAGATATCGTGGTAAACCCGATTTTTTCAATGGGAAACTTCTTGAGATAAAAATTGTCATCGACAATATTATCCAACTGATCCAGCTGATCTCTAGCTGGTTATTAAAAAAAAAAAAAAGGATTACGAATCGGGCCTTTCAGAAGAAGTGTGAAATGAGAATTCGAACGAAGCGCCGATAAATGTCAAGCCTGGTTGGATTTAGACCAACAAAAATTATTATTATGGACTGATAGCACTCCCTGATAGAGCTTCATCCCAGCAAACAAATTGGTTTGATAACCATGATTTTTAAAACTAAAAACTAATAAATACTTTATCGCCATATTTATACAAATTTATTTATACGGAAATATTTTCTGGCTTCTGTCACTCACTACTGGATTCCTATAATAATATAATTATGAATTCAATTTGATTCTGGAAATATAAAATTTTGTATTAATTGTTTTTTGTTCGACAACGTCAAAACAATTGTTTCAAAAAATCAATATTTTCGCTGAGATAAAACTATACGCGCATTGAATTTTATTAAATAATGAAGTATTATTTCCCATCTGATATAGCTTATGATGTCGTGAATTTCAAACGTCCCCTCCGAAGCCTTGGCAACACAAATGGCCTTGGTGTGTTGAGTTTTTTTTTATAATGAAAGTCAATTCGTGATATGTACACAAATAACAGATAGTATGGTTTTTATTTTGTTGTTGTTTTATCTTTTATGGAAGCTAATTAATAAGATTTAAATTATTTAATATCATACCTCCGTATTCTGAGGAACACTGTTTGCTTTTTGAAAGTAGCTTTTAAAATTCCAATAAATATCAATCAATAACTGAAAGTTCAACGAAATCTATAACAAGTTTTTAGTATAAAAATGAGCGGGATGTATGTTCCATCAATTCATTAAAAAAAAAATCTCAGCCCTATAAAACAGCTCCCAAGGTCCCAAGTAACACAACAAACATAATGTTATCAATTTTGAGACTCTGTTAGTATGAACAACTCTCCACTTTGCTAGAACTATTTCATACCTGTTGAATAAACTAAGAACCTACCTTACTTGATGAATTTATTTCAAAGAGTTTGACTTTGTTTCTTATTCCCGTATATAGTTTATCGTTAATATCGTAAAATGGTATAAGCGAAATTCCTTTTTGTATTTGAAACCCCAAAGTATGCTGTTATGTATGGAACATGACAGAAAGAAATAATATAAACTTTATATGTTTTTCAGAATTCATGACGAGGGACTTGGTTCCAATCCAAGCGGATATAACTATCGAGGACAACCCCCGAACTCTAGTAATAGCATCGGCCTACTTTGCAGGTGACGGCGAAAATATTCCGCCAACGGAAGTACAAAAACTGGTGGACTACTGCAGCAGTAGGAGCATACCGATACTAATCGGTTGTGACGCGAACGCATACCACACAACATGGGGCAGTAGCGACATAAACCAAAGGGGTGTACCTTTTAGAATTTGTTCTCGTAAAAAACGTAGATATTTTCAATGTTATTTATATTTACTTTTATAATTAGAGTAAGAGAAGAAGTCTTAGACTTAACCTTTCGATCACCAAACTTAAGTCAAGTTTTAAGTGATTGGAGAGTCTCCAACGAACCCTCAATGTCTGACCACAGAATTATTGTGTTTCTATTAGAGGGCCTTCTCACAGAGAATACCTCTGGAAGGAACCCAAGAAATACAAACTGGCAACTATATAAAAACACCCTCAAAACCAACATTGAACAGTTAGGTCCAGTTAGTACGACTAATAGTCAAACTGAACTAGAGAATATAGTTAAGCAGTTTAGTGGGGCAATCAATGAGGCGTATGAACTCAGTTGCCCTATTAAAACTGCTAGAAAACAGAAAGACGCTCCATGGTGGAGCAATAATTTTTCAAAACTAAGATCTAGGGTAAGAACATTTTTTAATGAGGCAAAGAGAACTGGAGAGTGGCAAAAATATTCTGAAGAGCTTACCAAATACAACAAAGAACTAAGGAAGGCCAAAAGAAACAGCTTCAAAACTTTTTGCGAAGACATATTCTCCACACCTGTAGCTGCCAGACTTCACAAAGCACTGTCGATGGAGAAAACTTTAACATCATTGGCACTTAGAAACGCAGATGGTAGCTTCACAGAAAATGAAGAGCAAAGATCTAATTTGCTACTGAACACCCACTTTCCAGGTAGTTCACCCATAGTGAACGATAGAATTGAAAGAATACTTTTCAAACCAAACAGAGAAGACTGGAAGATAGCAAAAACTATCTGTTCAGGAAAAAGACTAGAATAAGCAATTAGTACCTTTCAACCTTTTAAATCACCCGGCATGGATGACATCTTTCCTGCCTTACTGCAACAGGGCAAAGATGAATTAATGCCGTACCTCATTAGTATACTTCGAAGCAGTATCCAAGTCTGTTGAGAAAAGCTAAAGTTATCTTCATCCCAAAAACGGGGAAAAAGATACAACCCATCCGAAGTCATTCAGACCAATAAGTCTAACATCTTTCCTACTGAAAACTTTGGAGAAAGTGATCGACAATTACATCAGATCAGAAGTTCTAAGGAATATGCCTCTGAATCAACGTCAGCATGTCTATAGAGCGGGCAGATCACAGACACCGCTCTCTTCGAATTAACGAACACTATAGAAAGGGCACTTGACGCCAAAGAAACCGCCCGAAGTGTGTTCCTCGACATAGAAGGTGCTTTTGATAATACCTCTCACGAGGCAGTAAAAAAACCACTAGTTAGCTAGTTAGGAAGAGTGTTCCCATCACAATAACTAGATGGACAGACGAAATGCTGAATACTAGAATAGCTGAGGCACTTTCCGGACAAAACGTACAGAAAATCGTCACAACAAGAGGATGCCCGCAAGAAGGGGTTATATCACCCCTTCTGTGGAGCCTCGTTGTGGATGAGCTCTTAGAATGTCTTACTTCTCAAGGTATACAATGCCTAGGCTTTGCCGACGACATTATTTTAACAGCCTATGGAAAGTTTAAAGAAACCCTTTGTGACATAAAACAAAGGGGTTTGACAATAACAAGCAAATGGTGCGCATCAGTGGGACTAAATATCAATCCATCAAAAACCACAATTGTACCATTCACAAAGAAAAGACTTCTACCGCACATGAAACCTCCTCTGGAACAAACATCTTGAAATAACAGTCGGGAAAGCCACAAAGTCCCTCATGATATGCAGACGACTTGCATATCAAGAACCGAACATAATAAGATGGATGTACACTATGATGGTGAGGCCCATTATCACCTATAGTGCGGTTGTTTGGCATAAAAGAACCGAACTAGCTACGACTAGAAAATCACTTGAAAAAATGCAAAGACTCGCATGCTTTTGCATAACAGGAGCAATGAGAACTTGCCCTACGGCAGCAATGGAGGTCATCTTGCATCTGAGCCCATTACACTTTGTGATACGAGTACAAAGTGCAGTTGAGGGAACAATCATGAGATTTTTAAAAGAGGGCACCGGCAAACGTAAACAAATAAGTTTTAGACAAAGAGACTCCCTGTCCAAATTAATACAGTCCTTTGATATTCGAAGAGATAGCATGATTAAGGTTTAATACTTCGAGAATAACTTCCAAACGAAGTTAAGTTGCAAAAAAGAGTGGCTAGGAGAAACAGAAAACTACACCTTTAAAGCAAATGCCATCAAGTGGTACACTGATGGATCAAACACTATTGAAGGAACTGGTGCAGGAATCTTTGGGCCTAGAACCAATGTCTCTGTTCCAATGGGACAGTCCTCAAGCATCTTTCAAGCGGAAGTTAACGCGATAGGAAAATGCAAGGCCGTTAGCTCATACAGTATCAGTTCCAAACTGGTATGGGAATGCCTAGAGAAACTTAAAACTTTGGGCAGGGAAAACACAGTCACTCTTCATTGGATACCAGGCCATGTTGAAGGCAATGAAGAGGCTGACCGTCTGGCGAAAATAGGGGCAACAACACCCTTTATAGGACCGGAACCCTACTGCGGTTTTGGGGAGAATGTGATCAAAAACAAGATCAAAACAAACGAAGAAACCAAAAGATCCAACCACTGGAAAGAACTCCAAAGCTGAGACAGGCAAAAATGTTACTGGGGAACTACAACCTAGAACGATTTACAGCCTGCATTAACTTAAACAGAAACAACCTGAGAATCATAACGGGCTTTCTCACAGGCACTGCAAACTTAAAAGATACCTTAATATCTTAGGGCTGTCAAGCAGCGCAACATGCAGATTCTGCGACGAAGAAGAAGAAACACCGCACCACATACTAGGTAGATGTGGTGCACTAATGCACAAAAGACTAAAATACCTGGGCAGTTACCAGATCGAGAAGGGCAGGTTACCTTCTCTAGAAATACCTCATATACTTAGCTTTCTAAAAGAAACCAAGTTGGAGGAAGTGCTTAAGGATGAGTAGCCTCATCCAGCGCTTAAAAAGGGGGCACAATAGATCTTTAAGGTCGCAGTGCACTTTCCCCCAATTAATTCATTCATTCATTCATAGCAATCTAAAAAAAACTATTCCAAACTCTCCAATCAAGTGTTTGTAAGCTTCGTCCATAGATGGCGCACCTAACGTTTCTCTTGTTAGGAGTATTTTAGTTTATATATACATTGACTAGAGGTGGACGACAATTGCTTTGTTAAAATTGAAAATCAATTTTCTGTTGTAAATTTCAGAGAGCAATCGTTACCGCTATAAAAAGCTAAAACTATTTCTGCTGCCCGCTTACTCATCCTCGCAGGCCTTTCCTAGGTAGCTGGAAAAGTTCTTCCGATATAAAAAGAGTTCAAATTTCTAGAATCTATGATCAGTAGCAAAGCAAGTTGGGATGAGAACATCAATTCCGTGGTGGGACAAGTCTACTCTCCTTTATTCGATTGAAAATACATCCTAGGGTGGAAGTTAGTTAGTGTATTATATCGGCATCTATAATTAGTATGCATTACATGATAGAAAAAAAAACCTTACTTCATCTTTATAGAAGATTGAACTAGAAGCTATTTCCGAGATAATATCTCCAGTGTTAGCTGTTTTGACAAGGTCTACTATAAACTTGAAAAACCAAATGAAAATGCTTTACTTTTGTTGACTAGAATTTCTCACTCTACTCGGCTGCCTCCCATTTGAATTTAAAACGACTACACTATCTAATTGTATATTTTCCTATTTTAACTATTCAACCTTAAAAATGGATTTGCCCAAGCATTGTTACCATTCTTGAGGAAAAATCTTCATCTCTCAAGGGAACAAGTACCGCCATCGCCATGGTTGTAGCCCTCTTGCCATTTGCCGCCTTCCTGTTCCACTTCCACATCCACATTTCTTCTGAAACTACTACGAGCATTCTTCTTCTCAATGAATTATGCATTCGTTCTGTTTGTGCGCAATGGTTGAACTTTCAAGAAAAATTCTTTTGGCTTTGAACTAAAAACCACACCACCATATAGATACACTTGGATGAGCACACTCTATAGGCTTTTCTATTCCTCTTCTTTGCTCAATCTTTATAGCTGATATAGACGTTTGCTGCACGGAATCTGTTTGTTGCCCCCAAATACACGTTCCTTTGCCTTCCCGCATCCATGTTCTTTTAACAAGATTCAGTATCCAGATAGACACATCCGCCAAGTCTTTAAGTATCTAAATAGCGCACGCTTGATAACTTATAGCTATAGCCCTTTCATCCTATCCCTGGTCGTGCCTCGTGCGGCATGTTTTGAAGGAACGTCGTCGTGTCTCGTGATGTCGTTTGGTGCAGTTTCCTGCCACCATGAGACACATCACAGAGAAGAAGGACGCGCACGGAAGGCAAATGACATTTTGAATGTTTGCCAATGATAGGACATTCTTCTATATAGATACACTCTTACACTCTTATAACAGACTTACTTTAGGGATTCCAACTCCGACTAGATATAGAGGCTACAGCCCAAACCAAGCACTCTCTAGAGGATTGTGCCAAAATACTTGGCACAGGACTTTCAATGGCTTGCCTTTGTTGCAGTGCAACAACGAAGAAGGCATAGAAGCAATCGTTAGTTATACAAAAAAAAAAAAAAAAAAAAGCAAGAAGCCGGGGACGTGGACGGGGACAGGTTCATAACAAATTATGAACTTGGGAGCATTTTTATTGATTTTCCCGTTAAAGAGAACAACTGAGAGCTTCGGTTTTCGTTCTTACTTTCGGCGAACCAAGTTGCCTCTCTGGTTAGAGGGACACTTTCGCCACCCGCCCTGGAGTAAGATAATTTATTTTAATTGTTTACAATTGATGTGAGCAACCTTGTCCGCCTCCATGATTTTCTAGGTTACCATGTCAACCCGTTCCAGGGAGCTATAGAATTTTGTTGGAATTTTTGTTTAATATCTACCATTGGATCAAGTTTCAACGTTGACAGGTTAAAAAGTTATACAAAGTAGGAAAGAAGGGACACGACGTAAAAGCTGACTGCAGGGAATTGTTAATTAAAATATAAAACAAAAAAGTGCAAAACCCCAAATTGTAAGGGGTGAAGGTTTACCGCACAAGATTCTGTTTTGCCAAAGCTTCAGTGATGATGCTACGAGTCAGATAACAGTTATTTTAACAAAAAATGTGTTGTTGAAAATAAATATAGAAATATACATTCAACGAGTTGTCCTTTTTATGACTATATGAGCGGAAGGGCACACACTGGAAAAAAAATTTTTTAATACATACCACGGATAGCAAAACCAACAAAATAAATATGAGGAATTGTTAATCATTGTTCAAGAGGAGGGGTTGGGGGGTTGGTTAAATTGTTGAGGGAGTCGTTTGTCGTTTTGTCGCGGGGCATGGTCGTTGTCAACCACCAAGCTCATATTACATTTTTTTTTTTTGGAATTTAATTAAAAACTGGGATTAGTGGTTGTAAATTGCCAGTGGAGTAGGTGTATCTTACATGAGATCATAGGGCTATGTCCCTTTTATTCAATAGATTCACTTACTTTTACTCGGAGTAAATGAAAAACTTGTGCATTCCTGCTTGTTTACGCCTTGATTTCAAAATTAATTAATCCCAGGCCACACAAGTACACAAATGTTTTTTGAATATTTATACATTTATATGGAGGCAAATGAGCTGCTAGGTGTATTTTGTCAGCGTGAGGGTGCACATTTTTTAACATGGGTCTTCAAAGAGAGATACTTAGCTTATTTAGGGTATTGGTCTTTAAAAAATGCAGTAGATCCATTGGATTTGAACCTGGGATGCCTGTGTCTTGGTGATAAACGTTAGGTTTTTTTTTCAAGTCTATGTATGTGGAAATAGGACTAAATATTTTTTTCTAAACCACAAATCAGCTTTTTGGTATGAAGTTTAGCTTGGAAGACACAGTGACACTCTTGAGATACTTTTATACTTCGCTATGAGAAAAAAGGTTTGCTTCTATATATGCGAACTAAGCAAATGTACTTATTTTCACTAAATTTTGAGTCTTGGCAACAGAGTCTAAATACCTAGGTGTTTCAGGGTATTTCTCCACTAACTGGGCAACTCAGTGTCTCGCGCAATTTTTTAAACGAAATTTTTTAAAAATATTGTAATTTTGATCTTAAATATGAATATAATAAACAATGAATTATCGGCGCAGGGACATAAGTCCCAGGGACACAAGACCCAAATTTTATTTTTGGGACTTACATATGTCCCACTCAAGTGAGACATAAGTCCCAAATTCGATTTTGGGACTTATGTCCCACCGAATAAATTGTTTGTGTATAAGCTTACAGAGTTTCCTCTCTAAGTTTTTAAAATTATAATGTTTCACTTAGTTTTAGAACAATTTTCAATAGTTTATCTTCGCAAAACAGCTACTACACATCTTGCAACGGTTGCAAGGTTGAAGTAATACGTTCCTTGGATTTTCGAAACAAATACCGCAGGTTATGGTTTCTTTATTTTATTGTTGTCCAGGGTCGTTCGAATCATTTTCTTCGTTACCACTTGCTGATAAGTCAGAAACTTCAGAAAATTTAGTATTTGAGAATTTGAGAATACCAAATAAAAAAATCGCGCGATTTTTTTATTTGGTTTTTATTTGGTATTATTCTATCGAATTGTGTTTAATTTTCTAAATCATTTTGAAAATTTGGGACTTATGTCCCATCTTCACAAAAAAAAATGTTGGGACTTATGTCCCACTAAAATGGGACATAAGTCCCAACACAAATTTGGGACTTATGTCTCACTTGAGTGGGACATAAGTCCCAAAAATAAAAATTGGGACTTATGTCCCTGGGACTTATGTCCCTGCGCCGAATTATCTACGTGCATGTTGTAAAATTTAAGAAAATATTTCTCTCACCATTATTATTTATTGATTTTCTAAGTACCGAAAAAACAGTCTCCTGGTTGGTCACCAATTCAAAAAATATGTTTCGATAAATTATTTTAAATGCAAGTAATTCTAAGCAAATTGTTAAGAAATATTTTTTAATACATTTGTAGTTCATGTATTTACAAACTTCATTTCTCAGTCATAATATTGATTATGAATTGTATAAAAATGAGCAAAAGTTTGTCCACAAATTTTGAGCACCGTCCCCTGTTTTAACTATAAAATGCTACCAATAAAATCTTTTTACATTTCTACGCGATGATTTTAAATTATAGTATTAAGTTTGCTCCGTTGATGTTTGAGGGCGCCGCGCCATCTCTATTTTATGTAGTGAAGCACGAACTATTCAAGAGGACAACCACGCAAAAACTAGTTCGAATCACAGTCTTCTGGTCAGTTAATATTTTTATTTTATTTTTGATATTGAATTTATTACTGTTTGATTTCATTTCTTTAATGAACACTAAACGCTGGGAATGCTAATGAATCCCAATAATGCAGTAATATTAACGATATCATGAGATTTCATTAGTTTAAACAGTCCCCTGGGCAACAGTCCTCTGCTTTAAACAAGCGACTTTCTTAGTATTATTTCATTAAAAATAGCTCCTTGAGTTAAGACAGAGATTTTGTTAAGCATTGTTAAGTTTACTCTATTCTTGGTTATAAAATTTATTTATCTCAGCTGAAGAAGGAATAAAAATTGTTTTATTGGATTAATTCGAGCAATCAAATCTTTGAGACACTTTTTCATTGTTCGTTCCACAGGTAGAAATCGTTTACAAATCCAAACGAAGAAGATACATATTTAAGTACTAGTAAAGTGATCTATTAGCTGTTCTATTTTGGCAGATTATTGGCGACCCTCCCATGAATGCAGACTTAAAAGTCACAACGGACTGAGGAATGGCAAGCTATGAATTGAAGCAACAAAGATTTTATTTATGATATTTCAGAAGTGACGACATCCGTAGATAAATCTACGAAGTAGACACACTAACAAGCACTAGTAATTGATGCTATCGGCTCAAGACAACACAAGATCATATCACTTCAGAGAAACAGACAAAACAGAGAGAGAAAGAGAAAGACGACGTATAACACATGTCAACAACACGCAATTGATGGACTTACGGTCCACCATCCATCACTTACCACGAGCAAATGATAATTTCGCTGATCTATCGGGAAGCGATGCTTTATCAGAGCCGAGCTGCAGGATTAATTTCGCCTAAAATCGGTAATTTTAAATCTATGCAGTGAGATCGTCATGAAATACCGTGAGATTGAGGCAATAGTTCCACTTGCATGCACATTTTGCTGTCAAAAATATTAGTAAACGTTGAATACCACGTAGTCTGTGATGGGCAACAAATAATGCATCAAAAGTACATTAAAGTAAATAGTCCTTGATTTTCGGAATAATTTTACATGTTGCCTCGTGCCATTAGAGCAACATAGAACGGTCAATTCCTCGTAGAATATTTTTTTAATCTGGCGAAGATAAATCAGACGGAGTAAAAAGGCTTAATGGTGTCAGCATCATGCTTACTAAGGAAGCATATTATCTGGAAACAGGTGTAGGTAGGTAAGGCTTTTGACGGCGAGGTTTAGCTCTAAAATTCGTTAGGTCAGCATTACACAATGCTACGCTTCAACGAGTGATGCATCAGAGGACGAGAAGACCCTAATTCAGTGTACAGCAGTATTACAGGAGGGGAAATCATTATCACCATGGGGGAGGAGACAACGTAGGTCTCGAACATTTAGGCTGTTTTGGAGGCGGAAATTTACTCAAGAGACTGGAAGGATGGAGTTATTGTAAAGCTTCCAAAAAACTGTAGTCGAGCATCAACATCTTACGAATCATCCTTGAACAATCATCTAAGTATCAGGATTTCGATTGATCCAGAAAATTGTCGCTGCTATCAAAGAGTCCTACAACAACGCAAGTTTCGTTTTGCTCAATGGACAGCTTTCCGTCTTTTTTGATGTGCGTCAGGGAGTGAGACAAGGAGATGTCTTGTCACCAATTCTGTTCTTGCTGGCAATTGACGATGTGATGACTGCCACCGTGGGTAGCGTGGGTGGAGACCATTTGACAAACTAAGTCACAATGATTATGCTGAATATACACATGTCTCATGAGTCATGACAAACAAAACGGCTGGTTTAAATCAAATAGTCAGTCGCTGCAACTGAATGGAGAAGTGGCTTGGCTTAAGGATCAACGATTAGGTATAAGACCAAACTAATGGTCACGAACCAAAGCACACAAGTTATTAAGCAGTTTAATTTTCTCTGCTCTCGATAGCAGAACGGACCTGGATTTTAAAAATAGAATAAATAAAGCTCGTGTTGCATTTGGAATCCTTACTAATGTGTGGAACTCCAGCTACGCGCCAGAAGTTGTAAGTCTTGGAATCCATCTTAAGTCGGTGCTGTTATACGCTTCAGAAACATGGAAATGATTTGCCAACATCTCGAACAAAAGGCAGGCTTTCGTGATTCGGTGTCTGCGGTAGGTACATGCTGAAGATCCGGTGGCCGCAAACCATCAAAAAACATTGGATTCAGATCTCATGCAACGCAAGTGGCGTTGATAGGCCATACATGGAAAAACCTGACGACAATACAGCGAATTAATATTTCGAACAGAATCCTCGGGGTAAGAGACGCGTCAGAAGATCAAAAACAACTTGGAGCTCATCAGTGGTGAAAGATTCTCAATATTGTCGAATTCAATCATAGCCACAGCTTAGGGACCAGTGGAAAGATTTTGTTGATGTCCTATGCTCCAGGAGCAGTTGAAGCGCTGTGGCAGTATTTGCAGCCGGACAACATAATATGTATATGTATTAACATTAATAAAATTAAGAAAAATCGTAACAGCTAATTCCAAAACATAATTATTTTACCTATACTATATTATATTTTACCTATACAATCTCGTTTAACACAAAAGTCGAGCAAACAAAAATGTATAATAAATTAAATATGTATTAACATTTTGATAGTCAATACAAAATTCAGGTAAAGGAAGAAGTATAATTTGTGATACCACAACAAATTATCATTTACAATATTATTAATAATGCAGGCGCACCCTAAACACAAGAGTAAACAACAACAAATAAAGTGCACGACTGGGTCGTACGAACTTGCTCTAATGTGTTAAAATGGTATTGGGACTTGAGTTTTTTGGAAAAAAGCATTGAAAAAATCATATGAAATTTTATTAATCACTTAAATTAATTAATCACAAAAAAAAACGTTTTTTGGAGAAAATGAAGTAAGCCATCAGATTTCTTTTGCTTTTTTAAATTTTAAGACATTTTTTTTTCAAAATCGTTCGACCAGTTTTTTCAAAAAACGGTTTTTTTTTGAAAAACTTTTCGAAAACATATTTCAAATCTTTTTTGAGTATGCCGAATTCTAGAACTTTGTAGTTTTTACAGAAAAATAAAATTAAAAAAAAAATTGATAAAACCGTTTTTGGAAAAAACAAAAAATAAAAAAAAAAAATTAACATTTTTAAAAAACTAAAAAAATTTTTTTTTTTGGAAAATTTAAGAGTTTTTGTTATTTCGTTTATAAAAGGGCTTCTACATTAAAAATTTCATCGCAATTCGTCAAGTGGCTTAAGAGAAAATCGAATTTCAAAAAACCGGTCCTATGGGAGGTACCGTTATAAGACTTTTCCTGAAAAATCTATTCCAACCAAAACATTAAGTTTACACAGAAAACACTATTCAAATAGTTTTATCAAAATCGTAGGAGCCGTTTTTGAGAAAAACTAATTTTTCACTAAAAATCGTATGGCAGGTACCGTTAGTTTTAGAGCTAGAACGCTAATTCCAAAAACCCCTCTGTAGGACTTCATAATAATACTATGTATCAAGTTTGAAGAAAATCAGTCCAGCCGTTTAGGCTGTAGGTAACTATACAGACAGACAGACATACGGACAGACAGACAGACAGACAGAATTGTCGGACCCACTTTTTTAGGCTTCTCTATCATCGTAATGTTATGTTTGATTGTCCAAAAAAAATTTTTTTTTACGAATGCATAACTTGCCTTATAGTACCTATAATCGCAAGTAAAAACGGAAAACATTGGTTTACTGGTCTGATTGCATTGTTAACCAAAAATTACTTTAAAAGCTTTTTTGTTATCGGCGATGTTTGAGGTTTAATTGTGTATTGTGTTTAGCATTAGCATTGGCTTTCTATTTTTTTTTATTGTTGCTGTTTTTGTGTTGAAAAATCAATTTTAAATTAATTTTTTGCGTCTTTAGACTCTGTGTAAATGTAAATCAAAGATTAATTTTTATTTGCATTCGTTCCAGCATTTGAAATTCCATTAAAACTTTTAAGATTAAAAAAAAACTTATTCACAATATAAATTGATTTGTTTTTGTTTACAACTTTCAAGTTTCAATGGAAATTTAAATGCCAGACTTGTGAACGGGGGGAATCTGAGCGCTTCGAAGAAAGAACGCAAACAATAAATTGACATTTAGCACGCTTGTTTGTCATGTCATGGGAAAAGGTCAAGAAATAATAATGGTAAGAGCAGGTAGTACGTATATAATGGGCCGGCCTTTTGGAAACACATTCCGAAACTATTCGATTTTAGATTTATTAGAGTAGAATCAAAAAGGGGATGGTAAATATAAATTATATATATAAGAGATACAAATTTCTAAAGTGTCATTCATTAATTTGGTTTTTTTTTTTTTTTGAGGATGGATGGATGGATGGATGCATCGATGTAAAAGAATTACGAGCGAGCGAACCAGATAATCAAGCACTTACTACTCACCCAGAATGACCTTCTTATACGAAGGAAGGCAAACAAATCCTCGTATAAAATATATATATTTGGAGCGAAACATTCGATGTCCTTGGACATTGGACATTTATATTTTTATTTTCGTTTTTTTTATTTCCTTTTCATCATTTAATTTGGTTTAAGTGTTTTAATTTTTGTGTCTCTCTCTTTTTTTCCAATTTATTATGGCATAAGATTTTTGTATTCGCTACTCATTTAGATGAAATGTCGTGCTTCTTTCTAGCATAATGGATTGGTTTTTTGGAGACAAAAAAAAATTAATAGGCAGAAGAAAGCAAGGACCAATAAATTATAATTTTTTTTTTTTTATTTATTCAATGTTTCTTTTCAGAGATTAAAAAAAAATTAATTCAGACTTTTCGTTTTAAGCGATTTTTCCATTTCGACCAACACCAATGACCATATCATTAAATATTTATATTCCTAGAAAAAATGGAAACAAAATCAGGTTCAAGGATCAGTTCAGTCATGACTCATGACAGTGGTGTTTTCTTTTTCGAAGAACTTTTTCTCTATCTTGGTCCGTTCGTCTAAGGGAATTTTCTTTCAAAGGAATTTTCGATTGTTCTTTAGAAAACGTTTTTTTTTTGTGTGTGTTGCTTTGGTCTGGCTTCAAAGTAAACCTTCAAAGAATCATTTTTGTGCTGTAAAAAACTTTAATTTTATTTGAACCATAGGCCTGGTTCTAACCTCCATAAAATGAATATATTCAACAAACTGGGGCGTGAAAAGGTTCCACTTAAAATTTCGTAATGTGCAACCACATAAGGAATCTTAAGAGGCGTGAAAAAGTGAGAAATTTATGAAACGATTTCTTTCGAATGAAAATAAAATGCACGACTGGGTCGCGCGTACTTGCTCTGTGCATGATGATAACACATTTTTCGAGCATGTATTCTTTGTTATATAAAATAAGCAAAGAAGATTAAATTCTTTATTTAACAAGTGCGGTATGTCCCACATTTTGAGCATATTGACAGTTTTATCATATTTAGACCTTCATTTGAATTATTAATGTCCGTTACATGTATTTTAAGCCAAAACATACACCCCGAAAAATACCCACAAAGTTAATCAAAATTGTAAGTCATTTTTGAAAATTCAAAAAAATTTTGGGTAAAACTGGTAAAACCGATATATGGGAGCTGCGGTTCAAAAACCTTGATTTTAAAATGTTGATGCGAACTTTTGGGTGCTATGAAAGATACCTATATAGTCTGTCCACTTATGGCCGATTCAATAAAAGCGTTAAAACTTATTTCCGTCATTATTATTTGTAATCAAAAACCAAAAATAATTTTTATTTGTACATAGGCACAAAGTTTAATAAAAATTGTTAGTGATTTTTTGAAGCAAAGTAGAAAAACCGAAAAAAATGTTGTCCAAAACGTATTTGTTCGTTTTATGGGAGCCACCATTTAAAAAAGTGTAACTGAAAAAAATGCAATGCCATCTGATAGGGTGCCATGCACGAAGACCATACGAATTAAGGCCATATGGCGTTAATTCACTTCTAAATGAGAACTATAGCCATAAGTCCAATGTGAACCAACGCCGTATGGCGTCTGCCTCTTCGTCTGCCTACTCTTCGTAATATCACTCGATTTAAACACCATACATATAGTTCGAATCGTTGAGAATATATCGTATGGCTTCAATTCACATTTAGACGAGAACGAAGGCCATTTTTCAAAATAAAGTAACGCCTTACGGCTTAAGTTCTTCTTTTATGTTGAATTGAGGTCATATCTTGATTATGGCACTAATTCGTACTTAGATGTGAATTTAGGTGCCATGAACTAAGGCCATACGAATTAAGGCCATAATGGCCTTAATTCACATTTAAGTGTGTACTAGCACCATATCCAAGATATGGCTTTAATTCACTTTTAAATGAGAACTATAGCCATAAGTCCAATGTGAACTAATGCCATAAAATGTTTTGATCTCTGGGGTACAGTTAGTACAAGAAAACAACGGACGTTAGGTGGGTGAGGAGATAGACGAGGAAGCAGACGAGGAGGCAGACGAGGAGGCAGACGAGGAGGCAGACGAGGAGACAGACGAGGAGGCAGACGAGCAGGCCGCCTGCTCGTCTGTCTCCTCGTCTGCCTCCTCGTCTGCCTCCTCGTCTGCCTCCTCATCTGCCTCCTCGTCTGCCTCCTCGTCTGCCTTCTCGTCTGTCCTCTCGTCTAGCTCCTCGTCTGCCTCCTCGTCTGTCTCCTCGTCTGTCTCCTCGTCTGCCTCCTCGTCTGCCTCCTTGTCCATCTCCTCACCCACTTAACGTCCATTTTTCAAAATGAAGAATGAACTAACGCCATACGGCTTAAGTTCTCCTTTTAAGTTGAATTGAGGCCATATCCTGATTATGGCACTAATTCGTACTTAGATGTGAATTTACGCCATTATGGCCTAAATTCGTATGGCCTTAGTGCATGGCACCTCTGATAGAGAGTTGTAAGGAACTATACCAAACAAAGTTTCGATAACCGTTGCCAACTAATGAAAAAAGCCGTTAAGATCAGATTTAATATAGTTACATTTTCAGCTTAAAACTAAAAAGGTAATTTTCTTAAAAACACTCAAAGAATATTACACACAAAGTCTTATCAAAATCGTTAGAGCCGTTTTTGAACAAATTAGAAAAAAACCAAAAAAGTTGGCTACAACTGAACAGCTAGTTGAATGGGAGTTACCGTTTAGATAAGTTTTACTGAAAAAATTAGGATGCCATCCTATAGAAAACTATGAAGAACTATGCCAGACAAAGTTTGAGTCAGCTCCTCCAAACCGTTGTGAACTTATGACCATTTGGAAAAAAATTCGTTTAAACCTGATTTTCGTTATGATCACATTTAAGCCCAAAACAGAAAACGCAGTATTATCAAAAATGCCCTAGGTTTGTTAAATTTTTAGTTTAATCAAAACCAGTTTGAGCCGGGCTAAAACGAAATAAAAAACCTCGAAAACCGTTTTTCTTTAAAAGTCCATCAAGCGGTTTAAGTTGTAGCTTGACGTGAAAAAGCGCACAGGCAAACACACGCACATCCGCACACAGATGGACCGATGGACGGAGTGGCTAAAACCACAATTTTGTATGGCTTCTCTATCAGCGTTCGATTTTTTTTTTTACGAAACCAATACTTGCCCTATAGAGTAAAAGTAAAAAGTTATGGAAAGTAAGAACATATAGGTACGTACATATTTGTATGGCATTCTATTTTTCTATCGAGGTGCACAATAAACAACGCTTTAGCGTTAAAATTTGCCTCAAAATCACTTTTATTTAACCCAAAATAATTTTTTTTTAACTCAAGGAAATATTTAACTTGACAAAAAGTGTTGGAACTAAACTCTTAAACAATCCAGCTGTGTGTCGGCAGAAATGAGTTTTAGTTTAACTTCCTTTCTCGCAAAAGACGAATCCAACTATTTACTTGGAAAAGGGTTTTTACATAGACTTCTGCGCTAGTAGTCAGACGCCCCCACATTTGCATTACCGGGCATTGTACAAATTATTTACGCCTAGTGTTGGGGGTATAAATGATTTAAAGATCCACCTCCTGCAAGCTAAGCTGGATTTAAGTTCTAATTTTCTCAGTTAATTCTCTTTGTTACTGAGATATATGGACATTGTCAAAACAAAAGGAATTGTTGTTGTTTTAAGCTAAATGTTGTGCGGCGTAGAGAACCAAATGGGGAGTTCAACAAGATGTACGGCAACTTGAACTCCAATGGTTGGAGGTTGGGAATTGTATAAACATCGCTCAACCTCTTAAGATCTTGGAAGTCGAGCCTAAAAGTAGAGGATCTGGATCTGGTGAGTAACATTCATACACATAATAGAATAGTAATGATTTTAACTGTATGCCTGTAAGACCTTAGGACTTAAGATATGAACGAATTTTAGTTGTTACGTTGGATTGATTTTTGGGTGATATGGTACAACTCTGGGTTAGTAACCAAGCACTACATCCACTTCAACGTTCTAATTGTAATTGTAATTTTATTTATCAACATAAGTATTGTAAAACATAGGTTTTTTTAATTAATACTTAGTATAGTTACATTGGTTGAATTAGGTGCTAAGAAAATTTAATATAATGCAAAATAAGGAAACAATGACAAGAACACTAGGAAAAAGAAATATTATTAAAAATTAATTGATAGATTTATGAGCATAGAGAAAAGTGCAAAATTAAATTAGCATATAAAATAATTTTCGAGAGCCTTTTTAAAGAACGCACTTAGGTGCAGGGAACTAGGTAACTTCACGGGTACTACCTTCACATGGGAATTAACTTCACCACTGGTGGGAACTAATTTCACTTTTTTTGATGAAGCTAATTCCCACCGAAAGTGGGTATTAATTTCACCAAAAAATAGTGTGAAATAAATTCCCATCAAAAATTGAAAAATCTCAAGAGATAAAAACTTTCGAAAAATTAAAGAAATCATATGGATTTAAGCAATTTATTATAATTTATAAGCAAAAATTTTTACAAAAAGGGATAGACCTATTAAAGAAATATGTATGCATTATTCATATTTTCAAAGAAATTATTGTATTATAGAATGCACTGAAACTGCATTAGCAGAGAAAATAATTAAAACTAAATGTTTGCAAAGATCAACTTTAGTTTTAGTTAAAAATTCGCGCGAATTTTTAACTAAAGCTAAAATTTATCTTTTCAAACATTTTGTTTTTACTTGCTCAATAGGGCAAGTATTGGTTTCGTGCAGAAAAAAAAAATCGAGGTTTTAATCAAATATGACATTACGATGATAGAGAAGCCCAAAAAAGTGGTTTTCGCCATACCGTCCGTCGGTCTGTCTGTGCGTCTGTGCGGATGTGCGCTTTTTCACGTCATGCTACAGCCTAAACCGCTTGACGGATTTTCTTCAAACTTGATATATAGTAGTTTGAAGAAAAACGGTTGTCGAGGTTTTTTTTATTTCGTTTTAGCCCGGCTCAAACTGGTACCTTTCAAGTAACGGTTTTTTCAATTTGAATTTTCTCGAAAACGGCTCTAACGATTTTGATTAAACTCAAAATTTAGCTTACTTTAAGCATTTCTAACAAAACTGCGTTTTTCGTTTTTGGCTCAAACAGTCCTAACGAAAATCAGGTTTTAACGGCTTTTTTTCAAATAGCCATAAGTTCACAACGGCTTGATTGAATCGACTCAAATTTCGTTTGACATAGCTTTTTATAGTTTTCTATAGGATGGCTTTGTAAATTTTTCACTGAAGCTTTTCTAAATGGTGGCTTCCATACAACGAGCCGATAAGTTTTAGCCAACATTTTTTGGTTTTTTCTAATTTGCTCGAAAACGGCTCTAACGATTTTGATTAAACTTTGTGTGTTATATTTTTTTAGTGTTTTTAAGAGAACTGCGTTTTCAGTTTTTGGCTAAAAATGCAAATAACGGAGATCTGCTCTTAACGGCTTTTTTTCAAATGGCCATAAGTTGTCAACGGTTGCATCGAATTCACTCAAACTTTGTTTGGTATAGTTTCTTTCCGCTTCCTTTCAGATGGCATTGATTTTTTTCATTTTCTTTTTTTTTTAATGGTGGCTCCTATACAAAGAGCCATTAGATTTTGGCCAATTTTTTCGTTTTTTCTAATTTACTCAAAAAGGCTCCCTCAATATTTATGAAACTTTGTATGTTACATATACAGGGTGATTCAACAGCGTTGTGCCAAAAAGCTAGAGCGTGTAGGTTAAGTTGAGACAAGAAAAAAATCGTATGGGAGGGGAGGGTCTATTCCCCTCCGTTTAGCCGGGAGGGGCAATTTTCTGAAAAATTTACTTATTTTGTAAAAAAAAATATTTAAAATCAACGGGTTCGTTTACAACACCGTGTTATACCTTTTTGAAAAGCCAAAAACTTCTCCTTTTATTTTGTTTTTAAATTAAATTGTTTTAACGAATAGTTTAAAAAATATAAATTTTCAAACTCAAAATTTTGAAAAAAAATTTTAAAAAATAATTTTAAAACTAATTTTTTTCAAAATTTTACGTAATTAAGTATAATTTTTGTTCTCAGAATTCAACGCTTCCATTAATCTTTAATCCAACACCGTATGGCTCTACGACTTTTTCTTGCCAAGGTATTCAAAAATAACCGAACCTACTTCTTCACAAAAACAAGAAAACCTAGCCTTACGGGATGGCACAAGTGACCATTTAGCCAATTTTTTCGTGTTTTTGTGAAGAAGTAGGTTCGGTTATTTTTGAATACCTTGGCAAGAAAAAGTCGTAGAGCCATACGGTTTTCAGTGTTGGATTAAAGATTAATGGAAGCGTTGAATTCTGAGAACAAAAATAATACTTAATTACGTAAAATTTTGAAAAAAATTAGTTTTAAAATTATTTTTTCAAAATTTTGAGTTTGAAAATTTATATTTTTTAAACTATTCGTGAAAACGATTTAATTTAAAAACAAAATAAAAGGAAAAGTTTTTGGCTTTCCAAAAAGGTATAACACGGTGTTGTAAACGAACCCGTTGATTTTAAATATTTTTTTTTACAAAATAAGTCAATTTTTCAGAAAATTGCCCCTCCCGGCTAAACGGATGGGAATAGACCCCCCCCTCCCATACGATTTTTTTCTTGTCTCAACTTAACCTACACGCTCTAGCTTTTTGGCACAACGCTGGTGAATCACCCTGTATAGAATACTTCAAAGAAAACTGCATTTTTAGTTTTTTGCTACACATGACAATAGCGGAAATTGGTAATATCAGTTTTATTAATTTGGCCATAAGCGGAAATTTATATCATACAAAAGACGACATCTGAATTGGATATACTAACAGTTACTTAACGTTAGCTCCCGTATATAGAGTTTTCCAGTTTTAGCCAAAATTTTTTTAGTTTTTACCAAATTTTTCAAAAATTAGTTGTTCTTATTGATCGAAAAGTTTGTTTTCGTCGTAGTATTGCACCCACAGAGCAAGTACGTGCGACCCAGTCGTGCATTTTATTTTTTTTTTCAACTTGTTTTATATAAAAATTCGCGCGAATTTTCAACTAAAACTAAAGTTAATTTTTGCAAACATTTGGTTGGGTACAGGAAGTTAGCCCCCCATTTTTAGAATTTCAAGATTGTAAAAGTTGTTCTGAGTTGTTCTAGAATTGTTCTACAATGTTCCAAGAGGATAAATTTCCAAGATAATATTTGGCGCGGTAAGACGAAGAAAAAACTTTTTTTTCGCAGCCCCCCACTTTTGGGGAAAAAATTTTTTGGCGGTTGTTCTAGGTTGTTCTAGTTGTTCTAAATATTGTTCCCAATTTATATTTCCGAAATAAAATTTTTAGCGGTTAGGGGAAACAAAAAACTTTTTTTTCGCAGCCCCCCACTTTTTTAAAAAAAATTTTTTGGCGGTTTTTCTAGGTTGTTCTAGTTGTTCTAAACATTGTTCCCAATTTATGTTTCCGAAATAAAATTTTTAGCGGTTAGGGGAAACAAAAAACTTTTTTTTCGCAGCCCCCCACTTTTTTAAAAAAAAATTTTTGGCGGTTTTTCTAGGTTGTTCTAGTTGTTCTAAACATTGTTCCCAATTTATGTTTCCGAAATAAAATTTTTAGCGGTTAGGGGAAACAAAAAACTTTTTTTTCGCAGCCCCCCACTTTTAAAAAAAAAAAATTTTGGCGGTTGTTCTAGGTTGTTCTAGTTGTTTTAAACATTGTTCCCAATTTATATTTCCAAAATAAATTTGGTAGGAGAAAGGCAAAAAAAAAAACATTTTTTTTTCGCAACAATTGTTTTGAAAACAAATATTATTTTCAAGTTTTTAATTTTCATTTGGGTACATATAATATTCCTCATTCTATCGAGAAATATCCAACGAAGCAGAAGAAAACTCATCGGTGGGATACATACATTCCAACTTTCAAAATCGCGCCAGTCCCTATTCTCAGTCCAGTGCTACTCGTGACTTGTAACGATAACGACGGCAAAGGTGGGAGTTTGCACATTTCTCTCTGCTCATCGTGTTTAACATAGCTTAAACGCATACCATAGACTTCGTTCAAAATGGCACGTCACGTACCAAATATTTTAAACGAGGTGTTGTCTCCAGATTACCGTAATTTAATAGATTCATCGGGACAACCTGCTGTACCGAGTGATCAACTTTATGAAAACATTAGCGAAAAAATCAGTACCGATGGGTACAAAATCGGTCCCAAGTATATTTACACGATCATAAAAAATAATCGATATGAGACTTTGGACAAGATTCTCGCGTATCACAATATCAAAGTTCGAATCGAATCGAAGCTTGATGATTCGGAAATAGACTCAAATCTGAAAAATCCAAATTTGCAGGGTGAAATATCATTTAAATTGCATATTCCTTTCAAGACTTGGGTCATCATGACACCAGAAGAACTGCGATATGCTGACAGAGTACTATCTGAAAGAAATTACACAGTTCTTACGAGAAAAGTCTGGACTGATACATTATTCGAGCTCCTCTGGGACCAAACGGATGTACCATGTACGTTTTCTTTTAAAAGGTGTAAGATCACAGAATCCGGAATATTCCTGAAAGTTTCTGGATCTTGCAGCGAATGCAGTAGCTCTTTCTCAGGGATGGTTGGAAACAAACCTGCACCTAAACGTGATGTCACAATGGAGTGCTCCGTACAAAACTTTGATGAATCCGTTATTCACCACAAGAAACGTCAACTAAAAGGCCAACGGAGGATTGATATTTCCACTAAAATAGTAGAGAGCAATATTCTGCCGTGCATCTGGCGCAGAAATGAAGCAGATAAATTGATGGCTTTCGGAGATCGTGAACCCGCTCATTTACCGAAAAATTCTGTTGTACGGAAAGCAAAACAGGAACGCGAAAATATCAAATTCGGTTTAAAAGGAAAAGATCCCATGGAGAATCTAAGTGTCATGAAGTACGACAGTCATGCCGGTATAATCCATTCAATTGGGTTGGATCCTGTTTATGTGCATTACTGGACGCCACATCAGATTGCTATCTACCTTGACAACTACGATCGTATTTGTATAGATGGAACCGGTTCCTTAATAAAAAAATTAAAGAAGCCAACGGACGAGCTTTGTTCTCATATTTATCTTTACCAGATCGTTGCCGAAACCGCGGAATCGAAAGTACCAGTTTTTCAAATGCTAAGCGCTTCCCAAAACACCAATTCCATATGATACTGGCTCAACGAAATCATAAGGATTGGTACGAAACATAGGGCAAACTTTCCGTTGCCAAAACAGGTCGTCTGCGATTTCGATAAAGCACTGATGGGTGGTATTGCAAGAGTATTCGGGCAATGTAGAGATTTAAAAGACTATCTGTCGCAATGTTTCAACTGTATTACAGAAGTATCGGATAAGTTGCCATCTTGTTTTCTGCGCTTGGATGTATCACATTACGTACAGATACTTTGCCGTTGGGATCTATCAAAAATCCATCCTCTCGCGCGGACTTTATACATAATGGTTTTGTCTCATCTCACCAAGGTCACCGATTTCGACGAATTTCAAGATATTGTTAAATCCGTCATCATACTAGGCAACAACGAACACTATGGGAACAATATCGATGGCTTACCCTGTTTGGCTCAAGAAGCATTCCAAAAACTACGTTGTATCACTAGAGGAGATCCGGATTCAATAATGGCTCTACTAATGGATCGCACTAAAGCAGGTAAGAAGGAAGCTTCCGGAGCGAGTAAGTCAGACGGTATACAAACAGGTAAGAGCGAAGAAACTAAAGCATCTGAAGCACCTCAGACAATTTTTTTCATTGATGACGACGCGGAGAACAATGACGACATACCTGAAACTCTATCAGAATGGGCAGCCACCTTCTTTGCGAGGTGCGAGGAAGATGCAAAAGGAAATTTAACTGAAGAGGGTGAGGATGCAAATCCTTATTATGCGCCGGCAGTTGCAAAAAAAATTAAGTTATTACTGTGCTATTTTCCTCTCTACACCCGTATTATGGCACCGATATTTGGATTCGGCACAGAGACAGCCACCTCATCAGCAGTAGAAGGGGAGGAATAGACAAATTTGTTGACACTCACATCAATTCCTTCTCTGGCCGCATGAAACTTGCCAAGTCTGACGCACTGGGAGCGGCAGTCGTGAAAACAGCAAAAATTGCACCTCCTGATAAGTCTAAGATTTCTGCCACGGCCAAGGTGGGCATATCACAGTCGTCAAAGTTGGTAATGACAAGATCAGTAAATGAGGAACGACGAGAGGCAACGAATCCCGATATATCAGACACCACAAATAATGATACGTCCGAGCGTTACATTCATGATTTCAAAACAGAATCGGAAACATGTGAGGCTGTACTCTTAACCCCGCTCAGAGGCTTATCATCTAATAGTATACATTTGGTAGGATCATTGAAAATGTCGAAACACAATGATGAACAAGAAATCAGAGACACTGACTCATCAATAGAAGAATTGCACGAACTCCTATTCGAGCATAATTGGCGCAATAAAAATGAAGCAGGTGCGCTGAGAAAAGTGACAAGGCGTCTTTATTTAGATCCGCGTCCCGAGTTGGGAGAAGCGACATCGAGCAAGAAGCGAAAAGCTGCCATGAGCCTTCTACCGAATGGTAACCTATGTCCATCATTTACGGATAAGCGAAAAAGATTTGTTGTGATGAATACATGTGGATTTGATAGTATTCAGCAATTACTGGTCGCTGCATGTATCCATGACAAATTTAATGATATCATTGAAGGGTCTTCGTCGGAGGTCTTCAAGTTCACGAAAACGTTCGGAGCTAAAGGTCCATGTGCACTAGTTAATAAATATCGAGCACGTCTGCTAGGCAAATGTCAGGACTTTGTTGACGAAGAGATGCCGGGAGTAGTCCGGATCAATGCCCTTTCAAACGTATGCCACCTATGCGAATGCTTATTCTCGGATGAGCCAAGTTTTGTCAGGCGCATAGAATGCATTATATGCAAAAACTCTACGACTGCAAGCCGTACGTTGGTACAATTGGATTTTGAAACGATCGAGGCTCATGGGTATAGCAAACTCGAAGATGCAATAAAACTGCAGAACGGTAGGCAACCAAAAAAACGTTGTGCAAATTGTAACACAGAACGTCGCGTTGATGTTGACTACCGTTCTCATCTTTTCATAGAGTGCATTGGATCAGATAATGGCTCCTATGATCTGAAATCGTTCCCAAAGACAATAATTTTAAATAAATGCACGTACATTGTGGCAGGCATCGTTCATTTCCGCCCAGGCCAAACAGTCCGAATGCCAGGGCACTACTCTGCCTATGCCTTATATGGCGAGAACTGGGTACATTTTGACGACCTGCTCGCAAAATCTGCACGTGCGAGTGAAGATGTGAAAGTAAATCCGACTCTTTGCATTTACGTTGCGATTTAAACAGGACGTTTTCCCATGCCTATTTTTTTATTTTTTTTGCAGCATGACTGTAAATACATATTTAAGAGTGGACTTGACATACTCAGCATGGTTGCGGTTTGATTTTCTTCATATTTTTCTTTTCTTATTAATTTGCATTACATACAAAAAAAAAAATATATTAAAAAAAAAAAAAAAAAAAATATATTAACAAAAAAAAAAAAAAAAAAAACCGGGGGAGGTTGTTGACAACCTGCACGTGGTCTTCCCTGCATGCGGGCAATGATTTTAGTGCGTAACTAATGTCAACGATGTATATCATACTGATTGGGATAGATTCCAACAAGATATAAAGATGGTTCCGTTTCGTTTCCAAAGTATTTACAAGTTTTATAAGCTGCGAAGTACGTCTTAACAGTTTTGAGGTTCTTATAAAAAGGGTAGAGTAATTCAGGAAAGGGCAAGGAGTGCCTTACAATAATTTCAGAAAAAATATGGATGAAATAGAGAGAGTTTTTTGTTGGCTTATTCGCCATCTAGTGACAATTTCAACTTTTTTTTCCCTAACCGCTACAAATTTTATTTCGGAAATATAAATTGGGAACAATGTTTAGAACAACTAGAACAACCTAGAAAAACCGCCAATTTTTTTTTTTTTTAAAGTGGGGGGCTGCGAAAAAAAAGTTTTTTGTTTCCCCTAACCGCTAAAAATTTTATTTCGGAAATATAAATTGGGAACAATGTTTAGAACAACTAGAACAACCTAGAAAAACCGCCAAAATTTTTTTTAAAAAAAGTGGGGGGCTGCGAAAAAAAGTTTTTTGTTTCCCCTAACCGCTAAAAATTTTATTTCGGAAATATAAATTGGGAACAATGTTTAGAACAACTAGAACAACCTAGAACATCCGCCAAAAATTTTTTTCCCCAAAAGTGGGGGGCTGCGAAAAAAAAGTTTTTTGTTTCCCCTAACCGCTAAAAATTTTATTTCGGAAATATAAATTGGGAACAATGTTTAGAACAACTAGAACAACCTAGAACAACCGCCAAAAAATTGTTTCCCCAAAAGTGGGGGGCTGCGAAAAAAAAGTTTTTTCTTCGTCTTACCGCGCCAAATATTATCTTGGAAATTTATCCTCTTGGAACATTGTAGAACAATTCTAGAACAACTCAGAACAACTTTTACAATCTTGAAATTCTTAAAATGGGGGCTAACTTCCTGTACCCCATTTGGTTTTAATTATTTTCGCTGCAAATGCAGTTTCAGTGCATTCTATAATACAAAGTCCGCTTCTGCCCTCTTTTTTTTTTAGTTTATCATGCTAAACTAGATAACACAATAGCGATAATTATATCATTTACTGTAATAAGAAGTGAAGTTATCTCCCACCCAACGTTGGAAATAACTTCATACAAAAGTGAAATCAATTCCCACAAAATAGTGAAATTAATTCCCACTTTCGGTGGGAATTGACTTTATAAAAAAAAAGTGAAGTTAGTTCCCACCAGTGGTGAAGTAAATTCCCATGTGAAGGTAGTGCCCGTGAAGTTAGTTCCCTGCACCCGTACGGTGCAAAAAATTCGCGCGAATTTTTTACTAAAACGAAATACCATTTTTAAATAAAACAAGTTAAAAAAAAAAAAAAAAAAAATTTGCAAAGATCAACTTTAGTTTAAGTTAAAAATTCGCGCGATTTTAAAGTATAAGTCAAGTTGATTTTTGCAAACATTTTGTTTTTTTTCCAACTTGTTTTATTTAAAACATGGATATGAAGTTTGCATTAAAACAATTACTTATAAATAAAACAAGTTGCAAAAAAAAAACCAAATGTTTGCAAAAATTAACTTTAGCTTTAGTTAAAAATTCGCTCGAATTTTCAACTTAAACTAAAGTTAATTTTTGCAAACATTTGGTTTTAATTATTTTCGCTGCAAATGCTTCTGCCCTCTTTTTTTTTTAGTTTATCATGCTAAACTAAATAACACAATAACGATAATTATATCATTTACTGTAATAAGAAGTGAAGTTATCTCCCACCCACCGTGGGAAATAACTTCATACAAAAGTGAAATCAATTCCCACAAAATAGTGAAATTAATTCCCACTTTCGGTGGGAATTAACTTCATCAAAAAAAAGTGAAATTAGTTCCCACCAGTGGTGAAGTTAATTCCCATGTGAAGGTAGTGCCCGTGAAGTTAGTTCCCTGCACCAGGCGCCAGAGATATTCAGAATCCGAAGAGCACCGTATGTTTTGCCGAGAGCGCATGACAAGTGATCCTCCCAGGTTAAGGTTTGGTTGAAAACGATGTCCAAATTTTTAACCGTTTTAACATACGGGAGCGTTGAACTCTATGCAAGGGAAATAAGAAGTATCAATAGCATTTTTGTTTATGACGATATCTTGACTTTTCTTAGGGTTAAGACGAAATTGATTGTACACGGCCCACAGGAAAAATTTCGACAGATCCGAGTTCAAACGATAGGTAGCATCTTCGACCATACCAACGGGATAGCTTAAGTAAATTTGTACATCATCTGCATACAAAATGGCTTTACAAAACTTGAGGACTTCAGGAAGGTCGTTGATGAACATTGAAAAAAGGAGAGGGCCAAGAATGGACCATTGTGGAACACCGGCATTTGTCTGAAGAAAATCAGAAAGTTGAGAATTTAAAGACACAGCTTGAGTTCTTCCTGATAGATATTTTTGAATAAGCGTCACTGCAGTACTTTCAAAGCAATAAAAATCCCTTAATTTTTTCAACAGAATGTAATGGGACACTGTGTCAAAGGCCTTCGAAAAATCAAGCATTACCAGCGTGGAAATATTTTCTTTGTCAATTTCTTGGCGAATATCATCAACAACTTTTAAAATCGCTGTCGAACTGTGCTGTGGTCTAAAACCAGCTTGAATCGGTGTGAGCAATTTGTTAGCTGACAAAAACGTGGAAATCTGCTTATACATGATCTTCTCAAAAGCCTTCGAAATAAATGGTAAAATTGAGATCGGACGATATTCTTGAGAGGTGGAATTCTTGGGAACAGGAATAATGTTCAAAGCTTTCCACATTTGAGGATAGGAAGAGGTGGTTAAAATGGAGTTAAAAATGTGGGTTAGGATGGGGACAATGTATGGTAAGATAATTTTCAGGAATTTTGGATGAATATTGTCAAAACCTATGTAAAGCTTCTGACTTAATTGTCAGAATAGCATTCATTACCTCAATTTCATTTACTCCACAGAAAATAAACTCATTTGATGAATTAGATGTAGAAAAAGTTCGTTGAACGCCACCATGCTCTTCACCGGAAATGCAAGGATAGTGCGAACCAAATATCTCGTTGAGCTCATTCGCATCACAGTCTACGCTTGGTGTACTAGATTTTGTATTTATTCCAAGAGATTTAATGTTTTTCCATAGTTGTGTGGATGAGAGATTTTTACTTGCGATTATAGGTACTATAAGGCAAGTTATGCATTCGTCGAAAAAAAAAGTTTTGAGATAACAATCAAACATGACATTACGATGATAGCGAAGACGAAAAAAGATGGTCTAAAAATTCTGTCCGTCTGTATGTCTGTCTGTCTGTATGTCTGTATGTATAGAGACCTACAGCCCAAGCGGGTGGGCCGAATTTCTTCAAACTTGGTATATAGACTTTTTTAGGTATTGTACAGAAGGGAAATTGAAATTTTTTTTTAGCTCCAAAAATAACGGTATCTGCCATACAACCGTTACGTTAAAGCTTATTTTTCTCAAAAACGGCTCTAACGATTTCGATTTAAAAAAATCGGAGTTGCTTTTTACGTACGACCAATCATATGGCTGAAAAAAAAGTTGTAAGAAATGGCTAAGAACGGTACTTTCCATAGGACCGTTTTCTTTTGCTTTCGACTATCTCGAAAACGACTCAACCGATTCTTTCGAAATTTCACACACATATAGCTGTAGGTAGCTCAATTTGTATTGCATACCAATATTTTTGAAAAATATTTTTTTGTATTTTTAAAAGCATTTTTAAGAAAAAAAATTAAAAAATTAATATTTTTAAAACTGCTTATTAAATTTTTTTCTAAAAATTATAAATAAATGTATTTGCTAAATACCTATGAAATGGCCTTTTTGAATTTTTTTTGAATTTTTTTTTCAAAAAGTTTTTTCAAAAAACCACTCCACAGATTTTTATTAATTTATTCTCATAAATTCAAATTTATCTAAGAAATAAAATGGCGTACTTTTTTTTCAGCTCAAATTAGTTTAAGTATTTATTTAAGAATTTTGAAAAATGTATTTTTATCAAAATCTCAAGCTCCTACACCACTGTCACACATTAGAGCAAGTTAGTGCGACCCAGTCGTGCATTTAATTTAATTTAGAGGCATAAAATATGCGCTTTGATCTTTTTATTTCCCTATTTACAATCATCTTTTTCAGATATGAGTTTTTCAATCCTACAATTAAACCATCCACACCAACGACTTCGAATGGTAATTGTTTTCATTGGTAAACAAGTTTTGCATAGATTGTTGACTGTGTCCGTGAAGAATTCAATTTGACCGTCAACCGATGGTTGAAAGTAAATGGTTTCCCAATTGACATTTACAATTTCACTAATAGCTTTGAGGTCACGGTACTATATGGTTTGTTTTTCAACAGTTTGACTTAAATTCAGATCATAAAATGCGATAATCAGATCGTGTTTAGAAAAACCAGAAGCTTCCAACTGATTATAGAAATTTATTTTGTTTAATTGATTTACCAGAATGTAATCTATTAGTGTTGAATTGGTTGCAGAGAAATGAGTAAGCATATCCACATTTACCGGAAAGAGATGTAAGGAAGTTAGATTATTTTTGAAGTTAAAATCGTTAGTATTTCTTTGATCAAGGAAGTAAGTATTGAAATCGCCAGCTATGAGGATATTTCCACCCGCAAGAATGTTCCACATTATGAACCGCCTTTCCTCTTTCCGTATAGCAAAACGAATTTGGGTGATTTTGGAGTTTTTTGAATGTGTCTATAAGACAAGGTTGTACTAACTAAGACCGACCAACGCCAACGCAATGATTTTTCCCTCAGATCAATTTTTCTTTGTACAGACTCTTCCAGATCTCTTTTTTTTTTTGTGTGTGTGTTCCAGCTTCTTAAACCAAATGCTATCAGTGCTCGATATGTGTATCAGTGACAACCTTCGTTGGAATGACCACATACTTAAGATTGCCAAGAATGCTGCAAGATGCTTAGGCTTCCTTAATAGATGCAAGAAGTTTTTCGCCCCTTCCGATTTGGCTACAATTTACAAAGCGTTTATACGCCATAAACTTGAGTATAAGTTTCATATCTATTAGGCAGGTGCTTCTTAATCTTTTTTACACCTGCTCATCAGTTTACACTCGATCTAAATTTCGGACGTCCGTGAAATATACAACACGAATGTGGATACAATACAATACAATAGACTCTAGCTGCACATTTTAAAACTCTATTGACGGCTGAGGTGAATCTTCATACTTTCAGCTTCGCTTTACCAAATTCCTGTGTTTCTCAGCTTGATTTACCAATATCTTCAATTGAACTGGAAAATACTCTCTCTCAAATGAAAAACAACAAAGCCCCTGGTAATGATGGGATTCCAGTTGAGTTCTTCAAAAATAGTAATGAATGCCTCAAAAACTATATTCTGGATTACTTCAACCTTCTTTATGAGAAAGCTTGTGTGCCTACAAACTTTCCTAAAGCCCTTATATTTCCTATTTTTAAAAAAGGAGACCCAAATCAACCAGAGAACTATAGGGGAATATCTATTCTCAACTCACTGAGGAAAATATTTGCTGGGATATTGTATGGAAGACTCTCCTCCTGGATTGAAAGCACTAATAGAATCAGCATGTTTCAAGCTGGATTTCGCGCAGGGTTTTCTACAACGGATCATATTTTCGCATTAATGAGCATTGCTAGGCATTATATTGAAAAGAACAAAAAACTGTATGTTTGTTTTGTGGATTTTAAAGCAGCATTCGATACTGTAAATAGACAGGCGCTATTATATAAACTGTCCACTATTGGAGTATCCCGAAAAAATTTGATGCTCTATTTTAAATTTCTTGCATCATCAAGCGCAGCAGTATGGGATGGGTCGAAGCTATCAGAGTGGTTCGCGTCCACCGCAGGTGTACCGCAAGGATGCATTTTGAGCCCCCTGTTGTTTGCTCTGTTCATTGATGATGTATCTTCTATTCTTCCTGGAGGTGTTATTTTTGCGGGAACTCTTATCAAAGTCCTGCTTTACGCTGATGACTTAGTTTTACTGGCTGACAATCCTTTTTCGCTGCAACTCCAAATAAATAGACTTTCGGCATACTGTGATACATGGAATCTGCAAATCAACGTACAGAAAACGAAGGCGATGGTCTTTGAGAGCCGAAGAAGTAGAAGACTTCCCGAAGAAACTTGGCGACTTGGTAGCGAGCGAATCGATTCAGTACTTCAATTTAAGTATTTGGGAGTACTTTTGACCCATAATCTAAATCTAAGGGACCACGCAAAAGAAAAAAGCTGTGAGGCTAAGCTAGCGCTTAACATGATGTGGCCAACATTTTTCGCTAATCAAAATATTGACCATTCAACCAAGTTTAAAGTGTTCAATGCAACAGTCAACACATGTATGTGCTACGGTACACAGGCATTTGGAGTCACTCCCTTTGAAGAATTTGAAGCAGTCCAAAGAATTTTCTTCAAACGAATTTTTAGACTGCCAAATTTCACACCGACCTATGCCATACACGTCGAGTCTGGATTACCACCTATCTACATAAGAAACCTTAAAGCGAATTCTGACTACTGTATGAGAGTGATGAAAAGAAGTGACGCAAATCTACATAAATTGATAATGGCAAGATTAGTCCGAACCAACGCATCCCCTTTCAGAGAATGGAACCAGCTGGCCTTATCCCACGATCTCTCGTATACGTTTACTGAGAGCAATGTTTATGAATGGCCTGATATTTTCGCAACCATCATTTCAAAAATAGATGACAGGATATTTGACGAATACTTAACTAGGTGCTCTTCGTCAACTTCAAGAACTATCTATAAGAATTTAAACCATCGAATACCCACTGAAGACAGCTATTTCAACGTGAAGAACTCTGCGCATAAAATAAGCATAGTTTTTAGAGCAAGAGTCGAAATTCTTAATCTAAATTTCGTCCCCCACAGAGTCGATCTTCAGCAAATTTGTACACTGTGTAATAGAAGAGAGTTAGACAATATATACCACTTTATTGCAGTATGCCCAATTTTGCAAGAGATACGACGGTTGTATTTCCAAGAAAGTTTCTTGTCGATCAATAGTCTTTACGAAATATTGAATGGTGCTCGCGGTTGGTCTATTTTGTATAGTTACTGCAAACATGCCCTAACTTATCGTAATAGTTTTTGAGAAAAAATGTATGCCTATTAAAGCTTTTCTGGTCGAATTCATTTGAAAATTTTTGTGTTTCAAATCACTCTAAAATTGTAATCTTTTAAGTTGCAACTTGCAAATCATTAAAAGTAATAATATATGTAGTACCTATATAAAAAAAAAAAAAAAAAAAAAAAAAAAAAAATCCTTATTTCTTTTTCTTTTACTTATTGTAATAATGTCAAATTTTGTATTCCTTTTTTCTTTTTTTTTTTTTTTTTAATAAATCTTGTTAAAAATGTCATTTCCGGCAGACGGCAATATAGCCATGTCCGTATTCTTAAGAAAAAAACAAATAATATATGTACACTTTAATAAATTAATAAAGAATTAATAATAATAATAATAATACAATACAATACAAATTGCCTGGTACAATTTTCCCTTGCCATTTTGATCTTCAAACGTTTAAGACCAATGTTCATCGAAACCTCCTTTCCCTTATTCCCTAATTTCATATTGCTCGCGCTGTGACTAATCATTAAAAGGGCTATACAAACCCCTTGAACGCGTGTGCCGTATAAAAAAAATTGCTTGTTGGTATTTTTTGATCTAAGAAGATACAAGTTTTTTAACCATTCATTCATAATATACAACTTACCAGTATGGCTATCTCAGTTGCTTATCAGAAACCAAATATTTTGAGCTCCTGATTAAGTACCGCGAGAAAGTCAAAACATTAAAAAATTGACGGAAAGGCACCACCTGGAGTCCTGGAGACATTTCGAAACATCCAAACAAAGACCGACCAGCAAAAGTATTTAGTCCTTTGGAACGTATGCGGACATTACAATCACTTTATATTCAAGGATATCCCCCCGGTCTCGTGGTATTTATGGAATGTTTTTTATTAAACTAACAAAAAGAAAATTGAATAATCCTTTGAAAAGTCAATATGTTTTCCTATTGTTATTCTTGTGCCTTGGATACAAGCAAATCGCTTCATATTTTGCATTTTGTGTGACATCAACTAAATTTGTTTAATACTTTAACTAAGTTAAATAAACATCAAAAATAATGTTTTTATTTCAGAATTGCAAAACTGAAATAAACTTTATAGATATTATCATCAGAAGAAATTAAGGAAAAAAGGAAAAACGTACCTCCTTATCAATTAACTTTCACGTTTTGCATTGGTTATGTGTCACTTAACTGATTAATTGGTATCCCATTTGGAAACGAAATTAACTTTATCATTGAAACTTGATAATAGCAATTCCACCAATTTTTTTTGTGACAAAAAACTGAAATTAATTGCACATTGATATTATTTCGTAATTGCATGGGCAAACCGTTTTACAAGCCAATGCGATAAGACTCTATCTCTCGTCAAAAATAATGCTACTATTTTAAGGATGAGTCCAAATAAAGTATGAAATAAAAAAGGGTTAATTAATTTATTAAAAAGCATGTAGGTTGACTTTGTTTTAAGCTCAAAGCCCAATCGATACAATCTATCTCTGCCTTTTTCTTATTCAGACAAAAATGAACTGATTTCATTTCGTTTCCATATTCCACATTGTACATATAACCAACTTAGTAGTTTTAAGAATTTATATTTAAATATGTATTAACTTTTATATCCAATCAAAACTTAATCAAGACATTAGTGTCAACTGTCTGGCTGTTGAAAATGAATCCAAGTCACAAGACTAGAATACAAATTATTTACCTATTATATATACAAATTCCCTTGCCAACAATCTGAAAGATAGTCACATCTTTGACTGAGATTGTAGGAAGAATTAAAAAAAAAACAATGTGTGCTTCCCATAGAATTGACACAATTTTACTCCTCTCAGAATCTGAACACGTCTTGGCACTCCGTCGAATCAACTCATCACCTCATAACGAAGTCCCATACAATATTTATCTTTGTTCACCTAGATACAAATGCGCAAAACACAAAAAAAAGATACATTGCAAAACAATACAACAAGCTGGATAACCGCAAAATAGTCACAATTGTTACGTGTATCTACGAATGTGTTCCCATCAGCCAACTATGTTCGTTTCGATAAACGAATTGGCATTCAGCAAGGTGCATTGTTTTTCAAAACATTCCACCAAAGTTTTATGATTGGAAAACCAACGATTCCAATAGTTTTATATCGTACATGCAATCTATGTTCAATAACTTGATTATTGGTAAATATTAAGTCTCTTGATGTTGGTCACTCTGTTTGACTGAGTTCTATTTCATACAAATGGAACACTAAGACATCCTCTTTTGAAAAAAAAATTTTACGAAAGAGGCTTTTAAAACGTTTGTGCATTTTTGCTGGCCTTCAATGTGGTTAACCAACATTAGACAGTATAATTTGTATACATATTCGGCATGTTATGTCTATTAAACAAAATATGTAAGGCAGCAAAAGACGAGACATTTATGCGGTGGTTTTTGAAAAGTTTTTGAATTTGTTCTGATAAGCTTGAATACAAAATTTCAATGGTTGAACGTTGGATCAAAAAAGCACTTTTTCAATACCACCCCATTGAGGGTAGGAACGGGAGTGGAAACTTCTATAAAAAGACACTCATGGTCTATATGTCTGGTTGTAAGAGAATCTGTTAAATGGAATTTTTAAAACAGGGTATGATTTTCTGTATCTCATGTGTGCAACGAGACTTAGCAGACACACGGAAGAACCGCATTTCAAAACGTTTATGTTCGGAAAAAATGCAAAACCCTTTGATTTTAAAACTTTTAAGTATCTTTAAGTAGGAAGAAATGTCGATTTAATAAAATCTGCTGCTTTCTTCCGGGGAAAAAAATAATGTTAAAAACTAATAAACAATTTAAGACAATTTATATATATTAATATTATGTAATATTAATTATTTTTTTTTAAGTTCCAGTGGTGTACGAAAGAGTACAGTAACAAAACTTTTTTGAAATTTCGTTGTTACGAAAAATCAAATCTAAACGTCGGTATAAGTTTGGAATTTGTTTTGCTTTCACGTACGTAATTTAGATAAAGTTCGGAAGATAGATGGATGAGGCTCGAGATTAAAACACAGCCTTCTTTTTATAGTGGCTGATTGGAACGGTCCATGTATGCTATTATATATGAAATATAACATCGTTCAAATGACTGCCTCGGATTATTTCGGTGGCACGGATCCTAGAGCTCGAATTTTCAACGACTTCTGCATAGATCCGTTTAAATTTAAGCAATGGAATGTGTTATTTTCAACTTGGGGTGAAAAAAAAATTCTAGCGGCGCCAAATTGCATGATATTGGTGGCCAGTTTAAGTCATTTCTGCGAGAAATAACCTTACACCAAATCTTTTACGCAGAAGCTCAACCGTGGCATCCGATGTGTCCTATGAGTCACATAGCGACGGACGTCCTGCTGGAACCACATGTCGTCTAGGTTCTAGGTTCGAATGGTTGAATTTGGGCCAAACTAAATTGGTTATCATCGTTCTGTGGCACTCACCATTCACTCATCAACGTTGTTTTCAAAAAATTACAGGTCAATGACGAAGCCGGCACAAAATGCACACCAAACGGTAATTTTTTGAAAAATGCATTGTTATGTACCTATTGACAAAATTAATTAATTAATTGACAAAACTTGATTATTCAATTCCTAATTCCGTTCAATGTCTTCCGCATACATTTCGCACACACTTTCTGTCTATCTACTTAACTGCACAAATCCTGTAGAAAGTTGGACTTATTTTAAATCGGCTGTAAAATAAGTTTGATGATTTGAGTTTGAAGAAACTTAACACAAGGATGTTCATGGCGAAGTTGAACTTGTTTTTTAATTATGTACAGAAGAACTCTGGAGTAAGCCGTTAGAAATAAAAAATAGGGTGTGGACAAGATTTTATAATGTATTCATTTTTATCCTACTGGAGCGAGTACTAGACTTAAGTTCCTATCCCTTTGAATATTCATAATAAGAAGTCATTTTGCAATTTTGAAATAAAAAAAAAAAAAAAAAAGCTACTTCCATAAACAGTGCTCCAGCGAAATAGCCAGATGCATTCCTCCCCTTACACAATTCAACCGCAATACCCACACTGCAAGGAATGCTCATCAGTTTACCCTTAAGCCTAGCTTCGGACGTACTGTCAAATACAGGGATTCTTTCTTTAGCCGCACCACGAGATGCTTTACCCGACTCTGTCTTTCCCTCCCATTTTAATATTCAAAAGTTTAAAACCATGTGCATCGATATCTCCTATTGAGTACTTCTTTTTTTTTCTAACGCTGTTTATACATCTTGAGGGCATGGACAACTCCTTCAGTGCATGCACATTATAAAAAAAAAACAAGCAGTAAATAGCATAGATCCTTTCGTGCTGCAAGTTTTACGTGCAAAAATTTGATCGACATATATTTTCAGTTATTTTATTTGCTAATTGCGATTCGCGCTAGTTTATTGACTGCAATACAATCTGAATCTAACAAAGATTATGTATTTTTAAGAATAAAAATCAGTTGCATAGAAAAGTTACAAATTCAGCAAGTTAAGATAAATCTGCGTTATCAACTGATTGCCGCTGACAGGAAAAGGAAAACATACTTTTATATTCTTTCGCACAAATTCCATTTCAAATAATTGTTTCTTATCAACAAGTTTTGATTTAAAGGATTTGAGTTGCATAAGCAATTGATAGGGCAGTAACCATTGTCAGGTAAAACAATCAAGCAATTAATTCTTTTGAAGCAGTCAAAGTAAATTGATTTCGGGCGAAATTGGGTTTGTTTTTTTGGAACTCTCAAAGCCATTACAACATAAAATACATTCTTAATTGAGAAATGAAATTTCATATTTGGACAGCTTTTTATCAAATCCATTCAAATTTAAAAATACACCAGAACACAATATCGCGTTGTAATTTTTTCCTACATAGGGTGTCCCAGAATGGTGCCATTCTCATTTTGTTGGTTGGGATTTCATTGGAGACGTAGGAAGAACAAGTTTGAAGTACTTCAAACAGATAACGGGGAGTCATTTGCAGCTTAAGAAAACAACTCATTCAACAATGCTTTTCAGGAACTTCGACAAGGTGAGCTTCTTTCCAGTTGCGAAATTTTTGGCAGGGACTGAACGCTTTTCAATCAGGGGCTCTGCACCAAAACACAATTAACAAAGTTTTTGAGCCGTTTAAATACTTCATAAAAGGGAAAAGTTTGGATCAGACGAGTTACGAGCAGCTCATGATTATCGTCTTTAGGAAGTACGTTTTCATCAGCACTGGGATCAGCCGCAAATACTGCAGCACTCCTCCTGGTTCATAAGGCAGCAACAATATCTGTCCATCTGTCCCGGTTCACCGCAACTGGCCCTAGCTATGGGCATGATTGTATTCCTTGAGATTCAGTTTCCTTAACCACTGATGACTTTTAAGTTTTGTTGGTCTTCCGACGCGTCTATTACGCTGATGATTCCATTCGAAAAATTATTTCGCTATACTGTAGTCAGGCTTCCTCAGTGATGGGATTATCCAAATTGTTTGCCCGATGCTGTTCCACTGTTCCACGTTCGGTATGGTTTGCGGCCACCGGATCTTCAGACAGAATGTACTGCAAGAAAAAATAAGATAAATTCCATCGCCTGAGGTGTCGGGGTTAGGTTAATTAGAATGAAATAATAACGAAGCTCCTCGAAGCATCTCCGAGAAATGGTGGAGTAAGGCAAAGGAGCAAACAGAAAGGTAAAGTCCCCTTCCAAGAACGTCAAAAGGGTGCTAGTAAAAATTGATGTAGGTACGACAGGAAGCAACCATCAGCATTTTGATCTTTAAAAAATCCTATAATATTTGCTTGGAAATTAAACTGCAGACCCAGAGCGAGTTCTCCATAGTCATCCTGCACAATCGAACGAGTTTGACAGGATAGTGAGTGCCCATCTTGAATCGTTGGGTTGCTTCTAAAATATGTCTGAGTGCAAAAATTAGGTCGCTTCTGTCGGACAAAAGGTACTTTGCTATGATTCTACATTCCTCCAACGTGCACCTGACACATTTGGGACATTGTGACTGCCAGGTGTGGTAGTATCCTCAAATCCCCATCCATGCATGGTGAAGGCATATGTATTCGGATGAAGTAGTCGGAATACCTTGCTGAAAAATGAGGATTCTTACACAGTGCCGAATAGAGGCAAACACATCTCAAGGCATCAATGCGCATAATCATTTACAGAATTGCTACGGTTACGGTTTAAATAAAAACCAACTTCACCATTTCAGAAGCCAAATTAGAACAAAAAGGTGCCTCACAATCTGATAATTTTGTACCACTAGAGCCTATCGGATCATTCTGGGCACCCTATAATATTGGACTGAACAATTCATACGAGTTTTCAGCAAGTTCACCAGCCAACGAACTTTTGCATTTGTTCCGAATTGTTGCGTGCTCAAAGCCGCGTGTAAAGGAAGTCGACTCATTGAAAAATTTTAAAGAATAATTTTTTTTCCTCCACATATTTTTTGTATGAACTATATAAAAAAAAAAAAAAAAAAAAATAATACATGAGGGAAAAAATTAGGTTGGTCGGATTGGTGTCCCGGTTTTTGATTGAAATCCCACTGCAATTTGGCAGGTCGGGTCGGCACCGCCACCACCGGTGTGCTATGAACGCTTTGTGCATTCACCTTTAGTTACTGTCCGGAAATGGAAGTCATTTACTTGTTATTTTCTTTTTTACGTAATTTGCGAAATTATGGGAGATATCACGGAAACAAATTGGTGTCATGTGGGTGTGTGGGAACATCATACAAATTGTGGGTTCGCTTTTAACATAACGATGGAATATTTTTTTTAAATTAATTGGAGAATATATAAACGTATATGAACAAGGTTGGAAAGGGAACAACCACAGGTACAGTTGGAGTTTAAATTAGTGTTTTTTTTTTGTTCTTACAAAAAAAAAAAAAACAATTACAATGGAGAGTGTTTCGTGGAATTTATTTCCAACAGTGTTGTAGCAGCTTCGTTCGGATTCAGTATCCATGGAGTTTTAATTTGAACTTCATTACAGTACAGCACAACAATAATTATGAGGACTACGCGAACTGAGATGGAATTTCAGCAGTCCGGTAGTGAACAGGACTCGAGCTTTAGCTTCACCACAGTTCTTACACAGTTAATATCTGGCCAGGATTTTGCAAGAAGCTGGTAAAACAAATAAAATAAAAACGAAATTGTAAAATCACCTCAAAATGCTACTCACCCTGCTTTAGATACTTTTGCAATTCAAGCTACCATCTCCTTTAATCCGCCAGTGGTGACGTGCAAAACGGGCCCATATGAACAACATTGAAACCCGGTCTCACAGACAGGTGGGTCACTACTGGCGGGTAAACAGTTTGCATTTGATTCATCGATATCTTCGGATACTGGTGGAAAAAGGTTTTTACTAAACAAAAAAAATCCGAAAGACATTCCTTGCATAGAATCAAGAGTGAGTCCTTTAAACTTATTTCTTAAAGGCCCTGCTTTAGCCCATCATGAAAAAACTGTTCGAAACAGTGTTTTTCGCTACTAACTTGGCTTCCTCAGTATGTTGGCAAACTTAATGCTGCTTAGTCTCGTTATTTAAAAGATTTTAATTAGTTTTACGTCGCATTGTCTGGTTGGACATGGACATAGATGGTGGACAGTGAATTTTCGGAATTAACCATAGACAGCGATTGTAAAAGAAAGTTTTTTTCTGAAGATATTAGTTAAGGCTCTTCATGTTATCCGAAGTGATGCAAAAGGTCTTAACTTAATATTAAAACCAGTCTATTTGCTATTTGCTTTTGTTTTATAGATTTTTCGCATCACCTTAAGCAGATAAAAAACTTCCAAGAAATTTAAGTTCTTCGAATACAACGTTTACCTTAGGTCCCAAAACAAAATTAACATCTCGTCTATTCTCAGTTAATACTATTTTCCAGGAAACAGCTGTCGCCGACACATTCAGAGCAACTATGATTCGTTAATCACTTAGGTATCTCGATAAAAAAAAAAAGTTGGGGAAAGAGTGGAACCATCGAAAGATGGAAAACATAGTTATATTAGCATTAGTTCGGACTTCGGAGGTAAAACTATCACGGATAGAGGCATGGACTTACATTCAACTTTTCAAATCCGATACCCGCTTGAGTCTAATTCTTTTCTTGTTCAACGCTAAAAAACGAGCAAACGGCACCAATCACTATAATATCGACTTCCAGTCCCTGAGATAGATCTCGTTTTCACTATCATCAATTCACTACGTAAAAGAGTATAGGGTTGAAGGAATTCGACTCCACTCAACCATAAAAGTTTCTGTAGAATCATTGTGATAACAATGTGAGGGCTTACCAGTTCCTCCTCTTCTTATTTATTTGATATTTGATCTCGTATTCATCGATTTGAACAAATATTTACAAAGATTACAATGAGTATCTTAAATAAAGTAAATGTGATCATTTAAATAGTAATTACATTTATAAATTAGATAAAAGATGAACGGTTTCAAAAATTTGATTAAAGACATAATTAGGTTAATGTTGTATTTAAAATAAGTAACTCCATAAGGAATGCGGAATTCTTATGGAATTGACAGCTATCTGATCCTTCTTTTGAACTCAGAAAAGGTTGGTTATTTCACAACTCTGCTATGTTCTCGAAGTAGTGTCTTCCGAGAGTTCTATTTTTTAAGAAGAAGGAGCTTATGCAGTGAAAGATATATTCATTGTCCATCCTCGCTATAGCAGCCTTTGCACAGGTCTTTCTCATTCCGAAGAAAGTTTTTGGTCATGGTATCTTTCTTGCAAACTCGCATGTTTTAAGAGTGGTTCCTTTTGTCTTTGCATTGACCACTTTTTTTTAAGTTTTTTGAAGTTTTCATTGTATGCTCCACAAAGTCAATGCAGAGTTCCGAAACTTTTCCTGTAATTTCTTCAGCTTTTTATTTCCCCTCATATCCACTTTGACTTCGGGGACATAGCAAAGTGTAACATTGGGCTGAAAGGCAAGAACCTTTAGCTTTAGGAACAGTATTTGACATTTGAACTGTGGAAATAGAATAAGACGTAATTTGTGGAACACTGTTTTTACCCAGTCCTCCTAGACTGTTTTGCAAGATTCATTTGACCGGCTTTTTAATATGAAGATAGCGTAGAGTAAAAGTAAAAATATTCATTTAAGGATAGTTTTACGAAAATAATGATTTCTGAAAAATCTCCAAGTCTTGTATACCAGGAATCGAAATACAAAATGAAGTATCGTTGGAATTTCCCAGAAGTCAAGACTCAAACCCAATTTATAGCTTTTCTCAGACTTAACAAGAAACTCGTAAGAAATTGGTGAGATATTAAAATGAGGTAAACTAAGGCATACGTTTTTTTTTTCGTTGGAAAGCGGAATGAACCCATATTGTTGCTCGTTTGCGACAGCAAGAAAAACTAAAAATGATTTTCTTGGAACATGCAACTCAGAAGGTACACTCCTTTTATAAGTTATAAACTATCATTTATCGGAGTATAACGTAGCAGACAACAAAGACATGGAAGCAAGACAAAGGATGACAATAAGGAACAACGCATCAGTACCATATTTTAATTTATTTTAAGCCAAAGCACAACTGTCGGTCTGGACACTTAAACTTGCACCCATGGTGAAAACCTTTGTTACGAAAATGTCAGAGAGAGAAAATATGAAACCTCAAACTAAACTGGATTTTCATATTTCTCGCTCTATATATATATGAAGTGAAGTGAAGGGTGTTGGTGTGTTTTCTGGGGTGAAACCATATAAGCATAGGTTTCTTTCTCTACAGAAAATAATACAGCATAATATGAATACAAAATTTGCATAGAAAACGTATGAAAAGCTATTTATTCATGAGGAGCATCCGATAGATTCATTAACAAAATGCATGCAACGAAAAGGATTCCTTGCCGCAGTACCTTACGTTGAGGTCAATCCGCTGTCATGTGGAAGAAGAGATGAGAACTTAATCAGTCATGTTGGAAATGCATGGATTTTTGTTGTGTTTTTAGCTAAGAGTTTAGTTTTTGAGATGGAGGATTGCAGTTTTTTTTTTTTAAATATGATATCTCATTATTCTGATGGTAATATTTTCATGGAAACATATTTAAGAATAAATATAAATTGAGAAAACAAATTTTGTTGTGATTTCAAAAGTTTTCCAGATGGAAATTGAGCTTGCTTTTATGTTTTAATGCACTCAGCTTGATTCCAAAAATCAATAAGCACTTGCAACCAAAACAAGAACGGTGACAGAAAAGCTTTTAATAATATATTTCAATAGTTATTACAAATGTTTATGATTCCATTTTCGACATCAGACCGTTTTGACAGTTCTGCTGCAAGTTCTGAATCAAGAAACAGTCCCAAACAACTCTATTCCAACTCTACCAAGGAAAATAAATCTTGATTTTGTTCGTTCAACCGCTGCTGGCACTGGAATCAAAGCTCAAAACACCAGAAGGTCCGGTAAAGAAAACTGAACAAATTCGTACACTCACATACTACATACGAAAATATGTGCGAAGTACGATTACTAGAAACCTAAGACAAGAACTAAACCCTTACTTCACTACCAAACTTCCGATGGCGCTCCAGATCCTCACTTAATAAGCCTTTCCCGCTGTGCCGCCGCCACCGGTTCAATCTTAAGCCTCCCGTTTCTAATATAGCACTCCAAGCAGTGGGGATCTCTCTGTACCTCGTGGTTGCTCAATCGAATAAAAGCTTTACCTTGGCTTTTGACACACTTTATATTAACAGTGCGCACTCTGCAAGGCCTTTCCTTTCCAATTCTAAAGCTGGTTATGACCCGACATACTTGTTCTTTCCTATTTACACTGACGTAATCTGTATTGAGATCGATTATTAGATGGTGGGTCAATTCTTGGGTTTTAAGCAGAATCTCGCGGAACATGAAGATCTAGTCGGTGGTAGATTTTCCAGTGCATAAACTGTATATATGAATGGACCAATTACATCGTCGTAAATGCCTTAAACCGCTTTTGAAAACGCTGGATCTAAAAGGCTATGTATAAAATACTATGTATGCTCTATAGTTGATGCAGAGTAGGCGGTCTCCTTTTTTTTAATCGGGCAAATTGGACTGAGATTCCAATCATCGGGAATAGGTACTTTCTCCCAACCATATTTTGCAGATGAGTTTGTGTATACTCCAGACCAGGTCATCTCCTGGTGTCCATTAAGATTCACTGGTATCAGTAGCTCATTGACTGAAATTTGGTTTTCAGCTTTCTCCTGAGCAAGCGTTTTGCATCCTCACTTCGCTCCTTTGCCTTAACACATTCGGGGTCAAGCCCGAGTTACTTCGAGGTGGCTGTGAGAAGCCCAGCACTTGATGATGATGCTGCGTTTCTTATGGCTTCTTGACATAGCTGAAATTGTTTCTCCGGGCTCATATCAACAGTCCTGGGATTCCTCTCAAGCTCGAGAGATACGTGTTCACCGGTCACTTTTGATTAAATTGAATACCATAGTTGTTGTTCGCCTAAGCCCTAAGAGCTTACATGGATATTCGTACTCGAAGTTTTGCTCCAACTAGGTTGTAATCCGAGTAGATGTTTGCGCTAATTATTGTACGATTATGTAGAGTGCCTTTAGAGTTTAGACAATCGCAACATAATCGATTTGATTACAGGTTTCGCCATCTGAGGATCGCCATTTGCCTTTGTAGATGTAGAGACGTGGGTCTTTGACCTCTTAGCCAATTTTGGTTTTGAAGTCCCCAAGAGATTTTTAATTTCATGTTAAGGGCATCGCTCATTATATGTTTTGCCAAGAAACTCATAGCGTCCTATTTCTCTTATGTTGGGGGTTGTTCGCTTATAAAGATCATATTGTGAAATTAAGTGTTGATGAGAGTTGTCAACCCCTTTCGCTTACTTCTAAAAAGCTCACTCAACTAGGTTATAGCTACTACTTCTACGAAATACACCCTTTGTTCCTTATAAAGGTCGATTTAGTCCGGAGTGGAAAAAAAGAAGTTATTGTTATATCAGTCTGAATCTTTTAAAGGCATGATGCGAAATTTTAACACAAAACCCAATCTTCAATAAACATTTATCCGAAAGAAGTCTGAATGAACAACCTTTGTACGCATTTGATGAGTCCCGAATTCAAATCAAGATGTAATGCCACAATAAATAAATTATTTGGGAAGTTAATCCACTGGTTTCAGAAACTCAAGGATTAGTGTAGAATAAAAATAATTTTTTCATTAACACTTAGGAAACCTCAATATACCCTTCTTATTTTTCCTTTTTTCCCCTTCGTTTCATTTAATTCAATGTACTTCACTGGAAGTATCTTCTCAAGGGACTATCCTCTACTCAGCTCTCAGATTTCTTTTCACACGAAACACATTTTTTTGGAGCTCTTCATTTTTATTCTGTTTCCCCAGTGTCATCAAATGGAAAAGAAAAGCCTCAACCATAACCAAAATAATGATATGATCTAAATATACACATCTTCTTCGTCCTTTCATCTCTAAATTTCCATGTCAAGTGCTTTCTCACTAAACCACAAAAAAAGAAAAAAAACCTTTAAGGCGGTTCTCGATAAAGAAATACGAATTACTTAAGCAGGGCAAAAAAAAAAAGAGTTGAATGAAGATGAAATGTAGAGTCACGGAAAAATTGAATGAGTGCTCAGCAGAATTTTTAGTCGAACGTAATCCATTCAAGGGGAGTATTTCATGGGAACAGGGTGTTTCTGCTTGGAGTAAAGAGAAAAGTATCATATTGTTCGGTTTTTGGTGAATTTTATTCAATCAGTGATGGAATTCTTTGAAAAAGCAGCAATAAAGATATTAATTCTTTACCGAATTCAATTCATATAATTATTCCAATGAAGTTCTTCTTCTGCGAAAGATATTAATTTTGTATGAAAAGTTCAGCGGACAACTCTCTTAGATGGCTGGGGCAAGGGGAGATTATACGCACCAGCCCGCCTAGTCTTCAGCCGATGGCTAGGTCTGCGCCACCTTAAATAAGTAAGTAAAACTTACTTTGTTTAAAATGGCTGACCCGTTAGGACTAGGGTCTTATGAATCTTAAGAGCTCGGAGAACCCGTCATTAAACCTTTTTCGGTAGACATAGTTTCGGTTTACGCCAAACGGGAAAATAAACCGAACATTCAACTTTCACCTTAATAACAGTTCCTCACTGTCCATTCACATGGACCAGTTTCATCAGTGTCACACTGAGGGGGTAGCTCGCCTCATATCCCAGCTTTGGGAATTGCAAATTGCAATGCCTCATCTTAATTCAAAGTGATGAAAGCAGTTTGAGCTAGCAGCACCAGTACGTGCAAACTACACTTCCAGGTACAAAAATCACAATTGTCAAACTTAAACTGAGTTAGCGTGCATTATGGTGGACTATGCATACTTCCAATTTTGAATTGAGCCTTTATATCTATACTCATAAGTATTTCTGCCTGTTAAAAACCCAAGGTTTCTAAAGCCTTTGACAAAAGTCAACACCCTGTATATGACGACACTGAACGAGCAGGCCATTTTTTGTTCTCTCATCAAGCACACACACATTCGTTCCTCCCTCCCCCAAAACAATTTATGTATATCCCTCAGAACCAAAGTACTAGCATGAACATCATTTTGGACAATCTACCAACTAAAGGAATCCCTCCAGTCTTCTTTCGCTATTTCCTTAAAGCGCGCCGCTTGCTGCCGTAAATGAAACCAGGTCACTTAGAACGTTGCGTTTCATTCAGACGTTAACACTTTCATCCCCTTCGGTTATGAATATCTATTTTCGTATCAAACCGATTAAAGGGGTGACAACTGACAACACAAACAAACAAACAAAACACAAAAACAGAGGTGTTGACAACTATACACTTGTAGCGTGCGACCACTTTTTGGATTTAAATTGTTTTTAAGTGAAAAGGCGGGGACCAAAATCACTTCTCAGGAAGTGCAACAGTCTCAACAACTAATTAGTTGACCTGAATGTGTAAAGTGAACCCATATTTTGAAAATGGCATTCATTAATTAAATATCATGCACTTTAGCTGCAGCATTGGATTACAATAATTAGAGATGCATGGGGGCGCGTAATTGCCTCTGAAATCATAATCCAATTGGGAATTCTCACAAAAATGGATCTCCCCACTTACATCATTAATCCATCATTGTCCTGTCGTCATGGATGGATGGATGAATTCTGATTTGCATTGCGAACATATTGTTTATGCAAAGGGTTCGCAAAGTGGTTTTCAATTTAGTCTGGTCACTTGATTCTGTTTGAAAATCGTTGCATTTTAGGGTGAAATTTCGGGGATGTTTGTGGTGTTTAAGTTAAAGAAGAAAATTTGAATTTCGAAATCGTAGCGATTTTTAATAGCCAAGGGATGGAATTACGAGTATATTGAATTTTGAAGTTATGATGGAAATTGATTTTGATTTTATTATTCAAACTCAGGATCTGTGGGTTCTTTTAAAGGAAGTGGCAAGAGGGTGCAAAATAGTCTCGAAATAGGCAATAAATCTTGTGAATGCATTGCATATATATATGGCGTTTGGATAATTTATGAAGTTCACCAAAATTTTACCCTACTTTCAGACCCGTAAAGTTGCAGAGAATACTTAAACAACTCGAAAAACACAATGTTCTTAGCCCGAAAAGTATTTTCCCCATAGTTCTAAAGATGTGTGCTTATACGCTGGCAAACCCACTCTGTAAGCTTTCCCATCTATCCTATTCTAGAGATCTCTTTCCGAGTGCATGGAAAACAGCATATATCCAGCTCGTTTCTAAATGACGGAACTTCATCTCTCTCAAATTGAAATTGCATGCCTTCTGTTTTAAAATCAGGAAAAGCTAATAATTTCTAGATCAAGATGTATCGTGAGAATTGATACATCGCGCTAGATATTTCATATGCTTTTTGCTTTTGTTAGAGTTTGAATCAGGCTCTTTTATCGAAAATGCTATCAAAATGGAGTAAACGAACGTCTTGGAATGATTATAAGTCACCACTCTAATAGAGTTGTTTTGGACGGTTTTGAGTCTATTACCCAAAAAATAAATGCTGGTGTCACCCAAGGCTCCGTTATGTCTCCGACTCTTTTTGTCATATTTATCTTTTAGTTGAAATTGGTTTTTGAGTATTAAAATGATGCCTCTCTTGGAACCAGGTTTTTAAAATTTGTTTCTCAATTGCTGTTCTTCTTCATCTTCTTGGCTTCCGGAAACGAATTTCGGCAGTATAGGGGAGCAACCAGATCCTTTGCTTTCTCTCTCTCTCTCTCTCTTTCTCTCTCTCTCTCTTCGCAGTAAGATATCTCAGCTGTAGCTGTGAGGCTGTGACCACGACTTCAAATTTTTAGGACTTAGCATCCTCTATAACTGTTGACTTCTTTGTTTTCTTTGCTTTCCCAACTCGCCTTTCACCATATATTTTAGAATGCAAATTTCAAGCAAAGCATTGATATGCTGTCATTATGGGCTTTCTTAGATTAAGGTTAATCCAGCGCTTCTTCCTCTGTTTGAAGTCAAGGCCATACATTTGTTTGTATACCGTTCTTAAATACATCACAATTCTTTGTTGGAGACATGTAGTACGTGGCAGATAGATCTTAAGAATTTTACCCAGGCAATGATTACCAAAAGCCTGCATCCTAAACCAACCAAAACAATGTGTCTGATTGTCTTGGTTAGCGTGGAAGATCACCTGACTAACAACGATGCTTTTAAAGTGACATACTCGTAGAATAATCTTAGAGCACTTTCGACCTCATTGCAGAAGTCATAAGTTCGAAACCCAACTGAAAAAATGTACCTGTGCTTTCATCGGTAGTTTGATGTCAAAAAAAAACTGTAAAGACAAGAACAAAATGGAAAGAAAATAGATAACCTGCATCCTTCAACGAACCCTCCGTAATATTTTTGAGCGAACAAATTACTGCCAACCGCATTCAAATCCATTTATGAAAAAAACAGAAAATTGTGTCACTCACAAAAATTTCAAAAATAAACCGCTTTTATCAAGTTGATTTGCCGCAACGCCTCTTCTGATCCACTAAGGACTTAAATAACACTACAGCCAGCCTCAAAACGACGTCGACAATGCGACGTCTACGACTACAACGTTGGAGTCAACGACGATGACAAAACCTTTTCCCAAACAATTTAATCAAAATACCTTCACCGTCATTCATTGAATCAGCAGCAGCCACAACTTTGAACTCCACTTACATACGTGAGATTCCGTAGGAACTACTACGACTAGGTAAGGTACACCACAACGCTCTTCCTTCCTTCCAATTCCTATGCTATACCTATACACTTCAATGACACTGTCATGCTGTTTCGTGTTCCGCATAAAACCCTCCAAATTTATGGAAGCTACTACATGCAACGGATGGTTGCGGTGCGGTGCGGTAAGGTACGGTTCGGTTCAGTTGGTTATGTTTTGCCAGTAGTTGCAACCCTTTAAAAACGATTTTGTAAAATAATTTGGTTGTAAAAACTTCCATCAACAACGCAGTCTACAACTACCTACCTACCTCCCCAAGCAAACACCAACTTTGTGAAACATTATCATTAAACACCCCCTTGAAAGTCCCCTTATCTCTTCGCCGATCAATGTGGCACAGAGGGCTTCCGCTTCAGCTACAGCCCTCACGCTCACAAGACCTGTCAGCTAAATTTGACGTATGCATTCGTTTTCGCTGTGTCACCTGTCATTCCGCTACACAGCCAAGCCAATTCCGGTAAATGACACGAAAATAAAAATCACAAGGGTTGCAAGTAAAAGGGGTTTGCAAGCAAACGAGCGCTTCTACCGGTTGCATTTTCACGATAACATGTAATTTGGTCGGTCCCCCATCCTACCAACCTTGACTGAAATTACAGTCACGGCAAACAAAACCAAAAAATAAAAGAGTAACTATTCCACCAAATTAAACCGAACGAGGCGAGGGTCAATTTGCCTTTTGCCAATGGAACGGGCTAAGGGATGAAGGTTCATATTGTGCAAATAGCCACTTTTTAAATTTTTGAAAAGAGGTCATGAATATCCACTTAGGGGTTATTATTAGTAATTAAGGGTATTGGCAACGTTTTCAATATTGGAGTCAACGAACGTGTATTTTGAAAATAACCTCGTTGTGTCCTGTTCCATAATGCATTTTCAAAATAATTCAGAGGATTGGTTATCAGTGTCTATTAATGCTAATCAATATTAATGCACTGCTTTCATTATTTCCATTAAGTAGGTATATTAGCCAGCATAAAATTCGACCGGATTCGATACTGCATTGAATAAAATATCAATAATTTCCCGTTTGCATTTCAATGGAAATGTTTACTGTTAATAATTATCGCTACTTAAAGGTGAGCTTCCGACTCGACTGTAAGATTAATTAACAAAATGTGAATATGAAAAAAAAACTAATCGAATTAAAATTAATATACAATAAAATTATGATAAATTAATTATTATTTATACGGACATACTTTGTAATGCACTTTTTTTTGTCTGATATAACTGTAAATTGTGTTGGCGGATTTAAATACTATTTATTTTGAAATTAATTTATAAAAATCGATGGCTTAGACAAAAAAATGATTTCAATTTATGTAATATGCATGCCCCAGCCCATGCATGCATTATGCAACTCTACGGAAATAGGAGTTCGATTTGTTCCCGGTGCAGAGATAGGTTAGTTTATCCTTGCAGTGCTTCCTTTTTTGTTGAAACCGAATAATGGAGAAGAGAAGTCACTTCTCCATGTATTTGAGGTATTTTTTAACCACTTTTGCGGTATCTCTACCATAACTTTAGTATTGTTGATTTTGGATGCCTCTGGAGCTTGGAGATTATTCGCATAAACACGGTATTCTGCGTACCAAACAGACAAAAATTTAACGGTGTCAAATCTTATGCTCTTGGTGCGCCAAATGGACGTTACCAAAACTTGAAATTACGCGACCAGGAAACTTCTCAAGCAATAAAGCCATAATTATTGGTCGTGTAATAGCCCGGTCTAATGCCGTCCAGGTCATGATCTTCAATCGCCGCCAACCAAAAAAAAATGTACCTACTTATTATGTGTACATAATACCTACCGCTTAAGCACAATTTTTTTTGTTATTATTTACGCGTTCCTCAATGTAAGACTAGTAGTCATTGACTACCTTTATAAGGTTCCAAGGCGCATTGGTTTTGTATTTTGGAACAGCACAATGGAGCTGGATAAAGCATTTAACGTTCCTGTTGTGTGGCTTAGGAACTTTTATAATGTGCTTAACAGTACGTCCGAAGGTGGGCTCAAGGGTCAACTGGCGATTAATGCATCCGAAAGAATAGGGAGAGAATACAAATTACGGCGGTGATCAACATTTTTGGTCATATCTGTGCACTCAAGGGTTTTGTATCTTAATCATGAATTAACGTCTGTTATTCGCAATAGGAGGAAGACATTGATCTGGACAATGCATTCCACATTCGTGTCGTGTGGCTAAATAAAGAGTCTGTATAGACACTACGTCAAAAATTAGGCTAAAGACTAAACTGATGAGCATTTTCAGCCTTAATTCACAAAAGTTCGGGTTAAAAGTTCAAAGTGCACAGAGGAACCTCCAAAAAAAAGGACTCTTTAAGAATTAAATGGAATTTAAAATGCCTAACTAATAAACGAATAAGCCATCAAATCTATATATGGCCTATCTTCTGTGAGCAAAACTGTAAGTTAAAGGTGAAAGGAGGGAGGCTTTGCATATTTTGAATTCACAAAAGCAAATGAAGATCCTTATTGAAAAGGATTAAAATGGAAGATGTGTGATATCAATCGATCTTCTCAGCAATTTTTTTTTACCTATCCGATTTAAACTTATTTTATTGATTTGGCACCAGAATTATTCTTAGGTCAACTCATAATTAATTTTGTTTTGATTCCAATACACATATTATGCTTATGCAAATAACGATTATAGAGCACAGTAGTCGTTCGATAATGTGAACTAATTAAAATTTTAGAGGCATTCTCATTACAGGAACATTTTCTTCGGTTCTTATGAACGGTTTTTTTCGTATCCATTTATAACAACACAAAATAATGTTTAAGGCACAGTTTCAACATTTATATAGTTCAGGAAAATAAATACATAGTGTCTTCTAATTATGCAATAAATGTATTTCGAAATACAAAAAAATTGTATCGTTATAGTTCTTGTTAAAATAATTCGTAATTTTGGACTGGAGTATAGCCTGACTTGATAATTCTATTGCTTTTGCCCTTAACTATAGTAAATTGGAGATCGTTTCTGAGTTGTATTGCTTGGGAGCTGCGGTGTACCTGCTTTAAACTTCACATTATCGAGGGACTACGTCCTGTGTATATTTTTTAGTTAATATCAATATTTACCTTAAACTCTTTTTTCAGACACAATATAAATAAAACCAAAAATCGCACCTGAAAAAAAGAAAAAAAAAACCGTTATTTATATTAAGTTATGTAAGCCTTTTTAAAAATAGTTCAGTTAATTTGTTTGTAAATTTTATAACAGAAATGGACATTTTTCGCGTTTCATCACAACGAATAAATTGTATACGATACAACTGTTCAAACAATGTTTGTATTATGTATCTTAATTAAGTTTGCATTTGTGTCATCAAAATGTGTGTAATGCCAAGGGTAAACAGTAAACACAGTTAAAACAAGCTACACAACAGCAAATGTTTAGCTACCCTTAAAAACAAAAACACGTACGTCGCGTCGGTCGCTGTTTTGTGTTCTTTTTCAATGCTGCCAACACCAAATACCGCATTGCTATGTTGGCAGTATAGTCCAGTCGACAGGTTGAAGTTAATAAAACCTGGTAATTTTGTTCAGCGATTGTTATTTAACATTTTATCTAAGTTTTTGATCTCTAGGGCTCTGTGGAAAAAGGGAGGGGATAAATTTGAATTTATGAGAATAAATTTATAAAAATCTGTGGAGCGGTTTTTGAGAAAAAAAGTTTTTTTTGAAAAACTTTTTGAAAAAAAATTTTCAAAAAAATTCAAAAACGCCATTTCATAGGTATTCAGCAAATACATTTATTTATAATTTTTAAAAAAAAAATTTAATAAGCGGTTTTCAAAATATATATTTTTAAAAAATTTTTTTTTTTTAAAATGCTTTTAAAAATACAAAAAAATATTTTTCAAAAATATTGGTATGCAGTACAAATTGAGTTACCTACAATTATATATGTGTGAAATTGCGAAAGAATCGGTTGAGTAGTTTTCGAGATAGTCGAAAGCAAAAAAAAAACGGTCCTATGGAAGGTACCGTTCTTAGCCATTTTTTAAAACTTTTTTTTCAGCCATATGATTGGTAGTACCTAAAAAGCAACACTGATTTTTTTAAATCGAAATCGTTAGAGCCGTTTCTGAGAAAAATAAGCTTTAACGTAACGGTTATATGGCAGGTACTGTTATTTTTTTAGCTAAAAAAAAAATTCAATTTCCCCTCTGTACAATACCTAAAAAACTCTATATACCAAGTTTGAAGCAATTCGGACCACCCGTTTGGGCTGTAGGTACAGACAGACAGACAGACATACAGACGGACAGAATTTTTAGACCATCTTTTTTCGTCTTCGCTATCATCGTAATGTCATGTTTGATTGTTATCTCAAAATTTTTAGACGAATGCATAACTTGCCAAGTACCTATAATCGCAAGTAATAAAGTTATTGGGAGAAAACCGGAGCAAGGATTAAAAATTTGCAGCCCCTCCCCCCACCCCTTTTTTTCCACTGAACAAAATCTTTTAGTTTCATTACATTTCGATCTTGTTCCACCTGAAAGTACCTGTCGACTAGTTGTTAAAAGGAGGATTTGATGTTTATATACAAGAAAAGGTGGTTTGTATTGTGGGTAATCAGTTCAAGGTTCGGGGATACGTAAAGTATTCAAAATATAACTGAGCATTAAATTCCCAAATATATTGTTCTTTATTGATCAATATCATAAATATTGGAATTTAATGATTTTCTCACACGCTATCGTTACAGATTTACGATTGCGATTTATTTCGTGAAAATGACTTAAGATCATGTGAAATTGGGGAAGGGTAAAATCAAAGAAATGAGGAGTCCATAAACACATGAATTTTCAATGAGATAGCTTGTTGGCAGACTGGATTAAATGCTTTTGAAATATCAGGCTTATGAAACCTTTTCCCACAAAACAATATAAAGATTAGTCGACTACTGTATATCTACTGGTACGAAAATTGTACTGCCCCTCACTTAGAATTTTTGTATTCTTCAAGATATTTATTCTATAAAGCGGATTTTTCAATAAAAGCGGGTAGATGTTGAAATGAAATGAAACAATCTGTGTGTTAGGTATTAACAAAACATTGTTTTCAAAGGCACATGTATACTTTTATGTATGGAATACGACATCGTTCGAATTCCCGCCTCCGTTTGTTACGGTGGTTCGGATCCGAGTGGCCGTATACCTACTTTCGGCTAAATTTGAACGATGACCTGTGTTATGTTCACCTTAAAAGCATCGCTTAATTGTGGTTTAATCGCATAGGCCTGATTTCAGGAAACAACACAAGAAAAGATAAGCGGGGTCAAATCATATGATCTTGGTGGCCAATTCTCATCACCTCTGCGAAAGATAACCATACTCTCAAAATGTGCATGCAGAATGGCCGTCTTGGGCTACAGGGTTTAATTAGGTCCATACTAAATTGGCTATACAATAGTATTGTTGCGGTTGCCATTGACGGTCGATTTCAAGAAAGCGCGGACCAATGACGTAGCCGACCCGACCCAAAACTTTGAACTTGTTGAAGACGCATTGGTCGACCTAGTCTGGGTTGGTGTCGTCCCATATGCACCTCGTTGCTTAAGATGATTTTTCGTCCAAAATCGGGGTTTTCCAAGTAAAGAAAAAAATAATACAGTTTTAAAGTTCGTCTGCTGCGGGTTGTTTGGATGAAGTCGACCTAAGTCAGAGGAAGTACAGTGACATGGTTAATTTTTTGAAGAATTTGTTAAGTTGGTAACGGTTTCTTTTTTTTCCATCGAGGTGTTATAATAATAATAATAATAATAATAATTTTAACTATATGCAAATAAAATTAGAATATATGAGACTCAGTGGTTTGACAGGCCCAAAAGCGATACTTAAATTGTATGCATTAAAATCAACCCTTAAAGGAGTCTAGAACAACGAAAATAATATCAGATCCAATAAAAGTAAGTAGTAGTAGGTTAAAGTAGAGTTAAATAAAGGGTGGTTCAACAGAGTATTTTGAAATGATATCTTTTTATTAAAAGATACCAAAATTTAAAAAAAAGAAAAACTATACACTCCTCAAGGTCTATTTTAAGTATTTTAAAACAATGTACAAGATGGGCAAAAAGAAATCACCCTATTGGAAGATGCTCTCATTTTTGCAAATGGCCGCCAATGTAAAATCTGTTTTGACATTTGTAGACAAGACAGATGCAGAATACAAGTGAACAAGCCATGGAGCGATACATGAACCGACATTAACCGATGTTCTGAAGGCGTCCTTTCCGGGTCGTCTCATCTCTCGTTTTGGCGATTTGCATTGGCCCGCAAAATCGCCCGATTTAACCGTTTCAGACTTTTTAACCGTTTTGACTTTTTGTTTTTTGAAGTCCCGTGTTTACGTGAACAAGCTGGAGACTCTGGAAGCCCTCAAGGACAACATTCGACACGAGTGCGAGAATCTGTAGCCCGAAGTTCTCGCTGAAGTGATGAAAAATGCCATAAAACGAGCAATCAATTGTGACGGCGACCATTTGGCGGATATCATCTTTTCGACTTGACCAATACAATTCTAAAGGTTCAAATAAACATAATCAAAAAACTGAATCGAAGTTTTTCATTTAGAAAAAAAAAGAGAGCCAAACAACATCGGATGGATGAATTCTTTTGGCCCACCCTGTACAATGTATACTCTAAAACATTAAACCTTGTAATAACAGTAAAATAAATGCTTTCATATCACTCAATATTACGAACCTTAAAGAAATAAAAGTTTTAATCCCATCAAGCTTAAGAAAGCAGTTGTTTTAGATTATGCAACAACCAAAAAAAAAAAATAAAAAAAAAACACTCACAATCCGCAATCACTTTAAAAAAAAAAACATTTTAAAACGAAAAGATACACTAGGTTTTTATGTTTGTGTATAACAAATATTGACGACAACTGATAACTTGTTTTTAAACGAAACACAAATCACGCGACGATATTGAGATATACAAAAATATTTTTATAATACCAAATCAATCCAACATAATAAATTAAAACAAAATTAAACTGGAAGAACGACAGATAGATACATAAATGATAGAACTACAACTCCACGCCGATAAACTGAGAAATTCTCAATTTTAACATCCGATCAGTGTACTGTAGCGTATGATAGTTCAAACCCTATTGAACCATACACAGCTTAAGGAAGATTATCTCAAGCATGATTTCATCTTTGTTGTTTTTTTTTTTTTTTTTTTTATTTTGTTCTTCCCCCTTTCAACTGTTCCTAGCTCACAGTGTTTTTGTGAATTTTTTTTTACACAAATCTATCTATTAACACAATCAATGAATAAATTAATGAAGCAGCAGCAGCGCGGTCGTAGAAACAAATAAAAAATAATAAAAAAAAATAATGTAAAATTGTATCTTTTTGTATATAAATATCAATCAATCCTTTCATAAAATCTCGAATGGCTATGGAATTCGTATACAACTCAACCAAGGTCAAGCAGATTTTTTTTGACGCTTTAAGTCGATACATTTTGTCGATTGAAGGCACACTTAAATAGATGCAAAAAACAAAAACAAAATGTTGAGCTTCTTTCTAAGTTCCGAACAACTCGCACAAGCATAAATTCAAATAAATTAAAATTAAATCTAATCCAAAGTGACTGACTGATGGTCTGAGATCGGATGCCACTTGAACTTGAATTTCACAAATACAAAATAACAAGGTCAGGTGAAAGACTCTACCTTGAGTCATCGATAAAGTTATGCATTCAAACAAATTTAATACAAAATTCAAATTATAAAAATAGTAAGCGTGGTTCAGATACTTTAGTATTTACGGATGCACAACTTTTTTGTGTGTGTGTTTGTATGCGATAAATCTTCGAGGCATACTAATTGGTAATAAACCAGAAAATTATTTATCACTTTGACGCCAATGTGAAATACGTCAAGATTAGAATCCATATGAGACACGTTGTCTTCGTCGTCGTGTCGTCGCGTAGCTTCGATCTGTTCGCTCAGCTCTGCTCGGCGCAATATATGTGCGAGCTGAAGTGTTGAGTTTGAATATAATGTGATTAGCACCCCAAACAACACGATGGATGATGATGATGATGATGATTATGGAAATATTATTAAGAAGTGGAGTTCAAAGACCTTTTATGATGAAGGAGTTATGAGACGGGCATGTCATTAGAACAAACATATTGTATTTGATAATTATGTATAGGTATACTGCGATTTGCAGATATAAACTACCTTATGTGATTATTAGAAGAATTTGAGACATGCATTTTGAAGAAGAAAATTTTGAAAAAGAAAAGGTTGTATCCAAAATTCAAAAGCCCCCTTCAAGAAGGTACCAAAAATGGAAACAAAAATTAAAACATTTAAAGAAAGTTTAGTGTACAATTGAAGTAAGACTATTAAGACCAAGTGAAGATTTCTTTATATCAACCCTTGACTTACATCTGCATCAACCAAAAAATTTCAACTGCTTTACGTCGGTTGTTTCCATAAAGGAGGGGGAGGGGGGGGGTACCAAAAAAAGTAACTGACTCACTGATAGATGGACTACTTCGTTGAATTTACTGCAACAAAACAAAAATGTATAATTAGGTATAAATTTTTTTGCTAACACTATTGGCAAAAAAAGGGCATTTCCGAATTTGAAATTCAGTAAAGTGTTAGGATTTCGAGTGCCTCCCGGTTTTCTATGAGCGTCGTGGTAATCTACTCAAGGCCATGATTGCTTTAGATTTATTGTTCATGCTGAACTTGGTTCGGTTTGAAGCTTTAACAATTCTGATTCTTTGATAGGAAATTCATTACCGTCGCGTCGTTGCATATTGAAAGAACAGCTCAGGTTCAGAATCTCCTGTTTGAGCCAGCGTTTTAACAGTTCAGGAACGAAAGTTTTAAGTGTTTGCAGTCATAAGTTAATAGATGCAAAAATTTGGTCAACTAATTATTTGACCATGAACAAAGATCTTCGAAATTGTGAGCGTCAGCTGCGATAAACGGCTGAAGTTGCATAGTGGCAAAACATGCTTAAAATAAAATGTTGTGTTTTCTTTCTATGCTGCCTTCACCAACACTACTGAGCACACAATGTCATTTTGTTTGGAATATATATACAAATGTCTTCTCACTTTTGGATTGCGATTCCTTAATATAACTTCACGCTGCTTTCTAAAACTAAATTTCACCCCACGAAAGCTGTTTTTTTTTGCGACGGATACTCCTTTTACCGCCTCGTAACTCCTTCACAATACTCTTTGTCTTTACTCACTATTGTCCTTTTGGGAGAAAATTCGAAACGCACAACACCATACGAAACATTGTGAACAGTCGGCAGTGCCTTGGCTTTCAAGAGGGTTTGAGGTTTCTTTCAAATGGAAACATTGTGATATGGTGAATTGTTTAAACGGATTTATGAAATATTTCGAGGTCCCGTTTATTCTCCTTCAAGCGCAAACGCCATTTTTCAAAGACCATTAGCTTGATTACTCCCATGTTTTATTGAAAACAAGTCGGGGAAGCTGGACGGCAACGAAGGTCTTCAACTACTTCTCTACTTTATTTCTTTCGAAAACGTATGTTCTGCGTAAGCTATGATCCTGGAATGCACTTCGAAAACATCGTATTTATCATACATCTTTATCCAAATTGGAAAAATCATTTTATTCTGATGTGCGTTTCTTTGCTTAAAATATATTTACCAACTTGCAAGAAATGTTTAACTTCATTATATTTGACGCATGCAGAAACTTGATGAAACTTTCTAGACACATTACGTATATCCTGGCATATGCAAGTATATATAACCCTAAAAAACTATACGTTGGGGTACAAAATAAGTGTTAAACTTAATATTATTGTTAAAGAGTCAATTTCTTTAACTACTACAGAAAACCTCAAATTTTACCTACTCCTCGTGAAAACGTTACATTAGTTTCTAATTGCCATCATTATAAAAAAATGGCCACATCAAAAGTATCCATGTGCTTCCCGTTAGTTAATGAAATGATTATCATAACCCGCTTTATTACGTTCCCACAGGACATTTTTCCCTGATTTGCATATCTGAGCTTAAAAAAAATTACACCTTATGCTTCTTTATCGTGTCTATTAACGCAACAAAACGGGAAAGCAGCATTATGTGTTAAACTTTTATCGCTCACTTATTTTAACATGAACAACAAATGTTGTCCCAACATTCCGTGCACCTTATCGTCAATCATCACACCCTCTTCCTTGACAAAAAAAAAACTTTAATAGCAAGCAATTTATTAAAAATTACTAATTGCAGTTAAATACCCTCACCGTCACGTCACGTCCGTCGCCACCAAGAAAAAATACACGCATCCATCAATCACATCCTTCGTACTCGAAAGTCACACTCGAATTTGATTAATCGCCTAACACACACTTTTACAACATTTGGTCGTCGACAACAATTGTCATCCGTCTCGTCAAGTTGGTCGTCCTTGTGGTCCTTGTCGCAGTTCTTTCAAATAAAAAAAAAAAAAAAATTACCGAATTAGAAACATGACATAAAGTTGCCCCTTTTCATTTCATCCCTTTGTAACACTCGTGAAATCCTTTATATTCACGTTTTCCCTTTAGCATGTAAGCCATCTCTAGTGTAGCAGAGGTGTAGGTGGAGGGATTGGTCCAAAATACGATATTCAACTCACCCCCAAAAATGTGCATTTTCTCATTCTTCCTTCTACTGCTGGTGGCGCTGGCGGCGCTGCCCAACCAACCACAATGAAATAAATTAAACAATAACCGCAGTAATTGATGCGATCTAATTATGCCGTTATTCGTGCGAAAGGAAAACCCAATGGAATGGATTTTTCTTTTTTTTTTTAAAGATTCCCAACGATTATAAGGTATTGTTCTAGGGCACGATGACGACGACAACGACGACGACTACGAAGACGAGGACAAGCCTCAACGTCAACTCCATTCTATTGCCACTACATTACACAGTAGTTTTTTGAAAGAGAAGAACAACTTTTCAAATTGGCAACTAGAAAAGTTTTTCCATCACCAATATACTCTTCTCAGCATTGTCCTCCTCTTTCGCAGCCATCCAATTTGAATGTCCTGCACCCTGGTCGGGTGGGTTCGGGTCGGGCCCGGGCCGGGCCGTGCCGGAACTGAACACCACTTCCGGTGCCTTTAATTAGTTTCAAAAATATTCTCATTTGTTCATTTCTCGAATGAAAATCGACGACTATTTGACATTGTTTCAGCAACGAAACCAAATACACCAACAACCAACGGCGACGATGACTTCGTCGGTATTTTTGGTTTTGTTTGATTCTGGGTGTTGTGTTTTATGCACACAGAGGGCGTGCGGGTCGGGTGAAGTCGTAGTCGTATAAGGTTCAAGTGACATTTGCATTTTTTTTTTTCAATTTTTATTTTTTTTTGAAAAAAACTTTTATCTTTTTGTTTAAAATGAAAAAGTATGGAAAAGTGAAATTAGAAACTTTTTTCCTGCGAAAAACTCTAACCAATTAAAAACGAACCAAAACAGGGATAGTACGAGTAGAGTAATAAATTAAATTAAGGTCAACTGGTGTATAACGGGAAAGATACTCAAAAGTTTTTGGAATTCACTTCTCTCTCATTCTGTGTGTATCATAGTGTTCCATTTATAATCTATCCTGTGCCATGATCTTTGCCTTGGGCTATATGGAATATGGGATATAAACAAAAGGATAAAAGGTGAATGGATAAAGGACGATAAAGTTTTTGGTATTATATTATTTTGCATTAGAGATTCAGAGAAAGAGGGATTGAGGGAAACTTGCAACAGTTTTCTCTCTGGTGACTTTTTTGACTCTGAATTTATTGCTGTAGGGACATTTTAATGTTCCGATTTGACATGTAGTAAATATTGTTTTGAAAATTTAATTAATGAATTTTTATTAAAACGAAATGAAAGCGAGATATAAATGGTATTTGGCAAAAAAAAAAATGGCCCCAGATGAAGACAATGTAATATGAAGGCAAGCCATGGCAACTATACAAGGAAAGATTTAATAATGCAATATTATTGTTCAATGTGTTCGAAGAATTTTATTTAAACCACAAACGAAATGCAGACGAATTTGAAATGAAAGGAAATAAAATTTGATATTAAATATTGTGGTTTCTTTAGGAAATTAAGGTGTCGTTACAACATTAGCGTCCTATTGCGTGATTTTTTGAAGTAAAGCTTGATTTCCGAAATGAGAAACTTTCATTCCAGAAAAAAATTTGATTGTCAATTCTGATAAATCATTTTGAGAACTCCAGATGAAAAGGAAATTTCGGTCTCAGTTCTGGTTTCAAAATTTTTTACAAACCAAATTTGCTGGGTTTTCAAAATGTTGTTAGTTTATGTTTCAAAAACGAAAATTCGAAGCATGTCAGAAAACATTTTGCAAGTGAGAAATAAATGTAATTTGTGGTTAATGAATCCCTTTTTGGAGACGCAGATGTGTTACAAGAGCTCCTACCATGGTTTGAGAACTGTACTAAGGCTTTGTGCTTTAAGAAAATGTCCAAGTCTGTTGGAGGAAATCGCATTATCGTTATTAATTAAATTTGGCTTACGAGACACAACTGCAGTTTACGAAAGGTTAAAGTGACTGTCAGGTGATGGGTAAACAAGTACTCTTTATTCATAGGGGAACTGTTGTCATCAGGACTGACAAATACTAACACTGTGTCACTGTGTTTCACTCAAAAATCTGTTTACCTACACGGAGAGAATTGAAAAATCACCAATTGCGAAATATTCAGTTGCAATTTACAAAACATGTTTTTTTTTGTAAATCACGGCGCTTTGATTCGAAACTGATAGAACAATTGGCAATTTAACTTTCAATTCATCTCAAATTACAACAATTCCTAAGTTGAGATTTACAATTAAAAGTTATAATTCAAGCTTGTGCCCTTCAAAGTAAATTACAACCTTTTTGTCGCAATTTACTACTTCAAGGGAATAATTCCATTTATACTTTTTACCAATCTGGATTTGCTAAAATTTTTTCGTGATTTACAATCACTGAGTATTAAAATCAACTCAAGTGTGTCTGACGGCTACGTCGTAGGTCCGGAGTTCGATCCCTGCCTCGAACTAATAATTATCTTTTTTTTTTTGGTACTGTCTCTTTTGAGGAAATGTAAAATCCTCGAAAAATAAATCTGGTTAATATTAAAAGTGGATCTTTGTAAGCCATTCGGATTCAGCGGGAAATGATATGCCACCAGAATATCAATGCACATACAGGAATCGTTCAGAATATAAGTTATTAGGCTTTGGCCCCGCTTGTGTCTCCAATAATTCCTTTTTTGTAGTTCTATTATGTACATGTACAGGGAGTACAAGGTTGAATTTCAACTACACATTATATACAATTTCCTACCTTTATTTAAATGATCATCACACAAAATTGTACATTAGAGGTTAGACGTCCAAAATAAGACGACTATATTTTTCTCGCCAATAAAACATAATCTTAATTCAAAACACCCCTAAAATGTAACTCACATTCAGGTTGCTTCTTATTATTAATTTTTATATCCGACTTGGATGCATCACCATGGCCTAGTAGATGTGTGCTAGGTTGGTATGCAGAGGGTCTCGAGTTCGATTCCTAGAATCAGCCAAGTAAGTAAAAGTTACATTTTTTCAATAAAAAATAATAAATGCTTTTCAATAAATAGAAAACGTTGCTCCTCTCAAAGCAATATAATTTGTTACAAATTGAGTAAAATGGGGTTGCAATTTACGACTTTACCACTCATTTTTTCAAAAACATATTTTTGATTCAAAACAAAAAGATGGAAATCTACGACTAGCTTTTTTGCAATTTACAATCGAGTAAATATAAAATTGATACAAATTTGGATCAATTTTCGATTCGCGATGGCAATGTTTTATTTCTCAGGATCGAATTATTGACCCAAAAAAGTGGTAATTTGCTATTTTTGAGTGTCAATATCTTCATTTCGTTCAATTTTGAAAATTGCGAACAAGGAGTCGTAATTTACAAAACCCCGAGCTAGGGTGAGAAACTGCATAAGATTTTCGTGATGTGCAGCTCATTTTTCTTGATCTGATCTAAAAATTCTTTCCGTGTAAGGACAATTAAATACGACAGCGTCGACTGCGGACTTGCCACCGTAATACAGTTCCGTAACGAGGTTGTGAAGTTGGAGGAGGATGTGCCTGCTCATATACAATAAGTCGCGTTGGTGACGCTCCTCTTTTGCCATATCGAGGTGTAGGTAAGGTAAATATCGACATTCGCCTGAATCCCAATCTGAAGAAAAGAACCCAGATGCACCGTATCTCGACTCTAAGTAGCATAGCACTACACTCACCGAGCAAAATGGGCTAAACTCCCTGCTTATCTCGAAGGTGGAACTTTGAATCACTGGAAGAAAATAAGTCAGCGAAAGTTGATAAGATACCAAATATTGTGATACGATATCTATCTGAGGAAGCAGATCCGAAACGATAGTTGATCGTTGGACCAAGAAGACAAGCGATGGCGAATAAAACTCTAGTAAAATGCATAGTGCGTCTGCCCGGATCAATATCTTTAATTAAACCAACATAAAGATGTTGCTTTGGTCAGAGCAAGAGGATCATTTACCCTGAAAAAAACGTATGTTTTATAACAGACGTTTTAAAGTAGCAGGTTGAAGGTGTTTGTCTTCACGGTCCTGACCTGGCTGTTGATTACCAAGTGGGAGTGCCATGCGTAGCTTAACATAAACATATCTAAATGTAAACGATATTTCAACTAGGTCCTTTACATACACAGAATAAGTAGCTTTTTGGTGAAACTGGTTCACATTGTGAGAGCGATGACGATCTCTTTGCTGGAAATATATATTTTAGGGGCCTACTACCTCAACGATAAATACTTATGTCTTCGAAGACTTAGGGGAGCTAAGATTAAAATTCGCAACAGTGATTTTTCGACCGATCTCTGAACTAATGTTATTCTGAGGGTTTATAGTGGAAGCTAGCCTAGCTGAAGTCCTTGACTATGTCTGTCGTGACGTTTTGTTCCAGCGTATGATGATGGTGGTCATGCTCTGCACCTGAGGGATGCCTATACTTTGTCTTGCCCTTTAATACTTGCGAAGGCTATACTGACAGCAGGCATCGTTCTTCCGATAATGTCAATATAACCAGAATAGCGAAGTTACTAAACGGGTCCGTTGAATACCATACCGCTGAGCTGGCGTTGGTAATAACATGCGTGTTGCGTACGATTGCTTCATGAAGGATGTTAAAGAAGTTAATAGGAGTGAAATGGCTCTGTATAGCTTATCCCTTATCACACGGTCATATGGGGACTTCAAAGTCGATAAAAAGATGGTGAGTATCGATCTGGAATTCTTGAGTTTTTGATCAACTTACGTGTCTTGAAACCAAAAACCAGATCAGTCTTTCACACAGAATAACCAACAAGGTTTTGAAGGCGCATAAGTTGGTTGTATTCGCCGTTGAAAAGAGTGCGGAATTGTCTTTTCCAAATTCCCAGCACCAACTGCATATACTCGCAACGACAGGTTTCAGCTCGGAACGGGTGCTCCCTGGAAGAATGCTTTACCCTCTGGTAGAACTTTCGAACATTGTCCCTCTCTTTTTCTTTCTGAAAAGTCGATGTTCCTCTTTCGATGCGGAATTTTTCAAAAATTATTCCAAGCTATTTAGTTTCAATCCATAGTAACTCTTATTTTGTTTTATGACCACCAAAAGCCTTGCATCAAGTCCTTGACTTACTATTTTAAATAAAATGTCACTCATTTTTGAACGAAAATTTCGATTCAATTAATTTATAACGAAAATGGAATCAAAAGACACTTCCGTGTTTTTTTTTTTTTTTTTTTTTACGTTTACGTCAAGATTTTCTAGTGTATATCGTCTGTCGGAGTACATCGTCACTGAAAATGGTATAATTGCTCTTCAGCTTATTTTCCTTTTCCGTTAGCAACGCCAAGTTAAGTCTCAAAGCACAAAAGAAAAAAGAAAGAAAAAGATTTTCCATCTTTGGTTTTCTCTTCAAATGTATATTATAACAACCACAAGTATTTTCAAGTAAAAAGACACCGTAGCTTTTTGAACTTCACAGTTTCTTCTCATAAAGACTTCTTCTCTATTGAGTTCATGAAAGGTCAAGCGTGATTGAAATTACTTCCAATGTCAAGCTGGATTCATGAAGTCTTTGTGTCTTTTGTTTTTTTCCGACCGCGTGACAGGCTTGTGGGCACTATATCAGCTTAACCAACTAAATTGACGTGCATGTGTGAAATAACACACAAACAAACCAATATATTCCCTACAAACAGAAATGATGGTTCTGGCTCTTAGTAAATAACCCACAATTCAATAAAGCGTAACCAAAGAAGACGACCGAATCCCAGTTACATATATATAGGAGATGTTCTTTCATCAAGCATAGAGAGGTGGGTGATAATTTCAACTGCACGATGTTGAACTTTATTTAGTGGCACCCGAAATACCGTTTGCATTCGTTATTTCCTTGTTAGCCAACCAGCCAGCCTGATGATGGCCAAAAACGTTTTCACATGTACAAACCCAAACTCATGCAATACTAAAAAGTGACTAATGATAATCCAAACTGAAGGATTGAGATTGGTGATTTGGTTTTCTGGAGTGCGGAACCTTTGGTTTGCTTTATTTGCATTTGAAGTCGAGGCACCAGGGCCAGAGCCAGAGCCATAGCCAGAGCTCTTCAGTCTTCAGTTCGGTTGAGTTCGATGCCGCAATCAGAGATAGAAATTAGAAATTGTTGCAGACACTTCGAATGGGCCTAGGTGGTTTTTCTATATGAAAATGACAGAGGCCTCTTCACTATGCGCTATGCCATCACCCATAAGAATTAGTTTCGGTAGGCGAGGCGGTCGAGAAGCTTTTTGAAAGAATGAGTATTCTTTCATTTTGTAGCTTCCCCCCTCTCCCCCATAATATAAGAGTATAGGTATTTCTTAAAAGAAGGCAAAGAAACTTTGTTCAGCGGTAGGTTACCATAGCACCTGTGTGTCATAATTTTTCACGAAAACTAGAAGATTCATTTGATATAGAGAATTGAGGAGGAAAATTCTTGAAGATAAATCATCGTCCTTGTTTAAGAGAAGAAGATTGGGTTTTTGCACACAACGCTATTGTTGATACATCGTGACTGTGTGTATTGGGTAAAGGAAGGTCTTATGGGATTATGAAATGGGGAAACGATCAGAACAACATTGTTCACTGGAGTAGGTGAGAAATTGAGGATATAACATACAACGGTATTTTATTTTTAGGTTCTGAAGGGTTTTCTTTGGAATGATTCGTAAGAATTTTATTGCAGAGGAAATTTTTAGGGGTTTTATATAGTAAGTGGTAAGCAATTTGTCGATGTTTAGTGAGGGGCTTGTTGTAAAATTTTCATTGAGAAGAAGTAATAACATTCAAGCCTTGTTACAAAATGTATACATATTATGAGTTTGAAAATTTCAGATAAATATGAGATAAATATGGAAACGTCGGATTCCAAAGTATGAGGATCGAAGTAAAAAATTGTAGTGTCCCTTGTGACGTAGGTAGAGGTAAGTCGAGCCTTGATTTTACCTTATTATGTTCTTGCAGAGTATCAGGAAGTGCTTAAAATCTTCTAAGCCACTTGGTCACATGTCCACTAAGTTTAGTTTTGTAATGTATAAATAATGAAGTTTACTTAAGTTAAGTTGTCAGGTGTAGGTTAGTACATAGTTAGTATATAAGCCATAGTTTGTTTAAGCTTTTAGTTCCAGTATTTATATAATAAATCATTTAGTCTTAGCTCAACCGCTGCTCTGCTTTGTTCATTTTTATTTATCTCGGACATATTAATTTGGCGACGAGGAAAAAGGAAAATTAAAGGCAAAAAAAAAAAAAAAAAAAAAAAAAAAAAAAAAAAAAAAAAAAAAAAAAAAATTATAGTAATAATAATAAGTTCGATATGTCTAAGGACGATAAAACTGCACTTGAAGTCGATATAAAATCCAATACAATGCCTATAATAGGCACAATTGAAAGTTTTGTGGTTGGAGTAGATGATTTTGAGACCTATTCGGAAAGAATGGAGCAACTTCTTTCGCTAAATCAAATAGTTGATGACAAAATGAAAGTGGCATTTTTTATAAGTAGTGCTGGTGGTGATATCTATAAACTTTTTAAATCAATTGTGGCACCTAAGAAAACCACAGAGTTTTCATACAAAGAGATAATAACAAAACTTTTGGAAAATTTAAAGCCTAAAAATATTATTATTGCAGAGCGTGACAAATTTTGGAAGAGGGATCAAAAAGATTCAGAGACGATAGGGGAGTTTGTAGTGGAACTACAATCGCTTGCCCAGTCATGTGACTTCAAAGCTTTCTTAAATGAAGCTTTATGAGATAAAATGATTTGTGGATTGATAGATTCTCGTATACAACAACGCCTTTTGGAGAAAGATCATACGTTTGAGGAAGCTTTAACCTTAGCAAAAACTTTAGAAATAACCAACAAAGAGATGCTCACAATTAATCCATCGGCAACAACAAATTGGATCGGTAGGTCTAAGTACCGTAGTCAAGCAAATCCACAGCAACAACAGCGTGGGCGAACAAATCGAACCATACAACAGCAAAGTCGGAGTAGCTTAGAGAGACATCAATTAAGTTTCACTTCTCTTTTTGAAGAACTCCCAATTGAGTTGAGTATTTTGGTTGCCAGGACTATTAACCAGACCTGGCCTGGACTATCTGTGAAAAATAAGAATTAGGGACCCAAAAGTGCATCAGATTTTCTTTAGCATCATAACTAAGGATCCCCATCCATACATCCTATTTGACAATAGGAACGCAGTAGGGTCTTTAAATAGCAGATCGCAAGGAAATCAACTTGACTTGCAAGAGCACAACAAGCTTAAGAACTTGAGACTATAAACAATTAAACTAAAAAAAAAATCTATGATAGTTGGAAACATAACCATCTGTTGGTTAAAGATGCTTTTTATAACGGCAGAGTCAAAAAGAAATAAAAGATCTGGAGTTTTCACTGGAAAAATCATCAGCGTGGGCGGGTCAGTTAGCATTGACAAAATTCCAAGTTAATAATTCCAACCCAATCGCCAACGAGGTTATACGGGATCCATTGCATGCTCCGCTTTTAAGTCTTTCAGACCGATGAGTCATGACGTCGTCAATTGCCAGCCAAAACAGAATTGGTGAAGAGACATTTTGCTTGTCTCACTCCTTGACGCACAGCACATTGAAAGATTCGGAGAGCTGTCTACTACGCTACACGAAACACTTTGCGTTGTGACAAGCGGTCTTCAGATGTATTCCTGATTAACTCTATCAAAAGTTTTCTCAAATTCTACAAAAATGAGTAAAAAACCGGTGATTTATACTCAGATGATTCGCAAGAGATTGACGTGGTTAAAGCAAGATCGGCTTATATCAAATGAGCATGGATTTGATCTCAAACTTTATCCTCTCTAGAATAAAAGTTGAAATTAACTTCGCGAAAACGGACAGAATGGACGGACCCCAGTTATTTGAGACTTTAAGATTTATTTTCTTGGGCAGCTTTGCAATAACACAATCCTTCCAGTTCTTTGAGTAAGTTTCCGTCAAAATACCGGAAGCTGCTTAAGCGTCTGCTTTTGAGAATTCCGCAAGAACACAGTCAAATACAGCTGTTTTGTTTGCATTACTTAGTAGATGGATATGGGCCGGATTTTGTATCTTTGTACTTGTTGGGAGAACTGGCGTCAATACCCCTATGGAAGACTTAACGATCTTAGTTTCACTCTACATAGCATCAATCGATAAGCCATCATTTTGTTAGTTTGACGGCCGAATGCGGTCATAAAATGTTGAGAAACTTTTTGGCCAATAAGAACTTTTGTGATGAATGCTAGTCTCCTTGTTATATAACATCAGAGCGACGCTGCAGCAGCTATTCGTAAGCGAGTCTTTCCTTACGAACACCGCACACTGACTTCCTTGATTTCTTCTGGAACTACCTACCTACTTTTATCAAATTGTTTCCCGCGATGACATGCCTTGCATTGACATCACGAACATTGTTCACCTTCAAATAAAATTAAGAACTTAAAAGCCATTTAATCTAAGCATAACTTCAAGTTAATGCATCTCCGTCGCATAGTGTTCTTAAACCTCAATTTCCACTTCTTTCAAAGTTTTCATTGATTTCTTCATAGAAAACTTGAACTTTATCACATACCAACGTCACATACAAAAGGAAAAACACAAGTGTCAAGAAGTAATATATCTTTTAATATGCCAACTGCAACACCACACCCGGTGCTGGAGCTGGTGTTGGTGCTGGTGCTCCACTTCACTCAGTTCTGTAACAGCTTATATGAAAATTAAAATCCTAAGAAGCAATCACGCACTCGCTTTTCAAACGATTTTCTATAATTTTGTGTGTGTGTGTGTTGATTGTGCAGCGAGATCCTTTGTCGCTATAAATGCACTCAACTTGCAGCCTTTGCTCCCTCAGCCGCAACCACCAACAACATCAATGTGACACCACTTGACAACACACTTTTCTAAGCTGTTCCACATCGACATCGAAATTATCCGTCCCCCCTGACGCCACCATACATCATCAGCGCCATTTTATACTACTGCAGTCTGTTGCACATGGAGCATCCTCAAACTGAGAAAAATGGAAGCAGTGACGTTTCAAACAAAGTTCATCTATGTTTCCCGATGTTATCAGCAAAAAAAAAAAAAAAAAAAAAAAAAAAAAAAAAAGACAGAGGAAAATATTTTTTTGCAGCTATCAGCGTTTGTGAGATAAGTTTATGTCTTTTTTTTTTATATTCCCTTGGCAACCCGAACATCATCAGGAGAACATCATCAACCAGCATTCGATTGCTGGCGTGGAGTTGAATGAAATAGTCTGGGGGCGCAAAATCTATGTATATCGCATGTCGAGTGATAGTGGAGAAAAAAAAAACTAACGGTGGGCCGCAAATATGAATTAAGGATTCTGCACAAAGAGAAGGCGGTAAGGATACTATGTGACTGCGGGGTGGTGATTACACTCATGATTCATCTCTTTCGGGAAGAATATTTTCAAACAAAAAAATCAATTTAGAAGGTACCTTCAATTTCTTTGACACAGCCACTTGTTCAGAACTTTAATATTAAGCTTGCATATTGAACCTTTATCCTTGTTCCGAGAAATACGTATCGATTACTAAGGTAAGCCGTGCATACTAGATAATGAAAATGAATAAAATCGGTTTGATAATCTAATACGGTCTGAAATGTCCCTTATATCAACCCAACCACCAAAAATAGCAGACCGCTAAAGATTTCTGGCACAGCAAAACATCTTAGTGCTTGACTGGATACAAAGCCTGAAAGAACGTCACAAAAAAAGGATGGATTACATTCTTAACCTGTAGTAGGATCTTTCGAAAAAGATTAGACCAGGTCCCAACACTATTCAACAGCAGTGCATGCACAGTCATAATAAGAGCAGAGATATCACTGGATCAGGAAATAAAAAGAGTTCACTTGAATTTTCTGAAATCCGCAAATAACATATCGCGATTCGAACGGGCTTATTAATGTGCATTCAAAATTTCCTTATAATTTTGGCATCTTACGTGCACCTATAACGTATAAGACTGAAGGTTACATGTTTTTAGTTAAGTTTTTTTTTTTTTTTAATTAAAAAAATAATTACATCTCTAAAAAAGTTTTTTCCTTTCAAAACTCCTTTATTCCTAAAAACTTTGAATCTAAAGTCAACTATTCCAATCGTTATTTTCAAAACTCTTCTTTTCCAAATTTAAATGATTTTTTGTAATTTGTAGGTCTGCCTTAGAGGTTTAAAACCATAGGAAATAGCTAAATATTATTACAAACTTATAACGTTGCCTTGAAACCAATAGCCAATATCATTTTAGCAAAGCAACTTCTAACATTTTTTTTCGTTTTACTCAAATTTCTCAAAAGTGGAAAAGGAGAGTTTTGAAATTATACATACCCCTTATGTAAATTACAAAATTTTCTGAACAGATCCTCTTTACAATTCTTTTGTACTCTTTTTACAATCAAGAGACCTTTAAATAAGAGAGAAAGAGACACAAATGTCAGAATCCCACCACTGACTTCATTTATTTTTTGTTTTTGTTTGTTTTTTTTTGTTCTGCCCTGGCTGAAAACATGTATACACCGATAGGAATTCAACTCGTTATACAAAATTTAAACAAAAAGGTTTGCGGGGACGGAGGCGAGGAAATGTGTCCTCTCTATTAGTTTTTTCTCTCTGGCTTGGGTGTAAATGCCTTTTCTTTGTGAAGACGATTTTCCCTACCAAATTCACTTCGTTATTATGGTATTTTTCATTTGAAACAGGCTGGTAATTGAACCGACGAAGTGCAAAATTACACGGTGTGGAGTAAAAATTGGTTGTTCTTGCGGATTCGAATGCGAACTCAAGTTGAATGATGCAACGAAGAAATGGTACGATATTTCGAGTACCTGTCGAAATATGGCAGCGATGTGAGGGGTGGAAATAGAATATTTTGGAACACTTCGTTAGAGTACAATATAAAGAATTTGTTGAAAAACGAAGCTACATTTATGTGTAGATTTTTTGCTCACTAGGTTGTGTTATTAGTTCCATAAATTAAACATAAATCACAGTGATTTAATATAAAAAAATTTTCACCGACATTTCCTCTCTTTTTAAAAACTGATTTAATATTCTCAATATTTATTCAGATGATGGCAATTCTATAAAAATGTAAGCTTTTAACCACAATTTCAACGATATTTAATCTTCCGTTGCACTTATACAAAACAAAATCATTGAATGCACTACTATTAAGCTCCAAGCAGTCGATAAACACCGTCCGTCACAAAAAAAAAAAAAAAAACATAGGTAATCCTCCACACAAAAGCCATTGCCTAACTTTATATCAGCCCCTGCAAATATATAAAAAAGAAAAAAATAAACCCACAACCACACTTTTGCAAACTTTATAACCACGACATTCACAGAAACGACTACTCCAGCACAGAAGGATTGAGAAATAGAAATTTTATTTAAGCTTCCGATATTAATGGGATTCAATGGAAATCTATCTAAAATCTAAAAATTTAATAACAAAACCATTTCGTTGAATTCGCTGTCCTGCTTCACTGGTTATTGTGGAGCGGTTACACTTTTCACTATATATAGACGACACTAGCTCTTTCCTAATCCACTAATTCATTCGTTTTTAAGGGGCGAGAAGGGAAATATTTCATTTGTAATCCAAATTTTGGATTTGAATTTTAATTGTATATCTGGTTTAATATATAGTTAATTTTGCGATATAGATGTTTTAGTGGGATAGCAACGAAAATGTAAACACTGCTGGTTGAAGATTTAATTTTCCACCAGGGAGCCTCTACATTGTGGACAGATTTATTTTTGTATTTATCATTTTTTCGAATTTTGTGATTTTTTTTCGTTGCCTATCGAATAATATTTCGCGCTTATTTTTATGCAGTTTTCATTGTTGATTATAAATTGACGCAGTTTCATGATCAATAATTACGAAGAATTGGGTGTAAAAAAGGTGTTTTCAGTGGATGCACTTTTAATTAATTAGTAATGACTGGTAGCTGTCGGCGTCGGGCATCACATGATGTGTTTGTCAGGCGTATGTTTGCCTTGTTTGGCAGAATTTGTGAGCTTCTGTTTTTAAATTTAAATTTGTTTAAATTTATTAATAATTGAATTAACTAGTTGTTTGACGTATGGATAGTGCAAAATCATGATAAAACTAAACCAGATAGCGCCGTTCCGTTTCCATTTTTGATTCGCTTACTTCACGGACGCCATCGCCTTTGCATTTTTGTTTTTGTTTTGTTCTGCGAAAAATGGAACAGCGGTACCTTGTTTAGTTGTATCATGGTGCAAAATGGTTGTTCAGTTTCGATCCGGTTCATTTTATCTTATGTTGGTTTGGTACTCGAAAGTACAGAACTTACTTACATATACTTACTTATGATGGCTCCATTAGAGCGTGGTACTCCTAGGCATTGCTTAGTATGTCCCTCTAGCCGACTCGATCTCTAGCGTGCCGTCTACAATTTTGCACTCCAAAATGTCGGAGGTCTCCCTCTACCTGTTCGCTCCATTGAAGATGAGGTCTACCTTGGCTTGGTTTGGCGTTGAAGACTTAACGAGCTGAAGCGTCGATGTCCATTCGCTCTACATGGCCCAGCCTTCTTAGCCGTTGAATTCGAATTTTCCTTGTTACGCTTATGTCGCTGTCGTTGTATCTTCTTCGCCAAATGTTGTTTTCTCGGTTAACGCAGACAGGACCATAAATCGTTCACAGCACTTTTCTCTCGAAGACTCCATGCTTTTGCACCATATAGCAGGACCGGGATGATGTGTGTTCTATACAGAACACCAGAAGAAGTACTTAAAACTACTTTAAAGTACATATATATTTGGAAATTATATTGAAAGACATTCTTGATGGTACACTTTAGGTATCTGGTAGAAACGTTAAGGAACTTGGTATTATTGTATTCTTCGAGTTGATGTTCTTAATTATGAAACTAAAACTAAACTAAACTAAACTTATGCACCGTTCAAATGCTTAGAATACTATTTATATACTTATAAAAACTGTTAAGGCAGTTTTAATTACTTTTTTAGTAAGTACTTGGAAGTATTGTTAAAGATTTTGAAAGTTGCTTTGAAGTACTTGAAAATACTGTTCATTTAGAAGTATTCAACTTGAAGCATTTTGAAAATATTGTTCAAGAATAAAGAAATAGTGTTCGAGTTCATTCTTGGAGACGCTGTTGAGTGATCAGGTATTTGTTCTATTCTATTCGAGTTCTTTTCAAGTTGAAGGTAATGCTTAGGAACTTTATACTGCACTTAGAAGTGCTGTTTAAGAACTTGGGAACGCTATTCAAGTTGCTTGAATACTTTTTACAAACGCCTAGTAAATATACACTTTTTTCGACAAGTTTTACTAATGGATGATTTGCAACGTCTTTGCAAAAGACAGTACTATTCTTGCCTGAATCACCCTCGAAATATTTTTCATGTCTGGGAAAACGTGTACATCTCTGTCTGTTAATTTTGTAATGTCAACCATCCCTGCGTATGCCATTCATTTTCTTGGTGTGTTTACTGCTCCCATTTAAAAAGCAAGGGAGAGCGTCACACTCTCTAAATAAATAGCATATCAGCTGATTTTCAGCTTGTAGGCAAAAAGAGAGACTATACAGTAAGTTGGCGGTCTGTATCTTATTGATGCATGTCCAGAATCTTCGGCGTATCAGTCTATGTAGCACATTTACCACAAAGCCACGGAGGTACTGAAAAAAATAAATAAATTGTTGGCATAACAGATCCAAGCTGCGCCAACTACAGAGGTATAAGTCTCCTAAATGTCGCCTATAAAATCTTGTCGGCCATTCTGTGTGAACGTCTGAACCCTTTCGCACTTGAACTGATTGGCCCCTATCAGTGTGGTTTCAGGCCCGGTAAGACAACCGTCGACTAAATTTTCACACTTCGGCAGATTTTGGAAAAGACCCAAGAATTCCAAATCGATACTCACCACCTCTTTATCGATTTTAAAGTCGCCTATGACAGCGTAAACAGGAACGAGCTATACTGAGCCATGTCGCTTCTTGGCATCCCTGCCAAACTCGTTCCAATCCAATGACAGCGACATTGGCTTGGTTAAGAAGCTGAAAATTCAGCGGCTTAGATGGCTGGGTCATGTGGAGCGTATGGACGAAAACGCTCCTGCCCGACGAGTCTTCAATTCCAACCCGGAGGGCCGACGCGGTTCTGGAAGACCCCATCTAAGGTGGCGCGATCAAGTGGTAAACGACCTCAACCAACTTGGTGTGCGCAACTGGAGGCCACTGGCTAGGGACCGGCCTAGCTGGCGAGGAATGTTGGTTGAGGCCGTGGTCCACAATGGACTGTCTGCGCCACCTTAAGTAAGTAAGTAAGTAACAGATCCAAGCGGTGTCGGGGCCTGTGACTTACACTCTCAACCACTCCTGTGTGTACGTTGATATTCTGCAGGAATGGTAGGGAACTATAATTTACCGCCAAATCCGAACGGCTAACAGAGAAGCACTTTCTATAACATTATTTACTCTTGGAGGATTTGTTCTTCGCAAGAGGCAGTATCCCGGAAAAAAACTAAGGTGGTGTCAGGGATCGAACCCAGAACCCTCGGCGTGGCAGTCCGACACACTAACCTCTACGCCACGGAGCGGAGGTACTAAAAGCACACTGTATAAATAGCATTATAAGTATTGGGATTTGGGAAGTTCTATTCAAGTACTCGGCACTACTGTACAAGTAGGTAAAGGGTGCATTGAGGTCTAAGATTAAGGCTTGATTAAGCTGAAAGTATTTCGTGGTAGGTAGTTGGATGTTTGAAGATTTGTTCAAATTTATGGAAGTATTGTGTAAATAGTTGAAGAGTACGAAGAGCTTTAAGCACTCTCCTGGAAGACGACTCAATCTGTCAAGCCAACCCTAGGACAATTTCACCTAGACAAGTTGCTGGTTGGTGAGGGTACACTGGGTCTGTTGAAAAGTTGGCTCAGTAAGCGTGTTCAGCGTAGAAATTCTCCAAAAAACATAGAAAATTTAATGCTCTAACGGTTGCCGATAAAATTGCATTGATATGCAATTAATCAAATTGCTCCACCTGTGATTAGATATGAATGTAAAGTGAGATAAAACAAACTTCACAGCCCCAACGGAATGTTGACAACTTCAGCTAGTGAGCTGTGATGGGCTGATCTTAGGCTGGCTTGCTCATCTGATTGTTCATTTTCCTGAAAGCCACTGTGTCCTAGAACCCAGAGCAGATTGACGTTCAGGTTGGAGTCAAGACAATCCAGTTCTTTCTGCTGTACTAAAGTACAATTCCATCAATTCTTAAAAAGAAGTAGCAGTACCCTGTAGTTGTAGGCAAGAATGAAATAGAGTAATGCTTTAACTTTAATACTTTACTTTTGGATTTTCTATACAAATCTTTAATCTTAACGATTAAATGATTCATTTTAAAAGAGAAATGTTCTAGGTTTTGTAGCAAGAATTTTATGAAATCTGTTTGTATTTTCTAAGATGGGCAGTCATTTCCTAGTTTCAATCTTTAAAATATCACTCTTTATGCCAATAAATTTTTTTTTTCTTATTTTGACTTTATTTTAAATCAACTAAAAACAAACCATTGGGCAAAACTTTAATTGGAGGATGGAAAAATGTTACGCATGGGATAAGCTTTTGAAAGTTTTATATTACCGTTGGTTAAGTTTTTTTTTAATCTGCTTTCTGTTTAACACTCAAGTATTTTACCATTGGGAATTAAAGGAAGGTCCTTCATTATCCTCGTTGTGGATTTATGAGCATTGAAGCTTGCGTAACGGCTCCGACAGGCTTTTTCCTCTTCCGTCTTGTGAATATAGTTTTCCATTCATTTGGACTATAAATTGAAATAGCATCTTTTTTTCGCATAAAGTATCTTTTAAAAGCAATATGCTGCTGTGTGCATATAAATTTTACAATCCTTTTCGGAAAATGTTTTTTTTTTTGATAATAACCTCGATTCATCTATCGTACACTCCTATGGGAGGGTATGCGATGAGAAAAAATGTATGTTTTTTAAATAATATAGTCCTTAGTTCTTTCCCCCACAATGTGGAGTATCGTTTTTTCGAAAGGAATAGTCTTTTGAACATATTTTTTGCTGTGTTCAATTGCATGTGTAAAAATGTGATTATCTAAATATTATACATATCCATGAACCCATGAACATGAACATGCTACCGGTTGTGTCAAATGATGGGTGATGGATCCTAATTCTATTGAAATGGCTGAAAATTTTACAGTTGAGACGATTTTAAAACAAGAAAATAAAAAAACGAAAGTATTTTTTAAGATCTTCAAGATTTGGATGGTTAGAAACCTTTTTAAAGATATTTTAGAAAAAAAATATTTGGTTTTAAATTGATCAGGAGTTCAATGATGCGAAAACTAGCTCAGTCCTCAGTAAATAGGGAAATTTGCATTGAACTGCATTATTTACATAATGAATTTGTATTTGTTTAAATATATATGCTTGTTGTCTAATTTAGGGGTTTCCAAGTGCCCTTAATCAATTATACTGTAAATTTAGTCGCATTTTATATTTTTGGAGTAAAAATAGATTTTCTAATTGAAAAAGAGTATTTTCTTTGTTTCCACGTCATTGATTCGATTTCTTTTTTTTTTAATATTGACTGTTTTTTGGTATGGATTGTATGCAGTTTTGGCCAAAACTCTTGGTTCGGCATCAAATGTGCTCAGACATACAAAGTCAAAACTAAGGCCTACACACACAGGCCATGACTCTAGAAGAAAACTAGATCGTCCGACAGGCTCCACTTAGAGAGCTTAATCGGGAAGAACAACAGATGCCATAGATATTTAAAATTTCTTCCGAAGAGTGAAAATATCAACATCAGGATTCACGAGCCGCTTTGGGACTTTTAAAATGGTGAAGCACTGCAGTTGATACTCAGTCAATGCTAATCATGTGGAGAGACTACTTCAACCAATTGCTAAATGTTCAAAGCCAAGATCCCGCTAATCAATTTGGTTGACAAGCAACTGTTGCAGTCGCCCGAAAAAAAAAACAAGTCGCCTGATTCAAAACCTCAAAATGAGCAAAGCAGCTGGCGATCCCGACCTGGCCAAGAAGGAGCATACACCAACTATGCTTCAAAATCTGTTTTGGGAAAGTATGTCAGACGATTGGAATCTCATAGATTTTAAGGCTGTTGACATCAGTGTAAAAAGGGAAGAACTTTTCCGTTTCATATGAAGCTGAACTGATATGTCATATCAGGATATTTTTTCGAGTTAGAGAGCTGGAGTTAAGACAAGGTGAAGCATTGTAATCTACACTGCTATATCTGAGACAAGCAGGCAACAAGGTAGATCTTATATTCAATGCAGCGATCAGTTTAGGGGAGATCTACGTTTGCTTCAAGTCCGATATTGGAGACTTGGTATGGACGAACAACTTCTTTGATGGATTAGAAGTTATCTTTCAAGACCCTCCATTCGGCACCATTTGCGTCTCCGAATATCTTTCCAAACTTTATAAATGGTTTATTGTCTGAGACTTCTTATTCAGTAAATTGTCTTGAAGACAGCTTTTGATATTCGTTTCCAGATTTGCAGTCCTGTTTTGCAGCGTATGATAAGCTCATTTTATCGCGATCTTGGCAGCATTGTCCAATTATCAACCGCGTGGAATGAAAATATTTCAAAAGAATTATCTACCCCATATCCATGAGGAGCACCTACATTGATCAAACCGAAAAGCTTTGCGTTCTAGGGATGTGTTTCACAAACCATCACCTTCTTTGGAACGAACAATATATATATTTGACGTCGCGATATGTCAAGGTTCCCAAATTAGTTTTCCTCATTTGATCTGGCCACAATCTACAAGGCCTACATTTACCCAAAGTTTGAGTATAATTCTAATATCTTGACAGGTGTAATACTTACCGCTAGGAATGCTAATCGAGTTGCCCTCGAGCCTAATTTCGGACATTTTGTTTTGTATAGATACTCATTTCTTAGCCGAACTGCAAGAATGTGGTATGCTTTACCCGGCTTGTTTTTTCCATCTCATTCTGATTTACAAACATTCGAAACAATTTTTAATTGTTATTTACTTTTGTTTCCTATCAAACTTTTAAAAACGTTTGTGCTGTATTAATTCATGATAAGGGTATTAATAACCCCTTGAGTAGGCGCTCATTATAAAATTTAAAATAAATTTCTTAAGTTTTTGGTACATTAAAAATAAATTTAATTTTATCAGAGCACGACACTCAGAACATTGGACGCGAACCATTATTGAAAGCCTAAAACAAAGACTTGGATTACTACTTCATTGACAAAAAAAAAACTCAAAACTAATTAGAAATAAAATTTTAACTCTGTTTAGCCAATTTAATGTTTCGTGTGAACTTTCCTTTAACAAACTCGGGGTGGCTAAATATACTTTCCACTGTAAGATTCACTCTATGTATGTATAAATATCCTCTGAACTCCCTGAAGTTAATTAAATCAATGACTTCTATATACATTTTCTTCTCTGGCAAACGCATAGGCAGCGCACCCTTATTTCCGTTCGTTAATTAAGTTCAATATTTGGCTGACAAGTTTGTGTGATTAACTTCATCTAAGTGCAAAAGCCACTCAACGCTCTGGATTGGTCCGATGATTTCTCGAAACCCAAACCTAGGAAACTAAATTTATATCGAAATTCGAAATTCTAAACGAACATACCGATACCACAAGCTGTGATTTGTAAATTGTGTCGCATCATATGAACAAACTATCTGTCAGTTTGGTATAAGCTTTACACTACTGATTGACAAATGAATATTCTTCTCAAGCGTAAGCGTTAAAAATTTATATACAAAACAGATGCAACGCACAGATCATCTCGGATTGTATAGATAGATGCGGCATCTTTATACAGAAAAAGATACAGATGCATGTCATATAGATAGCCTACTTTTCAATCTCCGTCATCGTCATGCGTTTTGCATTACGTTTACGTTTTTGTTTATGCTTCCAATAAATTCTGATTGATGTTTGTGCGTCATTGAAGTATCCAAATGGCAGGCAGGCGGTGCGGTGGTGCGTCCGTGCGTCCGTGGATGACTCTTTTCGGCTCGCTGGAATATACACAGTTGCATTGACACGACACAACATGTGGATTTGAGGTTGAAATAAATCTCTCAATCATTGTGTCTATCGCTGGAATGAATCTCTCTCTTATTCACATAAGATTCGTCGCTGGTCGGAAAAAATGGGTTGCAGATGTGAGTCTGGATACTTTCGATACCATCTACTGTTTCCTAATGTTTCTAATGAAAATTTCATTTCTTATTTAGACATTAAATTATTGAAAAAAAAATATTCCAAGGAAATGGAATAATCTGAAAGATGTTTGAAATTGTTTAATGTGGATGAGTGCCATGAAGTCTACAACGTCAAAAAATTGAGTTTTTTTCATATTTTTTTTACCGAGTCAACTACCTCATGAGGAATTGTGCTAGGTGAGTGTTTTTGGTTTTGACAAGCTGTTGACATGCTGTCAGTTTTAGGAAATTTTTTGCGACGGAATTTGTTCTTTTTGTTTTTCGTTTCTTTTATGCTGGCTTCTTCCAAAGTTAGGCTTGATGGTGTCAAAATGATGTTTTGATTAGTGCTTTGAAAAGTTCCAAAATGGTTTCAACAGCTTTATGTTTTAATGTGTAAGTTTGTTGAAGATTCATTTCAATTTTGAATGATATGGAAAGATTGGGGGCAAGTCAAAAGATTTATATAATTTGTCGACAACGATAAGCAAGGGGTTATTAGTTATTTGAGCAAAGATAAGATCAACGAAACGTCTTCAATTTATGATGTTTTTAATTTATCGGTATCTATATGTGCACTATGTCGACCTTAAAACCATTATGCACTATCTAGTCGAAAATAAATTTTTAAACTCCTAATTGTTCGATTCGGTACGAAATTAGCCCTTTTTAAAAAAATGTGTTAAAATAAAATTTAACGCCGATTCGTTCCTTTTTAAGTTGAAGCAATTAATATGCCTAAGCAACAATTATTTAAAATTATATTTAATATTACATACTCGTAACACCTTTGAAGCCGCGGCGAATTGTAAGCTATTATTTTTTTTTATCAAGTGTTGCTGCTTTTGTAATTACAAATTCTTGTAACCTTATTATCATAGTGACATGAGCTTGATAAAAAAAATAATAGCTTAAAATTCGCGGCGAATTTTAAGCTTTTATTTTTGTTTTTATCGAGTGTTGTTGCTTTTGTAATTGCAAATTTTTGGAACTTTTATTATCATGATCATGAGACATGAGCTTGATCAACAAAATATATCTCAAAGTTCACGTTCCAAATTCTTGTTACTTTTTTTATCCAGCGAATATATTATGATAATAAAAGTGAGATTGATAAAAAAAAAAGTTTAAAAGAGAAAACGAAAGTGACATACGGCCATAATGGTCTTATGACGCTTTCGAAAGCGTCGTTACGCTATATGCTCGAATATAGCCTTGTGACGCTTTACAAAAGCGTCATATGGCCATATTTCGAATTATGGCCTTATATCACATGGCCTTTTGTCATGGCACCTTCTCTCTCCTATCAATTTTAACCCTTATTTCTGAACTCTATCCAGCAGGTGTAAAAAAGTTTGAGAAGCACCTGCCCGAAGATGGGAGTTATACTCGAGTTTAGGGCGTATAAACGCTTTCTAAATTGTAGCCACATCAGAAGGGGTGAAAAACGTCTTGCATCTACAAAGGAAGCGTAAGCATCTTGCAGCATTCGTCTAGTAGAAAAATTTTAATCCACAGGCACAGAACAAAATGTTCCCGTGCCAGTGAGACAAAGAAGTGCCCGTAGTGTCGAGAATATTGCTGCCGCTGAGGCTTCAGTTGCAGAAAGCCCAAATGTGTCTCTCACACGTCGTTCTCAAGCGTTGGGCATGTATGTGACGTCGTTGTGGCGAATTTTGCGAAAAGATCTTGGGCTTCATCCTTACAAGATTAAATTGACGCAAGAACTGAAGCCGCTTGACCACCAGAAGCGTCGTATGTTCGTGAATTGGGCTGAGCAACAACTTGAAAATGATTTGGATTTTCATCGAAAAATCATCTTCGCTGAGGCTCATTTCTGGCTGAATGGCTTCGCCAATAAACAAAATATGCGGTATTCGTCAGGCAGCAATCTACACGTACTCCATGAGTCATCATTGCATCCCTAAAAAATTACGGTTTGGTGTGGTTTATGGGTCGGCGGCGTCATTGGGCCGTACTTCTTCCGTGATGACCAAGACCGGCACGTTAGGTACTGTGAATGGGGATCGCTACCGTTCAATGATAACCGAATATTTTTGGCCCCAATTGGATGATATGGACTTGGTGGACATGTGGTTCCAACAGGACAGCGCCACAAGCCACACAGCGAATGTCACAATCAATTTATTGGAAACCAAGTTTGGAGAACGAAATGGTCCAGTCGCTTGGCCACCTCGGTCGTGCGATTTGACGCCGTTAGACTATTTCCTGTGGGGGTACGTCAAGTCTATGGTCTATGCCAACAAGCCAGCGACGATTGATGAACTTCGTACGAATATCGAACGTGAAATTGCAGCAGTATCGGCCGATTTATGCTTGAAAACCGTCGAAAATTGGGTTCAGCGTCTGGACTTCTGCAAGCGTGCCCGTGGTGGCCATGCAAAAGAAATCGAGTTCCATACATAATGGCATCGAATGTACTTTCAAGGAATAAAGAAACTTTTGTAGCGCTCCTATTTAAAAACCCGATATTTAATAAAATTTTATGAGCTTTAACATAAATAAAAAAAATGAATTCCATACACTGAAAAAAAAAAGTTATTTGAGTTTCTTAATGTAGCAATATTCATCAGCCACCCTGTATGTGGTCATTCCAACGAAGGTTGTCACTGATACACATACCGAGTACTGATAGCTTTTCGGCCTCTTCGATGCAAGTACCATTCATGGATAATGGCATAGGGGGTATGTTTAGCTTTAACGACAAAAGACAGCATTGTGCTGTATTCATAGACGTATCTTAAACTGCTGCTAAGTTGTGATCAACCAAACCTGGAGTTTAAGCTATTCATAAACGTATTTAGACCAAGGATTAGGACTTAACCTGGGGTTTAACTTTAAAAGTGGCTGATGTAGTGTTTAAGTTACTTTTAAACTACTACTGTGTACTGTCATACAATAATTGAAAAACGCATAGGTAGGTACTTTGTCTGCCAGTAGCAAGTCGATACAAACAAAAATACCTTGGAAATTCTGAAAATACTATTTTAAAATCTCAATAGATGTAGAAACTGAAGGAGATTTTTTAATTCTGGAAGACATAGATTTGTTGTATGAAATTGTGCCACCAGCCAGACAAAAGAAAATTTATAAGGCAGAGTTCAATAGACTCGAGTTAAATGATAAAGATTTTTTTCAACCCGATTCGACAAAGAAACAGCATCATTTGTCATAAATCTGCTAACTTCTGTAATTGCAAAAAACTGGGATAACAGCTTCCACACTTTGTTCAATTCCCATTCACAAGCCAGGAATTTCATTTTTAAGTCTTTTTTTATCATCTATAACATTTTGATGTCTTCTTAACTGATTTATCTAAAATTAAATGAACGATTTCTTATTTATTTTTTGTCAGGCACGGGTGACAAGGACCAAAGGCCCAGAGCCCAGACAAACACAAGACAAAGAGAGACAGACAGAACAGAATAGAGAACAAGATGTTAACAGTAAACAGATCCGTGGTTTATTGTTGTACGGTCCCCATCTTACCACTAACCACGCCTAGTGATGCTTGGTTTCGCTGATCGATCGGGAAGCGATTCTTTATCAATATCATAATTTGAAGTATAATTAGTGTAGTAGATTTCTGCATTAAGCTATTACTAGCTAAACACAGCTAGAAAATTGTTTATGAATAGCAGCTGTGTTTATCTAAAGAATTCAGCTTAACCTGTAGGTTAGTAAATCACAACTTTAGTAAACATCTATGAATAGGGCCCATTGAGTTTTCGACGCATTAAACTCCACACGAGTTCTAATACCCCAGTTAACAATGCTGTTTAAATCGGAGTTTAATGAGCTTATTATACGGTATCGTTGTAATAACACGTCTGAAGGCGAAGGACGTGAATTATCAAACGTATAAGAAAATCTGAGGGTTGAGTCGTCAGCAAAACAGTTTAATGGATTAGAAGTCATAGACAAGAGATCATTTATAAAAATGAGAAAGAGAATCGGAGACAGAACGGAGCCCTGGGGCACACCAGCTTTTTTCTTTGTGGAGATCAGACTTGAAACCGTCTAATACGACTTGTATTGAACGGTCGAGAAGAAAGCTTTTAATCCAACGAATAAGAGTATCATCGAAACCAAATGCACGCACTTTCGATAAAAGAGCTTCATGCCAAACTCTATCAAATGCCTTTGAAATATCAACCGCAATAATTTTGCTTTCGCCAAAGCGATGCAAAGAGTTGTTCCACTGCTCGGTGAGATATGTAATCAGATCACCAGTGAAACTCCCGATCGAGATATTTCTTAAACTGATGATTTATCAGTGTTTCCATGAACTTGGAAAGAAGGGACGTAAGTGCAATTGGTCGAAGGGAGGAGGGGGAGGAGGAGTCACCTTTTTTAGGGACGGGCTGGACAAATGCTGTTTTCCATCTACTTCGAAAGATTCCTGAACGATAGGAGCGATGGAAAAGCTTACGCAGTGGTTTTGCCAGCGATAAAGAACACATCTTTAGAAGTATAGGTGGTATACCATCCGGGTCAGCGGATTTGTGCATTGTTGCTTGCAGGCAACGTAGAACTTGCAGCAAAATGAGCTGCGTGCATATTCGCCTTCTCTAAAGAGTTGACAATTGGTTTATTGTCGACGATGAGCGTTGGAACTGATGATGACGTTTAGTTCTTGACGTTTTTTTTTACAAATGACTATAAGTTTTTACTGCCTTTGGGACATTGCCGAATTTTTTGTCGTAAGTTCTGGTGATGTAAAAATTTCGTTTTTTTGATAACAGAGTTGCACGAGTTTCTGATTTGTTTGTGTTTCTTCCGATTTTCCTCAGTTGGGTTGGCGTTATAGGATCGGAAGCTTACTTCTTTCAACCTGATGGAATTACATCCCAAAAATAAATACATGCATTTTCAACAACAAGTTGTTCCATTGATTGTTGACACGGATTTGTTTCGTAAATATGCGTTCAGACTCTCAAAAACATGTAGAAAAATAAATAATAAAATTGGACTAGAATTCAACATCAGTAGAGGAGGACAACAAGGAGCCCCCATTACTCTGTCACTTTTCTCCGGAGCTTAATAAAAAAGACGGAAACGCACAGCTTTGAAATAAATATTTCTGGTTTGTAGATGTCTCATTATTCGATACACCAGAAGATTGACTTAAAACAAATCTTAGACGAACTTGATATTGAATATAGAAAACATGGACACACATTAATTTTAAACAAAACAAAGACCATAACGAATAATACTCAGCAAGACATCTCATTTAAAAATGTACATCTATCTTGGACAATTGAAATCTTTTCATAATCAAAATAAGAAGAAGTACACGGACGAGCAACGAATAGCTGCAAGCAATTTTCGAACATCAAACAGATTTTAGATGCAAAACCGAAAAGGACACACAAAAATATGCCGGGTATTTGGTAGATATAAGGTGCACCAAAAAGCTAGAGCATGTAGGTAGGTTGGGTAGACACAAGACAAAAATCGTATAGGTGGGGGGGGGGGGGTTATTCCCTCATTTAGCCGGGAGGAGCGTTTTTCTAAAAAATTTACTTAAATTGGAAAAAAAAAATAATACAAAATAACGGTAGCTCCTTTAATGCTAAGCTGTACCTTTTTAAAGCCAGAAACCATTGCGTTTTTAAATAAAGTTCTTTTAGGGAACCGTTTTCAAAATATTAACTTTCAAACTCAAAATTTTGAATTTTTTTTTTTTTTTAATTTTTTTTTAAAGTTTTCAGTAATTAAGTACACACTATTTTTGCTGTCGAAATTCAAAGCTCTTATTAGTTCTTAGCCCAACACTGAAAACCGTATGGCTCTTCTTTTTGAAAAGTTTTTACAAATAACTTTTTTGAAAAAAAAAACTGGTCCAACGATTTTCAGTATTTTCTTTTCCTAGATAGATATTAAGCAATGAAATATAACTACATACATACTAAGTTTGTCCAAGAAAACTCTTAAGCTCTTACAAAAATTAAAGATTTTGTATGCGACCCAGTCGTGCATTTTATTCCCATCAAGCGATTTTTGCTATCAAGTTCTATCCCACTTCTGACTAACACTTACACATTTATGCTCAGGAAATGCAGATCTCTGTTTATGTCTGCAGTTTTTTTTTGTAGATTGAACAACTACAATAAAACTGCAACCGGGAATTTAGTCACTACCGAATTGTTTTCGAAATCTAGTTATTTTCACTTGAAAATGAAACTGCTGACTGATTGAAATATATTACCTCAGGATGACGACTTCACATTTATTCACAAATTTTCTTCGAAGCACCAAGAAGTTCTTTGTTTAAAAAAAATCACATTCTCTGTGAATTTTGTAACAGATAGCGAATAAATTCCGGTTGTAAAAAAAGCACAAAGATAAAGGCCAAGATAAAACACCAAATTGTTCATCAAAAAACACACAACAATACATTTCTGAAGTAACATGGTTTTGAATCACAACTATGAGGAGGTTACTCATCGATAACTTGTTGCATTTCCTGAAATCGATTAACGCGACCATGTTTTGCAATATATTTGCACTTCATCGATAATCTGGATTTAATCACTGATCCTTATATACACTCTAAGGATACCTTACTCTAGCTGAATAAATTAATTCCTCACAAGGCTATAATGCTGTACAACATTGCGGATGTGCATGTCGTCAATGATGATGAGGATGATAGTGATTTAATTATTTTTTTTATTTTCCAAAACCCCCTACACTCAACCTTTAAAAAATATAATCATCCTCACTCCGCTTTCAAGCTAGTTTCAGTTACGATAGCTGATGATAAGGTTGGTTGATATTGAAGATAGCAACAACTTGACGACGACGCCATAACGAAGCCAACTATGGGGATGATGTTGATGATTATGCGCCGCGTGTCCGCTTTTAAAATAAAAAAAAAATCACTGCATCACTCTCGAGAGTAGAAGCAATCCGCGAAAACATAAAATCTGTGAACTGTCGTCTTTCATTAAAACGAGGCTATGCGGGGATGGACTAGGAAGCATCTGCAAAAAAAAACATGTCTTTCAATTACCTAAGATTTGCAGTCAGATTGGTTTCAATGATATGACACGATTTTGTAGTTTGCCTCATGCACTTTATTCGTCAGAAAAAGCACGGATGGCATGTACACCGAGATCCGAGAGTTTTACGGATATATATGTATGTATGTATGGGAAGGAAAGTGGCACACTCGTGGGCGAGCTAATTATGAATCTTTGCGACGTAATTTTACCTAATTTGAGCGCGGACGAGTTGTAAAGAGACGCTAATTAAAGAGCATTTTAGATTAGGGGTCTGGGTTCAGGGATCCGACACTGGCACTGGGACGCTTTAAGAGATATGGAAATGCAATTTAGAAATTATAAGGTATTTGATACGCTTGAAAAAAGTTTGCCTTTTTCTAAAAGCAGATTTTAACAAAAAGGAAACCAAGGTAGGTTTTGGAAAAATTGAAAAAAACTTTACATAGGAATGTTTCCCAAAAATGATTTATGAGCTGAGCATTGTTTCAAACATAACTCTCTAAAAATTCGGGTTGTGTTTTTCTAAGATTTTTAAAGGCCGCTTAAAAAGACAGGTTCAAAAGGAAAATATTTTGTTAGAGTAAAATAGTTTTCTGCTACAGATGTTATGTCTGCAAGACAGTGTACATTTTGGAAATACATACCACCGCAAATTTGAGGTATACTTGGAGGTTTGGAAAACGACACCAGAAATTTTCATCGTATCTACTAGCATCCCCATAAAGCAAAACTAGAGAACTAGACTAGTAACAGCATAATAAAATAAATTAATTTTTGGTGCAACAACTTCAAACAGGCCGGGGGCCGGGGCAAGTGAACAACACTCTCAATTATTTGTATGTGTGCGTTGATATTCTAAAAATTTTTATTTAGCCAGCTGCGTTCCACCCCTTAAACATTTCCCCGTAACACTCGTCTTGTTAGGAACGCTCATCAGTTTACACTTGAGCCCAATTTCGGACGTACCGTGAAATATAGGGATTCTTTCTTTGACCGTACAACACGAATGTGGAATTAATTGCCTGGCACAATTGTCCCTCGTCATTTTGATCTTCAAACATTAAAGACCAATGTTCATCGACACCTTCTTCCACTTCCTCCTTAATTTCCTATCGCTCGCGCTGTGATTAATCATTAAAAGGGCTATAACAAACCCCTTGAGCGCGTGCCGTATAAAAAAAAAAAAATTTTAAGTTCAACTCTCATTTTGGTACATGAAAAGCATCATCAAAGCTGGTCCGATGTTTTTTTTTTTTTTTTTTTTTTAAGGAATTATTTAATAAAAATATTCAAATATTGGTCTTTTACAAAACTAAAAACAAGGACTCTTATCCCAATTTGTGAAAAAAAAAATTGTTAAAATACTAAATTTAATGTCAATTAAATGTTTAGTTTTTGTTTACGGTCTAATTATGTGCTCGAATAAAAAAACATTTAAAACGTCCCAAGAACCCCCATCTATAAGAGAAGTCCATACTTATGTTTACCCAAATTAAGATCCAAACTCAATAACATAATTAACCGCAAACAAAGAAAAAAGAACATAGTCTATTATGCGCAGCAAGGACTATATAGATACTAATTAAAACTTTTTAAACAACAACACACTTAATATTAAATAAAATGTTTCCAAATATTCACAGACAGACAGTTGTTGGTGGGAGGAAGAAAAGCATGCCATTGCATTTTGAATTTTAAAAATAGCATTTAAGCCTTTGCTGATGGCGACCGAGGCCATCTTATTCTGCAAACACCAACACCAACCCCAACCGGCCTCCTAACCAACACCCACTTCCTTCAAGCTATTTCAACAAACAAAAGATACAAATTTACAGTTGCAGCTTCGCTTTATTTTTGCATTTGTTCCGAATAATGTATCAATTTTTCATTCGAGAAAATCCTCCCTGAGACAACGGAGAAAAAGGATGCAAATTATCCCCACCCCCTCCTACGAATTTTGGAAGGCAGAGTCCAAAAAAAAAAAGAAAACAAATAACCAGTGGGATGTGATACGGCCTTCTCCGGGAGAAGGAGATTTATTGAAATCGGAATTTTATGCCCTTGTTGGCCGTCGCCGTTGGCGGCATGAGTATAGAGTATAGTACAAACGGCCAAAACACAGAACATTCAGTTAGACAACCACACCAACCATTGTTGTGTGAAAAGCAAATTTAGTTTGTATGTGCATTTTTTTTTTTTTTTTTTTTGGCAATTTAGCGATAATGTGACTGTCATGGGATTAGCATTCAAAAAATACTACCGCGGCAACTTAATGCCCCTTCCGGACACCCAAAGCAGACAAATCTCCATTTTTATTTTTTCATTAAATGTCGCCATAACTGCGACTTGGTTGCCGCCATTTGGCTTGTTGTGGGTTTGTACCTAATTTTTAGCTGTTGACATATTGTAGGATGTACGAGTACATTATGTGAGTTTGGTTAAATTTATCTTTTAGAAAAGACAAGTGCACTGAACTCAAGTTACAAGCTATAGCAGGCAGTTAAAAAAAAGGACTAAGAATTTTTATTTAACAAGCTATACGAAAATAAATGTCAACTTAATGTTGACGTAATACTTGTAAGGGAAACACAGAAGAATGAGAAACAAAACTGTCAGCATGTTCACTAGAAAAAAAAGAAGAGTTTTGAAGGATCCTCGAAAAAAGTTTGCAGACTTTTTGGTCCCATCATGTCACAGTAAAATAGGACGTACACTTACCGAACAAACATGTTAGATAGTGATGCACACTCGTGAGAATTCCATTTTTTTTTTCTACAAAATATTTTATTTTTGGCGGTTGAATAAAGTTTTGTAATGATGTTAAATGCTGTCGAGAGAGGTTTTAATAAAAAATTAAAAACTCTATATATATTTTTTTAACCGAGGAATAACTTACGAGAGTGTACTTTTAAAAATATATTTGACATCTACAACTTTGTGAATAAAATGTAAAACCATTATGGGATTACAAAGTTTTTGATTAAGGACAACTAAAACTAATGAGAGAAGAAATTGTAGATTCCATATGAATTGGTAGCATCTTAGTTAAAAAGTTAACACATTCAATCCTATATTAGGTAGGAGCTCTTTTTCGTGCCGCAGTTAGGGGGTTTGGATGCACCAATATGGTTAAACACGGGGATTTTGAACTGCACAAGTACACCAATAGCTGACTTTATCCTTCTCAATAATGAGTGTTATGAACAAACATAACTCAGAAAGTCTGCTGCCTACCAGTGTGAAAGATTGCCGTAAATACCAAAGTGAAATCCTGCCAGAGCGAAAATTTAAATTGGAACCCTTTAGCAAAATCTGCAACAAAAAAAAACATAGGACTACTATCACTGCTAAGCAGAACCCAGGAAATACACCGGGAAAGACTTATACTTCAAAGGCCAACCCTTTAAGATAGGACTAAGTCCAAAGATCCACTCTGATAAGACCACTGCTTATGCATTTTCATGTGTCCTATTCTATTAGGCTCTTTCGGTGTCGTCGGTGAAAAAAACAACAAAAATGGTCTGCCCCATCTTTATAAATTATCTCTTCTCTTACCAATGAATTGTTTTGCTGGCGACGGTATATTCTCGGTTTTTCCTAATCGCTTCCAGATTGACAAACCTGTTAATAAATTAATTATCAAATCATGTGTAGTTTAATGCTTGAAGGAATCGATCCTTTCTATACTCTGTTCAACATAAATTGGCAGTATCCCTCTTATGGGGAAGCTTTTTTAAGTTAAGTAGGGTGCCATATTTTAGCACCATACCAAATTCAAAGAAACCCCCAATAAAAAGTGTTTACCCGCAAGAGAATTTCCGCACACATATGAGTGTGCACTGATTGGCTATGGCCTATTTCTGCTGCTTTTCGACCCTCATTAAATTGATGTGGTGCACTCACAGTTACCAGTGTCTGTTTGGTAACTCATTCAATTTTTTTTCCTTGGGTTTCTGATGCGGAGCTTTTGGTAAGAGCTTTGAAAAAAAAAGTTCTTAGTGATGAGTGTTGTCGTTTAGATTTTGTTTTAATCCTTGGCATTTCTTTTAATGTGTGCGAAATTCGTTAAAATGTAGTTACAAAATTTTAAGCTGTTTTCGAGTAAAAAGTGTATGGTGCAATTCGTGTGTTTTTAGTTTTATGCTATTTGTATTTTTAAGTCACGTAGTTCGTAAAAGATATTTATAAAAAAATGAAAATTTCCATCTAAGGAAAAGGTCGGAGTACAGTACAGGGTACATACCCTTCTTTCAGATTTTTGTTGACTTGAAATGCTTACTGCAGAAACACTCAATTCATTTTAAATATGCTCTATGGAAATATATTATGTATGCATATATATACAGGGTGAACGGTATAAGATACACCAAAAACTAGAGCGAGTAGGTTCGATTAAGACAAGAAAAAAATCGTATGGGAGGGGTCTATTCTCTTCCGTTTATCCGGGAGGTGCAATTTTATATAAAAAAATTAGAGAAATTGGCAAAAAATATATATTAAAAAAAAACTGTAATTTTTACCATGCCATATCTTTTTGTAAAGCCAGAAATCTCTTCTTTTTTTTTTTTTTTTTTTTTAATAAAGTTAATTTAGAAAACCGTTTTAGAAAAAATTATTTTCAAACTCAAAATTTTGAAAAAAAAAATTTTCAAACTAATAATTTTATTCAAAATTTAACTTCATTAAGTACTATTTTTGCTGTCAAAATTTAATGCTCTTATTAGATCTTAGTCAAACACTAAAAAACGTATGGCTCTTGAACTTTTTTTTGTCAAGCTATTCAAAAATAACCGAACCTACTTCTAATGGTTATATGTTTATCGGCCACCGGATTTTTAGAATGTAGCGCAGACAACAATTAACAAAGGTTTTGAGTTTGCTCGACATGTTGGCAGAACATTTCCATGTTTCAGAAGCGTATAACAGTAGCAACATTTTGCTGAATTTTCACACAAGAAAAGGAATTCCAAATGCTTTGTTTGTTCGATTCTTGTCATCTTCATTCCGCCGATAGCCAACAAGAATAGAATTGGTGACAAGACATCTCCTTGTCTTACTCCTTGACAAACATCGAAAATTGGTAAGCTGTCCATTGTGCAAAACGAAACACCTTGTAGGACTTTTTTTTAACACCTACGATATTCTTAGCTCTCGAAATATGCATTCACGATTTACACGATCTTACACCTTCTCGAAATCTACAAACATGATATGGAAATAGCCAGTTGCATTCTCTATTCCTCTTGAAATTTACTTCTTATTTCAAACGTACTGTTATGTATGTGCCCTTTTTTAGCCGCACGATATGAATGTAGAATGCTGCTCATTGTTTCAACTCATTAAGATATACAGACATTCTGAACCAATATCTTCTACCCAATCTTCCTAAACGCGCTCGTACTGTGTTAATTAACGATAAGGGTTTTAATAACCTTTGAGTGCGAGCTCATTATGCTAAGAAGCGATTTTAATTCGCCACCGCACTCGTTTTGATTTGTATCTTTCAATTTTTTCCCGTGACGATATCTAAGATGTTTAGATAAAATAGAAATATAAGATCGTTCCATCCCTTTGGAAGTCCTCAAAGACAACATTTGATCCCGCACTAAAAAAAATTGTATGAACTTGAAACTCCTCCTGTCAATAAATTAACCAGAAATGTTTTTTTTTTAAATGGTAATTTTCGAGTGTTTTATTTATTTTTTAAATTCATGCGTCCGCCGCCACGTGCTACCCTGTACTAGGTAGGCACTTAGAATTTAAAAAAGAATTCAAACATAAATTAGAAAAAAAAATTCGACGAATCTCTTGGTTCAACAATAATTTTAATGAAACTTTTCTTATCTTCTTAAACGACCTACTTTTTAGCCCCGCTCTTAACCTTTAGGTCTCTACCAAGATCAAATAAAAAAAAAACATCACTCACAAGCTTACTGCGTATCTCATAGATATATATTTTTCAAGATTCAATAGAAAAAGATTACATTCCCACTTATTAAATCTTTTTTTTAAAACTACTTGAGAACATTGATAATTTAAATTAACAAGCAAATAATACATAAATCGTCTTGAAAAACTGTTTTTAGCAACAACAAAAAAATAAAAATAAATACCTATCTCAAGCTGCTGCAAGAAATTTTTTTTATATTTTGGAAGGTTATTCATAGTTTAACGTTTAGATGAATGACAGCTGGCCTTGGATAGTGCGTACTTAAGAATCTGCTTCCGTTAGAAAGTCAATTCAAATATATTTATGCTAAGAGGGCATCTTAAAACATTTTCAAGTCATTCAAGGAAACACACAAAACAAACAATTTTGAGAGTTGCAAATACTCTTGCGAAGGTACTATCACCTTGTTTTAGAAAAGTTATTCCCAATATGCATATCATTTTCGATGAGAGATACATATTTATCTTTTCGCCTCCCCCGCACAAGTTTGGAGAAAACTCGAGGAAAAAGAAACTCTTCGGAGTCCTCGGAGGGCTGTTATTGTGGTTTTTAATTTATTGTTTGCATATTTTTAACTTTTATTAGGATTTAAAAGAGGGGTTATCTCAGCATGCTGTAGGTCGGTCGGTGTGCATAAATATCACGACTTGGTGCGGGATTCTTGCCAAGATAGAGAACGTATATTTCTTTCCAAGGGAAGTTTGTTGTTCTGATTCTATGGTTTTCAGTAGGAACCGCACAATGCACAATATCCTCGTAAGTACCCTCGCAATCGCAGTTTATTAGCTTTGGCTTTTTTCTTTGTGTGTTCCTCAATCGGTTTTGCATACTTCTAACCTAGATAGTTTATCCTTAACCATTGTTTGGCGGAGGGTTTGTTCTTGGAAGGAGTTTGAAATTTCGAAAAACTTCGTAGGGTGAGCCAATAAAGATAAGTAGGTATGTTGATTTTTAGATATAAATAAAAATATATGCGGCTATAGTTTGTCTTGTATTTAATTTAATTCATTTAATGTTTTCGAAACTTCATTAAAATAAGAGAAATGACAAATTCAGGCCATATATGTCTGAATTTGTCTTTATCGGCGGAGTTCCTTACAAGACGTAACCAAAAAATAAACATTTTAGCGAAAGAAATCTTTAAGACTTTCCTAAACATGAAATACAATACGGGTAGACCAATGCAGCGGTATACTTCTGTACTGAAATTAAATTTTATGAAAATAGTTACAGGCGTTTCTAAGCATGCTTAATAGACTGGACTATAGTCTGATTTATTTGGCTCAGTACAAGTCCGAGGAGTTTAGGAAATTTGCGTCCAAGTAGGGAACAACAACAAAAAAAAACCGCTGTCCTAAACAAATAGGCTGCATCACTTTTCAAATCGATTGGTGGATTAGAACTGAGCTTTACAAATAATTAAAAATATTTATTTAAACTATCTTAATAGAATACAATACAACACAAATGTTTAGTTTGTAAAATTGGTACAGTCATCCCATTTTTATGCCACGTAGAATATGGGAGGTGCCGGTGAAAAAAGTTTTGACTGCCACAAGTGGAAATCCGAAATAAAACGAATGTAGTGGAGTCAAACAAACAGGTGAAACCTTGAATGATTGGTAAATCCGCCTTTAGAAATACATACCCAGTAAATGAGATGAGATGGTGAAGGCTTCAAAAAGATTTAATTCTTCGGCAGGTGTCAACAGGCAAGAACTAAGCCATAGAGGTCTGTGTTTCGGACTGTCCCGCTTAATTTCTAATCTAAATATCTACTATGTTTTCGCTCATTTGTTTTTTCTGCAATCCTTTTTGTTTGTCGTGAAGGGGTCATTTAAGGAAGAAGCAATAGGTTTTCGTTGTAAGGCGGGCGCTTCATCACTGTCCGTATGATTCCCTATTCAAGAATAGCATGAAGATACCTATGGCATTAGTTCAAGGAGAGGAATATGTGGTGATCGACTTAACCCAGTGGTTATAAAAAGTCATCCATAAGATTTCCATATAACCTGTTATGTAAGTGGGAAAGGTAAGGTTGTCTAAGTTTTTTGAAACATGGCAGCGAAGTCAGGAGAAAAGATTGAATTTTGCTTCAAGAGAAGGGACATTTAGGTGCTAACAACATTTTTCTTTACTTCTTATTTAATATCTCTTCCTCTTCTCTATTATTACTATTCTTTTTTCCTTATTTCCATAATTTTGATTCAAGAATCTTTTAAAAATGTTTAAGTTTAGAAATTATTATTATTATTATTATTTCTTTTAAATACTGTGCATAGCCACAATTTCCGTTTATGTTAACCTTATTCACTAAGTATTATTTCAAAAAAATGTAAATTTTAAAATACTTATGTTACTAATAAAAATAAACACAAAAAAATACAAAAAAAATTATTTTTGCTCTGTAATTCAAAATTTTAGTGTGAATCCGTTGGTAAGTTCAATGATTTATTGATAAAGCTTATTTTCAGAATGCTGTAGCTGGATGCTTTTTCGATGTTTTTCTAAGACTATTAAAGTTATACCTACGACAAGAGAAACTTACCATAGTTTTCAAGTCTTTGTTTAAAAAATAGAAACAAGTTGTCTGTCATTACTGATTAAGTACCCACCTGAAAAAGAAAAGGATGAATTTGTTAGAAGAGTTTATTAAGTAGACAAATATACTAAATATGAAAAGAGCACTATGTGTCCCTTTGTATAAGAATGATAACTGATCATGATCATATAAGCACAAATACCATGTATATTTTAAAATTCAGATATATAATGATCAATTTTTAAAACCTTGAAAAAAACCGATTAACATAATATTAAAAAACCTGATTATCTATTTCAGACCCGCTATTGATCTTGAGTCGGGGATAAATTTCCCCGGCCATGGCCAGCTTCATGGTATACTTGTTAAGCTATACTCTGCTTTAGAATGTCATTATCAAACACTCATTTGCTCCGTGGAACTTGATTCTAAATTAGATTTAAAAACTTACTAAACCTTTTAGTTTTCAGACATGAAGTGAGAAGGTTGGATCTGATTATATAGGAGACTAAGAGGAAGTATATATACACTGAGTTACAAAAAAAGTGGCGCACCCTGAAATTTTGCAATATTTAAAAGTAATTTAAAAAAGAACGGTTTTTTTTAACACAGTTATGTTTAATGACCTAAAATAAAAGAAATTCATCTAAGAAAAAAAAAAAAGTTGGAAATTTGGAAATAAGACACAAATTTAAGAATATGTACAAAATTTCATAAATTAAACTTAAACACTTTTATTTTTATTTTATTTTTTCTATGAGTTTGCGTTCTTTTAATATTGAGTATTGCCTCCCCGAACATCTAGCAAAGCTTTAATTCGCCTAGGCATACCTTGGATAAGGTTAGCTACAATGGTGTCGTCCAAATTTTGCCATTCCTCGATCAGAGCAGATCTCAGCCCACTGAGTGTCTCTGGAAGGGCAGGTCGCCTTCTTATCATTTTTCCCAGCGTGTCCCAGACGTGTTCGATGGGATTCATGTCCGGGCTCATCGCAGGCCAAGCCATTACCTCTATTTCCTCTTCTTGCAGGTAGTCGGTAATGCACCTAGCAACGTGTGGTCTAGCATTGTCGTGCATCAACAAAAAGTTATTACCAATTAATGGTGCAAATGGAACCACGTATTCCTTCAGAATGTTGTTCAGGTAATAACTTGAGTTTACGGATCCTTCGACGATGCACAACTCGGTTTTCCCGTGCATAGAAATTCCTGCCCACACCATGACTGAACCTCCCCAGAAATTTTCCCGCTGGGCAACTGTTGCCGATGAGAATCTTTCACCTGTTCGTCTCCACACTCTGCTACGTCCATCTGGTGAGCGCAGACAAAACCTTGACTCGTCATTGAAAAGAACTCTACTCCAGTCGGCCTCGGTCCAATCTTGGTGAAGGCGAGCAAATTCCATCCGACGTTGCTTGTGCTGTACCGTGAGTCTCGGCACGCGAGCAGGTCTTCTTGCCCTCAGGCCACTTTCAACTAATCGCCGCCTCACCGTTTGTGCATTCACATCTGTCCCTCTCACTGATCGAAGTCTGTGAGCCAGCTCAACTGCTGTTTGGTGACGATCTCGAAGGCTTTGCAGCACCAAAAATCGGTCATCCCTGGCAGATGTTGCTCTCCGTCGACCTGAGCCTTGACGACGGGTGTAGGAATTGGTGTCCCTGTACCTTTTAATGCTTCTTCTTAGCGTTGATTCCGGTTCCCCAATCGCAATAGCGGCATACCGTACACTTCGTCCATCCTCAACCAAAGCCAGCGCCCTGGCGACTTCTTCTGCCTTTATTTGCATTTTTTTCACAAAAATTACTAAAAAACTAACAAACAAACAAATTAAAATAAACTCATAACAATAAACTCATTAAAACATTTACGGAATCACGGAAAAGCCAAAATTGGTAAAACTTGCGTCTTGTATGAAAAGCGATTAACATGTGGTTTTCCTCTATATTATGCACGTATCACAAGGAAAATAAAAAGAAATCGTGCAAAAAAGCACACACATATTCCGTTAAACTGAAAAAAATAAAGCTCTGCAAAAACATAGCGGCATATTATCAAAATGATAACAACACATCAAAAAGTTTGACTGCGCCACTTTTTTTGTAACTCAGTGTAAATGCATTTGTCAACAAGAATCGATCAACACGAGACCCAATGGTGATCTGATGGCGTATCTCACCGAATAGTGGAACAAATCTTTGAATCGCTTTGGCGAAAGCAATATTATTGCGCTTGATATTTCAAAGGCATTTGATAGAGTTTGGCATGAAGCTCTTTTATCGAAAATGCATGCATTTGGTATCTCTTAATTGTTAGACTAGAAGCTATCTTCTGGACCGTTCAACACAAGTTGTATTAGACGGTTTCAAGTCTGACATCGACAAAATAAACGCTGGTGTGCCCCAGGGCTCTGTTCTGTCTCCGATTCTCTTTCTCATTTGTATTAATGATCTCTTGTCTGTGACTTCTAATCCATTAAACTATTTTGTTGACGACTCGACACCTCCTTTCCCTTCCTCCCTTTAGCACGTGTGCCGTATACCAACAAAAAGAAAGGAATTGTGGAGCACCAAATGTATTGTGCACTAAGGAAACACTTAGGTAGCACCTGACATTCGAATAATCATTTTGGTGTGTATATCTGGACATATACCTGGCTGGAATGACATATTTGCTTGTGAATGTTTTTACTTTGCTAAGAATCAGGCCAGATAATTTTTGAGTAACTGTCAGTTACTGAAAGAATAGAAAGAAGTTTAATAAGCCTTCACATAAGATGTTGCTTATAAAGCCTATTTATCAATTAGATCTTTTTCATATTCGTTCAACGGTCCATCAAGTTACTAAACAGCAGTCTGAAATTCCACAGGGCGGCCATTTAGGCTCTTTTCTATTTTTTACTTGCGATTATAGGTACTATAAGGCAATTTATGCATTCGTCGAAAAAAAGTTTTACTTGCGATTATAGGTATGTACTCGTATGTACCTACTATAAGGCAAGTTATGCATTCGTCGAGAAAAAAAGTTTTGAGATAACAATCAAACATGACATTACGATGATAGCGAAGACGATAAAAGATTGTCTACAAATTCTGTCCCTCTGTAGGTCTGTCTGTATGAATAGACACCTACACACCTACAGCCCAAACGGGTGGGCCGAATAGCTTCAAACTTGGTATATAGAGTTTTTTTAGGTGTTGCACAGAGGGGAAATTGATTTTTTTTAGCTCAAAAAATAACGGTACCTGCCACATAACCGTTACGGTTAAGCCCATTGTTCTCGAAAATTGCTCTTGATTTTGATTTAAAAAAATCAGTGTAGCTTTTAAGGTACGACCAATCATATGGCTGAAAAAAAAGTTTTAAAATATGTCTAAGAACGGTACTTTTTTTTTTGCTTTCGACTATCTCGAAAACGACTTAACCGATTCTTTCGAAATTTCACACATATATAGGTATAGGTAGCTCAATTTGTACTGCATTCCAATATTTTTCAAAAATTATTTTTTTGTATTTTTAAAAGCATTTTTAAGTAAGAAATTTAAATATTTAATATTTTGAAAAATGTTTTTTTTTTAATTTTTTTCTAAAAATTGTAAATGAATGTATTTGTTGAATACCTTGGCAAGAAATTTTTTTTTTCAAAAACCGCTCCACAGATTTTTATGAATTTGTTCTCATAAATTCAAATTTATCCAAGAAATAAAATGGTGTACTTTTTTTCAGCTCAAATTAATATGAAAGTTTTTAAAACTTTTGCTAGTATTCTTGACATTTAAATTCTGCAATGTGATTGTTACATGGAGGTTCCTTGTAGTGCGTAGAAAATGCATCTGATCTTGTTGTCTATTTGAAGGTAAGCTGCTGGAATTGTATTCAGTAGGTAAACTAATTCCCTTTCATATCAAATATTTATTTATGTTTATTTGTTCGACCTATTCTTTAATATGCTTCTCAGGTTTGCTCACCCTATTACGACTTATATTGTAGTATGGTTTGGTTGAGATGACTTGAACTGAAAAATCCTTACCAGCTCCCCAAATTGATCAAAAGTCTTGCTGATTTTATTGCCAATTCTTGTGAACCAACGCTCTTATTTAAGTTATGTTTGTATTTTATAGATTTCAGTATTTTTCAAAGACAATTTAGAAATGCACGGAACTTTGACCAATGAATAAGCTAGTCTTTAGCTGTGTGTAATATAAAATTAAAGCAAAACAGTATTTCGATTAAGGACAAAACGAAAGCAAAAGCCAACATAGTACCGAACTAATACTTTTATTAGAAAGTCGGCTTCAATATTTTACAAAGTTTCTTCTTTTTTGTTCTTTTAAGGAACTTCAAAACTATGAAACAAAATAAATTTCTTCATCTATTGGATCGCTTAAGATATAGCTTCAGGCAAATTATGTGTGTGTGTGTGTGTGTGTGTGTGTGTGTGTGTGTGTGTGTACCTCTACCTACTCATCATATATCTACTTTTTACGGTGTTGTCCTTTCAAAAGTCTATAAGACTGTTCAATCACAAGTTTATTTAACAAGATTTTGTCCAAAAAAGGACAATGTTTGTTTTTTTTTCTTTGAAGGTATATTATGCCCTAAGGCTACATGGACACTAAACAACAATCTAAATTTTCCTATCTTTAAAAGCCAGTATCTAAATCAAACTTCTCTACCGCATGTGTCCTTTTAAAGTGTACACAGAAAGGACACACACCCACTTGAATATAGTAGGTATGACTATATTAGTTTTCCCCAAAACATTCTCGTCCATATTCAACCTGTTGCCTTTGTAAATAGTCCGTCAGCAATTCCAAGGAACATTATTTCAATCTCATTTGCAATCTGCTTACACACAATGTCAATATAACATGCTTTTCTCAAGGCTGCCTTAAGGCCCTTAAATTGATCTCCGCATTCAACACAACAAACAATATACACTCATATTAACAACGGGGAAAAAACACATACAAATAAACAAAACAATGAACAACAGACAGGAAAAATAATACAAAATGTCAATTTAATCTTCTTTTCTCGAGTTTCTCGAGACACAAATAAAAATCGAAAATAAATAAAAATCTCAAAAGTCAACATCAAAACACACATTAAAAAAAAAAAAAAAAAAAAGGAAAACAAAATATTTAGTATCTGTGTAATTCGCGTCTACACTGCCACTGCAGTATTCGGTGGTAGGACACAATGAAGAGTAGGTATAAGAAAATCGATTTCATTCAACAAAAATTTGTTACGATTTCCCATTTGAATTATTGATTGGCAGGGAAGTATGTAGCAATGGCAACACAAAGCGCCATCTACATCAGCATCCTTCTTCATTTTTTTTTTTTTTTTTTCAATAATATTGATATCCGTATGGTTTTTTTTTTTTTTTTTTATTTTTTGATCAACTTCCCACACCTCAGATACTTTTTCAGCTCCACCCTAGCTGAGGAGCTACAATAAACCATTTTGTATCGGTAGAGGTATGTGTACATTATTGAAAGGATACACACATTTTGACGCATTGTGGTTTTTTAGAATTCTTACAATATAAATACCTACCGACACCGAGGGATCTGCGACCAACAGAATATCTTTCCTGCTTAATTATTCATTGTTTATTTTATTAATAAAGGAAAATATTTTGACCATTAGCGAGAGTCCGAGAGTGTCCTAAGACTCCCCCTTACCAAGGTGTTCTTCAAATTCAAACCCCCGCCGCCACGCCCGCCATGCCACCAAGAGGTGAGTAAACGTGAAGCAATAAATAAAATTATACTAAGAAGAACGAAATAAAAAAATATTATGAATATTTGCGTCATGCAATGGTCAGCAGTTATAGACGGGTGGGTGGTGAGATTTCGCTAAAATATTTATCACGAAATCATGTTTAAAGTAAGCACTCTATAAATAACTCGAAAAAAGTACAGATAAAGTTTATTTAACCCGCAAGCGATGAATTTTATTTCTAGAATTTCTTTCATTGTTTTTCTTTGTAAAGTTGGAATTTTAGTATATTGTTTTTTTTTTTTATTTATTTTCTTCACTTCTTGTGAAATGGAAAATTTTTAGATGCGTTCCACATTTTGTTTGTAACAAAAAAATGATACATGCATACGTTCCACATTCCTTGTCTTTGATGGCTGTGTAAGAACAATAGCAAAAACGAAGAATACATACATACATATTTTACAGCTATTATTTTGACAGAATAATCTGATATCTGATTTGAGATGTTAACACCTTTTTTCACACCTGGAAAACTTCATTCCGCAATTTAAAATATGATTGGGAAAATTGTGGAAAGTATTCAATCGAATATGTTCCCGCTCGTGAAAACTCAAATCTGATTTACAGTCCACAACAATTATATCAAAATCTATATATATAAAAGAGATTGTCGTACGGTTGTTCGTTTATAACTCGAGAACAGATTATTCAATTTTGACGATTTAGGGCTTGATGAATAAGTATTCGCCCAAGGATCGACATAGGATAAGAAAATATAAGAAATTTTTCTATGCATTTTTAGTGCATTATGTAAAATAATTGTAGGGTCATCTGAGGATGTCTACAAAGGTTTATGTGTAGTTTGGTCAAAATTTTATAAAGTTTAGTAATTTGACAGAAATGCAATTTTAGTGCATTTTGTCGAAAATCTCAAAAGTTGTCAGCCATTTTAATGTAACGTTTTAGCCTATAAAAAATAATTCCCAATGGGGGTAATTTTCCAAAAAACAGAAAAAAAATATTAAAAAAAAACGCTAAAAATGCTTTTGGTAAGCTAGAAATCTATTATTTCAGGTTTTATCTCATTTTTTCTCATTAAATAGGTTTTTTATAAAGCACAAACGCTCAAGATGGTACCCCGTGGCGTAGTCGTTAGTGTGTCGGACAGTCAAACCGAAAGTTCTGGGTTCGATCCCTGACAACTCCACCTAAGTTCTTTTCCGGGGTACTGCCTCTTCCGAGGAAGTGACAAATCCTTCAAGAGCAATTGATGTCATGGAAAGTGCTTCTTGTTAGCCTTTCGGATTTGATTGTAAATAGTAGTTCCCTTCCATTCCTGCAGAATATCAACGCTTGGGTTCAAATGGAAACTGATGAGCATTCCAAACAAGATGAGTGTTACGGGGGAATTCTTTAAAGGGTGAAACGCAGTTGGCTACCTCAAAAGCATTTTTTGTAGATGAAGCGGTAAAATAAAGCAAGACAAGAAACATTTCGAAGATGTTTAAGTGATGTAAAAGTTTCCATAATGCTTCTCTCTTCTATCAATTTTAAACGAGCAGGTGTAAAAAAGTTTGAGCAATAGGTATCTGCCCAGGGAGTTATACTCGAGTCTAAGGCGTATTAACGATTTTTGTAAAGTGTATTCAGATCAGAAGAGGATCTTGCATAGATAAAGAAAGCCAAAACAGTTTGCAATACACTTCACATTCTTAAGTATGTATGTAGTCTTTTCCAACCAAGGTTGTCAGTGATACACATACCGAGTATTGATAGCTTTTTGGCCTCTTATGCAAAAATCATTCACATATACTGCCAAACGGGGTAATGTTTAGCTTTTTCGACAAATTACAGCATTGAATTTTTGACGCGTTAAGCTCCACACTACGTAAAATGTTAAATAAACGGTACTTTCCTTTTCGACATGTAAATCACTTTCGCTATACATCAATTGTGCCAACAAATGTAATTTTTGATAATTTAACTGATTTTAATTTACTAGAAGTGTTAGACTTCGCTAGCCCGCTATTTTACACCCGTGTGTGGCTGAGACTTTTGTAAACAGTACAACAAAAAATTAAGTATTTTCAAAATTCTTTATTAAACAAAGGCGGTACGGAGTTCGCCGGGTCAGCTAGTATAGAAAATAAACCGTTCTTTGTGGTTGTGGTTTCCATTGAAATGAAAAGCTTGTACGTTCCGCAATATTTTCCACGCCATGATACTTGGCAACCATTTTATTAAAATTTAAAAATATTAACATTAACGAACTTACTTACTTACAGATATTTACATGAAATTTTATTTTTTCACTCGAACTGTGTTTTAGGCCTTGAAAGGATGTGTCAACGTGAAATTAACAACTTAACATTCCACAGCCTTCATTTTGAAATTTAATTAATTTAAAACTGTTTAACGCATTATTTTTTTTATTTTATTAATCATCAAGTAAATGTTAGACTTAGGTCCAGCTTGAGTTAAAATGAAATTGTCATTTCAAAGCTCCTTTTCAATCAATTTTAAATGACAAATAAATGGCTTCCACATTCCATTCTAAGTCATAATAATTGTAATTACGCAATAATGAAAGCATTGAGATTAAAACCTCTGTTAAGGTAGGTACATCAGCCCTTCTGTAAAATGAAGATTAGATACGTTTCACAATGTTTTCCACACGGTATTTTTAAAAATCTTAACCGACCGACATGGAAAAGTGTGACTTTGATTTGTGAAAGTAGGTTTGTGGATGTTAAAATCAATTTGCACTATAGAACGTTCGTTGTTCTAGGCTTAAGTCATAAAAATAGGACCACCTTAAGCCCTTAACAGAAGAATATTGTTATGGAATGATTATGCCTTACAGATAGTGGAGGGATTTCTTGAAAATGCAGCGTTGTTTTTATAAACTAAAACACAAATATGAATTTTTGTACTAATCACCATAAATTGGATCGTTTCAAACAATGCGACTTTTTAAAGAATAAAATGCACGACTGGGTCCCTCGAACTTGCTCTTATGCTAGATAATCGGTATGTACTTTAAAAACAAAATTTAAAATTTTTAATTATTTTTAAGAGCTTAAGAGTTTTCTTGGAAAAACTAAATGTGCAATAATTTTTCATTGCTTAATATATATCTAGGAAAACAAATATTAAAAATCGTTGAATCGTTGAAATTTATTCGAGTATGTAAATAAATGGCAATTTGTAGTTTGCGCCTGGGAAAATAATTTAAAAAAAATTCAATATACCAATTCGAACATTTTCGAAAATCAAATCTCTTTTTTAGAAAATTATTAAAAATCAAAAAAAGAAGTTTTTGAGAATTTTAAAATAGCATATTAATAGGGTTATAAATGGCTTCATGTTTCCAAAATTTATTATATAGGTAGTTTATGAGAAAATTTGATTTGAAAATTACGGTTCTATGAGAGGTACCGATATAATACAAATTCCGTATTTTTGGGCCTAGAACAAAAGTTAAACATACCTACTTTCCTAGGGACGTTTAAATTAATACTTAATAGCAAATTAAAAGCGATTCGGCCCATCTATTTAGGCTCTAGAGGTGCGAACACACATACCGACAGACATACAGACATACAAACATACAGACAGACAGACAACGGACGGACTTTCCAGACCCACTTTTTTCAACATCCTTATCTTCGTAATGTAATATGTGATTGTTATCTCAATTTTTTTTTTGCACGAATCTGTAACTTGACTTATAGTACCTATCCATAACCGCTTTAAAAGACGTTTTTTGCCAACAAAAAAGCAAAATATTATAGAACGATCATGTTGAGTGGATGGACAATATTGTCTCAAGAAACATCGAAGTCACTTGAAAGTGATACCTCTATGGCTTAATGCTAAACGATACTCAAGATTTGATTTTTGTGTGAATTTGGAGAAAACTAGCTTACAGATTCACTGGAAACTGTAGTTCCAGCGAAATAAGAAAAACAACTACAAACCTTGACTTCAATTCACATTCTAGGAATTCAATATCTTACCGTGTTATTTTCATGGTCAGTCACTGTGGGCGGTACCTACTTCTTTTCCATAATTACAAATGTTTGAATACAAACGAAATGTAAGCGCTTAATATAATAAAAGATGTTTTTTTTAGACGTGTGGTTTTCAATCTGGCAATACTTTTCTCGCATTTGGTCTTTTTGACAGCTGTCACTTGATTTATGTTACTCCTGAACAACGTTTGCAAATCGTGCAAATTTATTATCAAAATAATGATTCGGTTCGCGCGACGCATCGCCGCGCTGCGTCCAATATTCGGTCGACATAATCGCCCAGGAATTTATTCGAGCCAGCAAATACACAAACACAAACTCTTGACCATAACATTAAATTATATACTTTATATTTTTTCTTGAAAACCACACGTCTAAAAAAAAAATATCGTATATTATAATGAATGCTTCATTACAAGCAGTGAAACCTGTCAAATTGGACCACCCTTGGGACCGATGAAAAGTGATCCGATTAGAAGATGGTCAAACTGCAAATGTTCTTTTTTTAATTGGACTAGTCCACTTACAAAGGTTTTTCTCTCATGTAAACCTGTACGTTAAAAGTGAAGTGAAAAAATCGCAAAATTGCATTGACTGGCGAACATCTGCCTATAAGTAACGTACAAAATTAAGATTTGTTTGTCATTTGACTATTAACATACATGTACACTTTGGGAAGTCCCCAAATAAAACAAAGTAACCGGCAAGGCCGGCGTGTGCTCCGGTCCGTACGAAGAATTCGAAAAAAAAACAAATGCGTATTTCCTTCGCTAGGTCCAATTAGGCAGGAAACGCATGGTATTTTGGTCGTCCATGGTCCGATTATCAGTTGTCTCCATTATAGAGGGCAATTTGTATGAAAAATAGCAAGCAATGCAACGTGGGGTAAGCAGGTTTTACTGTATAAAGTGAAGATTTGAAACGCGAAGCCGAAGAAAAAAAAAAAACAATACAAATAGTCCATATTTTCTGAAACCACTGACACGACAAAATATACGAGTGCGAATCGACGACGTGCTGTGTGGTGTAAATGGAACTTACATGCTCGAACTTTTAGTTCAAAAGCAAATATACTTTTCCTTATAGGATTCGCATTCGCGTTAGGGAACTTGTTTCCATGATTTTTGTTTCTGACATAGAAGTTTACTGGCGTGACTACCTATTTCCTTAAGAAGCAGTCAATATACAGTATTAGTTTGGTGCATGTTCCTGAAAACGTCAAGGACACTTTTGATGATTTAAAAGAGGTGATTGAAGATACGTACATTTATATTGTATGTTGTCAATTTGTAGATAATAAATAAAAGGAGTGGAAGCGGGAGTTTAAATTTATCTTAAACGATTCAATGAACATTTGTAATAAGGTTTTCTGTATTAAAATTGTGGAAAATTTTTAAAATATTTGTAAGCCTTTGGAGTGGTTCAGTGTAATTTACCCTTTTCTTGTTCAGCTATAATTGACATCGTATTTTGCATTGGTTAACTTTTGATTGTTACTTTCTGCAGAAGGGTTCAGGAGTTGTTAGTTTTTAATTTTTCCTGAGCACTGACGTGGATTAATTTTCAGTTTTCCAAGCAAAATTCTAAATTTTGAACCATGTGATCATGGTCTGAAGTGACTTTTCGTTTTTCCGATATAGATAGACTCTTCTTTTTTCCGATATCTTCAATGCAATCAGAAAATCTGGGCAAAATCAGTAAGATACGGTAGATGAAGAAAAAAATGATATTTGAAGAAGTGACAAAAAAGTGGGACATCGAAGAAGCCAATAGCGCAAACGGGGAAAGTTTTTCGTCCACACAACGAACGAGTTTGACAAAGATGTGAAAGTGTGAAAAGGCTTTGTATTGCTCAGCTCTATTGACCGTTTCACTGACGAGCTTACAATTGCCTAAAAAATGGTTATATCGGTCTGGTCGATGACTTACCTTGACTGAAAGTACACACATAGAGACTAATAAGGACGCAAGCGAAGCAGTTCAGACGTTAAAACAGAATTGCCGACAACATTAAGAACACTTATACTTTTAAATCGGGGGCAGCGCAGAGCATCTATTTTCTTGCGCATGTGACACGATGGATTTCCTCTCCCGCTGCTAAATAGAGCTCAGCAGGGACGCTATCGGCTCAGAAGGTTTGTTTGACTTAATTCGATGTATCGCTACCCTAAAGCTTAGATTAAACTATGTACAAAATTCACATAATCACGTGCCTCTGACTTCACTCGGCCGTCTTAGATCACATTTATGTCATGGGAATCTTATTCTAGCTTGACTTCTTACTGATCCGGTACACGGAAGTTTTGTTAGTCATCATCATCATCAATTGAAAGAATCATGTATGCCTGATGGCGACAAGTTGGCGTATACTTGGAAAATTGGACACACACTTCCATATGGAAGACTGTCTTTTGATTCAAAAATTCTTTAAAAAAACCTTTTCATCTGAATTGGATCAGCCATAGCACCAACGACTTTAAACATTTTATTTTCGGGTCTGGAATTTTTAGAATCCCAACCAACTTTTTTTCGGTAGATAGATGCTCAAGGCCGTTTGATAGTTTCTTTTTTCAATCTTTATCATCACTTTCGATGTTATACAGTGGACCAGGGAGACTCAATATCTTAACATTTTTCCACCTTCAAATCCTCCCTTTGCGAATATCAAAATAAATGACAATAGTGTATAAAGTATGTCTTTCCTATTGAAAAGTTTCGTTTTACATCAACTGTTCGCTCATTGCCTCCAACTCGATATCCCAAAACAAAGAAAAATACATATAATTGGTAACATTATCCTTGATCTTAAGTTAAAGGAGTCAAATGGAAACACTTGTGTTTAGGTCTTTGTATTAATATTTAATCGGCGCGTATCTGACCGTATATTTGACATTCCAACGCTTTTCATTCTGATAACATTTGTTCTAATCGATAAATAAGATTTGTATTTTGTGCGACAAGGCATAGTTTAGCTTTCAATGCTATCAGTTAATATAGTTGTTCAAGATGATTGTGTGCAAACACACAACCCTCTCTCTGCTCTATGCTCTGTCGGTGACATTCAAATTACTTTATTTCAAACCCCTATAACCACCACCCGCACCACACCCATCAGCTGTATACTCGATAACCTTTAACATTTGTCTGTTTTTCAAAATCAGATATGTATGTTCGGATTATCATGTTTCCATGAAAATAGAACACCCAGCACTTAACAAAAACAAACTCGATTATTATTACAAAATGGGAAAATAATTAAAATAATTTTCTAGGAAATTTATTAAATCAAATGAAAGGAACCAGACCGAATGATTTAAATTTTGAGAAATATCGAATTGGTGAAGAATTTTTTCTGTTGAATTGCAGTTTTAATTTGTATGTGACTTTTTTTTGTAATGAATAGCAATTTATAAATTTAATTATTTTTGTATGATTGATTTTGAAATATTTTGATTGCTTTCATTATCAAAAAGGCAACTAATTAAGTTTTATAATTGATAGCTTCTGAATTCCGGTGAAAATAAAATGTATTGCTCCAAGCACACCTTTTGGCATGGACCTACTTAAATTGGAAATTCGTTGGTGATGACATGGAACCTTACATTATTTCTGCATAATGCATTTCTGTGACCATCCGCATGAGTTGAAAGTTGAATCATCTATCTACAATATTGAATCTCATAAGAAAACTTTATAATGTTTCGCAGTTGACCAATTAACATCTGCTCGTCTTCTTTGATTCTTTGATTATTGAAAGAGCAGCAAAACTATTCCTTTTCGATTTGGCATTCAATCAATTTCGACAAGCTTGGAACCTATAATAATGAACCACCTGACCCCACGTTGTAAAAGTTTAACACCCAAGAGTAGTTTTGAAACAGAGCTGGCCTTTTCTAACGGATGGTCTTTTTTTAAATCCTTCCTTACTCCCAAATAAAATTGTTTATTGAATGTTAAGTGGTTAGCCTGTGGTGCTTTTTTGTACTTAGGCTGAGGTTAGCTCATGGAAATCCAGGGTTGTTCCCAAAAGAAAGCGAAAACTAAGGGTTGAAGAGTGTCGAACTCCGAAACAACAATATTTTTATTTATCTTAATTTGCTTAACAGATTATTTCACATTCTTAATGATAATCTTAAAATAAAAGATTATAATCCAATTCTTATAATATCTTAGATGCTAGGTCTGTGGAGTTTCGAGGAACTGTCCACGACAATAAACGGTTCCTTAACACTAGGTCTGCAGAGACTCCTCTAAAAAGGAAGAGCTCCACGACAATAAAGGGGTTAGCCTAATGACGGTCAGCGATCCACTGCGACAAACGGCTGACAAAAAACGGTAGAACATGGCTCGGTCTATGGTACCCCTAAGAAAGGGAGCCACGACAAAAAACGGGTAGTTCCAAACTTGGTCTGTGGAGAAACTTACAAAAGCAGCAACCCCACGAAAATAAACTATGGCCTGCAGAGATTCCTCTGGAAAGGAAGAGCTCCACGGCAAACACGGGTGGTCTAATGCCGGTCAGCAATTCACTGCGACCATTAACGAAGTGGAGAGCTGAAAAAAAACGGTTGAGCAGGGCTCGGTCTATGGTAACCCTAGGAAAAGGAGCCACCACAAAAAACGGGTAGTTCCAAACTTGGTCTATGGAGAAGCTTAGAAGAGCAGCAACCCCACGACAATAAACGATGGTCTGCAGAGATTCCTCTAGAAAGGAAGAGCTCCACTTCAATAAACGGGTGGCCTCATGTCTGTCAGCGACCCACTGCGACCAACAGCGAAGTGGAAAGCTGACAAAAAACTTTACTACAAAAACTTGGTGAGGCTTCTGCTGGTATTCCCCGCAGTGTACCTTCGGTTGCGATTTCTATTCCCGGTACTCTATTTGCAATAGAATGTTCTTCCAATGGCTCGGAGGTGGAGTCTGATTTTCCAATTTCCACTTCTACTTATAGAATATTACTGAAAGAAGAGACTGTGAATTAAAAAGTCAAAAGATAAAAATACTTGCAAACGTGTAATTCTTTTTGCTCAATGGACGATTATGCTTATTCCGCTGATATAAGTGTTTACTTAGTGGATTGCACTCCAAATCAGCGGTGCGGGCTGGAGGAGTAGTCGGAAATGTCTCAGTAGAATGCGGTGGTGAGTATTGCTTCACGTGATGGGGATTCCATACCCATAGATCATTGTTGGAAATCATCGTGACTATCGGCGGCGTCACTTGATGCCTAATCCATTCGTAGGTTGTTGTAGGATTTTGGAATGCGTTGTCACGGTGGGAGAAAATGTATAACTTCGCAACAACCCTTCTGGAAGAAACTCGGAAGTACCAACTTAACAAAAAAAAAAATATCATCAGCATAACCCTGACTTTCGAATTTTTTTGACTTGTTCTATCACCACTCTATTGGAACTTTATGCTAAAAGAACTGCTGAGAATACTGAGAACGGAGAGATTCTGGGTGCTTGCTTATTCCAATAAATGCGCTCTATTTGTATGTACCTTGCGAACGTATTGGAATGTTGTATGATATTCGACGGGGTTTTCAGGGTATCTCCTTTGAACCTGACAAGAGCCTACTTTTGCAGGAAGGTATTGTTTTTGCGTGAAGGCTTCCTCGGATTTTCATACTACTAATATGATCAAGTTTTGTTACTCCTACTATCATACGAAGCATCTTCCTCTCGCTGCTGTTAATTTACTCACATACGTTTTGTACATTGTTCAACATTCTGAACCGTATTTGAGTGCCGGAGCCTTCCCTTCAGCTTTGTGGGCATTTGTTTGGTCACAGAAGATAGCGGAATTTTCGCGCCAATTCATTCACCGCACGTTTACGTGATGATTGATATCGGCATCACAAGTAGCTTTGCTAGTATATAGACCCCGATATTTAAGCTTTTCACACTCGAGATTTGCTATTCCATTGTAATAAATGTCTTGAATAGGGATGTGTGTATCAGAAAACGGGCAACACAAGCATTCAGTCTTTTATTCACTTATAAATTGGAATTTCTCTCCTAAACGTCCACCAACACGTTGAGTGCTCTTTACTTGTGATGGATTTATAGTCAACAAACACAAACTGTTGCACTTTGCGGTTCTTCCCTTTACTTTGAAGCAGGTAGTCAAGGACTGCAATAAAGAGCAATCGACTCAAGATGCTTCCCTGATGTTAAGCCTATTGTGATTTGGAGTTCTTCAATGACTCTAGCTGGACATCTAGCTTTGGTCACTGCTCAATCGTACACATGTTTTTGGAACTCGTCGTTGTCTGAGGGCCATAAAGCTAGCATTCAGTTGTCTATCGAATGCTTTTTCAAAATCAAAAACACAATAATGCAAGTCCATTAAGGAATTCCGATTTTTGCATCTGTTGTTAACTTCCCTGCGACAAGCCCACATTGGTCATCGGACAGTCGTGTTATATTTCGCAGTCTATTATCCAATTTACAATGATGGTTCAAAAGCAAACGATGTTTCCGTCTTCTACCTAATTGTAGCGTGTTTCAGGCAGAATTAACGGCGAAAGTATTTTTTGTAATGACTTAAATAAAACGTGATATCAGCTGAATTCTATCTGGACAAACTCCAAGTTGGCGGACAGCCCAATTCATTTGGTCAAAACGATATCATTGGACTTTTCAGTATCGATTAGATACACCATTCTTGTTTGCTCAACCTTTCTTAGAAGCAGGTGCTTCGAATCTTGCTTGTGCTGCAGAGTAGCGAGTTTGGTCGTTTGTTTTTTAAAAGTATAGGCGAGAAAATTGTTTCCCCTAAAGCCATTTCGCATCCTCAAAAAATAGCTGGTTTTGGGCATTGTAAATGAACTTCATCAAAAATTGCATTGAAAATGTTTTCTACTTAAAGCAGCCTTTTCACTATCCGCGACAGGACTTTGAGGCAAGAGACAAAGGAGCAACAACTTCGACCTGCTCTGCCGCTATTGCTCGTTGCTTTCTTGACCCAACAAATCGTCATCAAAATATCATTCCAGGTTATTGTGAAACCCACAAGAAATGGCCTCTACCCCTCTTTCCATGATTGTTTAACTTGCCCCTACCGATAACAGCCCACCCTACGTATAAGTTGCGCGAAATAGTGCAAATTGGACCCTCTAGCTACACTCTAAATTTTAACTAGATCCTCCAATCAGCAGGATTATTTTTCGGACATATTTGATTAATTTATTGAATGAATTCTACCCGAATAGCTTTTAAATTTCCAAAAAGAAAAGAACATTGCAATTGTTCCGATTCCCCATTGAAATTCAACTTGTTTCATTTGAATTATTTTAAACTGCCTTTTTTTTATCGAATATATTATTTCCGATAGCAAACGTCACATAAAAAAATCACAAAAAACCCCATTTAATTTATCGCATCTTGTGCAATATGAAAAATTGAAAACTATATAACGAGAGAGATGAGGAATTAAAAGGCTTTTTTTTTTGTTGTTGTTGTTTTGTGATCTATTTTTTCCATAAATCATTCATTCCCAACACAAAATTTCAATTAAAACCATTATCGAATGCTGTGGATGCGCCTCAACGCAGCGTGAGTGTGCAGCGTTGCTTCGCTTGTCGGGGCGTACCTAAATAATGAATATTACCCATTTGGTGGTCTATACCTCCCCCCCCCACCCACTCAAACCACCACCGCACAAAAAAAAAAAGTACCCAAATAAAAAACTTAAATACGAAACCATCAAGTGGAACTAAAATCCAATTCATCACATAAATAAAATTCGATTTCGTTTCATCAGATGAATCGAACGCAATTTATTTGTAGTTTATAGAAGGAACAGAGTGGAGCGGGGTAGAGCAGAGCGTTGCGCATCACTTTTCTTTTCTCATGAATCGGTGGTGCTACGGCAGCACACACGGCATATTTGGATAGCGATCCAAAGTGGAGTGTAAGCAAGCGGCAGCAATCACATTGGCAACCAAGCTTGGGAAGCAGCAAAGTGCTGTCAAAATATGCGAATATGCATGCGACAACGCAAAATCGATTGACGTTTTCCTTCACATCGCACAACATGACACACAAATTAATTCAGCGCAAATAGCGCGCCATGAAGTGAAGAGAACGTGTCATATTCATGTGCTCGACATTATCGCATCTTCGCATCGTGCGATGACAGCGCCACACATGCCAAGAAAAAATTACGTTTGTGTGTATCGGAACAGTGCTGTTTGGAATTTTTTAACATTTTATGTATACAAGAGTCTTCTAATATTTATTTTCAAAAACAGGTAAGTATGATTCAGATGAAATCTTTCTGGCTCCGTGGGCCCAAAGCAGGATTTACCTTCTATAAAATCATGGGCTCTGTTTCGACCAAAGCATTTTTGAGCGCTTAAAACTTTGGCAGACTTTTTGTTTGTAAAACACATTTGGTTGAAAGGCATTGATAGTTCTAGGACATTTTACGTAAACGCTATTATTTTGAACACTTATATTTACCACGGAAAATGTATGTGGTTCCGTCATGATATTGCCATAACTACGAGTACATCACATCCACGACCAAGTCATTTGATTTGGTCAAAGCTTTCAATGGATAACCTGTTGAGCTTACATTGAACTTCTGAACTGCAATCCATATTTAACAGGCTTGTTGGGCTAATATTGCGATATAGAAATATATATGAAAGAAATCTTTTAACTTATCATTGATTGATGGTCCATCTTACTAGGAAGAGTTATTTCAAATTATCCATAAATATTTTAAATAGTCCACATTGGCTAAATCATCAAAAAGAAGTAGGTTGATCTTCAAAACCCGTAAAAGGTTCCTTAGTTTTTAAAGGATTGAATGCTTCTATATAGTATCGTTTCAATTAAATCCAAAGCAAAAGACGATCAACAAATTCAAGTTGCAGCTTGCAGTTGACCTTATTCGCCTTTTTTGATGATCTTATTTTTGAAATTTATTGAAACTCCGTTAGAACTAATGATTTAACTTAGCAGAAGACCCAATAGTTCCTTCAGGTCTAAGGACATTAGCCTTATTTGCACGGTAAAGTTTCTGGCATTTACTTCACTTTTGTACACAAAAAACAACAACAAACTTTTCAGACGATGGTTTATATTCGATTGGACCACAATATCAACTATTTCGAGTTTGGTAATATTTTCTCCTGTATCTTCATCTAGATTTTCATACACTTACTTTGCATCAACATCTCAGCCATATTCGAGGGGATTTATCTCAAAATTAACGTCATAATCCAAGTTCTGAATGGCCAACCTAAACATTTTCGGCTTATCGTTTGTTAAAGAAACTGTAGTATTTTCATGAGGCAATAATTTGTGTTGCATATACTGCACACTATGTACCGCTGCTATCTTCACAGTATATTCTATTAAAATGCAATGGTTTTTCAAAACAGAGAAACCGGGTTTCTAAAGAGAAATCGTGGACAAGGCAGTTCCGATAGTAAGGATTCTGAATTGAGACCACATAGAATAAGTAAAGACTTCCCTTCTCAGCAGATGTCATACAGTAGCACGTGCTGCTTTAGCACAAAATCATGGAAATTGGTCTGAAGACGACTGAAAACGAGTACTCTTCATTGATAGGTCCAGGCTTAACTTTAAGTTAGATGGCAGATGATAAAATGTGTATGAACGATCGGGTGTGCGACATAAACAATGCAACATCGCTCAACAGGTGGCTTATGGTGGAGGTTGTTTTGCCTTGTGGTGCTATATATTTGAGAGTTATTCAACTTGGTTCTCCGCAGCAGAGTGGTATGTGAGAGATTTTTGGAACAAATATGTTTGCCATTTGCGACAAGTGTTGTTGAAAATTTAGTTTTAATGCAATATACCGCTCGTCCGTAAGAGTTTCGGAGTACATTCGAGAAGTTAAAGTTAGTTAAGTAAACTTTGTGATGTTAATGTGCCTTTTGTTCTGCTAAGCATCTCACAAACTCTTTGAGAGATTCGAACCTTCCTGATTGATCCTTCCATTGCGTTTCCAGGAGTTTTTAGTCCTACCTCTTCTCTTTCTCAATCATGGTAGCACTGGAACGTTGTATAATATTGCTTTTTGCAGGGTTCTTAGGGTCTCTCATTTGAACGTTATAATAACTGCTGAACCAGTCGTATTTTTGCTGCTTTTAATTTACTCTCATAAGTTTTTAATTGGGCAACATTGTGAACCGTTTTCAAATAACGGATGTACAACTAAGGTTAAATGTTTTCCCTTGCCTAGATAGTAGAGTTTTTACGAAGCTTAATCCACGTCAAGCCTATGAGGTGATGATTGATATCGCCATCACAAGTTTCCTCGCCTTAAGTCACAGATCCCAGGTATATACACTTTTTACACTTGCAAATCACTGTTCTATTGAAATAAATGTCTGGAATAGCCATGTGTCCATCAGGAACCTGGCAGCGCTAGTAATCAGTCTTTTTTTGGACATAAACGGAATACCCATTTCCCTCCAAAACGTCCACCCGTACGTCAGGTGCTCGTTGCAGGTATTAAGGATTCTCGATTATGATGGATCCATCGTCAGCAAAGAATAATGGTGTACTTTGTAGTTGGTTAGCAACACTGCTGTGAAAGTGATCGGATTCAATTTTAATGTCGCTCTCGTAATTTTTTTTTTTTTTTCTTAATTTAATAAGAAAAACTTGAAAAGTTACTACAAAAATTCGATAGTTACGGTCTGTTTTGCAAGATTTACAAAAAGTTATATAACAGGTAAACATTATTATATAAGCTTAAAAGTAACCTTTGAAGCAACTTAACACGTCACATGACCGACATCAAACAAAGATTAGGCGAAACCTCTCCAGAAGAAAATCCCCATTTGAAAACTCCGTTTCTTATCAGAAAATCAATTGCTTACAAATCATACCCAGCTATGTCCATTTCTGTAACAGACTTACAAAAAATAAAATCAATTGACGATGAATCTCTGCATACGGAGCTGGCAAAAGCAACAGCCAAATTAGCTACGAAAGAAGATCTCATAACATTGAACGACGAAATAAACTCGCTGCGTATACAAAATGAAGATTTATCCCGGTAAATCAGACAATTTGAATTTCGGTGTAATTTGATGGAGGAGGAACTGGAGGCGCAAGGTTGAGAAATCAAAGGAAAGAACATCATCCGCGCTATCCCAAATGACCATGTCGACCATGAAGTACAAATTCGGTCAATTACGCAAATATTGCTAGGTGATGCAAATCGGCCGGTAGAGTCAACTAAACTATCCGAAAACCAAAAAATTATCAAATTGAAAGTCAACACTGGCTCTAAAGAAAATGGCGCAAAAATGTTGCGAAACTCCTCGAAACTAAAAGGCACAGGTGCATTAATACAACGTGATTTAACTAAACAGTCGCAACACAAGCGAAGAATTCTGCTTAGTTACAGACAAATTATTAAAATGAAAAAACTAACAGAAGATGTATTAGTTAAAAATAATTCTTTATTTGTTGCTGATAAAACATTTTCTTTAAACAACATTAATACACTTACATATAAAATCGATAACGGAGAAAAACACCTGCAGGACATATTCGGAGAACTTAATTTTGAAGCTGTCAAATCGCTGTCTAATAGACGTCAAATAGATTGGTCAAGACTAGTTGATGATGTTCCACCAGGGGTGCCACTTTATCAAAATCATCCTAGTGCTAGTTCATCAGTAGCAATTTGAAAATGTGATGCCGTCAGCTCAACTTCTTTGTGTACTCATAATATTTTGTCCTATAACGTGTCAGGTCTCAATAGTAAACTTTTATTTGTTGATTTTTTTAATTATTTAAAATATTTTGACATGTAACAAACGAACATTTTATTAAATTTTTTAAAATTGTTTAATGGTTATAAGATAGTTTCGAATGCTGCAATAAAAACATACACAAAAGGGCGTGCAAGTGGTGGATCAGTTTATGGAATTAAATCATCGTTATTGAAAATCTACGATTTTGAAGAAATTGAAAGTGTAACAGTTGTTAAACTGTTGCAGAAAAAAAAAACATGTACATTGTGTTGTGCCGTATTATATAAACTGCAATAAGTGGTCGGAGGACTATGAACGACTTAACAATATTATGCTGCGTCTGGCGAATAAAAGCGTTATGCTTATTGGCGATTTTATTGCAGAATAAGCAACCTGCAAGTCACTTCAATTAGCAGTTCGAATAATTCTTTCATAAACCAGGGTAATCGAAATTCCAAGGATAGTGTATGTAATCAAAATGTTATCAGTCTTCTTGATATGTTACAGATGTACGGTAAGATAGTTTTAAATGGCTGCGTGCAAATGGAGATACTGAAGGTCATTATACTTTTTGCGGAGGTCAAGGCAAATCAGTAATCGATTATTGTACGGTAAATAATGAATGGAACGATCTCATAAGAAAATTTGAAGTGCGATGTAAAAACTTTTCCGATCACATGCCAATTGTGGTTGAATGGTCAAGTGAAATAATGTCCACAGAAAGGAATCTCCAACTTCTCCCTCGGCTTAAATGGAATCAGAATCACGACGTCTCACTTATGTATGCGCAAAAGTTGGATTATAATCTTTCGGTGTTAAATGTGTCGGTCGAGTCAGCGGATGAACTTTCAAACCAACTTGTGTCGTGTATACGAAATTCTACAACAAACACGGTTTCAACAAAAAGCACAAAGTTTAAACAAAAGTGGTTTGACCGCGAATGTATGAACGCACGGGAAAAATGCTTTACGGAACTCCAACTGCCAAAACCTGAAGATCTAGTATAATCAAGCAAATATGCAGTATAAAACCTTATGCATCCAAAAGAAAAAAGACTTCGAAAATAATCAAGCGTTCATGCTTGGTCAAACAAAAAATTCTAAAGAGTTTTGGAAAATTGCCAATAAAATTAATGGCAAACTTCGTTATTGACTCAGAAGTAGCTGCTGAAGATCTCCATCCATCCACTTTAAAAATCTTTTAAATGACAAAATAGACCTTAAATTCTCGTATACCGAACCTTATATCGTTGACGAAATTTTAGATGTTGAAATCACTTTGGCTGAAATACAGACGGTAATCATAAAGGAAAAAAAATGGACAAGCTTCGGGTGAAGATGGGATTCCCTACGAATTTTTTAAAAATGCGACCCCGAACCCGAACTTTACTTCTCAACTTAAATCGCTTTTCGATAAAGTTTACCTGAAAGCGGATGTGCCTTTATCTTTCAAAAAGTCTGTCATCTTCCCCATTCACAAAAAAGTTGACAAGAATATCGTAGATAATTATCGAGGCATCTCATTTATGAACGTCTTAGCAAAAAAATTTTGTGGTGTAGCGAGTACAGACTCAGTAAATGGGTAGATACTAACAACATCCTTTCAGAATTCCAAGCTGGTTTTAGGAAAGGGTTTTCAACTGTGGACCAAATTTTTACCCTGACATCAAAAAGATATATGCATTTTTCGTCGATTTTAAATCAGCTTTTGACCTTGTGAATCGAAACGCTCTCTTCTACAAACTTTCAGAATTGGGTCTGTCGACGAAGTTTATCCACGTTATACAGGAAATGTATGCAAAATCGAAAACAGCCGTCTGGGATGGATCAACTTACTGCGACTGGTTCGAAACGGATATTGGTGTTAAGCAAGGATGCGTTCTTAACGCTCTTCTTTTTGCGCTCTTCATATAGAAACAACTCAACTTTAACCTTATGCAAACGAACTACTTTAACAATTCGCTTAACTACAGAGAAATCTCCCTGATATTTAAAGCAAGATGTGAACTTTTGGGACTTAACGGATGCCCATACAACGGAAGCTTTAACCAGTTTTGTACACTATATGTAATTCAAAAGCCAAAGAAGATTGTTTTCACTTCATTAGTATTTGTCCCATATTTACTCCACATATCGCCTTGCTTATTTCGGAAAGAAAACTATGACGATGCAGGAAACCATCTTTATTCTAAAAAAGTTTTACTGGAAGGCAGTCTACCTTTTTTTGAAAGAAATATATTAATATAGAATGCAGGGTACCCAAGTTTTTTTAAGGCAAAGTTCTCTTCAATGTTAAGGCATCGATCAACCTCTTTAAAACTTGGACATGAGAATCATGAGCTTTCTGGCCCAACAGATTTGCCTTTATTGGAGTTTTTATAACAGCCTCACTAACTTTTTACTTGCTCTATAGGGCAAGTATTGGTTTCGTGCAGAAAAAAAAATCGTTTTAATCAAACATGACATTACGATGATAGAGAAGCCAAAAAAGTGGTTTTCGCCATACCGTCCGTCGGTCTGTCTGTGCGTCTGTGCGGATGTGCGCTTTTTCACGTCATGCTACAGCCTAAACGGCTTGACGGATTTTCTTCAAACTTGGTATATAGCAGTTTGAAGAAAAACCATTGTCGAGGTTTTTTTTATTTTGTTTTAGCCCGGCTCAAACTGGTACCTTTCAAGTAACAGTTTTTTTCAATTTGGATTTTCTCGAAAACGGCTCTAACGATTTTGATTAAATTTAAAATTTAGCTAACTTAAAGCATTTCATTCATTTCTAGCGAAAATCAGGTTTTAACGGCTTTTTTTCAAATAGTTCACAACGGCTTGATTGAATCAACTCAAACTTTGTTTGACATAGTTTTTCATAGTGTTCTATAGGATGGTTTAGTACATTTTTCACTGAAGCCTTTCTAAACGGTGGCTTCCATACAACGAGCCGTTGAGTTTTAGCCAACTTTTTTTGGTTTTTTCTAATTTTGAAGAGAACTGCGTTTTTAGTTTTTGGCTAAAAATTCAAATAACGGAGATCTGCTCTTAACGGCTTTTTTTCAAATGGCCATAAGTTGTCAACGGTTGCATCGAATTCACTCAAACTTTGTTTGGTATAGTTCCTTACAGCTTCCTATCAGATGGCATTGATTTTTTTTTCAGTTACTCTTTTTTAAATGGTGGCTCCTAGCCACTAGATTTTGGCCAATTTGTTCATTTTTTCTAATTTACCCAAAAAAGGCTCCCCCGATTTTTATGAAACTTTGTATGTTACCCGCCGTCTCCACTAGCGATAAATGTATCGCAGAAGCCAAAGCAATAGCAGAGAGCAGATAGCAGAAGAACTGTCAGATTTTGTTCGTTGGGCATTTTATCGCTTACTTTTTTAGTATAGCTGAGAATGGCAACAAAGCGGTTCATCGAGAGCATAAAAAGAAAAAGAGACGATTTGGGTTAATCCTTTTTTGGAAAAAAAGAATGCTTCACGACATGGATGCTCATTTATGAAAAGATATAATGTGGGAAGATTTTTATTTTTTAAGTCTTCAACGCTTTGCCCGAACTCATTCGATATTTGAATCCATAAATTTTTTTCTTTCAAATCAAGCCTTTTATATTTTACACTTTCATAATTCCGTAGACTTTCGAATTGAGAATAATTATTTATAAGTTTCTTCTTGGGATTATTTCCAATCACTCATTTTTAAATTAAAACAAAACAAAGAACAATACCTCGGAAAATCAAATTTACTCGCACGTCAAACTATTAAATTTGAATGGAAATACAAAAACTGACAGTTATAGCAAAGCGATATAGTATGCGATAAATAGTTTGCGATGAAAGCATGCTTTCCATCGCTTACTATTAATATAAAGCTGCTATGATGGTCTCCATTTGCGATTTTGAAAGCCAGCTTTAAAGCACGCTTTCGATTTATCGCTAGTGGAGACCGCATGTTACATACATAGAATACTTTAAATAAAACTGCATTTTTAGTTTTTGGCTATACATATGATAATAGCGGAAATTGCTTTTAACAGTATTATTAATTTGGCCATAAGTGGACATTTGTATCATTTATAACACCCAAAAGATAACGTCTTATTTTAAATATTAAAGGTTTCTTAACGTTAGCTCCCGTATATCGAGTTTTTCAGTTTTAGCCAAATTTTTTTGGTTATTACCAAATTTTTCAAAAATGAATTGTTCTTATTGATCGAAAAGTTTGTTTTCATCGTACTATTGCACCAACAGAGCAAGTACGTGCGACCCAGTCGTGCATTTTATTTTATTGTAACGTCGGGTACTTCGATAAAGTTCGGTTCAGCAATTAGAAAATACTGTCGCTACTTATGAAGAACTTTGTCGTCTTTGCAAGGTTTTGAGCATTGTTAATGAACTGTGGCGAACGAATCCCCTGAGCTTTCCCCTTGCTTGACCAGCTTTTTTGAACATAGTTAGATCCTTTTACATGTTGTTTAGTCGTAGGTCTTGAAAAGCTTGGTTTGCTTCAGCAACAAGGGATGAAATACCAGCTCCCTATACAGGCCCTATTTACTCTTTGCTTTAAGTTGGGCTCACTTCTTCTTCGTTTCAATAGTATTTCATATTCAAAACTTAGTTTTTTCATCCTCTACCTATTTCTTCTCAGTTAATTTTTCTGAAAACTCAATCTAAAGTTGCAGAAAAAGTCTTGGAGAAAGTAGGTTCCCTTGTCATACTCCTCGAGTTACATATGTAAAATTTTGGTTCAATTGTTTCTGTTTTTATGCATGCAATATTTGCACTGTAGGTAAATATTTTCAGATTTTTAACAATTCCACGCTCTACACCTTGTTTTAATATATTAGAAAGAGGATATTCCAAATATTTACGAAAAGAAATGGCAGTACTACTTTCGCAGCTTCTTTTTATTTTTGTTTGATAAAATATCTTAAGCAAACACAGCTAAATAAACAAAACCAAAAAATACATTTCAAAAAAAATCCAATTTGTCATTTTCCCTGACACCCCACTGTATATAGAGTGTGTGTCGTAGTCTAAACAAATTGTGTGCGTGTCATTGGCAATAAAATGAGAAGCGGCTGCCAACACAGCATTGACATAGCATCACAACAACAACACCATCACAATCAGAGCCATTTTTTTTTTTTCTTACTCTGTGTTTGTATTGTCTGTTATTTGAATCGGCTTTATGATTGCTTGTGACCCAATTTCGTTTGCATTAAAGATGATTGCCGACACGCCCCGTGTCGACTGGATGTTGGGACTTTGGATAGAGTAAACGATATTAAGGTTCGTTTTATACAACAACAACAAAAATACATAGAAAAAAAGAAATCAAAGCATGCTGTGAACAGAAGCCAAAAGCACGCGTCTGTTAATAAAAAGATCATGGAATTGTCAAACTGTGACGTTGATTGTTTAATAAATTCATTGAAGGAAGGGCATGGAAGGTCCCAAAGTGTATTTAAGCAGAGAGTTGAAGCTAAATGGGAGCCGTTTACATTCAAAAAGACAAAAATGGCTATCCCAGAAAACTACTTCAATAGAACTGGCCTCCCTAATCAATTAAGAAAAGCATATTCAATAAAGGTAACCTTTAACCTAATTTCTTCGAAGCAGTTCGATCGAAGCGGGCAAACGAAAAAAGAATTGTTATTTGGACGTTCAAAAAGTGTTAGCAGGCGCCATGTTAATAACTCGGGTCTCATTTTATAGAGTCCCAGCTCCCAGCTCACCACTACTTTTATTTAGATGGTCTGTTTTTTGGCATTTACTCTTGTTGAGAGCGTCTATAATTTAATGGCATTCAAACAAATGCTACGCCAATAGCTTGATTAGGTTAAAATTTTGTCAGGGTCACACAATTGATGGCGACTGTCAACACTCTATGGTAACGTCTGAATGGCCGGTTTTTCTTTTTCAATTGGACTTGTCAGAGCGTCGATAATCGGATGAAGCTTGAACACGTGTAACGCAATTTTTTTTTTTTTTTGATTGAGGTTGGTCACGCGAACCCCTAGGCATTATGTAAGATCCTTCAAGGACTAATAAACGTTATGCAGCATGTACAGAATCACCCATTCCCGCCTTCAAGCATTCGTTAGGAGCTGCGATAATAACCATTCAATCAAGCTGATCTATGAATACACCATAAACATTATTGAGAATGTTGTTTGGTAGTAGAATGCGAAATATGATGAGACTGTCTCATGGCCAGAGCAGAATTGTAGCGGATCAATCAATCCAAGATGGAATGCAAGTATACCTAAATAGCCGAAATGGATTGAAATCGCGACCACTAATACGACTTCAACATTGTATCCCTATTGATTTGGAAAAAGGCATTCAATAGACGCAAACCATGAGATCTAATATAAATGGCCTGAGACAAAAAAGAGTTCCAGAAAGCTATCTGAGAACCACCGCATTTACAAATACTAATCGGTAGTGACAAAATAAGTTAAGACTTTTTGAGTTATGATCGATTGCGAGGCGACGTGTAATGACGATATCAACCACTACGTACCCTTATCTTCTTCCCCTCATAAATGCTTCCAGACTAATGTGTGGTTCTGAATGTTGGACACCGGTAGCATCAGCAAACAATTTATTGTGTAACAACAAAATGGACAGACACCTGATCACTTTTTTCGATGCGACAAAAAATTTTAACGCACATTTCACTCTTATCCTGACTTAATTAATCAGAGGTTTGATAAAGCTCCAGCAAGGTATCAGACACTTCATGACTGATCGGGTGTGATCGATGCGAGAAGCCTCCATTGTCCCGAAAACTGAACGAACTATTCGACTGATCAAATGTTTCCTAACCAAACAGCACTGCCTAGGTTTCGTCTCGAGTCTTTGGTAAAGTTGATCCCCTTTCCTCTGAAGGCTCATCAAGTAAATTGATTGCCTCGGCTTAATCAATTGCCAACAACACACAATTAGATAAGATTGAGGATCATTGGAGCACGCACGGTTCTCAAATAGCCCTCACACTCACATCTTGTGCACCCCCCTGGTTCTTAATCGTTTCTGCAGTTGTTTATGGATTTGATTGAGCTGAGGCATATAGTACCATACAACTTTTCATTACCATGTGCTCGCGCACAAAAAAAAAGCAATAAGCTGTTCAACTGCGTGGCTAATTTAAAACTAAAGATTATAACAAATACTCTCATCTGAACCTCATTTACATAACAACTTAAGGTGGCGCTTACGGTATATTGTGGAGCACGGCCGAGTTCAACATACCCCTTCAGCTTATCCGATACCTAGCTCGTCCTCTACTTGACGTTAAATGAGATCTTTAGATCTTTTTCTAAAAGCAGACAAGCCGCTTTCCATCCGCTTGTGTCATGGTCCATGCTTCGGACCCATTCAGCAGGATTGCGATAGTTGGGGTCTTGTATAATGTCTGGTTGGTCTTTTGAGTGAGCCCTTTTGCTACTAAGATGTCTTTTAAGCCCAGCAATTGGAAAGAGAGGTTTTGCAACTGAATTTTGCACTGATAAAATTCTGAGAGGTTTAGGAAGAACCCAAATAGTCACATTCCTTATCCAGTTCAAAGTTATATTTGTCCTTAGTTTTATCCAAGCCTACAATGAATATGCTCTGCACCTCCACTGACAGCGAATATATATTTTCTTCTTTCATCTTTCTTTTGAACTTATTCCCTTTATTTATGTTGTCTCTTTTTGGATTCAACCGTTTCCTAAACCAAGTTGGCAAAATTGCTAGGTAGCTTTTCTTTCCAGAGTTACAAATTCTTCCAACTTTAATTTTTTGCTAGTGGACAAAGTGCTCTCAATCAATGTGAAGAGTTTCTATTTTTACAGTTAGGTATAAATATGTAATTGAAGTCTTATATAAAGCTATATGCAACACCTGAACTTTATTGCGCGAATTCCAAAGTTTATGTTATTTTAGGGAAATAACTTGTTATTTTTTATTTCCCAACTATACAACCATTCACAGAGAAATTCATCTCTCGTAAAAAGTCCGTTTTAATGAAATTCTTCAATGAACACTCAAAAATGTTTACAGACATCTTATCAATTAATTACAACTCATCTGTCATTCGCTTTAACATCAATGCGCCTCCTTAAGTTTTTATCGCAGGCATTCCATCAAATCGAGAAGATTTTCCTAAAGCCTGTATTTGGATGCTTGGGGGAAAGCCTTCCTTTTACAAAACATCAACTTAAATAAAAATAAATTTCTATGATAGCTTCACGTAACGTAACCTATAACCTTCTTATTCTTCCTTACAACATCGCTACCCGCCGCCGAATTGCCACCGACACCATCTTCTTCTGTGTGAGATAAGTGTCAGTAAGAGGCTCCTATCTGACAGCACACTGGCACACCTGGTAAAGGACGCAAACATTAAATTTGACATTCAAGTAAACACTGTCGTTAAAGTAACCTTTAACACACACAACTTGTCAAATCTGCGAAACATGAAATGGGCACGAAGTGTGTGCTTCTGTCAGATGTGCAAACTCATCGATTCATTACATGGTTTTCTCTTTTCTGTTCAACAATAACAATAACAACATGGACACGGACAGCATAATGACAAATAAATCCCGAAGAAAGATGTTTGACTTTCTGTATTTTTCTTCTCCATTTTTTTTTTCTTTTTTTAAATCACAAGTTCAATGTCACTGGGTTTTGAAACAACGATAAATTCGATAGCTCTCTCTCTCTCCCTGTTTCTTTCTGTTTCCGCATTGCTCCATGTGACAATGATTCATCTGAACTTGAGCATTGAGGATTTAAGTGACACTATCGTTTCGGTTATGCAATTTGAATGATTTCACGCTTAAATTCTTGATAACTACAAAATACATAAAAACGAAAACTGATAAACATTTCTACTTTAAGCGGTTCGTAATTTTGTATCTTCTTCGTTATATTTTCATCGCAAAAGTGGTTCTTATGTCGATAAATTTTTGGAATTGAATGTAGCAACGCGCAGTGGTTGGAATGTTGAAATAAAAATATTTTGGTTTTATTAGACCTTAAAAAAAAAAAAAAAAAAAAAAAAAAAAAAATACTGACAGCGAGTAAAGAAAAGAAGTAAATTAGATAATTCTAATTTTTAAAATTGACAATGCAAAGTTGCAGTATAAGTATTTTTCAGGGAGCGGGTGGCAATGGTATAGTGGATGAAGTACTTGGTTGCTAACCTTAGAGTTGTGGGTTCGGACCCCAGCCTGGACCCCAGACTCAACTCGACCCAACCGGGGCATTTTCGTGAGATAAATATCACCTATTTCTCAATCTATTGTTATCTTTCCTATCTTTCTATTCCTTCTAACTATTGCCGTGCCGTGCAGTTTGCATTCAAAAGACCTCGGGTTTTACAGGCATGTAGTTAAACAAAAAAAAATTTAAAAAAGCTGAAATCGGGGACGATTATTTAGCGCAGATTTTTAGAAGAATAGCGATGAGGTGAAAACACAGCATCAATGACAGATGAAAGATGAAAGACATCAGATAACGGATAACATGACAGATGAATAAATTGCCCCTTTAACAACAAAACTCATTGCTATTGCTTTATAAAGATTACTATATATTTTACAAAAGTGGTGGGTGGTTGGGGGTGGGAGGGAGATTTGGTGTAAGGTAAAATTTTTAAAAAAGGTGGGTGGTTGGTTGGTGGTAAATGTGTGGAGGGGGGGGGGTGATGTTCGTGGGGGTCGCCGGGGGAGAGGAAATTTGTTGACAAAAATGGTGGGTGGTTGTTGGTGGTGGTGGTGGGGTGGGTGATTGTGGTCTGGGATATTTGTAGAAAGGGGGGGGGGGGTAATAATCAAAAATGGTGGTCGGTTGGTTGGTGGTTGAGGATACAACCTATACGTGAACTGCTTTTTAAACTGGTTATCACGTAAAATTATCGTCCGTAAACCGACTTTACAGAACCAAGTCTTTTTTGAAGAATTACAAACAAAAGAAAATATTTTAGTAAAATTAAATAAATTGTGAAAACAACATTATTAATTTTCAAAAAAAAACTTCGGGTTTCGTAGTTTTGTCGAATTGATTATTTTGTCTTGTTGCAAAAAACGAGTTGTCATTGTTTAGAATGTGCAGGTTTAACGTTTGGAAATGTTACGCTTAGATTGAAGTATTTTGACTCCTTCGAAATTTGGTTTATGACCTCTCTCTATGCTGTGTGTCGCGGATGCAGTTTTTTCCGCGCTTGAGGATTTTATATCCGATTTGTGGTTGGCCATTCGCTGCTTTAAAAACTGCTTCGTAGTACCTATATAACAACAATCATCCACATCATTTCCTATGCAGTCGATTTTATAAACAACATGTTGTGTGCATTTTTCATTATCTGTTTTTACCTGCAATTTGGTGAAAAATGACCAAAAAAGCCGAAGTATGAAATAATGTTACGATGCAATGACAGTGGCAATACTTAGCGTCAGTTGAAAGGCACCCTGACTGCTTTCCATCGAAAAGGGAATAGATTTGTGATTACACTTATTTAAAAATGGCTACATACAATAATTTCCTTCTTATTAATTTAATGAAAGGGTACTAACAACCTCCGCGTATTGTTAATTTCTGACACTTTACGATATTAGTAATTGGTCATGGAGCTTTTATGAAGGGGAGATCTGAATTTCCTTCCCTATAAGCCTGACCAATCTAAGATTGTGCGATAGTTAGTCAATGAATGGGGAGAGTGAGGATGAGAGGCTAGAGGGCAAGTCTAAGAGTGAGTCAAAAAGCAAAAGAGCAAGTAAAACAATCAGCGAGTGAATCAGTAAAAAAGTCAATGAATCTGAGGGTGAGTCAATTAGTTTAGTTCAGGAGTGAATAATTTTCTTTAATAAATTTGATCATATTCGGGTAAAATACGATTAGTCTGCATCATAAAATAACCCTATGAATCAAAGGGTGCATAAGTCAGTGAATGAGTAAGTGACTATTAGTGAATCAGATGTGCAGATCGTCAGAATGTCTTCCAATTTTTTCTCCACACATAAAGTTTAATTTTCAATAACGACTTATTCGACTTTGACAAAACTTTTTGTATATATTATTGTTTTAAAAAAATTTTATATTAATAAAACAATGCCAGCGATTTCAATTTTGTTTTCTTAAGAGTGTTTCTGTCTGGTTACTAGAGTTTTGCACCCGATTAAGAGAGATCTTCTAGAGATTTGCTCTTGAATCAACAAAATGGATACTAGCATTTTGTTTTAAATTGAACTTATGACGAACTTGATTTTACGAAGCTTTCCATATCTGATTGAGCAGGTTCCTATCTTCCTAAGAAGGCCTGTACATACTCCAATATTCGCGGGACTAAATTTTTGCGTGACCGAAAATTCAGGGGCATCAACTATTTTTCAATGCCCAAAGCTTTTCACAATGACATAACTTTTTTTATATCTCTATCTCAGGAGGGGAAAGATAATTTTTTTTTAAGGCAGCTTCCTGTCAACTCTAATTTTACAGTTCTTAGGTAAGTACATACTTTGCTTGAGAAAGCAAATGTTTCTATAGATTTCAACGTAAAGAAATCTGCTGGCCTAAATAGTATCCCGGTCAAAACCAATAGGTTTCCCATCTCTTCATTGTCATTGTCATTGAAGTCGTTTAAACGCTGGCATATATTGAGGAATGAAAGCTTATTAATAACCGGCAGGTTGACTTTCGAAGCGACAAATTCCTATTTTTCCGATGGATATTTGTACACAACTTTTGAAGATATAGTTTAATATTAGTGCACTTTATATTTCAAAAGAGTTTGATATCAAGCTTTTTTCTTTCAAAATTTCGATGAGTCGCTTTTCCGTTCAATTAGAAACATTTTCTTTTGGAGCGTTCAATAAAAGCCGTATTGGGGGAAATTATGCTGGTGTGCCTCCCCAATTTATCTCAGACTCCCTTTCTAATGTTTGTCTATGACCATCTCTCTAGAACTTCTAATCAAGTCATTCGTTTTAAGAATCAAAACCTTATCCATCGGATGTGAAACTTCGAGCAAAGTTTGATCAGCTCAATAAATTCTAATCCCGCCTTGATCGTGGAAAGAGGTAGAATCTAATGTTTGTGTGAGGATAAGAGACATCAGCCCACAAACACGTTAAAATGGTTACATCAAATGTCGAAGTAATAATACAAACCCTGCCATAAACTTTGACTACTTAAAATTAATTTAAAATGCAGTTACATAAATTTAAAGCAATTTCCGCTCATAATCCGGTTCTGTTCTTCGCCTAAGAACAAAGAACCATGAACAAAAAAACTATTAAGATATAATTCCGTTTAGAATACTGAAAACTATATAATTTCCAACGCTAATAATACCGCTTGTAAATAAGTTACGTCTAACCATAATCTATTTAACTGACATAAACCCATTACAAGCGAATCGTTCTCATTTTATTCGTCCCTTATAATATACCACACACCTCACCAAACCCGCCATCGCCACCACCACCGACACCACTGACTGAATGCTTCTTACGACTGCTGTTGAATACCATAAGAATGATCCTTCAAGAAATTTTAATGGAACAAAAAGTGAACTCCCACTTAAAATTGCTTCGCGTTGTTAAATTATTTATCTCGAAATTGCATTCTTTCCATGCTACTCGTCCTTTCTTTCTTGGGATATGATTTTTTTATTCGTCCTTTCTTTTTACTTGCGATTATAGGTACTATAAGGCAAGTTATGCATTCGTCGAAAAAAAAGTTTTGAAATAACAATCAAACATGACATTACGATGATAGCGAATACGAAAAAAGATGGTCTAAAAATTCTGTCCGTCTGTATGCCTGTCTGTATGTATGTATAGACACCTACAGCCCAAACAAGTATGTCGAATTGCTTCAAACTTGGTATACAGAGTTTTTTAGGTAGGTATTGTACAGAGGGAAATTGAAATTTTTTTTTTAGCTCAAAAATAACGGTACCTGCCATATAACCGTTACGTTAAAGCTTGTTTTTCTCAAAAACGGCTCTAACGATTTTCATTTAAAAAAATCAGTGTTGCTTTTTAGGTACGACCAATCATATGGCTGAAAAAAAGTTTTAAAAAATGTCTAACAACGATACTTTCCATAGGACCGTTTTTTTTTGCTTTCGACTATCTCCAAAACGACTCAACCGATTCTTTCGAAATTTCACATAAATATAATTGTAGGTAGCTCAATTTGTACCTACTTCATAGAAATATTTAAAAAAAAAATATTTTTTTTTTGTATTTTTTAAAGTATTAAAAAAAACGAATTTAAAAATTAATATTTTGAAAACTGCTTATTAATTTTTTTTCTAAAAATTATAAATAAATGTATTTGTTCAATACCTATGAACTGGCGTTTTTGAATTTTTTTTGAAATTTTGTTTGAAATTTTTTTTCATAAAGTTTTTCAAAAAAAGTATTTATTAAGAATTTTGAAAAATTTATTTTTATCAAAATCTCAAGCCACTAGAGCCTAGACCCCTGTCACACATTAGAGCAAGTTCGTGCGACCCAGTCGTGCATTTTATTTGTTTTTTTTTGCACTGAAACTATATTGAGTTTAAAATTACCAACTTACACCCACCAGCACAAGCCGACTATTATATAAATGTATCCATCGAACGATGTATCTATCACTTCTTTTTACTTGCGATTATAGGTACTATAAGGCAAGTTATGCATTCGTCGAAAAAAAAAGTTTTGAGATAACAATCAAACATGACATTACGATGATAGCGAAGACGAAAAAAGATGGTCTAAAAATTCTGTCCGTCTGTATGTCTGTCTGTCTGTCTGTCTGTTTGTCTGTCTGTCTGTCTGTCTGTCTGTATGTATAGAGACCTACAGCCCAAACGGGTGGGCCGAATTGCTTCAAACTTGGTATATAGATTTTTTTAGGAATTGTACAGAGGGTAAATTGAAATTTTTTTTTTAGCTCAAAAAATAACGGTACCTGCCTTAGAACCGTTACGTTAAAGCTTATTTTTCTCAAAAACGGCTCTAACGATTTCGATTTAAAAAAATCAGTGTTGGTTTTTAGGTACGACCAATCATATGGCTGAAAAATTTTTTTTAAAAAAGGCTAAGAAGGGTACTTTCCATAGGACCGTTTTTTTTTGCTTTCGACTAACTCAAAAACGACTCAACCGATTCTTTCGAAATTTCACACACATATAGCTGTAAATAGCTCAATTTGTATTGCATACCAATATTTTTGAAAAATATTTTTTTGTATTTTTAAAAGCATTTTAAAAAAAAAAATTTTTTAAATTAATATTTTGAAAACTGCTTATTAAATTTTTTTCTAAAAATTTTAAATAAATGTATTTGCTGAATATCTACTGGCGTTTTTGATTTTTTTTTTAAAAAAATTTTCAGAAAGTTTTTCAAAAAAAACTTTTTTTCTCAAAAACCGCTCCACAGATTTTTATAAATTTATTCTCATAAATTCAAATTTACCCAAGAAATAAAATGGCGTACTTTTTTTTCAGCTCAAATTAGTTTAAGTATTTATTTAAGAATTTTGAAAAATTTATTTTTATCAAAATCTCAAACCCTTAGACCACTGTCACACATTAGAGCAAGTTCGTGCGACCCAGTCGTGCATTTTATTTTTTCTGTTCTGGGACACGGATTATGCTCACAAAAAAAAAAAAAAAAAAAAAAAAAAAAAAAAAAAAAAAAAAAAAAAAAAAAAAAAACCGGGGCGAAAGGTTATAAGAGCGGATTCAATATTTTAGAGAGTTACAACCTACTTAGATGTTCTATTGAAATTTTTTTTTTAATTATGAACATCGAACATCTGTTTTTTAAGGATGCAGAATACCATCAGTAACAGACAGAGGAAAAGATTCTCAAAAGCACATTAAATATGAAAAAAAAAAATATATTGAAAACGGGCCAGCAACACATTTTTGCAGTCATTAATATGTAATTCAAAAATTGTTTCCATCGAACGATAAAGGAACCCCCCATCGAAGTTTTTGAAACAAAGGATTGAATACTTAATAAGCAGCGCTATAATCCTTTGTAAGTTATAGTTTGACCCGGTTTGGGGAAGTTTTCTTACACATACCACCGGGTACCGTTGTCGAACTTATTTTTCAGGTACGTATCTATCTTGTATGGACGTCGGCGTCCGTCGTCGGTGTCGACTCCACTCCACTCGTCCATTCGAGACTACCCAAGCTATCAATTTATTATTCCCTTTTGTTTAATTAACCTTTTCTCCAAGGATAATTGATAGATGGCGCTGCAGACAATGTTGAAAGAAATGATATGAACTTTAATGGCCAACCTAGAAGCAGTTGCAAATAATGGACTGGAAATATTTGTGGGTGGTGAATGGATAAAAGATGGTTGGAGAACGGTGTAAGACGATGTAATTGGGGATCAGATTCAATTAGATTGCAAAAGTAGAATGTTTTTGAATTCAGGACTGACCTTTTTTAAGTTCGTTTGAAATTTTGCTGCAAAACTTTAAGTTAAGTATCTCTACGGAATATTAATGATATAGTTAAAGAGGTGAAGGTTTTGAAAATCATGAGGCAATTATTATTTGTGCACAAAAAGAGGTGATGAAATAGAGCCAAGGCAATGTTGAAGTAGTTTTATGTTTCTTCGTATTTGTATTTTTTTTTTTTTTTTTTTTTTTTTTTTTGAGGAGTCGATAAGTTGTGATATCAAAAGATTGAGGAGCTTTTGACTTATACGATAGGTCGATTACTCCTAAAGTAGGTACTTCGAAACCAGAAAAAGGCTTTTGATATTATATAAGTTCTTTTTTTAACGACATCTAGTGGTTTTTATTAACTTGATTTTTTTTTTTTTTTTTTTTTTTTTTGTGTTCATAAAGAATTAGGGTGAAAGTTGTTAAGGAAAAGTTAAGACTCATATTGGAAGCACTATGTGAAAGGATACCTATATATCAAGAATTAAATTTGAAGAGCAGATGTTTTATAGGGTTATATCTTTCGGATAGAGAAAACACACACTTTGGATCTGGATAGCATTATGGGGGACTAGTACAGGAACTATAATACGGATTAATTTATGAGAAAAGTTAAGGAAGGAAGGAAAAAGTTAGATAGGTACTATTGCTATACTTTTGTGGTTTTTGTTAAATGATTTATTTTTACTGTTATCATGGGTAGAGTTTGATTTTGATGGAGCGAATCAATCTTAATAATGAACATGTGGCAGCCATTTATGTGGGAAGCGGGATGTGAATGCGATTTGTTATTTGAATCAAATTCAATCAAAGTGTTAACACACTTCACACCCCCAAATGGCCATTCATATCTTTTAGGTTACGTGTTTGGATAGAAAGTTTCTTGCAAATCATACTTTAATTGGGATTTTTTTCTCATTTGTCTTAATGAAGAAGAGTTTTTTGGATTTTAATATTATGCTGCAATTCGTCAAAGTCACCAAGCTCAAATTACAAGGATAATCATCATCAGAAAGAAAAAAAAAATAATCGGATCACTGCTCGAAAGTACCGTTAATCGAAGAAACCGTTTTTATTTTCTTAAATAGCATAGGTCCTATTCTAGATCCAGATCGTATTAACTGAAGTGAATATCGTTGGTCTTTTGAATGTTAGGTACTCTAAGCCGAAGAGAGGAGATTAATGAGAGTTATATAAAAATGCTTGACTATTAACGCTATTCATTTGGAATTGGAACTTGTTGATGCCATATGATTGTTTGCCTCCCAAATTTTGTAATTAAAATTGTGAGGACGCCAAAAACAATAAAACAAAAATATCAACGAAACTAGTTTGACCAAGGCCCAAAAATGTCTGAAACGAGAAAAAAGATTATTAAATAAAATAACTTCAGAAATGTTTCAATTGGAGCAGACAAAATTCTCAGTTCACTTATACAAGGTGGGCAAAAAGAAATCACCCTATTGGAAGATGCTCTCATTTTTGCAAATGGCCGCCAATGTCAAATCTGTTTTGACATTTGTGGACTAGACAGATGCAGAATACAAGTGAACAAGCCATGGAGCGATACATGAACCGATATTCTGAAGGGGGCGTTCCCGGGTCGCCTCATCTCTCGTTTTGGCGATTCGCACTGGCCTTCAAGATCGCCCGATTTAATCCAGATTTTTTTTTTTTTGTGGGGTTGTTTGAAGTTGTCTCAAGGACAGCATTCGACACGAGTGCGAGAATCTGTCGCCCGAAGTTCTCGCTGAAGTGATGAAAAATGCCATTAAACGAGCAATCAATTGTGACGGCGCCCATTTGGCCGATATCATCTTCTCGACTTGACCAATACAATTCTAAAGGTTCAAATAATAAAAAAAAGAGCGCCAAACAACATCGGATGGGTGACTTCTTTTGGCCCACTTTGTACATCTAACCAAGATGTATCAGTTTCTTATTTGATGTGCCAACCCAACCCAAAAACCTCATCTGGTTGATAAGAAAATGTGTCATAAACACAATGGAGAATGGCTCAAAATTTAAAAAATTGCATCTGGAAATGGTGTTTCGTTGAGGATCTGCCTTAACTTTAACGCTGAACCAATTTTCAAGACGATTGACTACGCCAATACGAATCAACGTTTCGGTGATCGTATATGTGTTTCTAACCAGAATGAATCGAATACAAAATTATTTCCAGAAAAGGATTGAAAACACTCGCATCCCATGGAACCAAAAAGCGACCAGATATAAAACAAACCATTTTGACATAAGATGGCGAATCCTACAAGGATCCCAGGGAGTAAAATGTTTCGCCGCTATTTCGTTAATTCACTCAGCAGACCGCTCTTTGATTACAAAGAAAATTTTTTATCTTTCACACTTTTAACAAGGATAAATAACGAATGGAGTTTGATTATTTTAATCTGGTAGATAATTTCATGACATTTTTACTTTTTTGTATGTTTATATGATTTCCGATATGAGTATGTCCGCCGCGGCTACAAGTTACATAGACGATTCTATTAGTATAATTTTTCACTAGTTTTTCTAATAAATGTGGCAGTTTGGCATCTATGGTGGCATGAATATTGGCTTCTTCCAACGACTTAACTTAGCCCTATAAAAAGTAATCGAGAGGCGTTTACAGGAGCCCAGTTTACAGGACCACTTCTGGAAATAAAGTTGTCACTGCGAAATAACGTTGTAAAGTTGTAAACTGCACCAAACAGTCAATTTTAATGGATGTACCTAATGGTGATTCGTAAATGGCTTGATCATTGTATTCGCTCCATATACGACAATTTTGCTTATTGACGAAACCATTTAACCACAAATGAGCTTCATCACTTAACACAATTAATCGGTAAAAATGCTCTATAAACTTGGCGAACAGATTTATTTTTTTTTTTTTTTTTAAGTGAATTACCACTATTTGGAAGCGTTGTTAAACAATTTATGATGAATTGACAGACCTTACTGCATTGTTTATGTATAACCTATAGTAATATCACTTGGGAGTTTTTAGTATTGCCTCGTTCTGCCGCTTAAGAGCACTGCTGAGGCGCTCACTTCCATCACTTCCTTCTTCACCAAATATCTGTAATGAGTTAATGCCTCGTTCTACCGCTCCGCGGCTTACAAACTTAACCCCTTGATGATTGTACTAATAGTCTATATATATACAATGCTTATTGGACTGAAATGTCAACACAGTTTGACATTCTTAACTATCAAACCATATACAACAACCATCTGAACTTCTCATGCCACTATAAAAAAAAACACCCTTTTAAACCTAAAAAGTCATTTGAAATGTAGAAACGCTGCAACGGAAGTATTGTTCTTCACACACGACACATCTCCGCCCAGGAAACTTCTCGTTTGACTCCAAACGCAGTCCAGCGACAGGAACTTGGATAGTTTGAAAATAATTCTTTCTTGGATTTCTGGTGGTTTAGCAGTTATTTTCTTGATCTTAAATTATTTTCAAGTTGTTGATTGAGTGATTACATCAAAATATATCTATAAATAAAAGATCCCTTGTTAAAAAAAAAATCACTTCCCAATTAAATCCATGTCGATTCGTAAAGGTGAAACCCTAATTGCTGTTTAACCTTTGATTGAAGAGACCCTTTTTAATTGTCAATAAAATAACCTCCAGATGATTGCAAATGTTATAAGACTTTTCAGCTTTGTGAGTCGTTAATTATCGACTTCGTTAAGGTAAATTGCTTTTATTGGGCTAAAACCCCCTATCCCCTTTACTTTCTGTTCAACTGGCCTATTTAAACCAATGTCAAATGTATTCTCTGAGTCGTTTTACCCAGTTGCCTGTCTTTACAGAGAATCAGAGAATCCTTACTCGCCCCAACCTCAGATCATCCTTCTACCGTCTTCAACGACGATGAAGCGCCGCGCCGCCCGTGTGCCGTTTCCCAACACTCACCAATGTAATCTACTGTGCTTCTGGCTCCTGCTAATGATGAATCTTAAAAAGTATCTTTATTTTGCTATTGCTATTCATTTTCGCTTAATGAATTCATTTGAATTGATTTAATTTCTCGGCGCTCGCTCTCTCGTTGTGGAAACAACAAGAACAAGAACAACCCTTCCCTGACTTATTCTTCGATACACACCTTTTGACTAGTTTTCGAAATAATTTCAACGATAGCTAAGTGTGTGCATTGAATGAAAAAAAAAAACCAGAGTGGAAGCAGCAGTGCCGCTACGCGACGGGTGCGGTGGGCGTGGTGGTAGCAGCGTCAGAATCAGAAAGGATATCGTCGTAATCTTGACGATAATCATTCTTACTTTGCTTTTATTGGAAAACTTGGACCGAAGCTCGAAGGCAACAAGGTAGCTAGGAAGGCAGGCAGGCAAGCAGGCGGCACGGCATTTGGGGGCTCGAGCAAACTTATGGTGGGTGCTGTTGCAAACGGATAAAGATTAATCGAACGCAATTTACAACAAAACGATGCTTGAAGTCGTTGTTGTCGTCCCTGCCGCACCGCACAGAGCACAGCACATCTATGTTCTTATCGTTGTTGTAGTAGCAATGTCGTTTCATGGTGTTCAATCGAAAATAATGACACTTGGTACACCGTTATACGGCTCGTTTATCCGAATATTGATTTTGATTTTATTGTCAAGTGGGCAGGGATGAAAAAACTACTTCTTCTTCGTTCGTTCCTTTGCCGCCGCTTTCCATTTAGAAAATTTTCAAAAAGGACTCGAATCGAATTTGCATCATAATTGAAAATTGTTTTTTTTTTTTTCGTCTTCTTTTTTGTGCGTGTCGTTTGTTTTTGTCGTTGTGTTGTGCCTTTTAATTATAGGAAAACCCTGCTTGTTTCCGTAATGAGGATGGCTAAAAGAAAATGAATTTATGCAATCAAATTTGGCTACGGAAGTGTTTATGCGATTGAGGTTTTGCGCCTTTTGACATTGATTTAATGACAGAAGTGAGTTACTGAAGGTTTGATTTGAATTCTTAATTAGACATTTTACAATCAGTTTTTTTTTTTTTTTTTTTTGGAAAAAGAAATCAAATAAGCTGAATAAATAAACAGTTGGCACGTTAATTTGGATACTTATTGGCTGTGGTTTTATTGTTTAACCAGTCTAGTTTGATTTTTGAATTCAACTTGCTTTGAAAGTCTGTTTGAAGTTCAAAATTTATTGATCTGACGCTCAATGGCTCTATGTAGTGGGCTTCTATGCCGAACGCAAAGTCAGCCATCACAAACCCGTCTTAGTAGTCTGAATGATTAGCAAGTAATCACAATACTTTTTATCCCAACACCCAAAAGTCACTGTCTGTCAATGGATTCCACACAGTAAGAAAAGCGCACATACGAGTAAGACGACTTTTAATCGACTTTAAAGTCGACACTGCTGAATCGAGCTCATTTTCTCATGACTGCGTATCCAAACCAGGAGATAGTAAGGTACTCAGCCGAAAAATATAGATCTATCTTTTACAAGTAGCTGGCGTTTCTCATCTCTTTAACAATGAAAAACGGGTTGGGTACGATTTGTCGATTTTTAAAATGTCGATTTAAGAAAATCGATCGTCATAATGTCGAATTTCGAAAAGTCTATTGGTAAAAATACAGACTGATCAAAATGTCGACTCTTATAAAGTCGATTTTGAAAATATAGACTCGAAAAAAGGTCGACAGTGTTGCGCCGCTACTATTATGATTTAAAAATAATTTAAAGTATTTAACTGTCGATGCAATCTAAAGAACTACATTTTTCATCAGGATAAAAGTCGACAATATTACCGACACTTTTTCAGTCGACATTTTCATAGTCTGGATTTTAAACCGTCAACTTTTTTGTCGATCAAACATCATTCGACATTTTGACAGTCGGTGAAATTTGTATTCATCCAGTCGACCATTCGTACGCTTCCAATGACAAACACATACAAAGACGAGCTGATATTTTGAAAAGATTAATAAATCGCATAAAGCTCCAAATAAGGACTTAACTCAGTAAGGAAGCGCACATCAGATTCTACAAGCTAGCCTTTGTATAGTGACTAATTCGGCTGAAAATTGTTTCCTCATACCAAATATTCTGGAATTTGGCATCGCAAGAAGCCTGCGAGCAAAGCAGCAGGTCGATCACGACTGTGCTAATTAATCAGGGGAAGTCGACTCAAAAAAAAAATTAATTGGTACCCGAAACATCATTAACTTCCAACAACTGGAAACATTTGAAAAAACTTACTGACTCCCTTAAGGTGGTGCTTACAGTTCATTGTGGAGAACGAATTTAACCAACATAACCCCCCAGCTACCTAGCAGCCGGACCCTAAACAGTTTCCTTTAGCTTCGTACTTCGTCGGGGGCTTCCACTGAAAGACTCGGAAGGCTGGTGCGTATTCTCCTATATGCTCCACATTCCGCAGTCATCTAAGCCGCTGAATTTTCAGCTTTTTGACCAGGTCAATGTCGCTATTCAGCTCCAATAGTTTTTAGTTAAATCTTTTACTCTACACTCCATACACGACATAATACACAAAGAATCTTTGTCTCAAAGCACCCCAGCCGCTTTTTATCCGATTGTATCAGGGTCTACGTTTCTGAAGCATATACATCAGGACTAAGATGACAAGGGTTTTGTCTTTTAATTGACGCAGGAGCTCAAAATTCATGACGATAGACGATAGACGATAGAACACCATTCGTTTGCTGACCAGGCTTCGGAGCGTTTAGAACAGGACTTCTATATTGGCCGAGCAATAATTTCTAGCAAGGAGGTCCATTATGGGACGACACCCCCAACCCTTCACATCAGGTTCACTAGTTGACAATGTTGACTCAAAAAGTTACCGTTTGGTGTATATTTTTGACCTGCGGCCGCGGCGTCATTGGTCTTTACTTTTTCGGAAACGACATTGGTGAGGCAGTCACCGCCAATGGCGAGCGATTATAACTAAATTCTTACAGCCCATATGGAACTACACAGTCCTACTTGACATTTGGTTTCAGCAGGATGGCGTGCCCCACTGCGGAAATTCTGCTCGAACGATTTGAGGGTAAGGTTATCTATCGCAGAGGTTACGTGCATTGGCCACCAAGGTCATGCGATTCGACTCCGCTTGGCTTTTTCTTGTGAGATTTTCCGAAGTCGCAGGTCCATGCGAATGAATCACAATTGACCGAGGCCTTTTAGGTGAACATAACACAGTCCATCGCTCAAATTTAGTCCGATCTATGCGGAAGAGTAAATGAAATGTGGACCACTCGTATCCGGGCCGCAATAAGAAGCTGAGGTGGCCATTTGAACGATTTCATATTGTATCTACAGGGTCCGTCAAAAGAAGTGTTACCAACTCAAAGTTCAATAAATCCTTTATTTTTAATTCAAAATTTGATGAGCACACTATAAATACATTAATTTTTTTTAAAACCATGCCACATGCTCTTGCACGGATGACAGCATCAATCCTTTTGATAAAGTAATTGCACGCTGGACAAAGGTGGTCCTGTGGGATCCGTGCCCATTCCCGACGAAGCGCTAAGTTCAATGTTGCAACACTCTTATATTTTTTTGTTGACGCCAAAATGGACTATACAAAGAAGTGCATTGGATTCAAATCTGGTTAGTAGGGAGGCCACTGTTGTAAAGAAATGAACTGGGGAACGTGATCTGCAAGAAATTGTTGCGTTTAACGAGCTTTATGAGACAGTGCTGAGTTTTAAAGCCAGAATTGCAACGGTGAATCTTCTTACAGTAGTTATTAACAATATAATTAACATTCAAAAAACAAAAAAAAAAAAAAAATATTCCCGCGTCGCCATTGATGCCAACATAAAATCTGTAACACTTCATTTTACGGACCCTGTATAAAGGCTTACACGGGCCCTCCAAAAATAATTTCGTTAATACCTTATAAACATTGCTTGTTTTATTCCATTTCAACATCTACTCGCCCTTATTGAAAAACCCTTTGCATCGAAATTGTATGTACCTACCTATCCATAGCCGCTTTCTAAATAAGATTTGTTTTGTCTTCGTTTATAACCAGTCCCACTTGGCTGGTTGCTGAGTTGCTTCCAAAGAAAGCAATAGTTATTGCTTGCCCGATTTTTCCAATTACGTCAGCAAACTTAAGATACCGGGTGCATTACTGAAAGTTATTGCCTGATATGTTGGCATGGTTCTAGGGCATTATTCTTTAAAGCACGATGTTGATGCAACTGCTCGACACTGTGTCACTCGAATACCATAAAAGTGTTAAAGCGCAAAAACGATGAATAATTTTTCTGAAAATATCTTTTATATTTATGAAAAGAAAAAAAAAGTGAAAAAAATCTTTCAAAAAACAAAAACAAAACAAAAAATTAAATCCAATTAACCCTTAATTACTTCCTAAGAAGTAAAACCGATATTGATATCTTTAGCTCTCAAGAGGTGACCACAAAAATCTTTGAAGTGTGTTTAAGTATTTCTTTATTATTTTTCTTTTTCTCCATTTTTGGCTTAAAATTTCAATATAAAACCGATATATTAGTTGATGGTAACCGATTGGTTTAATGTGCACATTTGTAATTTGATATTTGCCCAAAGTATCATGTTATCCGATAATTTTTTTTCTTACTGTTGTAGTAGAGCGTAGGTACCTACGTATAGGAATAAAGTTTCTCTCCACAATCTTAGTTATAAAGATATAAATTCTAAGATAAATAAAAATATAATAAATATGATCTATATTAAGTGATTAGAGAACATAAGATATACTTTAACAAAGAACAATGAACCGGGAAGGAGTTTTATCATAAAAACAAAGCGAATAATAAGGAATCCCCTGAAAACCAGGAAAAGGAACCTTCTTCATACATATGTTATGAAGTAAACGCAAAGGGAAGAGACCTGTTTTCTTAAAATTAATGGGAATGAAAACCATAAAATGTGAACAAAAGACATCAACTTACAAACAAGATAAAGAATCTATTAAAATAAATCGTTTCAAAGGATACCAAAACAATGTCACATGCCAAAAAAAAAAAAAAAAGAGAGAAACCAACTTACATGTATCAGTGTTTATTTAGGGATAAATATGAGCCAACTCACCTGAAAGAAAGGTAAATAAAAGATACATTAATAAAGAGAAAGGACAAAAATAACAGAAAATATTGGTGAATAAAGTAGTTTATAGATATTTGTCAAAGAAAGTAAGAGGAATGATAAGGCAGGTTTTGATTTGTTAACCTAACTAGGTATGTAAAGATACATTGTTACAAATTCTTGGTTTAATGTGAGTCTATGTCAACATTTGCTTTTATTATTTGTCTAAGATTTATCTTTATCCGATTAAAATCAGACACTTTGGAGTTTCGCAAACATTTAGAAAGGTAGGTACAATCTATATTAGCAAAACAACAGGAAAGCCTCATTTTAATTCAATGAGAGCGAAAGGGGTTTTTGTTTAGAGTATAGGTTTTCATATCTTCCCAGTGTGAGCATTAAAAATTGATTTAGAAACTATCAAAAAACCTACATAATGTATGTAAGGATTCATTTCTTTTATATTGCCCGGGTTGGATAACTAAGCTTCCACTAAGATTGATGCATCTATACTTCTTGGTCTTCAAAGCCGCCATCGACCCAGAGGGTTTTATCCAGTATCGTTATACATACTTCTTTTCTTTGGCGGGTATAAAAAGGGTGTTTTTTCAATATTGTAAATAGACTATAGTACAATCATCAAGGCGTTTAGCTTGTTGGCATAAACTCATTTCAGATAATTGGTGAAGGAGGAATTGATAGAAGAGAGCACCTCAGCAGCGCTCTTAAGCGGCAGAACAAGCCCGATTCAAAACCATAAAAATCGACTGTTTGGTCGCACTAAACACGGTTTTCCTTTCGAAATGGGGAAGGAGCTGCCGTTACGGTTAATAGCAAGCGCTATCTAGCCATGCTGACTGTTTTTTTGTTTCCAGAAATTAATCAGCTAAATATCCACGACATTTGGTTTCAACACGACAGCGCAACTTACCATACAGCGTGCTTAACAGTCAAGTTGGTGGCAACTTTATTTCCAGGAGTGGACCTGTTTACTACCCCTTCGTTCGTGCGACTTAGCGCCTCTCGATTATTTTTTATAGGGCTAAGTTAAGTCGTTGGAAGAAGCCAATATTCAAACCACCATTGACGTCAAACGGCCATTTTTATTAGAAAAACTAGTGAACAATTATACTGATCGAATGGTCTATGTTATTCGTAGCCGCGGGGGACATACATATATATCGGAAATCCTATCAAATATATGCCATGAAATCATCTACTACATTATAATCATAAAAAATTCATTCCAACGATGTTTCTAGCTTGTTCTTGAAATTTTTGGAATGTTTCACATGCACCGCTTAATAGTTCACATCATCGAATTCGACAGGATGCGATGGCGTTATTCTATCAAGAACACCACCGACTGCTTTTTCGATGGTTTAGGGCAAATTGACGAGCTAGCATGTTATAATTTCGACATTCTTCCTAAAACAATCTTACAGAACTCGGAAGTTAACACACGATTTATTTCAATTACCTGGCTTTGTTGATGATATGACATTATCTGTAAGACAAAGCGCCCCGTTAAAGGAGCATTCACAATTATTGAAGTAGAAGCGAGAAGAGGATGGGTCTGGCTCCTAATCATTAGGAGCAGTATATCATCATTGCGTGATGCATACTTGGACAAAACATAACTACGTACAAAAAGATTTTACAAGTTAATAAGGGCATCCACTTACACAACTCGAAATAATACCAGTTCAGATATTCAGAATAACTTTTGCCCATCACTGTAGAGCCAAGCGTCTCGTTGGCTCTATAAGCAGCAGGTATAATCAACGAAGTTGACCAGACATGTAAGCTGAATATTTAACGTTATAGAAGGTGCTGGATCATTTAAAGCGTATTTACGAAAGCTGAACGGCCCAGCAAAAATTGATTTTGCAGGGACAACGCAGTAGTGGAAGACAAATTTTAAGGCAGTGTGGTAAAGTAACTTAGTGTGCACTGCACAAATACTGACTTGCGACTTGTCTGACTGGCGGTTTATGTTGAGTACGTGGTCTAAAATGAACTGTAAGAGCTACCTTAAGGAAGTAAGTTCCACGCATAGTGCATTGCCGATTACGATTAACAAATACAAAACTTATAAAGAAGCCTAAATTATTTGTTGACATCTTAGACTGATTGGCACAACCACTTGTTGTGGTTGCAACACTCAATTCATTGTATTATTTTAGCTAGTATTACACGGTCATCGAAATATGTCATTGCAATGACATTCTGACGTCATAAGTCATCTGTACTAAAGTCGTCATGTCGTGTGATCGCCATTGTAAAATGCTGTTATTGCACTGACAACCAGAGTGACAAGCAAAATGACAGAAATGTTTACGCCATCGAAATGACAATTTTCGATGACCGTGTTCACCCTGTCATTGTTGTAATGACTCAATGACAGATTTTTTTGATTAATTTGTCATTGCAATGGCAGTGTGTCAACAATGACATGGCAGGAATTTCTGCCATGAAACTGCCGTCACGGTTGGCTGAATAAATTAAAAAAAGTGCTTATCGCTTTCCATTAATGTATGCCATTTATTAAACAAAATGCTTCAAACAAAAAGCATATACGATATTTTTTTTTTAGCTTTGGGACTCCACTTAAAACATTGTTATTGAAACTCTCCAACAGGATTTCCAGGACAAAGAAGTTCCGTCACTTCAGCTTTTAAGAAAAAAGTTGGTCCAAAGCGCATATCGTACCGCAAATACCCCACCATTTTTCATCCTTTCGCATAACCCATTGGAACCAATCAACTAATCACTCAAGAGATTCCCAAGAAGTAGGTACTTCCATTCTTCAAAATATGACCTTTCTGTATTAAGACGTAGCAAGGGGAACCATTTTTTGGCCACACAGAACAAACTCTTCGTAATGGTCTTTGGTTGTCATCGTTTTCTTGGGCTGTGCTTCCTCCAATATAATATAATGTTGCGAGAATCGCCATCTCCAAACTTTTGAAAGTGGTCAAGTCATGTGATCGTCATTCTTTTGCATGTCATGGCAATGACACCGCACGTCAAAAATCACAACGACAAGCTCTGCCCGTCATCGCATTTTAGGACACCATTCGTGTGATCGTCACTGTAGCTAGCAATGACACTGTGAAAAATGACAGTGCACTGATGTTACATTGACTTATTTTCTTGTCAGAATGTCATTGCAATGACAGATTTCGATGACCGTGTAATACTAGCTTTACTCCAAAAGATCAATCGAGTCCATACAAACTCTTGGAGATTGGGACATCTCAACAACTCCGCTGGTATTAGAGTCCAAAAATTATTGGTAAGTCAAATTTATTAGGCTTTAATGCCACATATTTAAACCGTCTATGTCAGCAGCCAATTCAGTTCAATCGGCAGAAGAAAGGATACAGGGTGTACTGCTTCCAAAACTATAACCTTAATGCAGTTTTAAGGACATACATATACTTAACAACGGTAATTAGATTTATTGATATTTCTCTGACAATATGATTCTTCCAAAATTCAAGGATATAATGATGCAAGACTCTGAAAAGAGCACGGCTCTCGTGAGTGCAGATTAAATTCTTGTTTTTCTCCCTTGAATAATGGTTTCGTTGGTTTTGTGGAGATCGGTCACAGCCACATTAAGATTTCAGAAACTGCTCGAATTCTGTTTATACTTCATCCACATTCACAACAGCCATGGACGGCTTCGCACAAATTCTTGCAGATTATTCCCTTGTCTTTGCAATGAGCGGCTAAGCTTATTCTTTTCCAAGCCGCACAATATTAGCAGTCAACTTCAAAATCCTGTTTTCGATTGAACCATAAAACCCATACCATTTAATTAGCTGGCTTTCAATCAAAGCAAGACGACAATAAACCAGTTTTGTATTAATGATCAACTCCATTAAATACAAATTACTATTGAAAGATTTATATCATCCCATCAAGATATTTTTTAGATAACTTCTCAGGTTTAATTTAAACTGTTCCCTTAAAATTGAATAGTTTACCATTTAATTACCGGGGAACAAAAAGCTATATTCTCTTCTTATGCAATACAGAATTGCCTCCTCTAATCTATTGTTAATTTTCAATTCCTATTTTCGTTATTTCTCTCAAGAAAGATACACCTCCTTCAGCAACGAATTGAAATTCATTTGAGAGCCGACAAAAGAGATTGCTTTACTAAAGAACTGGAAATATTATCATATACATATGTACGCCCTATATAAAATAACCTACACAGTACAGGAAAAAAAAAAGAAAAAAAAAAAGAAATTGGTATTGTATTGTTGATCGGAAAAGATACAAAAGGTTTGTGTGAGCTCAAAGCTATTCCATGTTTACTTCGAAGTTTCGCTTCTTGTTTAGTTTCTATTTTTTTTTTTTTCGAGTTGGAAACATCCAAGCGGAAAAAATCCAACACAAAAGCCTGCAAACACAAAATCTTCAAATCAATCAAATTGGAAAGGCAGAAGGTACATAAATCTACCCATAACACATAGAAAACAATCTTATGGTTTGAATATAGGTTCTCCTTTTTTACACTGTTTATTTGAGCAATGTTCCACACTTGGGGAACCAGTGTTTATAGTCTCTTTTATTAAATAAAACTCTATACAAGAGACTCCCGAAAAGACAGAGTTAACATGTGATAACTTTGATGATTTTTTTCTTGCTGAATCTGAATTTAAGGTTATGCAAGGGGCAGAAGTCGATTGAATTGAAATTTCCAAGCAACATTTGAAACTTTTTTAAATTATTGTGTTTCGTGTTTTTTGGAAGTATCTTTGGCTGTTGCATTTGCTATAAGATAGAGGTTAATCTGTGCTTTTAATGGAAGTATTTCTCAATATTTTAATGAAAACTTCGGAATTCTAAATGGGCTAGATCCTACATATTTTATTCTATTTTACAATTATGTTTCTGGAAAAGATCATATGACCTCATCCCTCACATACAAAAAAGCATCTCACAGCAAAGTGAAGAAGTTCTTCTAGACTCTAGAGGCATAAAAGGAACCACCGATTATATAACGCCATCTCCGAACGGCTAGCAGAGCAACCTCTCAAGAAGCAGTATTCTAAATATGAGGTCTGTGTGTAACGAATCACTTAAACCTTCGAATTTAAACTTAAACGGCTCTTCCCACTTGTCTTTTTTATGGAGTTTACAACACTCATTAAAGGGTCTCTCTTGAGTCTGAGAGAATTACCAATTCGCTAAGAAGCATTCGGTTATTCACTATGTAAGTTGAGTTCCAAACACCAAATTATTACGAAATATGAATGTCCCCGACAAAAAAGGTGAGTTAAACTTGGTCTGTGGTGCTGCTTACAAATGTAAAACTCCACCACAAAAATCAAGGGAGCGCGATGTTTTCTCTTAGAAAGAAAAAGATCCTCGAAAACTTACGAGTGGCCTAATGTCGGTTTGTATTAATCGCTTCTTTAGGCGGCGAAAAACTTTGACGTCATTTTTATATTTGATCAACGGGATTTAGAATAAATCATTGGGTGCCAAATCAGGACTGTACAATGGATGATAACCAATCAATTGAATGTTTAGAATGCTCAAAAATGCACTTGTTTCAGTCGATGTCTGAGAATTTGCATTATAGTGGTGGGGAACGATTCGTCTTGGTTTCTATTATTTTTCTGAACATTTTTGATGGTGTTCTATTCTGAATTGGCTGCCCTTCATGGACCATTGGCACAAATTCCATTATTTGGAAAAAGTACTGGACCATTTGCTTCACAGCGAATGTTTGCAAGTGGGACTTATGCCCACACATGCCTCCATCTTCCGGTTTGCGAAATCACGATCTATCAATACCACTTCCAGAACTACAACGAATTGTGACAAGCAAAACCCAGTGTGAATTATAAGAGCAAACATTAAATTTAACTATACATTTTTTTCCTTTCCTCTTCTTGTATTTGATTCAATGCTCCGATGAGATACGATGATTAAACATATATAGAGCTACTGGTAACTTATAAAGGGTTTATCAATAAGAGGTGATATTTTGATATCCTTTTCATGAAATTTTCCATCACTGCTGGGCTGCTGTATGCCCTCAATAACTTCACGAATTCCATCTTAGAGGTCTGGAATCGACGCTGGGATGTTGGCGTATACCTTATCTTTCACGTGGCCCCAAAGGAAGAAGTCGCAAAGTGTTAAATCACAAGATCTCGGAGGTCAATTTTGATCACCTCTTCGAGAGATAACACGGTCCGGAAACTTTTCTCGAAAAGATCGATGGTTTCGTTGCTTGTGTGGCACGAAGCGCCGCGCCGTCTTGTTGAATGTAAACGTTGTCCAGATCAATACCATCCAATTCCGGTCTTAAAAAATATTAATCATCTCTCGATAGCGCAATCCATTCACCGTAGCTGTTGCTCCTGCCTCGTTTTCGAAAAAGTAAGGTCCAATGACCCCGCCGGACCATAAACCGCACCAAACAGTTACTCGTTGAGGATGGAGAGGCTTTTCAACAATAAACCTTGGGTTTTCCGAGCTCCAGATGCGAAAATTTTGCTTGTTGAGTAGCCACTAAGGTGCCTCATCAGTCAAGATGATTTTTCGATGAAATTTTGGATCATTTTCATGTATTTCTAGGACCCAATCAGCAAAGACACGACGTTGTTGATGATCGGCTGGCTTGAATTCTTGTATTAACTGAACTTAATAAGCCTTACTGGCTGCGCACAATGGTGTAGCAGTAGCAGTAGCACGCAGCAATGTCAAAGTTAAATGTATATAAATCGTATTGCACGGCTACAATGTGAAGTAGCAGATGCAGCAGAGAGAGTCGCTGAAGTAGAAGTCGACTCGACTTGAACTTCACGACCTGCTGCGCTGCAAAACAACAACAAACCAAAATGGCAGACATGATTTTTGTTTGAGTTCAGTGCTACACATTGTATTCGTGTATGCTGCTTTGTGAGCTACTTTTTCTGGCATTTACTTTGACATTGCTGCGTGCTACTGCTACTGCTACACCATTGTGCGCAGCCAGTTAAGATCCAAGTCTTTATGCAAGAGCGTAATGACGTTTGTGGAATGCCCAATTCCAAAGAACGAAGAGGAATGGACAAACCTGGGTTTTCTTCAACGCTTTGGGCTACAACAGCAATATTCTCAGTTGTTCTTAAGGCACGTGCACGGGTTTTATTCTTTACATCGCTAACTTGTCCCAACAGCTCAAAATTTTCTACCAATTTCTGAATTGCGGTCCAACAAGGTGCTTCAGGACGACCAAAAAAATGTTTTAGTTTTACGAACAGCCTTTGCCAAATTTTCACCATTTTTATAGTGAATTTTAATAATTTCAATGCGTTGTTGATCGTTCCATTTTTATTAATGGCGCGGGGTAGTTTCTACTTGTCAAATGTCAAAAAATTAAAGCTTCAAAAGTGACAACTACCGAAAAAGTGGGCTATTCAAAATAACACCTTTTATTGGAAAACCCTTTTTTCCATTGTGTAGCGCAAATGAATTAGGAGAGCGGTTGTTGAAAGTTGGGCCGGTATGTGGAAACGTGATACTTTGTAACAGTATAATAATTTGCAAATGCAAGAAGTGTTTCTTTTCTTTTGCGCTCCAGTGTATTTTCTTTGGCAAAAATATTTTTTGGTGTGTTTGCGTTCTATCAATAGAACGATAAATGTAAACAGAATAAGCAAAAAACAAATAAACAAGAAGCAATACAATTTTTCGAATTAACAGGCTGCCCCGCTCGTCGCGTCGTCATGTCATATTAATGTGCACGCGCACTGGATGGAGATTATGTTGTTGTGGAGCTGAGCCGGCAGTGGCGATGGCGCCTTGACTTTAACGTACCTACAATTTTTTTTTAACTTCAACGACCGTTTCAGATAGGGTGACGCAAGGGATCAGTATAATAAATTTAAAATATACCGCATAACCTTATCTTATAACATATATGTACGTATGTATGAATGTATCTACGACCACTTTTGTGTCGAATCGATTGGATTATTTGTTGCAGTGTCGTTCGGAATTTTCCTTGCATTTTATTTGACCGTATCTAGAGGAGGTAGGAAATCAAAATGCTAATCTCTTGTGGTTGAAAGTGTTGTTTTATTGGTTTTAAGTATTGCGGAATTGATTTGAGAATGGGCAAAGTCACGTTGCTTAACCTAGAACGAATAAATTGGCGGGAGCTAGGCGCCACGTCATCGTCATGCAGCCGCAACATAATCGAAAGTGACAGCTTAAACTATATAAATTTAGGATCGTTAGAGAAACTGATCATTTGACTTGTATGAGGAGTTTGAACAAGGAAAACATACAGCTTGCTGATGGTGTACATTAGTATTGCCCATATAGATGGCGGTTTCTTGGGCGGGAAGAAAAATCTAAAAACAAATCAATGTGTAATAAGTTTGATACTTAAAAATAGCTACATATCTTGTTTCGTGCCAATAAGGTACCTACTTAAATGAGGCTAATAAAAGGTGCTGCTAGCTACGCAAATTTTTTAATCTTTTTCATTATTTTTTGTTTTGTTTCAAATCTTCTTTTTATAAAACACTAGAGGACCAGGTGACCTTTGTACCACCTTCAATAGATTTAATTTCAACTTCCTATTAGTAATTTTACCAAACTTCCAATTCACTCAGATCGGAAATTTCAGCCGCACTGTGTTTGATTCGGTTCATTCTGAGAAGCTCGTTCACAATTCAAATGAATTCACTGGCTTTAATTTACATGTAAAAGAAAAGATATTAATATTGTGATGCTTTTTTAAACTTAGGCTGTGGTAGGCTCGTCGAAGTCCAGGATTGTTCCCAAATAAAGCGAAAACTCAGGGTTGAAGAGTGTTGAACTTCGAAATAACAATGTTTTTTGTATTTACCAAAATATTCTTAACAGGTTACTTCATATACAGACTTAAGAATAAAACTAAGTTTACAATTCGATGTATAATATAGTATTAAACAACAATATCTTAAATATTTTGGCCTGTATAGGGTTTACCCTACGACAAGAAACGATCCTAACTATATTTGGTCTGTGGAGTTGCCTCTACGACAATAAACGGTTTTAGGTCTGCAGAGATTCTTGAAAAGAAGAGCTCCACGACAAGAAACGAATGCTACTAAATTGGTCTGTAGTGAAGCTTACAAATGCAGCAACACCACGACAAGAAACGGTTAAACAATTTGGTCTGTAGAGTTTCCTCCACGACAAGAAACGGATTTGGTCTGTAGAGATTCCTGAGAGGAAGCGCTCCACGGCAATAAACTGATTTGGCCTGTAGAGATTCCTGATAGGAAGCGCTCCATGACAATAAACAATTTAGGTCTGCAGAGATTCCTGAAAGGAAGTGCTCCACGACAAGAAACGGATGGCCTGATGCCTTAACTTTAAAAATTTAGTAACGTTTCTGCTGGTATTCCCCGCGGCGTACTTTTGAGATCTCTTATTCCCGGTATTCTATTTAAATAGAATCGTATTCCAATGGCTGGGAGTTCGAGTCTGATTTTTCATACAAATTCTGTTTATACTTATGGAATATTTCAGTAATAAGGAAGTGTGAATTATAACATTAAAGACTAAAAATACTTGTACTAAAATAATTCGTTCTGTTTGTTGAATGTTTCCGCTGGTTACTATCATATATGTGTTCGGAGTTGGTTAATTTGGTTTTCAGGCACGTAACCAAACAGAAACAAAGGCTTACCGACACGCAAACACGTGGCATACAGTGGTCCATGCACGAAACACGGAAACTTGAAGTTAATCCCGCAACTTTTAATGATTGGCATTGTGATTTGTTGATAGCCACCCTGAAAGCTTAACGCACGGTGAATTGCAACCATTTGAACCCAAATGGCAAATGTGCTGGAATCATAGTCATCGAGGCCATTATTATCAAGGGAAAGTACTATGCTTTTATGATGACGATATTCATAACCTTTTTCTCAGCTAGTCTCGTTAAATTGCAGATTACACATAAGATTTTGAAAGATGTTTATGCAACATGATGATGACAGAGCCTTTCATCAATTGCAAATTGTAAAGTGAGGTCCTAAGCTAGGCGATTTTAGAAAATTCAAGAATTCGGCTGTTTAGTTGACATCTTCGCTCTGGTTAATAACGATGTTAACTGAAACAACTTTTTCGTAGCCAATCGTGAATTTTGAAGTTTTAAGATATGTCCAGGAAAACACGTCAATACAATAAGGTCTCCCTCGAATTCGGTCTACTGTTATGGTAGAGGTGTCAACAGCAATTTTCTCATTATCATTGTCAAGAACGATCAATTTGCATTAAATTAGAATCATTCCTATTGTGCTTATTTTGGTTATTATTCCTGATTCCTAAGTTTTCTCTCAATTCTGTGGGTGTGTAATTGTGTATATTAGGGTATTTTACCTCAAAATAGTTAAATCGTACGTAAGCTACAGGACCAATTTTAAAAGATTCCAAGTCGCTAAAGCTAGTATTACATGGTCATCGAAATCTGTCATAGAAATGACATTCTGACGTCATTATTACGTAGTTATCTGTCCTAAAGTCGTCATGCAGTGTGATCGCAATCGTAAAATGCTGGCATTACACTGAAAACTTGAATGACAAGCACAATGACAAACATTTTTACGTCATAGAAATGACAATTTTCGATGACCGTGTAATCACTCTGTCGTTGCTGATAGGACACAATGACAGATTTTTTGATTAACTTGTCATTGCAATGGCAGTGTCCCAACAATGACATGGCAGGAATTTCTGACGTACCATTGTTGTCAAGGTTGGGTGAATAAATTAAAAAAAGTTCCTATCGCTTTCCATTTATATTATGTAATTTATTAAACAAAATTTAAAACAAAAAGCATATACATTTTATTTTGGAAATTATTTTATTGTTAATGCAGCAGGGTATGCATTTGCATTGGCCATTTTTTACAAAGTTTAATTAAAAAGCCTTATCTCCCCGAGCGGGTTCAATATTTTTCGTGGAGAAGGAGCTGTAAACTCTCCTAATTCAACATAATAGTACAAAGCAGCTCAATATGGTCTGAGTTCAGATGGAACTTGACTTTCCATGGCGGTTAACTGAAAATTTAAGTCCCCGAGCTTTGGGACTCCACTTAAAACATTCTCAGTAACACACCCACACCCAGACGTTCCATGTGAAGCTCTCCAACAGGATTTCCAGGAAAATGGACAAAGAAAAAGAAGTTCCGTCACTTTGGTTTCAAGATAAAAATTGGTTCAAAGCGCATATCGCACCGTAAATACCTAACCATTTTTATCCTTTCGCATAACTCGGTGGTTTTGTGGAACCAATGAACTCAAAAGATCCGCAAGACGTGGGTACTTTCATTCTACAAAATATGACCCTTCTGTATCAATCGTAGCAACCACTTTTTGGACCTCACAGAACAAACGCTTCGTGATGCTTGTTCTGTGTCTTCATATTTTTATTTTTATTTTATTTGCTATAATTGGAATAATATTATTTACTGTTTTCAATTTAAATTATTTTAATCGAGGAACTTCAATGATTTATTTTTTTGTGACGTCAGAATGTCATTGCAATTACAAGTTTTGATGACCGTGTAATACTAGTTTAACTTCTGTTAGTAAAAACTGGTCTTTACTGCTTATTACAAAATACATACATACATGAATACGAGATGTAAGATGTTTAGATAATAAAAGTAATTTACCGACTGGAGTGACGTTAACTTTACTTGCGTAACTCCTACTTCAAGCGGAACATACACACAGGCGGTTGGAACTCCCGCCGAAACTCGCCAAGGTCGAAAACCTAAAATGGATATGATCCCTTATTTAATATCTCCATCAAAGATAAACTTTGCGTGACCTTTTGCAAGCCTAAGCCATTTTTTTCCGGTTTGTTGACTGCGCTTTAGATGTAATGTTCTGATAAAAAAAAAATGTTCCCCTTATTGAAATACAATTGAAAGAATTTTAAGCACTTTGACTTATTAAATTTCTTCCTGTCAAATTAATATGATACATTACAACAATTTTCTAAGTAGGCAGGTAAGGTGCAAGGTTTTTTCCTTTGTATTCCCTTTTCAATCCCCTAAGAACAAAACTTTTTAAATATCCATCTTCAATTAAATTAGACGAAAAAAAAAGAAACAAACATTAGCATGTTGATGGAAAATGTCAAAAGTAAATTGAAATGAACATGATTCCGCAAGTATTTTACCCAAAATGTATCCTTGGGGTTCCCTGAGGATCTTTTTCTATAATGCTTTGCTGTATTTATGTTTCATTCGAAAATACACGCTGAATTCGGATGTTAAATTGCAAATTGTAATATTCATTCGTCTTCATAAACTTTTCCCGGTAGATAAATTTAGTTAGCAGACGAAAATATTTGTGTTTTCCATGTATTTCACATACATACCTACTGTCAAAAATGTCACCATTTATCCATCAAAATAATCCACCGTTGAATATGTATTAGGCGTACGGTATCTAATTTCGGGGTTTTTTTTTTTTGTGTCAAAGAAAAAAAAACGAACATAATAATATATAGGTACGTTATAGCTTGCAGATACCATAAGATGTGACTATTCAAGAACATAAGTGAACACAAATATTAAAATGGATATAATAAACTCAGGGTTCATTAATCAAATGTTTTTAGCTTTCTCATAAACGTCATAAGTTTGGTTACGTTTCGTTGGATTTATGAGTCAATAACCAACCCGTTGGTCACTGAACTTGTGAGTGCCATTTTTTCGCTTTTTTCGATTAATGACTTAAAGACACAAAATTAATTTGAAAATGGCAAATTGGTATTGTAGACATCTCTGTCTGAGAACAATACGTCTCGCCTTAGTTGCTGGCTATCATTCTTGGTCCCTAGAAACATGTGTTTTTATACTCGATTGATGCGAGGCAACCGTAAACGAGTCACCAGTCACGGATAGGAACAAAAAAATATACATATACATAATAAGAAAACAAAATATCAAAATTGAAATGTTTTAGGATGAATTTAAACAAAATCATACAAAGAAATATCCTTGCTGATTTTATGGCAGAGCATCCATTTGGCCAGAAACATTTTCCCGAATTCCGCTCAAGGGAAGACAACCAGTGTTATGCTGCATATACACCCAACGAAAGGGACGAAACCAAACTCGGAAGATACTATCTGAAAATTTGTTCCAGACAAGATTTACAAATGCTTTGGAAAAACATATTAAGAAAACTTAAAATTCAAGAACGACTCTTGGAAAGTAAAGAAAATAAGCAAAAAGTATCAAACCAACAGAGAATTCATGGTTCGACTTGAGCTGCAAAGAGGTTATCAAGGAGAGAGAAGTAAGCTTCCGATGTTATAAAGCCAACCTTTCTGAGGAAAACCGGAACAAGTTCAAACAAGCTAGAAAGACCTGTAATGCTTACATTCAAAGAACCAAATTTTTGCATGAACAAAAAATAAGGCAAAAAATACTACAATGTCCCAGCGGTAGTAAAAATTTTTGACCATTCGTAACAAATGTACGTAACTCTTCTACATCTTCGGTTCCGACGCTCATCGATAATAACACTCCTGTGGTAAGCTCCCAAGCGAAAGCAGAGTTATTTGCAGCAAAGTTTGCTACTAATTCAACGCTACCCCAGTGTGATATGACTCCTCCTGTACTTGAGAACGTAAATGGTTTTATGGGACAAATCTTCTTTCGCACTCGTAAAGTTGCAAGAGTACTAAAAGATCTCAACATACACAAATCCGCTGGACCGGATATTATTTCTCCCATAGTTCTGAAGAGGTGTGCTTCCACGCTGGCAAAACCACTGCGTAAGCTTTTCCATCTTTCCTATTCTACAGGTCTCTTCCCGAGTGGATGGAAAACAGCATTTGTCCAGCCCATCCCCCTCAAATTACCGACCAATTGCACTGACTTCCCTTCATTCCAAGGTCATGTAAACTCTGATAAACTTTCAGATCAAGAAATATCTTGAGAAACGGAAACTTCTTAATGACCGGCAGTACGGTTTTCGTAGCAATAGGTCCACTGGTGATATGATGGTATATCTCACCGAACAGTGGAACAAATCTTTACATCGTTTTGGAGAAAGTAAGATTATTGCGCTCGATATTTCAAAAGAATTTGATAGAGTCTGGCACCAGGCTCTCTTATCGAAAATGCGTGCATTTGGCATCGATGAACCCCTTCTTCGATGGATTAGAAATTACCTTTCGGACCGTTCAATTCGCGTTGTTTTGGATGTCTGCTACCCACAAAATAAATGCTAGTGTGCCCAAAGGCTCCGTTCGGTCTCCGACTCTCTTTTTAATCTTTATAAATGATCTCTTGTCTAATACTTCTAATCATCTAAATTGTTTTGCTGATGACAGTACTCTCAGCTTTTCATACTCGTTTCCAAGTTCACATCCATGCCCTTCGGATGTAGAACTGAAACGAAATCGTATGATAAGCTCATTAAATTCCGATCTTGACAGCATTGTCCAATGGGGAATCATCAACCGCGTGGAATTTAATGCTTCAAAAAGTCAATGCTGTCTTCTGTCGTTAAAGCATGTGCATCACAAATCATCTTCTGTGGAACGATCACATATTTGACGTCGCCAAAAATGCCGCAAATTGCTTAGGTTTCCTAAATCAATGCAAGAAATATTTTTCCCCTTCTGATCTGGCTATAATCTACAAGGCATTCATTCGCCCGAAGCTAGAGTACAATTCTCATATCTGGGCAGGTGCTCCTGTCACTCACTTGCGCCTCCTGGATAGGATTCAAAAAAGAGCCTTAAAATTGATAGGTGAAAGAACCATTACCGAAACATTTGTTTCACTTGAACATCGTCGTAATGTTTCTTGTCTAACCTTGTTTTATCGCTACTTTCACAAACAGTGCTCCAGCGAAATAGCCAGATGCGTTCCTCCCTTAAAACAATTTCCCCGTAACACCCACACCGCAAGGAACGCCCATCAATTTACCCTCGAGCCTAACTTCGGACGTACTGTTAAGTATAGAGACTCTTTTTTTAGCCGCACTACAAGAATGTGGAATGCTTTACCCGGCTCGATTTTTCCCTCCCATTGCGATACACAGACATTCAAAACCAATGTGCACCGGCACCTCCTTTTATCTCCTATCCTCATTTCCTGAACGCTCGCACTGTGTTGACTCATATTAAGGGTATTAATAACCCCTTGTGTGCGGGCTCAAACTAAAAAAAAAAAAAGCATAATGTTTTTCTTAAGTTAAATTCAATTGAATTGCAAATAAAGAAGCTTCAGTTGGAAGATTTAAAAAAAATGAGTAGCTTTTAGTGTGAATGTGCTAAATACTTTTTTTAAATTATTATAATAACAATAACAGCTGTGACATAAAGGTAAATGACAGATGTCTAAATGACGTTTTTATTGAAATGTAATAGATTTACCCTAGTAGTGTGCTCGATACGTGATGATTCGTATGCCATCATCCCTATGTGTTGATTACGTAAATCAGTAACGTATGGATGTTACTGATTTGTTCACTGATGCCGTAATTCGCCCCCAGACATAGATTTTAACCCAGTAGACCAAACAGACTTCCCTACAAGAGAATGCTGGATGGAAAACAGGGTCATAAATGACAATCACGTTTCGGTCTTTACGGACGGCTCCAAAACAGAGGATGGGGTAGGGTCAGGCATCTTTTAAGATAACGCACCCAATAACAAGTCAGTAAGGCTTAGACTTATGCAGCGGTTTACAAGCGGAAGTGCTTGCAGTCTCTGAAGCTGCTAACCACCTAGGAAACTGTGAACTGGCAAATAAGAATATTGATATTTTTATCGACATAAAAGCCATATCCTTACAAAATCCAAACTGGTCGATCGTTGTCGAAATAAGTTGATACTACTAAACGCAACGAATCCAGTCAACCTTCGATGGATCCCGGGACATCGTGACATACACGGAAATGAAATGGCTGACCAGCTGGCCAAATCGGTCCATCTCTCGAACCGAGCCAAATGTTAACCTCAATTTACATGCCACTGGAAAGGGGAAAAAACTAGAATCGCCCATACCTAGTTTCCTCAAAACCGCTAATGACAGATGGTCATCAATCGACACTTGTCAGGGATCAAGGAATCTACGGCCAGAAATTTCAAAGAAGAAAACTGAATCCCTACTCATGTTAAGCAGGGCTCAATTATCAATCCTGGTTGGTATCCTGACGGGTCACAACTCGATGGGAACCCACATGAGCAGAATGGGCATCAGCACATCTGACTTATGTAGGGGATGTCAGGACGAAGAGGCAGAAGAGGACTCTTTTCACTTCCTCTGTGATACCCCAGCTAAGCCCGGACTAGGAAAGTTACTCTTGGTGAACATTTTTTGAACGAGTTGGTCGATGTCTCTAGCATGCCACCAAGAAACATCCTGAGATTCATTCAGAACTCAGGTTGGTTTAGGGATGCCCCCAACACTTAACCCAGCCACTCCCCCTCATTCCTTAACCCCTCTTCCTTATCATCACCCCCAACCCGGGGAGCACAATGGATCCACCGCATAAAGTCTGGAGTCTGGGCACATTGATCGGCTGGCGAATGGATCGTCTTAACCTAATCAACAACCGGCTAAAAGTATTTTTTACTCAGCAATGATTAAGCTATAAATTTGCTCCTCGGTACAAATCTGGTTTCCCATTTCTATGTTAAGGAGTTATTTTCGTTCTTCTCGAGCGATCGAGAGATCTAACTAGCCATTACGAATTCGGCTTCAGACTTGGAAAATCTATAATAAACCAGATCTTCACATTTCACCATATTCTGGAGAAAACACAAACATTTAACAGATAGGAAGAGACCCACAACCTGTTAATCGATTTTGAAGCAGCTTACGGTTATGACATAGTAATATAAGGAAGACATATTTTATGCTATGGCAAGCTTTAGAACTCCTGCTAAACTATGATAAGTCTTATCAGCTTGACGTTTTAAAATCCTCGCTGTTCCTGCAACATTTTTACGGTTTAAGAGCAGCTGTTTCAACACATACTTGGGTTTGCTGGCAACATTGACATGATAGGAAGAAAAAAAGCAAGTCGTAATTGGTCCCTTTACTACCAAGGAGTAAGAAACTAGCAGAATATGACTGAAGTATGTGCTTTTATTATCATTAGTGGGTGGCATTTTACTGCCGACTTGGTCAGAACGTGATTTTTGATAGGTATAACTTCAAGTTAGTCACGGCTACCTGGACACTTCTGGCAAACACCGAAAATAGCACCAGGTTGGAGATCAAACATAGAATTACTTTTTTTGTATCTCTGTTTCGATTTTAAAGCAGCCTGCGACAGTGTTAATAGAGTTGAATTGTATCGTGCCATGTCTAACTTTAGAATCCCTGCTTAACTGATACGCCTTATCAGGATGACATTGGAAAATGCTCGGTGTTCCGTCCAAGCTGGTGGGGACTCTACTGAAACTTTCGAAAACACCAGAGGGCTAAGACAGGGTGACGCACAGTCATGCAGCTGTTTTAACATTGTGCTGGAAAATGTCATATGGAACACCCATTCCAGCATATCGGGCACCATCTTTAATAAATCGACACAATTACTTGGGTTTTCGGACGACATTGACGTGATAGGAAGAACAAAGCGAGTATTAACCGATGCTTTCACCGCCATGGAGTCAGCAGCAAGGATGCCAATCTACTACATATGTAGTAGATCTGCTTCATTTATTTTTTTATATGCGTCTACTACGTAGCAACTCTAATCTACTTCGTTTTTCTCATTTTTATATAACGATCATGATTTCATATAATATGTGTTGAATTGATTCATTTTTGCAAATCGAAAAAGCCATTTGCTTAATCTGAATGCACTCATCGCAAAAACCTCCTAGTTACTTACTTACTTACTTAAGGTGGCGCAGACAGTCCATTGTGGACCACGGCCTCAACCAACAATCCTCGCCAGCTAGGCCGGTCCCTACCCAGTGGCCTCCAGTTGCGCACACCAAGTTGGTTGAGGTCGTTTACCACTTGATCGCGCCACCTTAGATGGGGTCTTCCAGAACTGCGTCGGCCCTCCGGGTTGGAATTGAAGACTCGTCGGGCAGGAGCGTTTTCGTCCATATGCTCTGTATGACCCAGCCATCTAAGCCGCTGAATTTTCAGCTTCTTAACCAAGTCAATGTCAATAGATACAGGCCCGAATATCACCCGAAGAATCTTTCTCTCAAAGCACCCCGGCCCAGCCTGTATTCATCCGATTGTGTCAGTGTCCACGCTTCTGCCCCATACAGCAGGACTGGGATGATAAGGGTCTTGTATAGTGTCTCCTTGGTCCTTTGAGAGAGGGCTTTACTACTAAGATGCCTTCTTAGCCCGAAGAAACAGCGATTGGCAAGAGTGATTCTTCGACTGATCTCTTCACTGATGTTGTTCTGAGAGGTTATAGTGGAACCCAAATAGACAAAATCCTTGACAACCTCCTAGTTACTACAATTTTTTTTCCAAACACCCCCTTACTATAGTGTAGAAAAAGAGCAGATAGATACATTGGTGTTGCCCAGTGTTGCCTGACTATATGCTTACACTAGCTAGTCTACCACATAGCAGTGCAGCAGCCGAAAGACAGTTTTCAGATTTTAGCAACGTAAAAACAAAATAAAATGCAGGACTGGGTCGCACGTACTGGCTCTGTTGTTGCAATAGTACGATGAAAACAAAGTCTTCGAGCAATATGAAAAACGCATGTTTGAAAAATTTGGGAAAAATAACAAAATTTTGGTTAAAACTGGGAAACCCGCTATACCTGACTTACTTAAAGAAACCTTTGAATATTTCAATTTGAGATGTCATCTTTTGGTTGCTATAAATGATATAAATATCCGCTAATGGCCAAATTAATTAAATTGTAAAAAAACAAATTTCCGTTATTATCATTTGAAGCCAAAAACTAAAATGCAGTTTTCTTCAAAAAATTCTATGTATACTCAATACAAAGTTTAATAAAAATCGGTAGAGCCTTTTTTTGAAAAAATTAGAAAAAACTAAAAAAATTGACCAAAACCTCGTGGCTCTTTGTATGGGAGCCACTATTTAAAAAAGAGGAACCGAAAAAAATGCAATGTCATCTGATAGAGAGTTGTAAGAAACTATACCAAACAAAGTTTGATTGAATTCGATACAACCGTTGAAAACTTCTGGCCAATTGAAAAAAAGACGTTAAGACCAGATCTCCGTTATTAGCATTTTTTGCCAAAAACTAAAAACGCAGTTCTCTTAAGAACACTAAAAGAACACACAAAATTTAATCAAAATCGTTAGAGCCATTTTGGAGCAAATTATAAAAAACCAAAAGAAGTTGGCTAAAACTGAACGGCTCGTTGTATGGGAGCCACCATTTGGAAAGGCTTCACTGAAAAATGCATAAAACCATCCTATAAACACTATAAAGACCTATGCCAAACGAAGTTTGAATCAATTCAATCGAGCCGTTACGAAGTTATGTTTAAACCTGATTTTCGTTGCGACCATGTTAGCCAAAAACAAAAAACGCAATTTTGTTAGAAATATCTTAGGTAAGTTAAATTCTACGTTTAATCAAAATCGTTAGAGCCGTTTTCGAGCAAATCAAAAATGAAAAAAACCGTTACTTGAAAGGTACCAGTTTGAGCCGGGCAAAATAAAAAAATCCTCGACAATGATTTTTCTTGAAACTGCTATATACCAAGTTTGAAGGAAATCCGTCAAGCCGTTTAGGCTGTAGCATGACGTGAAAAAGTTCACATCCGCACAGACAGACCGACGGACGGTATGGCGAAAACCACTTTTTTGGGCTTCTCTATCATCGTAATGTTTGATTAAAACCGCGATTTTTTTTCTGCACGAAACCAATACTTGCCCTATAGAGCAAGTAAAAAAGAACTTATCCTGATATAAGTACCGCTTCTTCCCTATTACTTATAAGAGAGTTTGTGGCTGGGTTGGAAGATTTCGAGCCTCCGAAACAATTAATATCATATTTTTATAGATTTAAATTTGTTTCGGATGGTTACGTCTTAAAAACTGATTGATCACAATTTCCAAAGTATTATAGCATTACTAGGTTTATTTTGTTTATTAAAAAACAATGAAACAAAAAGTTCCTTTTTACTTTATGTGTTTATTTTAATGTACCTAAAGTTCCTATTTATTTTAAAACAAACTAAACTACATATGGTACCTATGAAGTTGTAAAATAAAAGGCTGTTATTGTTTTGAATACGAAATATACATATTTTTGTTTGTTTTTTGAAATATTTTGTATTTTTCACAATCTACTACACTTTTTTCAAATCTACTTCGTTTTTTTCGGCAATCTGCTTCATTTTTTGGGTTCAGCATTGGCATCCCTGGTCAGCAGCAAGCACAATGGGACTGAAAATAAACGACGACAAGATGAAGTATATGCTTTCATCAACAAAAGTCCAATCCCACGACCGACTTGGTCAGAACGTGATCATTGATGGGTATAACTTCAAGGTAGTCAATGAATTTGTCTGCTGTAAACACAGGCAACATCAGCACTGAAATCATACGAAGACTTAGTCTTGCTAATCGCTGTTTCTTTGGGATGAATATGCAGTTGAGAAGAACCAAGAAGACACTATATAGAACACTCATCATCCCGGTCCTGCTTTATGGTGCAGAAGCATGGACTCTCTCCCAGTCGGACAAAAAGTAACTTGGAATCTTCGAGAGAAAAGTTCTGAGTACAATCTATGGTCCTGTCTGTGTAATCCGCGAAGCCAACATTTGGCGAAAACCAAACGACGACCTATACGTGCTGTTCAGCGACATAAGCCTATCCACACAAATTCGAATTCAGCGACTAAGATGGTTGGGCCATGTAGAGCGAATGGACATCGATGCCAAACCAGAGAGAGTCAGAAGCCAAGGTAGACCTCATCTTCGATGGAGCGACCAGGTAGAGGGAGACCTCCGACAACTTGGAGTGCAAAATTGGAGACGGCAGGCTAGAGATCGAGCCGAATGGAGGGACATACTAAGCAAGGCCTAGGAGAACAACACTCTAGTGGAGCCATCATAAGTAAGTTAGATCAAGCAATTGAGAAGAAACAAGGAGTCGCTGATCATTCCAATCCTGCAACATGAATCGCATTCGGATGAAGAGACCCTGTGTTAACGAAGAAGAAAATATTAGGCAAGGAAGGTGTAATATCCAATATGATACGCGGTCGTTAAATTCTCTAACGATCTCTCACGATAGAAAGTTTTATCACAATCGATATTGCGATTTCAGAAGTATCCACATTCGCACTTAAGCCCGAGGGCTCCAAGGCTATGTTAGCCCCTCTCGCTGCTGTCGAGAGGAATATTGGAAATATGGATCACGATACTTTGGTATTAATATTGCGGAGTACTATCCAGAGTATGTTAGTGGAAGCGTCGTCGTCAGGCTGAACCAAAAGTACCTACTCCATTTGGACGCCAAGATCAATTTTAGTGCCGTACTTCGCAGGTGTTTCTTTTCATCATGTTTTGACAATGCAACAAGTTAAAAATGTCAACTTTACGAATGCGGTTTTTGGTTCAAACTCAACCAATTTTTCATTAATTTGATAAAAGAAATTGCCAATTGGATTTTGCACCTTATTCACAGTTCACTGCCTTATTTTTCTCACCTTCACATTTCTGAAGAAGTAGTAGTACACAAGGTTATATACAACGTTGTATAACTGTACTTTAAGTTAATGCTTGATTAATAGCTGTCTGGCATACAAAGAGTTCCTTGTCATACCTATATATTTTAAGGAACGATAGCAAAACAAAAACAAACCACCATGCACGACCTACATTTACTATAAGCTTTTGTTTTGATATACAATACGTATGTCATCCCAAATCTCATAAGGCCCTGAGGGGGAATGAGTTGAAAGAAGGGTATATTCAAACAGTCTCCTCTCTCGAGATCCAGACAATTCTTAAAATGCCATGACGCTAACGCGCAGTCATGCCACTAATGCCATTCCACAGCAGCATCCGTCACGACATAAACGTATGAATACACTTCGTTTGCCAAAATAGGTACCTACATCTTTTGAAGACCAAATGATTTTTGGGCCCAATCTTTACATCGACTTTGAGAGAGTTAAATTATTGTGCTTGATATTTCAAAAGCAGTTTGGCACCAGGCTTTTTTTTATCGAAAAAACGCGTTGTTTTATACGGTTTTCAGTCTGATATTCACAAAAGCCCCAAGCTACATTCTTTCTCCTACTCTTTTTCCCACGTTTATCAATGATTTCTTGTCTAAAACTTTAAATCCACGAAATGGACAGCACCACCTCGTGTGGAATGAACACATATTTGACGTGTCCAAAAATGTGGCGAAATGAAGAGGTTTCCTTGGTCGCTGCAGAGCCATATCCTGACAATCTGCAAGGCATACATTTGTGCGCAAGGCTTGAGTTTAATTGTTATGTCTACGGAAGTGCTCCTGTTAGTTGATAGGTGAAAGAAACATTTGTTTCACTTGAACATTACCGTGATGTTTCTTTTTTCACCTTGTTTTATCGCTATACTCTCTAAAAAACAGTGCTCCAGCAAAATAGCCGATTTTCCCGTATCCCTCGCGTCGCTCGAAAAAGTCATCAATTTTCCTCCGGCCTAACTTCGGACATACTTTTAAGTATAGAGATTTATATTTTAGCCGCACTACAATAATGTGAAATGTTTTTCATAGCTCGATTTTTCCGTCTCATTACGATTTGCAGACATTACAAATCAATGTAAATCAAACGCTCGCACTGTCTCAATAAATGTATGATATAAGTCACAAAATTATTTTACCGATAATTTTAATAATATTCTTACCCAAAAAATCTTAAAAACGAGATTTTAAGTTTTATAAACTGTCCTACATTATTTCGAACCTCAAGTAAGTTAGGTGTTAAAAAATGTCTTAATTAAAGCAAGCAGGTCAGTTTTCGAAAACGAGGGTGTACCTTTGCATTTGACGCGGAGTGTACGTACATGTTGGTGGTATTATTCTTTCGATAAGAGCAACAGCATGGTTTAGTGGGACGCTTTGGCGCCACATTGGCACCGTGATATATTATTTCGTGTTTCTTCCCTTCGTATTTGGCACCTTTCAGTGCTAGGTGATCGTTAGAATCACTACGTTACTTGAGCGAAATCTTGATGTCAATTTTCTTATTTTATAAATTAAAATATTACTTAGCACGATTTCGATAAAACTTTGCTGACTGATATGAATTTTGTAATTATTTATTTTTTAGATGTTGTCAACGAAATGGGAAGTTTTGACATAAGTCATGGGAATTTGCTGAAAAAAAAATCCCCAGCACTGCTCCCGACTGACTGTGTATCTTATTCTTGTCGGAACTCTGTGTTTTGGGAAAGAAGATTGTTGCAGAAATTTGTCTTACGCTTTAAGGTGACAGGATGGCAATGATGGCAAAATGACGACAGCGGTGGGCGTGGTGGCTGGGACAACGACGACTAAAGGAAGGAAACAACGTTGTAGGTGTTTCTTTGTATTTTCGAGTGGGGGATTCCACAATGACACACGCGCATTTATCGTAAATGAAAAGCGAAACTGTTTTCTATTTGAATATGAGGTTCTTCGAGGGGGAGATAATGATGTGATTCCGCACTAGAATGTTATCAGAAAGTAGAAGTTTTTAACGACAAATAGTAGAGTTTTTTTCGGTTGTATTCTGTTTTGTGTCAAATTATTATTCATAAAAGTAAAAGAACAACAAGAAAATGTATTTGAAATCGTATTTTTGTTTCCTTTTTCCTTCCATAATTTTTTTTTATCGCGTGAATTTTGTTTTCTATCTCAATTGGGGAATTGGTTATAAGATAAAAAAAAAGAGATGTATCTAATATCTGCAATAATATCTTTTTGTGGAATGTTCTTTCAAAGCTGTCATTTTGTTGGTATCCGTTTGTACACACATAGAAAGATATTTCAAAGAAATATTTTAAAAATATTTTTGCATTTCTTTTTTCTTGTGGTACCCTAAATCTTTTTATTTTAGAAAAAAAAAATGTCCTTAGTCGTGGGGTAAAAGTGGATGTTGATACTCTGTTTTGAATGACTTATTATATGCTGTCTATCAAAATTTGAGTTTTTTAAAAGTATTAAAGGGTATTTTTGTTAGCTGCATGAGAAGGTTCGATGGTTATTGTCTATGGTTTGATAGTTGCGAATGTCAAACTGTGTTGACATGTCTGTTCAGTAAGGTTTGGCAATTCATCATGAAACGTTTAACGCCGGAACAACGCTTCCAAATTGTGGAAATTTACTTTGTACAAAATAAATCTGTTCGTGAAGTTCGTAGATCCTGAAATAGAAGCAGCAGCCACAGCTTCCTTGTTGCATCTTGCACTCGTCGATAGTGGTATAAAGGGAAGGTTATACTTTAACGAAGGATCAACTCGCGGTTTTATCATACAATGCCATTGCAGTTCCACATCCAAAAAGCAGCGTTCTCAATCTGGAAAATTCAATTCGCATTGTCTTGGGTGGTTTTCAGTCTGCTATAAAAAAAAAAAAAAACACGTGTGTTCCAAGCCAAAATAGCCAGATGTTCCTCCCCTTAAAAAATTTCACTGTAACACTCGCACCGCCGTATCCAATTTTGCACTTTAGGTTGTCGGAGGTTCATCAATTTACCCTCGAGCCCAACTTCGGACGTACTGTTAAGTATAGTATTTTTTAGTCGTACCACAATATATTGTGATATACAGACGTTCAAAACCAATGTGCATCGATACCTATCTCCTATCCAACTTTCCTAAACGCTAGCCCTGTGTTATTCATAATAAGGTTATTCATATCCCCTTTAGTGTGCGCAAATTATAAAAAAAATAGCCATATTCTGTCCAACATAAATTGGCAGTATAGGGTAGGTAGGGTTCGAATGAATTTGTAGCCGCGGCTGACATATGCCGGCCCTGCAATAGCTTAGGCATCGAATTGCAAAACGAAAGACTCGTAAAGGACATTTGAATGCTCTAGAAGTAACGAGAGTAGGTATGTACCGAATTCTACAACTCTCAGAAAATATAAATTTGAAAAACTAGTTACCTTTCTTAAAGTTTTAAAATAGTCTAATTTCTTGATGTAAGCACGTGAAAACATCAGTCTTTTTGACCAAATATCCCGAGAACGGGATATTTGATCGTTTAAGCTTAAGCGTCGGCCTGAATATTTAACTAGAACCAAAAAAACTGTTCCTTGATGGGAAAACCCTCGAACAAATTTCTTAAATAACAAACCAGTAACTGTTCTAAGAGAAAGGATATTCGGAAAATGGGATTAAGGAAAAACCTTTAATTGTCTTCATGGTAATGTGTAGGTTGATTTAGCGCTTAGTTATTTACGTAAAGTTGTGGGTTCAAGTTACGGGCTGGACACGAATTTTTCAATACTACCCCACCTTGCAATTCAGACAACCTAGGTCGTCTCTCAGTCATATACATATATGTAGTTGGAATTATATAAAAATAAAAAAAAATCAGGGGTTCTCGATTCTCAATGCACATGACGTCACTTGGTGATAAGGCCGTTACAGCATTTTAGTAGAATAAGAACCATTCAATCACAAAAGATTACTTACTTTTGATCTATTGTTTAGCAAAGCAAAACAACTGCTCTACGACTTAACTTGGAAATGCCGCAGCTGGCATCTTTTGTAACACTCCTAATCTTATATTATTTCTTCAATTTTTGTTGTACAAATATTGACTTTTATAAATACCTTCCTAATTTTGTTTAACATTTTTAACAGCTTTTACCGATTTCGAATAGAGCAACATTCTAAATTTTTTTTTTTTAATAAATTTTAAAATAAATCGTCAAATTTAATTCGATTAACTATACACAACTCATCTAAACTCTAGAAACAAGTTCTACAAGATATTCCAAATAATCAAGTAATACCCCAACCCTACATGTGGTCCCAACCTATCATTATCGTCAAATTAATCCAGTTAATAAAATTTCATTAATGCCTAGAAATTATACACACACAATCCAAAGATGCCCTCAACAGTTAAATGATGGATCCATTGAAACCCAAGGGATTAAGAGAGACATAATCTGTAAAAATACCTTTTTACAATATCCAAACTCAAGTTAATTCGACTTTAAATTGACAACGACATTGGAATTATCATTAAAATGAATGGACGAGTCGATGTGCCGGGAGGGTAGGTGCAATGAACAGAAATCCTGATTGTGGTTATAAACGAAAATGAGCATATAATTTTATTAATGGAGCAGCACAATAGTGCATCTCTGAAGATTCTTTTCTCGTTATGACTGATGGCTTCAGAATCATTATCAAAAACAACTAAACAACAAAAAACATACAAATATCCACAACATTTCAATGAAGTCTAGTGGATCCATACAAATCCGATAGTTGCTCGGCAACTACTGCTAGTTAGTTGGATAATGGATAAGGTACATAAAATATTTTTTTTTTAATTTTTTGCAAGTTCTGTGCTTTTAAGTTCTAGTACTACAAAATCTTACTTAACTTAAGAGAATGGGTTCATCATAAACAAAGGAGTCTTTGGTGCACTGATTTTGGATTTTGTTCAAAGAGTGACATCGTTCTGGCAAGTCATATCTTTGGATTAGTTCTGCAAATATAACTCACGGTTATATCTCCAAAATTAAATCATATAGGTATCCATCCCACCATGTGTTCATTCTATTAAACAAAATATTGGATTTGTCATCAGTCTGTGGCCATGTTGTTTTGGTGACATCTGTCAAATCAGTTGTTTATTATTTTATTACTGATGCTAAATCATCGTGACAAGTTACACGATTTTACAAAACATCCAAACACACGATTGACCGAGAACATTGATTGCGTGCGAAAGAACTCGACCTTTCGCAGACTTCGTCAATTTTGCGTCGCGACTTGGGCCTAAGCCCATACAAGATCTAGCCGACCCAGAAGCTTGAAATACATGACCATGCAACGCCGCGCCGTTTGTTCGCTGACTGGACTTTGTAGCGTTTTTAAAAAGTGATTTAGCTTAGGGAACTGTACTTTGCTTCAGGAAATCCTACATGCGTCGTGTTAATCCTTTTTCGTATTTTTTTTTTTTAGGTTGGATGGATTGTGGAATTTACTCGACTCGATTCTCAAGGATTCATTAGATTCTTTGTTTTGGTGTAATCGAATTGACAAAAATCGAAATTTCAATTCGTTCGTAGAACGAGAAAAACATGAGCTTTAATTTGTAGCCACTTGGTTAACATACCGTTTTACCTAGTACGTGCGAAACGCTCATGCATCCGAACAATCACGACGGTAATTTGTTTTTAAAATTTTCCAATATGACTTCCATGCACCATCGCACAAAACCACAAGTACTCACTTTCACTTAGCCCAGGGGTCCAGAGAGCTTTGCAAGTTCTTCTTTTTTGTTAATTCAGATTTTCTGTTTTATCCTCAGGCCGAAAAAAAACTTTGGCATTCAAGGTGTGACAGCTTAGTTACCTACTTTTTGACGTGTGGAAAGGTATTGTTTTTTTTTTTTGGAAACACACGTACAAAGTACGGGGTTGTCTGTGATTTCTTTCAAAACACATAAGTGGATGGAGATTTATTTCTGATTTGTATTTCATTTAAAGTGGTACAGAGTGGGTCGGAGTTATTAACGAATCAATAAAGAACAAGAAAATATTTTATTTCTTGTACAGTATGTCCTAGTGGTATCACGGGATACATGGGCTTGCTAAATGCTCTGGGGGGCATCATCATCTTGGCCCCTATAGTAATCACAACCTTAACCATAATTCAAAATTTTTTTTGGCATGAATTCGTATCCCTGTCCTTGTCGACGATAGCAAGGACTTCATCACAATAAACTAGGATGTGCTTAAGCTACTATGCCACAAAGTTCGTAGTCTGGACATTCTCTTATTCCTGCTGTCAGCATAAGCCTCATGTACCTGTAGACATTGGGTTTTTGTGGTGGTAAAGAAGTAAGATTCCCGAATTCAGACCATGCATTGTTTGGTAATTAATACATCAGCGTAGAATGACAGTTCGAGAATATACACCTCCGTTGGTTACATGTGTTACAGGGTGAAATGGCCAAATCAATGTTTGAAATATCATTGATGGAAACAGTTAACTGGAAACATATTTTCAGCGATTTCTCATTATTTTCGGACTATCACATTTTTTTCGGTGAATAAAGATGTCTTTGTATGCTTATCAAGGTCAAGCATGGATTGGATAGTTCAGTTTTATTTTCTGTGTACACATAGGGTGAGATTTTTTCAAATTGGCAACATACATGGAGTAACCGGCGGGCGCCAGTTAATTGGTAGCCATCCATTCTTAAGTCTGAGATTAGACTTGTAATTTGCATTAAACTTTCCAGGATGAAGCTACTTGTACCATTGAATTCAAGCATATGCAAGCCCGTTATTACTTACATAGCATTGTTTTGTTTAAAGTAGATATTACCTACGTGTCTTAATTTCCTTACTCTAGTCAATGTATGTTTTCATGTTTTCAATAAATTACCTGAAAAAAAAATATTCCATTAAAAAAAAATATATATTGTAATTTATTTATTTTTTTTATGTCAGTATTTTAAGCAGTGTTAAAAAGGGAGAAGTTTACACTTGGAACGCATTGATCAGGTTTTCGTAGCAGTCAAGAGAGTTTCGAACACTTTTTGTGTTCTTTTTTTTTTGACTGGTAGGTACATCAAACGCATCAAATCATCAATATAGAATTTTTTATAGTTGAACTGATTTTAATTCACTAATACTGTAAGTATTAGATTTAAATAGCCAGTTACTGTACACCCATGTGAAGCTTAGCGTGCATAAATAGTAAAACAAAAAATTCAGTTATTTCAAAAATGTTAAAAAAGGCGGTACGGAGTTTGCCGGGTCAGCTAGTGCTTAAATAAATTTGATACCTTGTCTCAGTTTTAAGATATCCAGTTTTAGCCTGTTCCTGTCTATGCTATTTTTTTGGCTTTCGTGTCGATTTTCTCCAGAAAATGCGTAATAAACATAGCGTTGTAATAATTGTTAAAATAAAAGTAAATGACAAGTATGCAGAAAAACGCACAGATTTTATGATACTTGGAAAAACCTGCTACAGGAACTGCAAAGGCTATGAAAAAAACTATTTATTTTTGGTTTAAGGTAATTTTTATTTTATGTGTGTTCATGGATATCACAAATTTATTTGTCAAAAAAGAAAAGAAACAAACAAACCACAACAAATGATTTCAGAAAGTCGCTGTCAAAGCAGCAAACAACTTCAGTTCCAAAAATAAAATCAATAATGAAGAATGGCGCTGCAGTCGTTAAAAAGATTCGTACACTACCATGAAAACCCAAGTATAAATACCATGCCAATACCATTTCGTTCGCGTGGTATTACCATATTTTTCCTCACACACATATACACACTCCAATACCATGGTATCGGTACCAGCAGTGTGTCACAGCTATTAGGGAGTATGATTTTGGGGAATATTTTACTTCTAATTTTCTTTCTACTAACGGCAATTGATGACGTATTGTACACTACAGTAGATGCATCTGAGAAGCATGACAAAATCAAATTCTCCATATGATCTGGCTGTACAATCTTCAAGGCATACATTCACCCAAACCTCGAGTTTAATTTTAATAGTTGGGTAAATGCTCCTATTACACAATTGCGTAGGTATCCTATAATGGATTTAATAAAAATCCTCAAGATCGATTGGTGAAAGAACAATTCCGGCAACATCTGTTTAACTTGAACATCGTCGTAATGTTTCTTTTCTCACCTTGTTTTATTGGAACTTCTATAAACAGTGCTCCAGCAAAATAGCCAGATCCATTTCGATTTCCCCGTAACTCTCGCATCGCTATGAATGTTGAGTGCAGAAACTTATTTTTTATCCAATCTTCAAAAATGCTTTGCTCGGCTCGATTTTTCACACCATCTTTGGTTTACAGACACATTCAAAACCAATGGACGCGGGTATCCTAGAAACGTATAATTGATTTGCGCTCTATGTCCCAAACGAAATTTTCTATAAAAAGTGAAAAATGGAATGCCAAAAAGTAATATTTGAAGGAACTCGGTGGGACAATTATTTGTTAAGGCTCCTTAATTGTTCTTTTCTTTTGTAATCTTGAGTTATATGAATTTCACTTATCATATATCTCCTAACTTGTCTTGATCCCATATAAATATTAATTTACCTACTTTACATTCCTATTTGCGTACAATGACTATTCCTCTGGATACATCAACTCCTTCGACACTGACACTGGTGATTCTTTTAAATATTCACCCATCTGACTAATAAAAGGCCTCACATCACAACATACCTTCACTAAACAATACAAAAACAAAATTCAGCAAACTGGATCTTGATCTTGACCTTTTCCCCGGTAATGCCAAACTGGAATACTTAATTTCCTTAATTACGACCTAGACGAAGACTACGAGTATAATGCCGCCACTGAAACTTAACGATATCATTATTTATAATTATGTAGTTTGTCATTGAGAAAAACATCATGGACAATCAAAAAAAAAAAAAAAAAAAAAAACTTAACAATCAACTTTTTTTTCTTTCTTAATTGTCATCAGCCATCAGACACCCTCAGTGGGGCTCCATTCCCCCAGCAGCAGCGTGCTAAAGTCTTACACATGTTTAATTAATTTCAACGTAGGACATAATGCTCTATAACTAAAATATCAAATCCATGCCTTGCTCGAGTGAATCAAAACAACACACACGCAATAATAAGAAGAATAAAAAAAAGAATCAAAAGAAGCATTGCAGACATACAGACGTAAATAGAGACGTATTTCTCTTTCCCAGTGAGTTTTCAGAAGGCTCGGGGCAGCGATTAGTTGAGGCCTTTGGATGAACGAACGCCTCAATGGATGTGGATGGCTTCAGGTTTTGAGTAAAAGAATATGTGTATGTATACATTATACATTTGTTTCTTGATGCACTTAACAGAAAAGGTGAACACCAAAAGTAGTAAGGGCGCTTTGCAGGTGAATTTCTTCAGTAATGTTTTTTTTAACCGGTTTTTCTTTAAATTTAATTTTTTTCTCTTATTCAAATCAGATCTCCCATTCCATTCAAAGAGAAGCATACTTCAACCACGAGAGCCACCTGTATGCCTGACAGTGATGGCAATGCTTTGGTTTGCAGACGACATTGACGTGATAGGAAGAACAAAGCGAGCAGTAACCGGTATACCTTCACTACTATGGAGTCAGCAAGCGAAATGGGACTGAAAATAAATGAGGACAAGACGAAGTATAAATGCTTTCATCAACAAAAGTTCAATCACCACCGACTTGGTCAGAACGTGACCATTGATAGGTATAACTTCGAGGTAGTGAATGAATTTGCCTGCTGTAAACATGGGCAACAACATCAGTGCTGAAATCAAACGCAGACTTAGTCTTGCTAATCGCTGTTTCTTTGGGCTGAGTAAGCAATTGAGGAATAAAGCCCTATCGAGAAAAACCAAGGAGACACAATATAGAACACTCATCATCCCGCTCCTGCTATATGGTGCAGAAGCTTGGACTCTCCCAATCGGATGAAAAGTCACTTGGAGTCTTCGAGAGAAAAGTTCTGCGTACGATTTATGGTCCTGTCTGCGTAAACCGAGAAGACAACATTTGGCGAAGAAGATACAACGACGAACTATACGTGCTGTGCAACGGTCCAAGCTTAGCCAAAAAAATTCGAATTCAACGACTAAGATGGTTGGGCCATGCAGAGCGAATGGACATCGACGCTCCAGCTCGTAGTCTTCTACGCCAAACCAGAGGGAGTCAGATGTCAAGGTAGACCTCATCTCCGATGGAGCGACCAGTTGGAGTGCAAAATTGGAGACGGCAGGCTAGAGATCGAGCTGGCTGGAGGGGCATTCTCTAAGCAAGGCCTAGGAGAACAACACTATAGTGGCGCCATCATAAGTAAGCAAGTAAGTAAGGTCTGTGAATTTGTCCCCAAGCTTTTTTTGGGAGGATGGGTTTTCAATCAAAGTGATAGAAAGGTTGCGGGCCCCAGAAAGAGCACATCACTGCAAGCTTAGCCTATTATGTAGCTGCCAAATCTTTCTAGTTTAACTTAACGACGTGTTATGCTTTTGGTCGAAAACTTTCGTTTTATTTTCCATTGAATTATTTTGTTGCAAGGCAATAATAGGGGAGCATCAGTAAGGTGGATGGGAAGGAATAAGGATAAGGTAGGATATTCGAACAAGGAAGGTTGGGAAAAGGAAGATACGAGAACGCTAAGTTTCAGGGACTTGGCCTGCTTGCGGTGCTCAGCATTAGCTCGTCGGACGGGAGGATAATTGTCGCCTGAACTTAAGCTCACCCGCGAAAAAAAACCCGTCCCGTCTTCAGAGCCGGAGAAAGGTCACGTCAGAACACAGAAGGGGATACATTTGTTCATATTAGATCAGTATTCTTCTTTACCAAATTTTGTATTCTAAATAGGTTAGGTAAGGCAGCAGAAAATACAAAAACAGTGAGTAATTCTAACTATAATAATAATTTTATGTAAATGCCTGTATGACCCAAGGTCTTTTGAATATGCAACCTGCACGGCATTAGTTAGAAGGAATACAAAGATTGGAGGATTTTTTGTTGGCACAATGGATTTAGAATTAGATGAAATTTTTCTCACGAAAATCCCACGGGTGGCGTCCAGTTGAAGCTGGGGGAATATTGAAAAATTGCTGCCAGGCTGGGGCTCGAACCCAAAACTCTTAGATTAGGAACCAAGCACTTCATCCACTGTACCATTGCCAACCGATAATTCTTGTTTTAAACATTCCTCGAAGGAATTTGTAATAATGCGACTTTGTAGTATAGCCCTTATCCAAGTTTTGGACGAATTGACATTCCTCTTTGACTAATACGTATCTGTTATTTTTGAAGCAACCTGGTTTTACAGAAGCCTAGCGCTTAATGCTTTAAGCACATCACTTTATCTATGATTTGAGTATTCTTCAGTAAATGCACTTTTCTGCAGTGTATGATGCTTTTCTGTCGAGGATCACTGAAATATCTCAATATCTAGTACATAGGCTTAAGAAGCTGACGCTTTTTTATCGAGGATCACTGAAATATCTCAATCTCTATAACAAAGGCTTAAGAAAGGTCTCTTTTGAACCCAGAAGGGATACCTTGTTCTAGTGTTTTTTATTTATTTATAAATGTTAAGACGTTGCTTTATTATCTTATCTGAAGGTTTTTCGTCAGCGAAGAAGTGGTTGTCGAATTTTTCGTTAATATCAATTAGATTTGTATCGTACACTGCCATGGAATTAACGTGCTGGTGATCAAGATGTCTTGACTTGCTTGGGGCCTTTTCGAGCGGTTTCGGTAGCTGGTAAAGTTTTGTTAAGTCAAGGATGAGTTTCGTTTTTCGTAGTCTTTATTTTGCTGACTTATTTTTACTCGATTTGTCAAATAGCTAATATGTCAGTGTAAGAACTGATAATCTTTTCTTGAAAGAATATGTCTTGCAATAGTATGTTTTCGTCAGCGTTAACGATATGCGGAAACAAATGAGAAAAACATTTTATTTTTGGCGGTATCCCTTTTTTTCCGCAGCATTGTATGAAAAAATACTTTAAATAGTAATTACGGAGCTTTGTCAGCTTTGTCAGGTAATTATGCTGACTCTACATCTGTCAAATTGGCAGTCATTTATTTAGTATTTATTGCCAAATCAGCATGGAGAGTTATAGCAGACAAAAACATGTGCAAAAGATCAAATTGTTTTATGTAAGTGGGTCTTCTGTTTGAGCAACTCTTCGCCCGATTTTATGGCGGTCATAACCCATAACCGTCTTCTGGGACAAATATTCGCAATGTGGGTGGATAAGTTCAACTCGATCGTTTCAGTGAACAATCTGCAGTACGTCATTGAAATGCAAGAACTACCGAAAATATACAATATAAGTCAATTCCGCAACGCGAAAAAGAACTCGACCTTTCGCCGAACGCGAATTTTCGGTCATAAATTAGTGCCACGTAGCGAAACCTCGTCGGACTTTTTAATTAAGTTATATAAAATACATAATGGCATACGTGCACCTCCCAAGGAAATTACATCTCACTTAGTTTAATTTATTTGAATTTGAAGAAAGAACACGCTTAATGGATAACTATCAACACGATGAATAGCTGAAGCATGAGGGTTGAATCGAAAAGGTCGTGGAACTATCCATGGTTGCTCACCCTCACACCATTATTTTGGGTGATTTTAATATTGACTTGATAAATTGATAGACTTACGAAAAAAAATAAAAGAAATTCTAACCGACAATAGTTGTAAGCAAATCATTATCAAACCAACAAGAATAACCAACACATCTAGAACTCTAGTCGACTATGTCATAGCACCAATGGTAAGTCCATCTTTGCGGATACTAATATAGATTGAAAAATTAGTGATCATGAATCACTATTAGTGATAATTCCGGTTTTTAAATATAATGCAAATAATAAAATAAAATTTACTGAAGTGTTCAAATATGAAAAATTTGAATTTAATTCTATCTTACAAAGTCATATCAATTATTCCTTAAATAATCCTAACACTAACATTAATGATTTATCGACGCATCTTAAAGATCTTTTAGATACCACAGTAGCAGAGATGACCATTACCCAACGCTTATACCCGAAAAAAAAAATGAATGGTTCACAAGTGAGTTAAATAATTTGAAAAAAACTTAAAATCCGATGCTACCAAAGGGCCACTATTGTTAATCTTCCTGGTGACTGGTTTGAATATCGTAGAATAAGAAACTTATACAAATATAAACTACACTTAGCTAAACAAAACTACACATGTTAGTCCGGTCAAAATAGACAAAAAAAAACAGTGCTAGGTTTGCAAAAATTCGCATAAAGCTGAAAATTGGTACAGACCTTGAGAACACTATTTCAAATAAATTAAGCAACATCCCCATCGATCCGACTGGTGCGTTATTCAAGGTCAAAAGGTCAAATAAACGATTTTTACAATTTTTCTGGTAAACGGTAAGTTTTATCATAAACATATATGACACAAAGTTGTAGACAATAAAATTATCTACGAAAATTTTTATAATCATTTTTTTTTTGTAAGAGTAACCATTTCGGAGATATCGTGATTTTAAAACTTGAAGGAGTTACGTTCTTCATGATATGCACTGCACATATATGCCACATGCATACATTTAGTCCAGTCGACAGGTTGGAAAAAGTGGGTGGAAGGTGGAAAAAGGTCGGAAGCTAATTAAACTATCAGATATTGTTCAAGGATAGTTAATAAATATTTTACGAAGTTTTGGACCTCGAGGGCCCTATGGAAAGAGGTGGGGGAAATGAAAGGGGTAACTGCAAAATGTTCGACCTTGCAACGGTTTTTCCTCAGTAACTTTTTTTCCTTACGTTCTATAGCAAAAGTATTTCAATTTTTTAGTAGAACGTCAAATTTCCTACAATTTTGTTGGTACCAAAATTCTTGTATGTTTATTCTTTACCGAGATATAGCTCTTCGAAAAACATGTAATTTTTCATAATTTGCTAAAAAATTCCAAACAATTCAGCTTATTTCTTCTCATGGACGAAAACTAGTGCGAGGTTTTTGTATTACGAAATTTTCATACGACATTTTTGTGAAACTATTAAACAGTACAAATCGTAGTAGGAAAATCTCGTAATACAAACACCTCGCACTATTTTTCGTCTATAAGAAGAAATAAGCTGAATTTTTTGGAATTTTTTTTTTTAGCAAATTCTGAAAAATTACCTGTTTTTCGAAGAGCTATATCTCGGTAAAGAATAAACATACAAAAATTTTGGTACCAACAAGATTGTAGGAAATTTGACGTTCTACTATAAAATGGAATTTTTTTTGCTTTAGAACGTAAGGAAAAAAGTTACTGAGGAAAAACCGTTGCAAGGTCGAACATTTTGCAGTGACCCCCTCCCCCACCTCTTTTTCCATAGGGCCCTCGAGGTCCAAAACTTCGTAAAACATTTATTAACTATCCTTGAACAATATCTGATAGTTTAATTAGCTTCCGACCTTTTTCCACCTTCCACCCACTTTTCCAACCTGTCGACTGGACTAAATTTATGCATGTGGCATATATGTGCATATCATGAAGAACGTAACTCCTTCAAGTTTTAAAATCACGATACCTCCCAAATGGTTATTCTTACAAAAAAAAAATGATTATAACAACTTTTGTAGATAATTTCATGGTCTAAAACTTTGTCTCATGTATTTTTATGATAAAACCTACCTAAACTGTTAAAACCGTTTATTTGACCTTTTGACCTTGAATAACTTCTAACGCACCAGTCGGATCGATGGGGATGTTGTTTTATTTATTTGAAATGGTGTTCCCAACGTCTGTATACGAATTTTCAGCTTTATGCGAATTTTTGCAAACCGAAATGTCTATTTTGACCGGACTATGTAGCAAAATCGAGCGCTGTTCAAACCAAAAAGATATGTGGAGAGCAATAAAAACCTTAGTTTTAAAAAAGGAAAAAGAAGAAATCAGCGAAATTCAATTTGACAATATAAAAGAGACTGATAACTTGATAATAGCAAATAAACTAAATTCCTATTTTATAAATAATACCTATAAATGAAATAAGCAATTCTCAATTCAATTCAATTCAATTTCAAATATAGATTTATTAAAATTCAAGATTTGTACAGTTTTACATATTAATCTTATCTATCTTAAGGACATGGCTTAAAGCCGTCTGCCAAGAACTATCAATTGATTGAGTACATTAACTTTATAATAATTAAAAAAAAAAAAAATAAAAGAAAAAGGTTTGATATTTTCTTTAAATATATTCGTGACATTGTTTTTCTTAAAGCTTAATTTTAAAGATGTATACGTTTTCAACCCTCATATTAAGTAATGATGGAATTAGCTCAAAAGTCTTCATCTATTATTCTTCTTCTGTAATTTAATGCAATTTTACAATATGAGTCGATAGCATCCCAATCAGTTCTATTTAAAGCATTTTTCACTTCTCCATCCGTCAAAATAGGCTTCCCAAAGTAGCATCTTCGTATATCTTTGAAAGCTGGGCATACTCCTAAGAAATGCACAGAGTCCTCTCGTTGCATCATGTTGCATATTGAGCAAAACAGGGGGAGATCACTTCTATGGGGTATGAAGTTTAATGAGAGCAGCTCTCATCTTGCTCTAAAAATATTTGAAATTTTTCTGGCGCTGTAACAATCCTTAAAGTAGTTATTGGAGTTTAAATTAAATTCCAAGGTACTGTAGATTTCTCTGTGAGTAGAAGCTTTTGCATCCTCTCTCCATTTAACTTTCATACTTGTGTCAATATGCTCAATAAAATTGTTCAAAATTCCTTTCCACTCGGCTCTTGTATCCCAGTTTAGTCGAAGAGTATAATTGTAGCTTTCCGCTAGATCCATGATGTCCTTATACCATAGAGTGTTACTGGTGACTGCAAAGGCTACAAGTTTTCGGGGTAGTCTTTCTGCGTTCATATTGATTGCCTTGATTATATAGTTAATGTTGAGCTTTAGGGTTTGTATAAATAAAGCTGACATTCCCGTTTCAATCATCAACATATAATTTGGGGAGTATCCAGGTAGTAGAAAGGTTCTTCGAAGATAATATCTTAATAGTTTTTCGGTCGTATCATAGTATATGTGACCCCATGCTTGGGCACCGTAAAACAAAATTGATTTTGCTACTGCTTCAAAGATGTGATATTTGGCGCTATGAGAAATATCACTTTGGAAGCAGTTTCGCCATGTTAAGCTGATTGCACACTTAGCTTGTGTTAGTTTTTCAGTTAAATGAGTATCCATTTTTGTATTAGGAGTGAGTGTCATTCCTAGGTATTTGTATTGATTGACTACTTCAATTGGTTCTCTCTTAAACATCCATTTCTCAGCATTCGACGTTCTCCCTCCCCCTCTTTTGAATATCATAATCTTAGATTTGCTTAAGTTTAGCTCAAGGTTCCAAAGATCGCAGTATTCCGCAACTCGGTTTATCATCATCTGCATAGACTCAGGTGATTTAGCCAAAATGACGATATCATCAACATACAGAAGGGCTTTGATATGCATTCCTGCGAAGGGTATTCCACCCGGAAGGTTATCAATGATGTCTTCAATATATAAGGCAAATAGTGGTGGACTTGTATTACATCCTTGTCTCACCCCTGCTTTTGTTGTAAACCACTCTGAAAAGTCGTCACCGTTCCATACTGCTGATTTTGTTTCATCGTATAAATTTTCTAGAACTGTACCAAATTTAGTTGATAGCCCATAGTTGTATAGTTTATAAAACATTTTTTTACGGTCGATGGTGTCAAAAGCGGCTTTAAAGTCGATGAAAAAGGCATATAATTTTTGCTTTTCTTCGGTGTAGGATTCTGCTATGCTGCGCAATAAGAATATATGATCAGCTGTAGCATAGCCTGGGCGAAAGCCAGCTTGGGATTCTTTCAAAAGATTGTTTTCTAATCGGTTTTGAAGAATACTTGTAAAAACTTTTGCTGATGAATTCAAAAGCGAAATTCCCCTATAATTAGCTGGATCTCCAGAGTCACCTTTCTTAAAAATTGGATACATTATTGCTTGTTTAAATCCATCCGGTACGATTCCAGTTTCAAAAATTTTATTAAATGTCTCTGTTAGGGTGACCTTGAATTCGTCAGAGCTGTACTTATAAAATTCCATGGGTATTCGGTCTAATCCTGGTGCTTTTAGATCTTTAGCTTTCTCTAAGATTTCCATTACTTCTAAGACAGATTGGATTGTCTAAAGTTTCGTTAACATGGTTTGGTCTAGCAAACAGAAAGTGTAATTCATTATTAAGTGATGGGCTTAAGAGATTTTGAAAGTATCTTTTGAGAGTTTCAACTCCAAGGTCACTGTTAATCTTCGGCTTCGTTCCTTTCAACTTGTTCGCCAATTTCCAAAAGTCAGATGCATTGTTGCAGTTTCCTAGTTTGTTAGCCTCTGATTCCCAATATTCCTTCTTTTTGTCTCGGCATAGCTTCTTATAATGAATGTTGGATGTGTTGTAGAGTTCCTGGAAAGTTGCGCTGTTGTATTTTCGAAATAAATTTAGGTAAGCAAATGTTTTCTGTCTTGCCTTCAAGCATTCTTTATCAAACCATAGACTTTTGAAGTTTATTTTTGGCTTTTTATTTCCTGATGATACTTGATTTGGCATAGATAGTTTGATTACTTCTTCTAAAAAAGGCATAGTACAAGATCCATTTCTGGTAGATCTTTCATATAGCAGGCGGTTAATATTGAGCCTATATGTTTCAGCTAACGATTTATCCCACACATATTTGGGCAGTAGCTTAATCACATGCATGTTATCAATTTCTCTTCTTGCTAGTCCTATTTCTGTAATAATAGGGAGATGGTCTGAGTATGGGAGAGATTCCACTCTGAAATCTTCAATTAGAGAGCACCAGTCTCCTCCCACACAGCAGTAGTCGATTAAAGAGAGTTTTTTTCCTTTAATGTAGGTATATTCTCCTTGCTGGTCAGACTTAGAAGTTCCATTAACAATTCTCAAATCCATTGCATCCATGAGATCCAAAAGTTTACGACCGCACGAGTTGATGGTTGAGTCCTTCGATTTCCGGTTAATTCCTTGCCTCCTATTAGATTCACCTTCTAAATTGCCAATCCTTCCGTTTAAATCACCTATTACCAGCATATTTTGACTTTGAATAGTGTAAAGTGCCTCTTCTAATGCCTTAAGCTCATCATTCCATTTTTCAGAATTGCAATTTATATAAATCGGGAAAAGAAAAAGTTTTTGTAAACGGATTTTAAGTTCTAAGAAAATTACTCCATTTTCAGTACTTTTAAATACACAATTATATGCATTGGCAACTTTTTTCTTGACTCCAAAATAACAACCACCTGATGCACGTCCAAATCTATTTTCCTTTTTTGCTGGCACCCATTTAAAGTAATAATTTAAAAAATTTTGTTCAAATTTATGAAGATCATTTTCTACTACAAAAGTTTCAAAAAGAAATACAAAATCCATTTTATTGATAAACTGAAAAAAATCCAGAAACAAATGCTTATTATTCAATCCGGATATATTATATGCTAAAATACTTAATTTACATAAATTTGAATCTAACGAACTTTTTACAAACATATTTTCATTATGGCAGACGGCTACTTCCTAGTTCTGATACGAATTATTATACCCAGGCATACTTTTAGGCTGCACACTTTTTTCTTTTTCATGTTGGTGTCCATTGCCTGGAATGACAGAGTTGTCAGTGGCTGAAGTGACGTCTCTTATTGTTGCGTGTGTTTCAGTTGTGTAAACAAAAGTTGACAAATCATCCTTGTTTTGTTGAAATTGCAAATAAATGTGTTCCGCCGCGAGTGTTTCGTTCAAAATGTGGTAACCCTCCTTATCTCCACATCTCAAACCTAGCTCTGGATTCCAGCTAAAAATTTTCCCGCCGAAGTACATCCTATCGTCACCAACTCCGACCTTCGCATTAATTGCATGCCTTTTTATTGTTTGACGGATGTGAAGCAACCTGCTCCTTTTCATCCTGATTGAGCGTGGAAGGTCTTTTTGGATAGCGATACCGGTTGCTCGAAAGTTTTTGGCTCCTTCGCATTGGCATTGGACACACTGTGCTTTGAATTCAGCTCGACGATAAAACTGGTAGTTCCAATATTCCGTGGATTTGCGGCAATTTGTCGGACATGGTCAACTCTGGCATCGGGTGAATAAGCAATTCTATAAATCCAAGAAACCTAGATTATAGTTATTTAACAGAGCTGTCCACAACGTTTCGTTTTAAAGCAATAAATCTTAATGAACTAATTAATATATGCAAAAAAATTAACAAGAAAAATTATTCTTTAAACCTTAATATTCAAATTATTTTAGATTGCTTCCATATAATTGGTCCGATTCTATTAAAAATTATAAATGATTCGTTTCAAAATGGCGTTTTTCCAGAAAACCTGAAAAAATCTATAATTCTTCCGATACCTAAAGAACAAAATAACATAAACTGTAAAAAATTTAGACCCATTAACATGCTCCCAATCCTAGAAAAAATTGTTGAAAAAGTGGCTGACGAATAATTGTTTCAATATGTTTCGGATAATTGTGTTCTTATACAAAATCAATCAGGATTTCGGTCAGACCAAACTTGTGAAACAGCTCCTAATAAACTTTAAAAACACAACGACATGAAAAAAAATAAAATAATTTCAGTGTTTCTAAATTTTCAAAGAGCATTTGAAACTATAGACCGTTCGATACTTTTAATAAAATTGAACAAATACGGGATTAAAAACGTGGAACTTAATTGGTTTAAAACATATTTATCTAACAGATCCCAACGAACTAAAATTAATCAGTGTTTATCTAACAGTCAAAATACTTCATTCGGTGTGCCCCAAGGAACAATACTGGGCCCTTTATTGTTCCTGTTATACATAAATGACATAAATAAAGTTCTCCGCCACTGCACAATTTCATTGTTTGCAGATGATGCATTATTATTTGTTGCGGGTAAAGATGTGCAATTAATAACCGAAAACTTAAACTATGATATTAACTCAGTTTGTAAGTGGCTAAATATGAATAAACTTAAAATAAATGTAAACAAAACAAAATGCATGGTATTAATTAAACGGGAATTTCGAATCTAATATTGAAATAAATAATTGTTAAATTGAACAAATTCAATCTATAAGATATATGGGTGTTGTCTTGGACTGTGAATTGAATTTTAATAATCACCTTGAATATATCGTTAAACAAATCTCGAAAAAAATTGGATTTTTAAAAAGTATTCATAAATTGATATCAACAATATGTGCAATAAATATATATAACACTTTTATCAAATCAAACTTTGAATTCTGTTCAACAATTCTATACATGGGAAATATAACTCAAATCAATAGACTTCAAAAACTCCAAAATAAAGCGATGAGAATCATCTTGAAGTGCAGCTTTTATACCCCAATTTCTTATATGCTTTCATGTATGCAATGGCTCAACATAAAACAAAGAATTACTTTTAATGCAGCATTATTTGTATTTAAGATAAAAAATAAAATGGTACCTGATTATCTTTCAATAAATTTAAATTTAGTTCATGAGGTTCAACCTTTCAATCTAATATCAAACAATAATTTTAGACTGCCTTATTATAGAGTTAATAGAACCCAAAACTGGTTTTGTATAAAGGAGTTAAACTTTTTAACGAATTACCAAATAACATAAAAAATTAAATAAACCTTCAAAGCTTTAAAAGACTATTAATATCTCATATTAAAATTAAATAGAACTTGTTATTTTTATAAATATTTGATAAACGATTATAACAATGTTATTTAAATTATTTAGGATTTTAAGATTTTATATACAGTGTATTAAAACTTTGTAGTAGAAAATAGTAAACTTTACTAAATAAATGAATACATACATAAGAAAATGGAATTTCTGGATATAATATTTTCAACGAAGACCAACTGCGAGTTATATGAAAAAGTACAACATTCTGTGGCATGGATTGAAAACAAGCTTTTATCCTCGACTACCAAAAACTTAAACTGAAAAATGACAACCAAACACGTCTTCTACTCACTACTAAGGTACAGCAAAAAAAAAAAAAAAAAAAAAGAAGTTGTAAGAAACCTTCCCAGTGAAATTCAGCTTACTCTTTGGTGGCACATGTTGTGAATTGTGATTGTGAGTAAACATCAGTAGACGATGGCTTCAAGGTGGCTTCAAAGTGTAAAGGAAAACTCGCACAAAACTTGCAATGTGTATATAGTCGTCTCGCGAATTCGATAATAATAATGAAAAACTAGTTTCGACTTGGCTGGCTGGGCTCTGCGATTGGCGTACATTTATGCTTCTTTATGTTTCTTTGGCTGAATGGGTAAATGCTGCGCTCCTTTTGTTAACTTGAGTTCATTCTTTGTCTTTGGTTGCTGTTGTTTTTTGCTATCGAAATGTGTTTAGAACTTAAGGAATGTTACTCAGAAGTACACAACACAAACTATTCTTCTCGACAAGATATACATATGTTTGTGTTCCTTTTTGTTTCAGACTCCAATTCAATATTCTCTTTGTAGTGTTTTTTTCGTATTTTTATAACTACCTGTCGATGTGAAGCACCCTGGTTCCATTCTTCTTTCTAAATAATGATGACGGTGATGATAGAGGTCGGAATAGTTATGTATTGTATAGTCATGGGCCAATGGACCCTAGTTCTCTGGGCATCCACATCCACATCCAGTCATATTCTCCACGTTGGAAATTAGAATTTTATGAAGGCACCCGAGTCCCGAGTCCCGACAACGACGCCGACGATGAGACCCGACTTAAACTGTATCACTTTGCAGGGTAGCCATAGCCATTGCGAACGTTTGTTCTTGCTCGTTTTCATTGTTGTTTCATAGTTGCTATGTTTTTTTGTTTTGTTATTTGTTTGTGTGTGCGTCCCAGGACAGAGAACTAAAGCTAATTACGTCAAAACGAAGCCAAAGCCAAAAAGGAGAGGAAGTAAGACAGCATAATAAAGGAGCTAGGGACTATGAGGAGGTATAGCGAATGCAATAACAACAAAGGTTGCCCTCTTTGGTCGATGGATGGATAGGATAGGTTGGCGCAAGGCAATGACCGTGAAACCCGCTAAATATTCTCATAAAAACAAACAGCACCAAACCTCACAGACAGAAGATAAAAGACTAAAAACACAGTACGGAGCAGGAGCACTATATCAGCCAAAGTTGGTTCTATGCTTGGTTAGGTCTAATTATGTACTTAAAGTGGTCAGAAAATTTAAAGCCATGATTTTCAGTTAATAAGACCAAACCAAGGGTGTTATTTTTGTGTTGAGGCAGAAGCAGTCAGTCGTTCAAGTTGAAGTTGAAATTTGATCCGTATCTCTGAAATACCTTCACTATTTTCAAACAAACAGAAATGAATGGAAAAATCTTGCCCTCTTCGGCTTTGGTGTCAAAAAGAGGCGACAGTAAGTATAGTACGCAAAAGAAACACTTTGATCCCAGAGCACCATATTACATTACACTTTTGTCCAAGCCGCTTAAAGGTTTTCTTTGAGTTTAATAGCCTTTCCTTTCTTTTTTGCAACGACAACAAACGTGGCTTCCGTATATGGAGAATAGTCATTTGATATTATAAGCTGTTGAATTAAAGCTTAATCAGTGTTGAAAGCCTATTGCAAAAATTAATTTATTTATATAGCCTTTTTATACAAGTACTCTGAATGGAGAGAGAAGATGGTGTTATAAAGAGATTCTCACAATAGTTTAATGAGCATATCAAACGAAGAAACTTATGACAAGATTGTCAAAAAATGAATACAATACAATAAGAGCGTTTAGAAAGGTTGAAAAGGAGGTAAACGCAAATTTCTTTAAAATTCATTGTTGCTTCAAGAACTTCGTAGATTTATCTTTACCAAAAATAAATATCGCCGAACAAATCAAAGACAATTTTATCCTTTGAAAACGATTTTATTTTATCTAAGAAAAACAGATTAAACTATAACTAAAATATTGAAAATAGTTTTTAGAAACTTACATTGGTTTTATTTCGCCAAATTATTCTAGAAAGTTCTTGAATATTAATATTTTTAAAAAACAAGTTAGTAGGCATAGAACTTCTCTTAACAAACAAAGGAATCAGAATGAAGAATGAATAATAAAAACTACGAATTTAAAGAATCAAAAAACTAATGCTACTAGATAATTTCAAAGAACAGTTGATTTAAAAATTTGAATTTATAAACCTGGCGCGATGACACTCCGGGGGCCGTCTGAAACTCAAGTTGAAGACTCCAAGTCTAAAACAGCGAGCCTACCAACTGACCTCTTCATTTTGATTGTGCCGTTAGAAAGACGAACATCAGCAGTTCGCACAAAACCATCAGGGCCTGGGTAGATTTTAACAACATGTCCCATCCTCCAAGCTGACCGGATTTCATTAGGTTCCACCACTATAACAACGTTACCGACTTCAATTGGTTTTGAGATTTTATGCCATTTCGAACGTCTCGTTATCTCAGGTAAATATTCAGTGTACCAGCGTCTCGTCATATTTGCCATCAAATGTTGAGCTCGACGGCTGTACAATTCGCTGAACTCATCTCTTTCTGAAAATGCTCCAGGAGCCGTGACATCTTTGTCTGCTTCGCCAAACAGCATAGAGTTCGAAATGAGTGGTACTGGATCTTCTGGATTTACTGGAATGTGTGTTAAAGGCCGCCGATTTATTTGACCTTGGGCTTCAATTAGTGCATTCCGAAGTACATCCTCACGCGGAATCACTCCTTTAAGAGTAAAGTCGACACTAACCTTAATCGAGCGTATAAGTCGTTCCCAAGCTCCACCCATCCACGGTGAGTAGGCAGGAATGAATCGCCAGAGAATTCCCTCGTATCTAGCAGCATGACTACTTAAAAAATTTTCCATCTCCTTGATATCCTTATCCAACACGTTTTTAGCACCTATGAAATTGAGGCCGTTATCACTGTACAAATATCGTGTAACAACTCTGTTGATAAGAAATCGCCGAATAGCCATCGTACACTGGTCTAAGCTCATGTCAGATAAGAGTTCTATCTGTACTGCCCGAAAAGTTAAGCAGGTAAATATCATTCCGTATCGTTTTGGTGTACTGCGACCAGACTTAACCAAAATTGGTCCAAAACAGTCAACACCAACATGCGTAAATGGTTTTAAATCGAAAGCCAAGCGAGCTTCAGGGAGTTGGCCCATAAGAGGCATCACGGGCTTTGCCTTGATTCGTTTGCAGGTATGACATCTTGTGCTGATTTTCTGAACGGCCCTTCGAATGCTTATAATCCATCCACTCTCACGAATATCTGATATAACCGACGACGATCCCATGTGTTTATTGTTGTCATGGTGATGTTGCACCAAAATGTCAATCAGAGGGTGACTTTTTGGCAGAATAGCAGGATTTCTTGAAGCATAAGACGCTGTAGCTTTCTGACATCTAGAGCTCATGCGAATAGTATTTTCTTCATCCAGAAACGGAGACAGACTATAAATTGAACTTGACTTGTGAACCGTTCTTCCCGCCTGCAGAGAAAGTATTTCAGATGCAAACGAATCTTGCTGAATTTTTCGAAAGAGCCAATTTTCTGCACGACGATACTCGATGGGAGTTATAAAAGATTCTTTTTCAGTAGGTCTTTTCTGGTAAATATCTTTAAACCGGAGTAAAAATCCAATTACCCTTACACAAGAGGTCCACCTTGCGCGAAATCTTGCTTTGATGTCATTATATACATCAAAAGATATTTTCGGTTGGCTAACATGGAAATTGAAATTCGGAATGGGTTCAATGTTACTCACCGTACTGTCCTTTACTTTCCAAACCGAAACAGGCCATTGAGAAACAGGGTTTTTAAGAAAATCTGGACCATTAAACCATCTTGTTTCTTGATTCCCCATTGAAGGATCATTCCACTTGGTTCCATCATCAGCAACATTGTCAGAGCTTTTAACGTAGAACCACTGACTTGGAGAAGTTGAGTCCAAAATTTCCCCTACTCGAACTGCGACAAAGGACGGGAACTTATAGCTTGTTGAGTTAATCCATGAAAGAACTGTGGTTGATTCGGATAGGAAAAACACATTATCAATTTGAATGGAATGAGAATTCTTTACTGTAGATGCTAGTCTCACGCCAAGTACTGCAGCCTTTTAGAAACTTACATTGGTTTTATTTCGCCAAATTATTCTAGATAGTTCTTGAATATTAATATTTTTAAAAAACAAGTTAGTAGGCATAGAACTTCTCTTAACAAACAAAGGAATCAGAATGAAGAATGAATAATAAAAACTACGAATTTAAAGAATCAAAAAACTAATGCTACTAGATAATTTCAAAGAACAGTTGATTTAAAAATTTGAATTTATAAACCTGGCGCGATGACATTCATGTATATCGCAATGGGAGTGGAAACACTAAGCCGGGCAAACCATTCTACATATGTGTCGTGCGGCAAAAGAAGGAAACTCTATCAGTACTTAAAAGTAAGTCTGAAATTAGGATCAAATGTAGAAGTAGCAGTAATGGACATAAGACGCAATTGCAGCAGCCACAGCTTCCTTGTTGCATCTTACACTCGTCGAAAGTGGTATAAGGGGTAGGTTATACTTTAACGACGGATCGACACGCGGTCGATGATTCTCATGTTGCCATGACATAAGGCCATGTGACATAAGGCCATATTTCGAATTATGGCCTTATGACGCTTTTGTAAAGCGTCATAAGACTTAAGTGTCTTACTTAAGTGTCATAAGGCCATATGTTTTTGTGACATAGGGCCATACTAAAAAAAGCAACTCACAACAAAACGTTGTAGGTAATATTCGCCGCAAATTTCAAGCTATAATTTTTTTTATCAAGTGCTGTTGCTTTTGTAATTACAAATTCTTATAACTTTATTATCATAGTGACATGGGCTTGATAAAAAAAAAATAATATAGCTTAAAATTCGCGTCAAATTTTAAGCTATTATTTTTGATTTTATCAAGTGTTGTTGGTTTTGTAATTGATAAAAAATTCTTGTAACTTTATTATCATAATGACATGAGCTTGATAAAAAAATAATAGCTTAAAATTCGCCGCGATTCTCATTTGGACTATGCTTTCAAGATCGGAATTTAATGATCTTATCATACGCTGCCATTACAGTTCCACATCCGAAAATCTGGGTTCTGAATCGGAAAAAGAATGATAAAGGAGAGTAGCATCTGTTGTCAGCAAAACAGCTCAGTGCATAGGAAGACCAGAGATCATTCATAAAGCCGGAGATAGAACTGAACCCTGGGGCACACCATTGATTCTTTTACAAATTTCAGACAACTTATAGTTAAACAAACCTTTCTTCGCCAATTCATATTGTACATACACAAAAATAAATACTGGTGTCCCACAAGGCAAAAAAGCCAGATGCATTCCTACCCTTAAACAGTTTAACCGTAAAACTCGCATCGCTAGGAATGCCCATCAATTTACTTACTTACTCGCTTACCTATGTTTGCTCCACTAGAGCGTAGTGCTAATAGGCTTTCAAGCCTGCCGTCTCCAATTTTGCACTCCAAGTTGTCGGAGGTCCATCATTTTACACTCGAGCCTAACTTCGGACGTACTGTTAAGCATCGTATTTTTTAGCCGTTCTACAAGAATGTGGTACCCCGTGGCGTAGTGGTTAGTGTGTCGGACTGCTACGCCGAAGGTTCAGGGTTCGATCCCTGAGGTTGCCACCTTAAGTTTTTTTCCGGGGTACTGCCTCTTGCGAGGAAGTGACAAATCCTCCAAGAGTAATAATGTCATGGAAAGTGCTTCTCTGCTAGCCGTTCGGATTCGGCGGTAAATTGTAGGTCCCTTCCATTCCTGCAGAATATCAACGCACACACAGGAATGGTTGAGAGTGTAAGTCACAGGCCCCGGCCCCGCTTGGAGCTGTTGTGCCAACAATTTATTTTTATTTTATTTTTTTACAAGAATGTGGAATTCTTTACCCTGCTCGATTTTTCCCTCCCATTGTGAGATACAAACGTTCAAAACCAATGTGCATTGATATCTCCTCTCCAACTTTCCTAAGCGCTAGCCCTGTGTTATTCATGTTAAGGTTATTCATATCCCCTTTAGTGCGTGCAAATTATAAAAAAAATAGGTATACCCTGTCCAACATAAATTGGCAGTATAGGGTAGGTAGTGATGTTTGTCTCTCATTCGCACTTCATTGTTTTTCATGAGGTGCAATTCTAACAAAAGCTTTTACAGGATTGCTGAAGTGAGCATTTTAAATTATCAAAAATCTGAAAGAAAAGTATTTAGGGATACCGCCCTTTTTTTAAATGGAAATTAATCGTTTTCTACCCAAAAATAATCATTAAGAACTTTTATCGGAGCTCTAAAACCAATAGCTCCTCTCAACAGAAACTTAAGGAAAGAAACTGAACGAATTTCCAATCGGACACTGGTGTTAACTCTAAATGCACATCAATTTAATGGGGGTTGAAAAGCAGCAGCCAAAAGTATGGTTGAAAAGCAGCAAAAGTATGGTGCAAAAATATGGCTCGCTGCTGATTTTGAAAAAAAAAACTTACCCATAAGACGTATACTGCCAATTTATATTGGACAGAGTATAGTGGAACATTCTGAAAGAAAGCATTTATTGTCAATAGGAGAGATTGTTGCCAAACTCAATCAAATATTCCATCATATCACCAGTGGACTTATTTATTTGAAAAACCGTCCTATCGCTCATTAGGGGCACAATAGATCTTAAAGGTCGCAGTGCACTTTCCCCCAATTAATTCATTCATTCATCGCTCATTAAGTAGATTCCGTATCTCAAAGATAATTCCTGGTCTGATGGCTTACCAGCACTTCCATGAACATCTCTTCTTATTACATACCTTCTTCTAAATACCTAGATAACTTGATTAAATAATTATTCTTTATGATTATGATATACGAATGATAATTCTTTTAGCCAAATGCCACCAAATATTACGCCCATAAGTATATTATATATACATTTTTAATTTACTTATTTGCTTCAATTGTACCTATTCATTTCGCATATCTATAAAGGTACCCACAAAATGATTTTGTCATACATTTGAAGTACACTACGGATCGAAGAATTTGATACATTTTTCATTTACAGTAGATGGAAATAAAATTCCAAAAATAGGTATAACACTTATGTAGGTACCTATTTCTGAAAAAAAAAAGAGAACAAAGGGAAGTTCACTTAGTTCTTTTGTATTGAGGTTTCAAGTCTTACACAATGTGAAATTTTTCATAAAATGCAAAACAACCAACAACAAAAACCCGAATTTTTTTTTAACGTTATGTAAAATGTATACCCAGCTATTTACTAAAATCTATAGGTAGATTTTTTTAATTTAAAATTTTTTTGTTTATCAATGTAACGTGAAATCTTACTTTTTTCGAGTAATTTAAGTGTAAATTTTAACAAATAGCTCAAAATTTTAAATAATGATTTCAAAAAATTTCCTGACTTGAGTTTTTATTGTTTTGCATTTTCAGAGAAAATTTACCATGGTAATGTATATTTTTGTTTACACCATTAGAAAGTAAATTTTTCAAAGAACAAGAAGCCTACTTATCTACTTTTTAAAAAAACAAGATGCATATTATTTTGAAGTGAGAATTTTCGATTGAAAATTAGGGTGCTATTTCGATATTAAGTCAAAATTAGGTGAAAAACTAAATATTTCAAATCGAAAACATTACAGTGTGTTTGTTACATAAAACCGTAAGTTTTCATCAATTTTCGTGAACAAATTGTTTTTGTAAAAGAAAAATAAAAAATTTGGTTATTTAAATTTTTCACATATACATTTTAAGGTAAAGTGAAAAATGGTTATATGCGAAAGTTGTAGATCTTTCTATTACCTACAACTTTATCAAATAACTTTTTTCCATAGGACTTGTAGTTTTGCTGGAAATCGATATAAACCGTTTCCACTTCCTGAGCTCAGATCGCCTCCATTTTTGTTATATTCTCTTCCTTTTACAACGGGTTTTGGCAATGCTGCAACACAATAGCTGAGCCAAGAAACCTAAATGTCATTTGAAAGAAAAGCTGTTGTTGCAGCTGCAACTGTTGCTGCTGGGATTCTTGAAAAGTCAACAGCACGAGAAAACGAAATGTTTTAATTAGCCTTTTTCAAATGAATTCTAATGGCTGAATCACAACGACGCGTTCACCTCAGCCTCGCGTACGTTACGTCGAACAAGCTTTACGGACGCGTCGAGATGAAAGCTGACATGTTTGACTTTTGAGTAATCAACTAATCAAAAATAATAATTCTGAGGAAATAAATATTTTATTTGACTTGCAATGGAAACAGAAAATCTAATTTCAATTATAGAAGTTTTTGGAAAAGTGGCTTATACTGCTTTTTTAGCATGCGAGGAGTTTGACAGAGTATTCAAATCGGCGTTGGCGGGTCCGGGATTTAAATCTAAGAAGGGATGAAGAAGGATTCTTCGCTCTGAACTTCGAAGCAATGAAAGAAAAAGATCCGGAACAATTTTTTAAAATAACGAGGATGTCACCACAATCTTTTGAATTGCTCCGGGCACTCGTTTAACCTCACCTAGAAACAAAATCTATGAGAACACCCATTGAGCCAAGTGCGAGGCTATTCCTTGCGCTAATGTTTGTATATTACCTCCTTTCTCTGTTCAATAAAAGCGGAACATTGTTTTCAAAATTAGTTACCTTTCAAATGGAGTATCTAAGCAAGTACTAGCATGGATGTTCCGCATGGGACTTTCCACAGTTGGAATTACTAAATTTTCTTCGAAAGACATCTAGAGCAACATTTTATTTAAGATTTAACTAATATAAACAAATTTAATATCATTACCTCGATTTTTCCTTGCAAAAAACACAGAAAACAATTAAAATTAATATGTTCAATAAGCCGAAACAGTAATTTAAAACGTCAAACGCGCGCAAATGTTCAAATATTTCAACTTTTGCTTCAGCTTCGCTTCATGCTACGTGGTTTGTGTACTTGCTTTTTGATGCCAAAACGTAACGTTAAAGCTCAACGCCTCATTGTGAGCATTTTACACGAATTCCTATGTCTGAACTTTTGCGTTCTGCCAAAGCGAAGCTCAAAGCGTCGTTGTGAAGCAGGCTTAAAGAATTTAAATTTAATAAAATTGAAATACAAATATTGTAATAAAATCTGAAGTAAATTTAACTACCTATTATTCCTTTTCTTTTCTTAAAAGTAACAGGTTTCATCCAACTATATTTTTTGTTGGTTTCAAAAATTATCGACCCTGGTCTAGGAGGCACCTAGGTCATGTCATTATTTTTCGAAATAAATCGGCGCAATGTACGTGCGTTGCCATTGTATTTATAATTTATAGTATTCCCAATCAGAGGAACGTTTGCTGCGTCATCTATGGACGAAGTTCACAAAAACTTTTTGGAGAGTTATTTGAGTAGTTTTTGTCTAAAATGCCATGAGAAGCTAAAACAACAATAGAAGACATTTGATGTAAAAAAGATAAGACAACTAGCGCCGCCATTGACGCAGTTCAACACTAAAATAAAATGTTCCATGAAATTACTATAAAAATGTATATACAATGGCGTTGTTCGTTGTGACAAAATGGCTGTCAATGAAAACAGTTGTGCCAACTTAAAGTTCTATACCTCTAAGAAAAAAAAACCTTTATATTCTTTAAAAAATATCTTACCTTTAAAATGATAAAAATGTCAGTAGACTAAAATACCTAGTTTGTTTCGTAGAAATAATCTTAAAAAAGGAGAAGTTTACAAGATTCGATATTTCTGTGTATACTTTTGCATCACGGTGATTTCTGGGTAAAAATCAATCCGTTTCGATCTTAAACCTTCTTTTGCAAATGAGAGCAGCAAGTACGTTATTATTATTATTTGTTTACTTATTAAATTAATATTTAGCATATTTTAATTACTTTAAAAAAAAAGGTGTAATATATTCTATAACTCCGAGTGTATGTATACGAATAGACCGTCAGTCTGTTTCAAAATTCTAAGTGTACTAGTATGTTTCCTCTTGAATTGCATAATAAGACACTTCACTGGGGCCGTTTTATGTACTAAATATGAATTTTCGGCACATGCCTTTGTACTTACGTATTCAAAAAACAAATTTGCTTTTTATTACACTCGGCAAAAACTTTTTCCTTTTTTTTTTTGTTACTGCTTTTGCCTAGTTATGCTGTGGAAATGTTTACCTTTCATATCTTTATCTTTTGTCAGAGAGAGAGTGACGTTCATGTGTGTTGTCTCGTAAAAGAGTTTTTTATTTAAAATAATTTTTTTATTGCATGGTCATTAAACGAAATGGTAGCTACTTCACACAATGAATGACAAAAAAGTAAGTGGCTACATGTTCTTAGTGATTATTTGTTTAATTTTTTTTTCAACTTGAATTTCAGCTCAAATTGTGTATTCGTGCAAATTTTGAAAATGTATTTCTACCGGTCTGGATATAGTCCTTGTGGGATAAAATCATTTACATATTTTGTGCTTGAGCAATTAAACTTTTCTTATGAAAATTTTTAAGTAGGTATTTCATTTTACATATGTATTTCGTCAGATTTTTTTAAAATTATTTTTCATCACTTCATATCAATTGCTCTTGAAATAAGTTTCAATAAAACAAATAAGAAATAATTAAATTATACTGAAGACGTTTCTAAATTATTCTTTTGGCTTGACGTAGAACCACACTTTAAAGAAAGCATTTCAACAGGTTGGCCCAGTATGAGGCAAAAGAAATTATTCTATTTAAAAAAGATAAAAGGAGGTCGGAAAACTTAACAAAACTGAACAATGGAAACTACATATTCTGTTTAAAACTGAAGTGGATCGTAACAGCAATGGTTTACTATAAGGCAAGTAACCGAATCATGTCCAGAAACTCCGGAAAAAGAACGATGACGATCAAGCTGGAGTAACTATCTGGCTTCTGATTGAATATGGCCAACTAATAAAATATAAGTCAAGCTAAAAGAGGGTTTCATTTTTGTTTATATACCTACCTAGGTTAGAACTATCACCCCCTAAAAATGCAAATATTATTTGGAACTGAACACGATCTAAAAAAGTTTACTTTAGTAATTCTGGACTTTTTAGAAGTTATCTTCGATTTCTTTTGTTTTGTTTTGAAGTACATAGATACATATACAGGGTGATTCACAAGCGTTGTGCCAAAAAGCTAGAGCGTGTAGGTTGAGTTGAGACAAGAAACAAATCGTATGGGAGGGGGGGGGTCTATTCCCCCCCCGTTTAGCCGGGAGGGGCAATTTTCTGAAAAAATGACTTATTTTGTAAAAAAAATATTAAAAATCAACGGCTTCGTTTACAACACCGTGTTATACCCTTTTGGAAAGCCAAAAACTTCGTCTTTCATTTTGTTTTTAAATTAAATTGTTTTAACGAATAGTTTAAAAAATATAAATTTTCAAACTCAAAAATTTGAAAAAAAAATTTGAAAAAATAATTTTAAAACTAATATTTTTCTAAATTTTACGTAATTAAGTATAATTTGTGCTCTCAGAATTCAATGCTCCCATTAATCTTTAATCCAACATTGAAAACCGTATGGCTCTACGACTTTTTGTTGCCAAGGTATTCAAAAATAACCGAACCTACTTCTTCACAAAAAAAACGAAAAATTGTTGCAGATCAGAAGGCGTGAAAAACTTCTTGCATCTATTAAGAAAGCCTAAGCATCTTGCAGCATTCTTGGCAATCTCAAGTATATGGTCATTCCAACAAAGGTTGTCACTGATACACATACCAAGTACTAATAGCTTTTCGGCCTTCTCGATGCAAGTACCATTCATGGATAATTTAAGCTATAACGACAAAAGACAGCATTGAGTTTTCCACGCATTAAACTCCACACGATTTCTAATACTCCAGTTCACAATGCTGTTTAAATCAGAGTTTAATGAGCTTATCATACGGTGTCGTGTTAATAACACATCCGAAGGCGAAGGCCGTGAATTATCAAACGAATATGAAAAGCTGAGGGTTGAGTCGTCAGCAAAACAATTTAATGGATTAGAAGTCACAGACAAGAGATCATTTATAAAAATGAGAAAGAGAGTCGTAGACCGAACGGAGCCCTGGGGCACACCCGCATTTGTTTTGTGGAGATCAGACTTGAAACCGTCTAATACAAATTGTATTGAACGGACCAGAAGACAGCTTCTACTCCAACAAATAAGGGTATCACCGATACCAAAAGCACGCATATTTATTACAGAAGGCGATTAGAATACAATAATTTTTGTATGTGTTTTAACTTTTACTATTATAGTTCACATTCTCTTATTGTGAAAACATTATATAAGGAGGAATATTTAAATAGACCCTTACTCTAGAGTCTAGAGTAATATTGTTTTCTTCAATCAAATCCAACACCATTTCCCAAATTAATTTATACGCATTATGAAACACCCTGTATACGCATTTAAATTAAATTGGCCTTGGTCTCAATGGACACCAAATTAAGCCAGGAAAAGTTAGCTGAATCTTCAGAAGGGAATGTAAAGTCAAACTGTGTATCCTGGGAGATTCAAACTGAATAGGTATATTATTGCGTACCTATGGTATGAAAGATTTGTTGAAAATCGCTACCGGAGAAACAGAAACATTGAAGCAAACTGTTAACTGTATCAAAAGCATAGGCAATTCGATGTCCGTCAAGTTAGCACTACCATACCACTTTCGATTGGATTAATTGTAGTGAATTTGTCGTGAATTTGTCGTAGACAATCCCCATTATTTTAAAAATTTTCAGATTTTTTTTCCGGGAACTACCAACCCCTATTTATACTAAATTGACAGCCAATTTTCGAAAAAAATCAAAAACTACTAAAAACTAAAAAAAAATTAAATTTTTTTTGTTGGATTAGGCGTCAGTTATAGCGACCAGTAAAACGCATCAGTAAACATTTTCTTTTGTAGTATTTACTATGTTTCAATGTGTTTTGAAACAAAAAGTATATACCAATAGGTGGCGAATTACATAAATTAATTTATTTAAAAAAATATACTGATTCTGTAATGTATTTTTTACGGAAAACCAATAATTAGATTTTACGTATCAGCTGATTGTCATGTCACTCAAAATGAAACAATAATTATGTTTGTTCGCGTACTTTTTGTGCCAAAAAATGAAAACTGTCAAAATTTCTCAAATGAGAGAAAAATCTCTCTCACTTACCGAAAAGTACGCGAACACTTTTTGTGTAAAAACTTGAAAAACGCCAAATTCGAATTTTTTTATTGGTTAGCTCTTCACGGCAAGGGTCATCTGCAACAACAATTGTTTACGTCATTCGCTTTTGACAGAGTTCAAGTTTTTACCAGATGAAATTTCAGTGGGTAAAAACTTGCAAATAAATGAACGAAAGAATAAAACAGCTGTTATTTTCTTTCGTTCATCTTTCGTTCATCTCTCAAGGCCCCGACCCATAGAATCCGTTGCGTCCGTGCGTCCGGCAAATCAACTGACAGCTCGTTTAAATACACGCGTTCTTACGAGAAGTAGTCCATAGACAACGCATGCGGCAACGCAACGGACAGAAGTAGCCGAACTTTTAACTTTTTCTTCTCCGGCAATCCGTTGACAGATTGTTGACATCATTTTTTTTCGATTTGAAGTGGTTTCGTTTTTGCATTGAAGAAGAGAAATATATTTCTTCTTCTAAGGGTTTTGGTTACAGTTGTAATTATGTATAGCATAATTTTTTGCAGCATGTTCGAAGAAAAAAAGATAAAAAATGGAACGTCAACGCATTCATTGGGTCACCCCCAATCCGGCGATCCGGCAAACGTCAACGGATGCGTTGCCGCAACGGACCAACGGATTCTATGGGCCGGTGCCTTCAGTACGCGAACGCTTTTTGTGTTAATGTAAACGTATGAAATCGAATGCAAACTGTTTCATTTGGGTACGCGAACAGAGGTATTAATTCTAGTTTCTTACTGTTTCGTTCATCCGGAAATAAATTACTGATACGTTTGCGACCAGAAAGAAGAAGAAAAAGACAGGATGCGTTGCTATTACCATTTTTTTATCGACATAATTTTACTGATCGCTATAAACGACCGTCAGTAAAAAAGCTCCAAATTCATTTGTTTTCGATATTTTTACTGATGCTTTTTACTGGTCGCTATAACTGACGTTTGTCGACTTAAATGATGAATACAAACTTCTCCGAAGACTATCTTTGGCATCTTCATGTTCATACGTTTTAAGAGTCGAAAAAATTAGATTTTCCCAAAAACATTGAATTAGTCATCGAAAACAATTTAAAATCACGAGGGGTCCTTATTTATTTTTTTAATTTACCTGTTTTTTTTTTATAATGGAGCGCTGTTCTTCTGTGTGTCTGGCATTCCAGGCAACTTGGAGTTGGAGTCTTGAGATGATTTTCTTACTTTTTTGTTTTTTTCTTTTCTTTTGTGAATATTATTCCACACGCATCACATACCCAGTGATAAAGATCAAGGGTAAAACGAAGTAAACAAAAGAGGAATAGGTATGTAAACAAAATACAAAAACAAGACAAACTGCAGGCAGAGACGTGTATAAAACGCACCGAATAACAAAAAAAGACGAAAGGAACGATGATACAAAAACAATTTAAATCACCAACAAACTTGCTGTTGCTGCACTCCTGCACACTGATACTGGCGCCAACAATTTTGAAATTGACTTATTCACGATCTTATTGACCCGGAGGAGATGGCGTCGCGATACTGTCCGTAACCGTACCTCGGCGCTCCGCGGACGACACTCGGGCAGATTCTTGGGAAATTTTCAATAAAATTCCGACGAGATGCACAAAGAATGGCCAGGCCACCACCTAGTGTAAACAAACTGACAGTTTTTGTTGTTGTTGAGATTCCGCAAAACAAAACTTTTTACTGTTGCTTTATCGACTCGAGCTCGAGCGACGTCGACGTGTGAACTTGTCTGCTGACGACGAGAGTGTTGATGACGATGACGTGACGACACACGACACAAAAGACAAGACAGTCGAAATGTGAGTAAACAGTAAACAGAAAAGACGAGTAAATTTTGAGGAAGATGGGAATTTTCAGGTTTCCTTTTCTTTTTGAGATATTTATTTTGTTGTTGTTTAACACACGCAAAATTTGGGAAAACTAAATGGAATTCGCGATTGAGAAAAACAAAATACACTTGTTTTTTTTTTTTTGCTTGTATACTCTTATTTATCTTAATAGTGTGTGTGTGTTTGGCGAGCGGAGCGGTTCTCTGGGATGAGGCGAATTCGCGAGAAAGAAAATAGGCGAACAAAAAACAGGAATTATGAAATGTCAGGTTGCAGAAGTTAAAATTATTTTTTCTTTATTTTTATTTGATTGTGCTGTAACGGGACCAAGTTGAATTGAATTTTTATGGACGAATAAAATTTACATCAACAAGCAATTTATTGCAACGGCAACGGACTTTATTATGGGATGGCCGAGTTCGCGAATTACGGTCACGCATACATAAGCCACAACCGTGGGATAATTTTTGTCTCCGCTTTGGAACACTTTCTTTTTCTTTGCACTTTTGGTTAGAGGTTTGAAATTTTTTTGGACCAAGAATACGGACGAGATTTATAAAAATAGCGAATATATTTATTTATTTTAAACGATAATCTTGTGTTTGTTTTTTATCCGTTTTAATGGTATTCAAGAGAAATATGTAAAAGCAGAGTCAAACAAGTCTTCTTTTAATAAACTGCCGTAGAAAAACGGCACCAACCGAACACGGTGACGTTTCCTGAACAACTGATTTTCACAGAATTTCCATTTGACACACATTCAAAGGGAAACTTGGTTTGTTTTAAGTGATTTATTTGTGTCTGTGAGGCAGAGTAGAAAATGAAAAGGAATGTACGACAATGACAAGTGTGTGAGTGTACTGTGGATAGTGGTAGTGGAAACGATTTTGTTTGGAATTGGATGGCTGATTGTGTGATTGTACGAAAGTAGAAAACACAATTTTAAAAAAGTAGTGGTAGTGGTGAACTGAATTCGCCGAAGAAAGCAACTGTTTCCAGAAAGAGTGCAAAAGCGAAGACAAGGTGCTATTTACGTTTAGGATAAGCTTACACTAAGTGAATTGGACATTTTTCTTGAAATTTTTTTAACTGTTATACTACGTTTTCATTAGGGCAAAAAATGTGATTTCGTTGAAAATTTCCAAATTTGAGTCCACTTTCCATACAAAATAATATTAAAATTTTGTTTGATTTGGACGAAATCAAGGTTGCAAATTATGTGAAAACAAATCAAACGCAACTAAATTGAAACAAATTGAATATATATTTTCTAAAATGTCAATTTAAAACAAAATCCAAGGCAACGGCAAAAGTAAACAAACCAACATGCAAAGCAAACGGCAGAAGTAAACAATACAAAATAACAATTTTGAAATAAAATACAGGGCAACGGAAGTAGTAAACAAAACAAAACAAGAAGAAAAAATGAAAAGGTTGTAAAAAAGAAAAAGAAAGAAGATAGCCTGATGTCAAAACAAATGTGGAAACCTAGACGAAAACACTTTTTTAGCAATTTTTCAAATATCCTAATTTCGGCCCTAATGAAAACGTAGTATTACGTACAATCAATACCAACAGATCCACACCCGAATAATAGCACTTTCAATTGGAGGAAAAGAAGCGTCCAGAAGCATCCGGTAGTCTTCTGAAACCGTTCAGTTGGTAAGCAAATGACACTTCTGACTATTCTGAGAAGAGAATTTTGCTTCTGGATTTGAAGTCAGAATCCACTCAAGAAGCACAAATACAAATACATATAACTCAAATGTCACCTATAGCATATAGGGCAGTCCACGAAGCTATCCCTTTCTAATTTTTGGGTTAACACTTTGAGGGAACATTGAATAATCGGGCAAAATATAGGTATATGTATATTGAATTCTCACAATTTTCGTAATTAAAATGTTTTTTTCTGTTCATATGTATATATTAACTTTTTTTTGTATGATTTATTTAAACATTTGGAACCTATTTTGAAGGAAATTTGCTTGCCGCCATCATTGTTTTCCCTCAAAGTGATTGACACTGACGTATTCGTGGACTGCCCTATTCATTGGGGAAAGGTCTATTCGCATGCAGCAATACCGAAAGTTTTGGTAATGTCGACAAATGTGACATAATGCTGAATTTAAATCTGATGATGAAGAAGTCAAAGGTCAGCAACTAAGTTTATTGAGTAGTATTTAATACGAGAAACCACTAAAAATTACTTTATAGCGCGAATAGGGCTACGCACACAACTTTGACATTGGCAAAACTTGTGAAACTGATGTCTGCGAATGCTACATTGTGTTTAAATTGAGCAGAAGCGATTTTGCTTGTTCCATTGGTTTTCAGAATGAATGGTTCCCCGAGTGAAACCAATTTAAAGTGCTATAAGATACAGACCGCCGCCAACTCACTGTATGTTCTCTCGTTTTGCCTACAAGCTGAAAATCAGCTGATGTGCCATTTAAAAAATAAAAAAATAGATGCAATGGATTTGGAAGAAATTAATATAGGTATCACTTGTATTACACAACATGTAGTTAAATATTAACAACTTAGGAATAGCCATCATTTCGTAGAAAAGACTAAAATCAATTAAATACTCAAATTTACCGACAAACAAAACAGATCAGCGTTTTGTTCGTGTCCGTGAACACGTGTGCACGAATTCAACACTGGTGCAAGGATGTATAGATATAGACCATGTTTTTGTTTCGTATAGTTAAATGTCAGGTTACAATCTCATTATAAAATGCACAGGGGCTGATATTAAGCATGCAAATAAAAAGAATGAACCAAACTTAGGTCGCTGGTCTGTTTTATATATCTGTGTTCAAAATCAGAAAAATCCTAAGTACCCTACAATCGTAATCCTACCGTTTCTATATACATTTTTTGAAGACTTTTTTCACCAAATTCAAGAAAATCTGATCCATAACAACGTAACAAGTTTTTGAATTCCACCCAATTGTGCAGAATGGAGTAACACTATTGCTTATTGTCGAAGATATTCACCAAGTCATGGACGCTAACTGCGCTATGTTTTTGACATTGTTATATATTTCAAAAGAGATAGACAAGGAGAACCATTCAATTATCTGTAAGAAGTTGCTATTTACTTATGGTCTTTAGTAATGTTAAGTTGTTAGAAATAATACATCGACTTTTTTTAAAAATATATTCAGCAGTTCAATTCTCGGGCCTCTATACCTATCCAGATGTTTGTTTATGACATTTGTCTGTACACTGGATTCCAGTTGTTATTTAAATTAAAAATGGTCTAAGATCATGGCGACTTCGTCACCAGTTCAGATCACGCTGCAGTTTCAATTAAGAACATTTGCAACGGTATCTCATATGGTCTAATCAAAGTTTATTTTTCTGTGAAAACAAAGATGCTCCTGGTTAAATACATTTTGCTACACTTCTTACTATGTATGTGGTTTTGTTTTTGCCGTTTTAAATTCTACACTCATCGTGATTTGAAAGTTAATCTTGTATGACATGTCTTTAATAAACTCCTTTTTTGTTAAAATATTGAGTTACTGTCTCCAAATCATAGACCTTAGTTTGAATATTTGTACAGCAGAATAAATTTTGCCTCCTTACAGCACACAGCTCTCATAATTTTGTCATTTAATTTTTATTGCAGCTTTGTTCATTGACAGCTCAACACTCTGCATACCTGGCAGTGCTCTTCGTTTCTATTAACCGAATTCGCTGCAGTCAGCTGTTTAATGTCATTTTTGTCGGTACTGTCGTCGTCTGCAAACTGCAATCTGCAATCTGCAATGTTGCTTTCTTGGTTTCTTGAATAATTGTTTTGTATTTGCATACATGGCTTCCCAATATTTTTGAATTAATCTTAAAAATATGGAATAAATACAAATGCTCAAATGGATCAAACACTCAACAAGAAGCTCCAAGGCTTCCAATTGATCGCACAAGAAAAGCTTCAATCGATCCTGTGTTCCATACCAAATAAAAAAGACCTTATTTTAGATGCATCTCTGATCAAACCTCTGGAGCACATATGTGCTGCATCATGGCTAAAGTAAGTTCCTTATTATCTGTGCATGATTGTTATGAATGGCTTTCTATTTGCCTTTTTGATAGGCTCAAAGGAATCCAACGCATCTACAAGTTAGACACTGAAAACACCATAGCTAGACAAGATAATGTGCAAGTTTTCATGATAGCCAATACTCTGTCCACATACCGAAAGGTCATCAACCAAATCCACGCACATGAGAGTACTAATCCAACTGACAAGAATAGCGGCTTTAAGAGTTTCCACATCATTTGCGTGCCCAATTGCTACATGTGTTTCCAGACATTGCTCGAAGAAGAAGGATTGTATGGCATTGTGCAGTTGCATCGATACAACTGGGATTTAATTTATCTCGATAATGGTGTTATGAGCATGGAAGTCCCACAGGTAAGTTCTTTAGCCATTCAAAAAATGAATCGATTAAAGAAGACCGACCCGTCTATGTTCCAGGTGTTCAAAAGCGTGTTTATCCATCATGACACATCCATTTTGTCGTCCATCGCTCAAACTCTGCGAATATTTTTTATGATTTGTGGTAAACCAGAGCTAATATTATCCTTCGGCCAACACTCGGCCGAGATTCTCCAAATGGTAGACATTTTGGGACCTTGGCCGTCTTCTATTGGTCGATCTGGCTCTAGCGAGTTCTCATCTATGATCATAATCGATCGGGATAAAGATTATCCTTCATGCCTTCTCACACCGGCTATTTACTCCGGACTGCTTTTAGAAGTCTTTAAGTACCGCGCTGGGGAAGTTGAAATTCAAGCAAATTCTAACAAAATCTCCACCCAGAAATTAAAAATCTTTGAAATTCCCCGCGAACAGCAACAGCAGCAACAGAGTGGCAATAGTGGCAAAGAAAAACCTCCAGTAGTTCGACTCTGTTCAACCAGCGATGAAATCTATGGAGAAAATCGCTATAAACACTTCTCCCAAGCAAGCAGTATAGTAAAAGCTCAGGCCAAAGCCATCGGAGTTGAAGTCCAGAATCTCAATAAAATGAAATTAGACGAGATGCATGATTATGTGGCCAAAAAGCTACCAAAGGTAACAGAGCTCAAGACTAAAGTTCTCAGGCACTTGCAAGCAAGCGAAAAAGTCATTGCCGAGTTAGGTGGATCCTTTCAGCAAATCCAATCCCTCGAAGAGGATATTCTAAACAATACAAATCGAAAGAAGCTCCTTACAGAGATTGATGAGACATTGACTACCAATGGTCAGAAGTTCAACAGCATTCGCCTTATGTGTCTTGCCCATTTGTCGATGGGATTCAGTTCTGAAGAACTAGCTGTCTTTGTTCGAAATTACTGCAACTATTTTGGATATCGTTATATCCATGTGTTCCACTATCTAGCCAGAGGTAATCTTCTACCTCCGCTCGAAGAAGAGAAGGTTGGTAAATCAAAAATACTTTCGAACTTGCCACTGGGCAAATTTCAACAGACCGAGTTTCAAGCAAATGCCAATCGCCTGAGGCTTTTGGTTTCAACAGCTGGAGCAGATTATAGCTATTCTCGAGATCAAGAAGGCGGAGCCACCTGTCCGAGTTATGTCTTCAATGGACTTTACATCCCACTAATTGCCCAATTGGCTTCGTTTTTAATTAAGGCCACAGGAATCGATGACCTTACGCAAAAATTAGGGATGGTTGAGAAAATGGAATTGCATCTTGCATCTTTGCCTGGTGTTTGTAAAATCAAACAAGTCCAGGCAGCAGTTAAGAAAAACGATGTAAATTGTATGTTGTCTATGAAGTCCAAGACAGTTTTTGTTTTTGTTGTCGGTGGAGTAACCTATGCGGAAATTGGTGCTTGTGAGCTGATTGGACAATTGACTGGTTCCAAAATTGTTGTTGCTTCGAATCACATCATATCTGGATCGGATGTGATTGCTTCTGCCTTTTAGAGATCATCAGGATTTTTTTTATATATATTTACAACTCACTTTATCTCTCTTAAGAAAATCGAATATATTTATATTTTCTGTTAAAAAAAATAAAAGACATTAGAAACTACACAAGCAATAAGCATTCTGATTTGGGAAACAATAATGTAGAAAAATCGAAAAAAAGGCAGCGCAAAGCTCCCGAACGGATGGTAGTCTTTAGAGTTAATAAAAGAAAACTTTCGAAGGTATCAGGAGCTCCGGAGGGAGGTGATCTCAAGAACTGTAGTACTTGGCACTGCGAATAATCCTTCAAAAATCATCGGTGCATCATTCACCGCTCTATCTCATGTTCAAGATCATATCTGGAGATCGCTTGGCTTGTTGCTATTAGAGTAGTATCGGGTGTTTTTTTTAGAGGTATAAAACTTCGAATTGAAATAAAACACAAGAAAATCGTTTTAATGTCCATCAATTTGGCTTTATTGGAAACATAATCTTATGCCGTTAATGTTTAAATATGATTTCGGGCGGCTGGCTCGAATAAAGCCAAGTCTAGAGGTCCAATTTTCAACCACTTTTTCGAGCTTTTGGGGCCGTATGTCGGCAATAACGACACGAATATTGGCTTCCAACTCCCCTAACGTTTCTGGTTTGTTGGCGTAGACGAGCGACTTCACATATCCAAAAAGAAACTAATCCAATGGTGTCAAATCACACGACCAATTGACAGGTCCATTCCGAGAAATTATGCACTCATCGAATGTTTCCTTCAATAAATCGATTGTGACGTGCGCTGTGTGGCATGTAGCGCCGTCTTGTTGGAACCACATCCTATCCACATTCATGTTATCCAATTCGGGAACAAAATAGTCGGTTATCATGGCTCTATATCGGTCTCCATTAACGGTAACCGGCTCGCCACCATCATTTCGGAAGAAGTATGGCCAAATGACTCCACCAGCCCATAGAGCACACCAAAGTCAGTTTTTGTGAATGTAATGGCGTCTCAAGGGTCTCATGTGGATTCTCTTCACTCCAAATGCAGCAATTTTGCTTGTTGACGTAGCCATTCAACCAAAAATGAGCCTCATCACTGAACAAAATTGCTTGTGGTAAACTTCGCGAACTGAACCATTATTTTCGAAATAAATTTGCACACAAAATGTCCGTTTTATCCCTATTCGAAAAACCAACCTCTAAAAAAAACCCTATACAACAACGCAACGTGTCTAGTTTTCCAGTTTTTGGGAGCATTCCGATGCATTTAAACGGTGATTCACTGTCACCGATTTTGTTCTTACTTGCGGTTGATGATGTTACGATTTAACACGGTGGGTGAAAATGAGAGAATTGGTATCCAGAGGGGCTTCAACAAAATGGGGAAACGGTTTTCTTAAGGATTAACGTCCACGTTACAAAAATAATGCACAAAATCCGGAACCAACAACAGCGGGTTATTGTGAGACATGTAACAAAAGAGGAGGTCACTCAGATTTTTTATCTGCGTTACCAGTAACTTGATAGTGGTGGAACAGACCTGCCCGTCAGCAACATAATAAATTATCCAGTGTGAAATTCTAAAAAATATCGCTTTTTACCAAGTTGAAACTATTTAAATCCAACTGTACACCTTGTGCAATTTGAAATTCTCTATTATTAAAGTAAATTAAGTGAAGCGAAGAAGAATACTTCTTGGAGCCTTATAACCCAGACCGACTTTTTTAAGATATGATGATTCAATCTAATGCATTTATGACCAAACTGTATCAAGCAGCTGACAAAGCTGATTCAAATCAAAGAAACTCATACTTTACATTATCAACACAATTAATTATTTATTTTGTATATACACATAAATTAAAAAAAAAAACATATTTAACAAAAATTAAAAACAGTTAAAAAATTAAATTTAAAAAATATTAATTCGAATTTAAATCGTTTATAATGCTTAAGATGACCTTACGGTCTACTTTTCGTTCCACACCAAATCTCAAAAGATCTTCTTCACGCAGAGTTAGAAATTTTTCAAAGTCCATCTGAAAAATAAAATAATATAAATTTAAAAGTAACAAATAGAACAGCTCATTATGTACAAATAAAACACTTATTTCAGTAGAGAGAGAAAAGGAGACAGTTACCCATTTTATTTGTAACCATACACCAGACGCAAATCTTCTCGACTTTCGCAGCGCGACGAAGTTTTTTTCTGAAGTGACAATAACAAGAATATAACCCTGGAATTAAATTTCTGTATGCGTTGCAGTAGGGAATCGTGATTTAGTTAGATTTTTTCCACTGAGTAATCACATCACGCAGTAGTTTAGCCAAACTCAGTTTCTGGGGTTGGGATTCGATCTAATCTGGATCAGGCCAACCTCATGGATGAATCCGAACTGCCTGCTTACCATCCAATAAACTGCATTGATGGGTATAACTAGGTTTCTTCTTTTCTTTATATACACAAGTAACTGTTCTATGTTTTCCTAACAGTTGGGAAATTTATGTCAAAATATATACATGTATACATTATGTATATAGGGTAATTCACGAGTGTTGTGTCAATAAGCTAGAGCGTGTAGGTTGGGTTGAGACAAGAAAAAAATCGTATGGGAGGGGGTTATATTCCCCTCAGTTTAGCCGGGAGGGGCAATCTTCTAAAAACATGACTTAAATTTGAAAAAAAAATTATTAAAAAATAACGGTAACTCCTACAATGCCATGTTATACCTTTTTGTAAAGCCAAAAACTTATTATTTTATTGTAATTTAAATGAAGTTATTCTATTAAACCGTTTTCAAAATATTAATTTTCAAACTCAAAATTTGGAAAAAAAATTAAAAAAAAATAATTTTAAAACTAATTTTTTTCAAAATTTTACGTAATTAAGTATTATTTTTTTCCTCAGAATTCAATGCTTCATTTAATTTTAAATCCAACACTGAAAACCATTTGGTTTTATGACTTTTTGTTGCCAAGATATTTAAAAATAACCGAACCTACTTCTTCACAAAAACACGAACAAATTGGCTAAATGGTACCTTGTGCCATCCCGTAAGGGTAGATTTTCTTGTTTTTGTGAAGAAGTAGGTTCAGTTATTTTTCAATATCTTGGCAGTGATGAATGAAATTGAAACTTCGATTTAGAGAAATATATGTAAGAACATTTTTAGATTTATTGTTTTATTTTATTTTAAATGATATTTAAACAAAAGCTTTGAAAAAGTCAGTGATCGTTTGTTGACTTTTTTTTTTTCATTGCATTTCAATTTGTAAAAAGTTCAAATCTCGTGAATAACATGTAAAAAAACGATCGCGATGTGTTCTGTTCAGTAAATAGAACATAGCGTATTGTTTCAAACGCTTCAACGACCTTAACTTGCTTCATGTGCTCAAATTAAACCTTCAACTGGATCGGTATCACCATAAACTTCATCGTCACTGACGGTTTCTAACTTAGTCAGCACTGATAACAAGTAATAATTTCAGTATCCAAATTTATGGATTCTTGAAGGCTGCATTCTATGTCTTGCATTTCTCTGAACTCTGGTACGGGCAGACCAAAGTCTTTATTTTATTTTAGCTCTGCTAAACTAGACTAAATTAAAAAAAAAATTAAATAAGAAGATTTTAACAGATCTAGATTTTTAGCTCCCAAAAAAGAGAAATTAGACTTAGTTCGAGTTATGGTAGTTTCAAGGGATTTTTTTTCTAGTAAAAGTTCCATTTTTCTCCAAATTAAAAACGAATACCTTTAACTTTTCCACACATGGTTATGAATCATGATATCGCCTAATCCATTTACGAGGCAACAAGAAATAACATCTCTTCCTTTAAATGAAGGAGCTATGTACTTAAGTAATTTATTACGCATGAACAATAATTTTTCGCTTAAGAAAATAAAAGGAATTATTGTTACAAGTAAATAAACATTACGATTCTGAGTCAATAACATAGTCTTTAATGATTTCAAATCTTGTGAAAATGGTGAAAAGGATAAAAACATCACTTGTTTAAACGATTTTGGGAACAAATGAGGTAAGTCATTGGATCTTTCACTTCTTTTAGAAAAGAGAGTCAATATCGATAAATATCTTGTAAATAAACTGCCAGACCTAAGCTCATAATGTACGTTCCAAAAGTAACATCATCAAGCTATGTGAATGGAATATTACAACAATAAAGTGCACAACTGGGTCGCACAATCCTGCTTTATATGTGACAGTGGTTTTTGGGCTTTTGATTTTGAAAAAAAATCAAAGGAAATAAGGACTGGAGAATTTTGGAAAAAAAAATAATATGAAATTTTATAACCACTAGCTTAAACGATTTTTTGGAAAAAATGAAGGAAGCTACATATATGTATCTGATTTCTTCTAATATTTTTAATTTTAAGGAAAAAAAAATTTCATAATAGTCGGACGCGTTTTTTCATTTTTAAATTATGATCCTTCGTATTGAAAAGCTATTTTCTATTGGCTGTGGTCAAATCTAAACTTTATGTTAATTCGAAAATACATTTCAAATAAATAATGCCCTACATTGTGAAAATTAAGCGAATAAATAATTTAAATCTGTTTCGAGTATAAGGTATGTATGTATGAATAAGGTGTCCATCTTTCTTCATTTTTAGCCCTGAGACTGTTGACCTCTTTAGCCATCCAACATGCTTCCTCGATATAAAAACTGCTTTTCGGAGCTGCAGTTGTTTCCTTAGTGAGAAGCCTTACCTCTACATCTTATAACTTTTGATTTATTATTCACCAGTTAAAGGTTGGTTCTAATTACCAACCAACGAAATTACTAACTAGTACAAGGCTAAGCGTAGCTTACTTATTTTTTTTTTATTTTCCTACTGCTTAGTATTCTAGACATAAATTAGGAGATACTCTAAACTGCGCCAACTACAGAGAACAGAGGTATAAGTCTCCTTAATGTCGCCTATAAAATCTTGTCGGCCATTCTGTGTGAACGTCTGAACCCTTTCACACGTGAACTGATTTGCCACTATCAGTGTGGTTTCAGGCCCGGTAAGTCAACCGTCGACCAAATTTTCACACTTCGACAGATTTTAGAAAATACCCATGAATTCCAGATCGATACTCGCCACCACTTTATCGATTTCAAAGTCGCCTATCACAGCGTGAATAGGAACAAGCTATACAGCGCCATGTCACTTCTTGGCATTCCTGCTAAACTCGTTCGATTGTGCAGGATGACTATGGAGAACTCGCGCTGCTCTGTCAAGGTTGGTAAGAACACCACCGACTCATTTAATGTGGAGAAAGGCTTACTACAGGGTGACGCGCTGTCATGCAACCTCTTCAACATCATTCTTGAGGCAATCGTACGCAACTCGCATGTCAACACCAGCGGTACGATCTTTTTTAAATCCGTTCAATTACTTGGCTATGCTGATGATATTGACATTATTGGAAGAACGAAGCTCGCTGTCAGTGGAGCATTCGCAAGTATTGAAGTCGAGGCGGCGAAAATGGTGTAATGAAGATAAAACAAAGTATATGCTGTCTTCGGGTGAAGAAGATAATCACCGCAGGCTCGGACAAAACTTCACAATGGACAGATATAACTTTGAGGTTGTCCAGGACTTTGTCTATTTGGGTTCCACTATAACCTCTCAGAGTAACATCAGTGAAGAGATCAGTCGAAGAATCCCTCTTGCCAATCGCTGCTTCTTCGGGCTTAGAAGGCATTTTAGTTGCAAAGCCCTCTCTCAAAGGACCAAGGAGACACTATACAAGGCCCTAATCATCCCAGTTCTACTGTATTGGGCGGAAGGGTGGACACTGACAAAATGGGGGTGAATACAGGCTGGGGTGCTTTGAGAGAAAGATTCTTCGGGTGATATTCGGTCCTGTATGTACCAATGGAGTATGGAGGAGAAGATTCAATGGCGAACTGTACGGGCTATACAGCGACATTGACTTGGTTAAGAAGCAGAAAATACAGCGGCTTAGATGGCTGAACGACCACAACCAACTTGGAGTGAGCAACTGGAGCCCACTTGCTAGGGACCGGAATAGCTGGAGAAGTTTGTTGGTTGAGGCCGTGGTCCACAATAGACTGTGTGCGCCACCTTAAGCAAGTAATTAAGTTAAGTATTCTAGACTTACATCATGTAAACAATCGTTTAAAATGTTTATACATAGGTTTCCATTTTTAACAATTTCCAGTAGGTACCTTTAATACTGAACTAAATCCAAGCTAAGACATCCTACTGACTATGACTATGAAGAGCGAATAGGAAAAGAAACGCTGTACTTTCGCATTGCGTTAGTGTGGTTAGTACGAGGGAGCGATTACAACAACGCTGCCACTGGTCTATTGCAACAACTTGAAGTTAATCAAAAAGACACAAATCTGGAAACGGGCAGACCTATTGTTATAAGAGCTACTCGGACTTCAAAACTCAAAGATTTTAATACAAAAATTACCTTTTGCCTGTCGAAGGCTTCAATATACTGCTGCATGCCGGCATTCTTCAAAATCAGACGAACATCCAATTTGTGATTTAAATATCCATGAGACGCCGATTTATCCAAGTTTTGAGTTTTATTTGGATCTTCCATTTTGGTCTTTTCACTTCGACGATGGGTATTATGTTGATGAGTAAAAGGTCTCGTCGGAGTAGTGTCTTCGTTCATTTTCTTTTCATTACAATAAAACATTGTTATCCCCAAACAACACAAATTTAGATAAAAATAAAAACTTACATGCAAAGGCGGTGGAACTTTGAATTCAACTGGAGTAAGTGATTGCTCAAGAACTTTGAATTCACCTGGAGTAAGTGATTGTTCAAGAGCTGAATCACAAGGATTCGCTGCATCTACTTCAGGAGTAAGCTGACGTTTGTTCGCACCATCTATAGGCGACAATTCTGGAGAACGCAAATAAAGAGATCCTTTAACAGGAGTAAAACTGCGACTTCGACGCTGATTTACTTTAAGATTCGAAACATCTTTAAATTGATCAGGATTCACTGTAATTGGGCAATTGTGTGGTGAATTGTATTCTAACATTGGGGTGTGACTCATGCTGAACAATACAGTTGGTGGCGTTCGCCCTTCGTTAATTTCTGAATGGTGTTCATAATTATTGTCTGGTTTTTTTAATTTAATATTTAACTTACCAAATGGCATTTTATTTTGTTTCTTATATTAATATTAAACAAAAAATATAACAAAGCACAAGCGCACTGCTGCACAATAAAATTTAGCAAAATTTACGGAAAATAACGGACAACGGTAAATGAGTAACTTTTTTGTTGAAAGCAAGTGTTTGTCGTTTACGATCCAAAACCATAGAGAAACTACTATAAAGAGGCCAATCTTGTTCCTTCTTTTGCTTTTGCCAACAAGCTGCTGCTCATAGTAGGTGAGCATGTATGCGTAAGAAACGCACACGTCTGTACAAATTATGAAAATACCACATCCACCACACCTATTTCCCCTACAAGGTTGCACACACTTGAATTATAAAGTCGAGTTAACACTTTGAAGTATTTCATTACATTATTTGAAGATAAAACTGTTTTTTTTTTTTTTTTTTTTTGCAGGATATGTATACATATTATATTTTTTTTCACACACTTTATTAACAGGAGAATTCAGTTATTGCTTTTGAAACTACTGAAAATGTATCATAAAAACCTAACAACGGACTCTAGACAAACAAAAATATGAATGCCTAACTACTTAAGGTAGTTCCACACTATCCCACAGTGTATTACGACATGTCAAAAAAAAGTGTGATGGAATGTGTGATGGTTTTACATTCAATCCTAAAAAAATATTACAGATCTAAACACATGTCAAATTGTATGAGATCTGCGCTGTCATATTCTGTTTCCACACTATTATACATCTGTTTCATCACACATTTTTGACATGTCGTATTACACTGTGGGATAGTGTGGAACTACCTTTAGCAGAGTTTTAAAGACTGCAGTCATTTCAGTACTTTAGTTAAGTCACGAATAAAGGTGTCTTTACATGGAGCTGCAAGCCCTGAGTTGCTAAAAAAGAGGATGCAAAATCAATAAATCATACTTGTGTGATAGAGAGGGAAGGCAAAAATGCAGACGGTCTTCATGGATGCAGATTATAGGAAAATTATAGATGCAGCTTGAAAATTATAGTGAAGATGAACATGTTCGTTTTCATCGTCTGCACTATTATTGTTGTTGTTGCGTTTTAGTCTGCATTTGCAACTCCATGTAAAGCCACCTTAAGGCTTTTTTTAAGACTTTTAACTTACAAAAGTACTTTAACTGGAAAGGAGCAGTCTCCAGTCAGTAATTATTTTTTAACTTGCAGTCAATTGACTAAAAGTTAATTAACTGCAGTACTTTTTAACTGGCTTTAGTCAGTTAAGTCACTAAAAAGTCATTTAACTTAAGCGAGTTAGGTTTTAGTCAATAAGTCTTTTGACTGCAGTCAATTAACTTTAAGTCAATTGATTTTTTTTAGTCTTTTTGACTAAAAAGTAATAAATTGAGTTTGAGTCAATAATATTGAGTCAATACTATTGAGTCAATTCTATTGAAGTACTGAAGTACACAGGGATTTTTTCGTTTGAATTCACCTTGTGCAGAATCCTGTGTATGGATTCGTCCAATAATTTACCCCAGTGTGGGATATGAACGTACGCATCTGCTGTCCAGGAGCTACAGAGGGTCAAAGGGGAGACATGATGCATGAGGTATACGGCCCTAGCTTCTGTCTTACTTATACTTCACCATGTCTCCTTTTGCATTTAATCGAATGACTTGTGATACAACGTTGATATTTTAAAAGAATTAAAAGAATTGTTATAAAATATTTCCTTAAATGATTGTTCATTTTGCAAACCGAATTTATTGTTTATGTTTTCAAATTAATATTTTTCTCAAATCACTTTTGTAAAAACTAGTGTTCACAGAAATATTTTACAGAGATTTGGGATTGTTGTTTTATAAAATGAAATTGTTGGTGAAAAATCCAATAAAAATACATAAATGTAAAAATATACTTAATATGAGTTAACTTTTATTTTGGTATTTTTTTAAGCTTTCTTTTGTATAAAAAAACTAATATACTTCATCAAGACACAATGTTTTTTTTAGGAAAATTTTGATGTTCAAGTGGGAAATAAAGGCGAAAAGTAGATGAAAAATATTCCTTTTAATCCAATTCACACAGCAAAAGGCTAAAATTGTGTCCGATTCGATGTAAACGTCAATATTTAGCCAGGGGATCAAATTTAGCCAGCATTTTAACGCAATTGACACACAGCCTAAATAAATATTCATAGAGTCTTAATCACTTATTAGTTAGATTCACAATAAAATAATTTCATGTCATTTTTCTGAAAACTTAATGCACATAATTTAGATGTACACGGATACTGGGGATTTGGGGATTTTGGCAAAAAATATTGTTTGGGTGTGGATTTCATCCATGTGCCTTATGTCTTTGGGGATATTAGCTAGTTTTATTTTTGGGGATTTTAATGGACGGGGATTTTTTTTGGGGATTCTGTAGGACACCCGTTGGTGTATAGTAATTTGTATCTGAAAGCATTTTTTATTTTAAAAAATCTGTGCTTTTGATTAAAGTTTTATAATAATAATATAATAATTTAACTTATGCCTGTAAAATCCAAGGTCTTTTGAATGCAAACTGCACGGCATCAGTTAGAAGGAATAGAAAGATAGGAAAGATTTTTTGTTGGTACAATGGATTGAGAATTAGGTTATATTTATCTCACGAAAATCCCACGGGAGGCGTCCAGTTGAAGCTGGGGGAATATTGAAAAGTTGCAGCCCAGCCCAGGCTGGGGCTCGAACCCACAACTCTAGGTTAGCAACCAAGCACTACATCCACTGTACCATTGCCACCCGCAAGTCTCAAAATCACACACATTGAAAATTAGGGGTCAATTGTTGAAATTAGCAAATAAAAGTCAATCAGAATAGCTTTCAAACGCACAATTTGTTATGCATGTAAGTAAAACATAAACTGGTTAGGAAACTATTGTTCATGAGCCAGTTGGGCATTTGAATGAAAATAAAAAAAAAACAATCGGGTGGCTTGCAACTTTTCTTGCACCGGTAAAGAAAATTGGTAGAAACTTTCATACTTTTCATTCGCGTATGGGAATTAAGTAGCCTCTTCAAACACGATTTCTGAATTTTTATTTTTGTTGCCCCTTCATTTTTAGAAGATGTGGATGGAGAAATCCGACTCGTTGTGGTTTCACACGGACAATAAATACAATACAAAAGAGACCACGAAAATCAAGGCTAGTGGAGGATGGAACGAAGGAAAGATTAGACTCTTTATAATATATCCTCTTTGCCAACTTATTAGGTCCATGTTTTTTCTGAATGAAAAAAGAAAACTGCCAATAAAGTTGGCTTTGCATGGAGCTGCAACAAATCATAGTGCAGACGAAAAAGCAACAACAACAATCATAGCGCAGACGATGAAGATGAACATGTTTGTCATCACTATAATTTTCAAGCTGCATCCATAATTTTCCTATAATCTGCATCCATGAAGACGTCTGCATTTTGGCCTTTCCTCTCTATCACACAAGTATGATTTATGTATTTTGCATCCTCTTTTTTTGCAGATCATGGCTCACAGCTCCATGTAAAGCCACCTTAATACACTCGAACAAAATGTTGCGAGTACGTAGTGCGTTCGTTTTCTCCAGATTGTTGTTATGCCAAAAATAAGTGTTGAAGTGTCATGTTAGAGATTATTACGATTGTAACAATATCAGTTAAGAACGACTTTTGTTGTTCTGTCCAATGAAATTTAATGATAAAGTTTGGAAAATTAATTCAGAAGAAAATATTGCCTTGAAAAGGAAATAATTATCTAATAAATTTTATTCTTTTTTTAACACTTTGTTTTTTTTTTATTATTAAACGTTAACAAAAGTAATAAATAACAGGAACTTATTATAAAAATGCCTTTTCGGAACATATCCGAGACTTATTTATCGTCCCCATTCTGTGCATTTTCGGCAGTCTTTGCTTGATTCTCCTGTTGGCTGTCTTTCACATTCAAGTGAGGCGGTTGTTGAATTTGAATGTCTTTCATTATAGATTTGTCTTCGATAGTTTTGTTTGGAATTGCAGTTAGAACACCATCCGACGACAATGTTAATCACCTTATCGTAGTCGTAGTTCCTTGACAGTACCAAAGATGATATATACATAGAGTCCAATTTTGTGCCTTGTTTTGATTTTGCCTACAAGCTACAGCTGTCATATTGTTCTTTTTGTTAAACATGTGTGTGTGCTACAGCTGTCATATTGTTCTTTTTGTTAAACATGTGTGCGTTCACACCTTACTACTTACCTCATCGTTTCTTGTTGTTGTTTCACACGGACAATGAATACAATAGGAAAGAGACCACGAAAATTTTAGCAGAGGAGAATGGAACGTAGGAAAGATTGGACTCTATGTATATATCCTCTTTGGACAGTACATAACGGTGTAGGAAGTATCTTCTCTTTCTTCGTGTGTGCCTTCGACGACTAGTGCCGTCCCATACTTTCACATAAAGCTCACTTGGCTTGGCTGCTGCACATCCATGCAACATTAGAGGCTTCAGTTCACATCTTTTTCCTGATATGGAATCTACTTTTATTCACTTCCTCGACTGTTGACCCAGCGGCCACCGAATAAACCAGATTGTAGGCCACATCCTTGTAAGGTCCTCGCCTCCAATATAAATGTTGTCCGTTATCGGACTTCAGATGGTCGATATGCTCTTCATCTTGTATTTAAATATTCCCCTTTGTCGGCTAGGAAATTGCCATCATCAAGCCACCTAATTATATTAAAATGATTTATTATAACAAGTAAAATTTACTAAATAAAAAAAACTGTACTCACACAATTTCCTGTACCCTCACAAGCATTTTGTCCTATTGGCTGATTTTGTCTTCTCGGGAATCAAATACCTAATTGCTAAAATAATATATATATTTGACAGATCAACAATCTCAACTCATGTCGAGGAGATGAGTTGGATATTGTTACAGAATGTAACTTTATTGTACATAAAAGAACGACGCGAATGTTACACTTTGTCATAATTTCGGAATTTAAGAACGACAACTATTGAATATTGTTGACGTACTACAGTGGTTCATGATTGGAGCTCGGTAGGGGTGGGTTATTTTTCAATGCGTGCAGCATTCTGACATTTCAAGAAAAAAAAATCAACTTTGATACATACATAGGTACAATTTTAATGGTGAATTCCACGATATTTCAGATTCGATATCAGAATAGATCTAGATTTCACCCTCATACATTGACAAATACATCTGCTCCTTCAATGAAGCCCTTCACTCTACTCCCATGATCTCTACTCCACTCAAACTGGACCTAGTTTTAGAAGATAAAGCAACTTCCCCTGTGAAATTGAAAATCTCTTCTAACTAAAACATCGGTTGCAAAAAAACCTAAACTATATCTTTCACAACTCCTTTAACAGGGTCAATTCACCTTATCGTGACCTTTCCACAAAGATCTCCCTTTTTAACAAAATTATCTCTGACAATGTCAGAATTTGGCTCAACAACCAGTTTAAAGACAGAATTTCAAAAATAAAACCAGGCTCTTATGCTTTTAAAGAGGCATTCAGAATAATGGGTAAAAAGAAAAACACCTACACTGTCAAGTTCATCGTGAATAATGAAACCCTAACAACCGAAACAAATATCGTGAATGCCTTTGAAAACCACTTCAGAGACACCTACACTGAAAAAGTACCTACCCTTAATCCAACTCTAACGGAGGAAATAAAAAGGACTGCACACACAGTATACAACCCTAACCCAGCCCCTATCTTCCTCTTTGACTCGGAAAACACCACCCTTAACCCAATAGCCCAACACATTTTCACCAACAGGGGTTGTGTTGCAAGTATTATCAACCAGCTGCGACCCAAAAAATCATCCGGACCAGACGGGATTTCGAACCTTATTCTAAAAAAAATTCCACCCAATGCTATATCCTTCCTAACCGTACTAATTAATAATTGTATTAACAACGGATATTTTCTAACCTCCTGGAAAATAGCCCGCATTATCCCAATACAAAAAAAAACCAGACTGTCACGAGATTAACAATTTCAGACCCACACCACTTCTTTCTAACCTAGGAAAAATACTAGAGAGACTCATTCTCAACAATATCAACTCCCCCACCGACAATCACATCGAATTTCCGACTACCAAATCGGTTTTCGAAGGGGCCACTCCACCACCCATGCTCTATTCAAATCCCACAACGACATCACCCTAAACCTAAGGGGAAAAAGATGCACCGTAGCATGTTCACTTGACATAGAAAAAGCCTTCGATAGTGTCTGGAGAGATGGTCTTATTGCAAAAATCAACTCAACTTCCCACCCCAGATAGTCAACCTAATTAACAGTTTCCTTAAAAACAGACAATTCTACATTCAATTTGAAGGCTCTAAATCTGCCGTCTGTCCCTGTGAAATTGGTGTCCCCCAAGGTTCATTTCTCGGCCCCCAACTTTACAAAATTTTCTATACACGACTTCCCCCATTTTTTCGCCGAGAACAACATGGCTTCCACTGGTCTTCTATACGCGGATGACACCATTGCTTACTCCAGTCATGAGTTCCCTCTCATTGCTCTTCGGCACCTGGAAAAACTCATCCAAATAATTAACAACTACTACAAAACCTGGGGAATTAAATTCAGTTTCAACAAATCCGAAGTAATCTGCTTCCGCAATGCCAGTGGCAAAGGTCCTACGGGGGTAGTCTCCGAAAGCAAAAACCTCTGTCTAAGGATTGATAACTGCTTAATCCAGGCTAAAAACAACCTGAAATATCTGGGTACCCATTTCAACAACTTACTTAAATTCAATTTTCACGCTAGAACCTCCCTAACTAAATCCCACAGAGTCGCTAATATGCTAACTCCATTTCTGAGACACGAAGACCCTTAATAAGAAGTCAAAACTACTACGCCCTCCCAATATTTTTTTTTTTTTTTTTTTTTTTTTTTAATGCACTCGCACTCAAGGGGATATGAATACCCTTATAATGATTTAACATGTGCGAGCAAGGAGAGAAGTAATAGAAAGATAGGAAAGAAAGGTGGTTCAATAATGGAAAAATCATGCGCTATTGCGCTTCCAAGAATTTGGAATCCAGAACCAAAAGGTTTTCTAACTCTTATATTTAATTACAATTATAGGTACTAACATTACTCCACTGACGAGATATCTTCTAATAATGCTAAAAAAAGCAATCTATAATCTACAATTTTCAAGCAATGACCTAATCAGAGAAGTGGTCTCGTCACAAGACGGTACATATTGGGACGATGACTACTATCTAACCCTATTCGGCGTTTCCTCTATAACTGGAATCAGCTACAAATGCCACCAAAAAAAAAAAAATAAAAAAAAAGAAAAAAAACAACTAAAGTAGATTGCCGAATGATTTTGAGTTAGAATCTATGCCCCATAACGTAAAACAGAAAAAAAAATATAATGGAAACGAATTATAAAAAAAAAATAAAGATAACCACTAAAACAAATTCAAAACATAGCATGATGTTGGGAGGACAGTACTTACCCCTTGTACTTTCTTTATTTTTGCTAATCTTTATGTTTATACCATAATTACTCTTAAATATAATACTATAACTTTCGTATAATTGCCTTTATATAATTCACTACATAATTCTTTTGTTTATATTTCATCAAAACCATGAATAATAATTAAGGAAAAGTGGTGTAAGTGCGGCCCATAAAAACAAAAGTTCAGCTATAATCCCATGTCAAAAACTGAGTTTTTGAAATCGACACTAAGCCTTAAAGCTTTGTTTATTACGGTTATTATAAAAACTATTTTGTTGTTTATTCAAAACCGTATACATTTTTTATAAATAAAAAACAAAAAAAAGTCCCATGATTTGCACTTCCTCTTAATTTGGGGTAAGTGCATACCATACAGGAAAACTTTTTTGTTTGTTGCTTGAATTATTTGTTGTAAAGGGTAATAAATAAGGAGTATTTTGTCTATTCGAAACAGTTTATACAGTTTTTGAGATATCTTTATAAATTCCAAAGTTACAAACTTACACTAGCTTAATAAAAAAAAGTAAAAATATTATATAATCGCCTTCCAATATATTTTTTCCACGAAATATTATTAATGGGGGCTTTTGACCGTTTGCAATGCATGCCATTAGAACTGTTATGTTCCTCCCTTCCAGGTCCACTTATTTCCTAGTGTAATTCCTCATTTTAGTCTGTAAGAATTATAATAAATAATACATTAAATCAAAGCCACTCAGATGTAAAAATACTGGGGTAAGTGCATATTCAAAAATGCACTAACCCCGGGCTTCAGTTAGGCACTTCCCTCTACACAGTAGTTTGATGGGCAAGTGCATACCATGGTCAAAAACGTATCTATAAAAGTAAATCACCAAAACTGAATACGTGATAATATTGAACAACATTTAAACAAAATACTTACCGCTTTTTTTTTTTTTTTTTTTTTCTTAAAATTTAACAACAATCGGATTTAACTTTACACACAGCTAACTTTGCAGGCGACCAAAAACAAACTGATTTTTAAATGTCAAAAATTAATAAAGAAAAACATAAGTCAGTTCTGCCATATGTTTTGTTTTATAAAGATAAGATATTTAGCGTCCGTGTTCATAAATAAAACTTTTTTTCAATTAAACTGTAGCTTTGTCGGGCTGGGTATGCACTTACCCCGGATATGCACTTAACCCACCTTACCTTACCTGTTACTTTTGTGTACTTTCTAAAGTTTCAAAAATGATAAAAAGAGAAACAATAATGTAAATTATAATCATAATAATAACTCCAAGCACTCGCTTGATTATAACATAAAAAGGATATTTATAAAAAGAAATAAAATCATCCACATTACAATGTTTTCTAATCACAGAATCTATATATAAAAAAAAAAGAAAAAAAAATCTCTTACATGTAAGTAATCTAACTTCCATTTTTGCATTCCATATACATTTATGTTCATACATAGCGCTATCGTAAACAAATATTAAATAGTAAAACAAAGCTACCTTCTGGTATCTACTAGGCTAAGATGAACTGTACATTTATATATATTTATTTATTTTAATTTCCTATCCATCTATCTCTATCATTCCTCTTACCTCTTTCCTAATCTGTATTCGGGACAAAACGTCACCAAGCAAGCGCTGAAGCAAGAGCTCATGAGAAAGAGCATGAAACATTTTGTAAAACATAATAACTGACAGCCAAGAGGCTGTCAAAGTAACGGAGGAGCTGGCAATACAATATAGCCGCAAATTTATTTATTTCACTTTTATTGGCAAATTGTTACGTATTTCATATCATTATTGCTAAAAAGATATTTTATTTTGAGGATTTCGTTGGCACTTGTGCCAGGGAGAAGTCTGACCAAAAATAAGTTATAAATTATATTCTCTTTTTTTGAATGCAGTGTTTCGAATCTCGAGACACTAGAGATATTTGTGACCTTAGTCTTGAGTTCCTCGAGAATTTCAATTTCCAGGAAGTCATTCGTAAGGCCACGAAGGATTAAACTTGTTGTTTTATCTTCTTTGATAGTGAATGAATGAGCCTGTACCGATTCAGTGTTCCTAAGAACATTCATCAAGCTCTCTATGCACCCCACTATCGTTGACGTATAACAAACTTTTACTACCTTTATTAATAACTTTGAAGGAGAAGCATGCATTTTCTCTTAAATCTTCAACTAGTTTTTTTTACATTAATATTGTGCATGATTATTGGAGGAAAGAACTTACCCCTGCTACAATGCTTCTGAGCCTCTGAATCCGCGCTATTTCTGTTGATGGAGCCGGCAGGAATGATGTTTTCTCCGTTGTTTTTCGGTCTAAAATAAAGATAAATCGTTGGCACAACAGCTCCAAGTGGGGCCGAGGCCTGTGACTTACACTCTCAACCATTACTGTATGTGCGTTGATATTCTGCAGGAATGGAAGGTACCTACATGATACCGCCGAATCCGAACGGCTAACAGAGAATCACTTTCCATGACATTAATTACTCTTGGAGGATTTGTCACTTCCTCGCAAGAGGTAGTACTCCGTAAAACAACTTTTTTTAGGTGGAGTCGTCAGGGATCGAACCCAGAACCTTCGGCGTGGCAGTCCGACACACTAACCACTGCGCCACGGGGTACTACTGTTTTTCGATCTACCTTCAGATGTTTTTGTGTTGCTGTTTCCATCGGTGCTGGTGTTCTGCGTGATGTTTTTTGGGTGAGATCTTGTGCTGGTACTGGGTTGCTCCTGTGATGTGTGGTCGGTGTGTGTAGTGTTTGATGGTGGGTATATTTTAATATTACCCAGTACTTGGAATTTGTTGGGGTTGTTGTGTGAAGTTGCAGGTAAAGGTGGCGTCCTGGTAGTAGTGTAACGTATTGTTGCAGTGTATTTTTTTTGTAGGTAGCTGCCAATCAGGATGACCACGTGTTGGGCTTAGTTGCTGAGGTGGACCGTTGTCTATTTGGTTGGCTGATGGGTTGTCTGTTGTGTTGTCTGGTAAATTCGCTGCTGAGTTACTGTCAAGTGAGTTGCTTAAAAGAACTACTGGTGTGTTGCTGGTGGAAGCAATGTTGGAGAGGGAAGCAATTTGAGCTTCCTTAGTCAAGTTAGGGTTAGCGCTGTTGTTCTGGCTTAATTGCAGTAGTTGTTGGGCGGCGGGAAGTTTTTTTAAGCTGATGTTGATTCGATGCTGCCTGTTGTCTCTAGGGATGTGTTTAAAATTACCTCCCAGGTCCTTCTCTCTAAATTTGTTCTTGGATTGTCCCATGTTGTTGGTGTAGTGCGCAAGTATGCGGAGAAACTAAGATGGCTTCTGTGTGGAAGTTGGTGTGACGGCGTGGCGATGATGTAAGACGAATGGAAGAGGATAGAGAAATTTTAAGAAATGGTGAAATTTTTCTTTATTGAAATAGTAATTGGTTTAATGCAATAAAATATTTATTTAGCCTCAAGATGGTATAGAGGTTAGAAAGTAAATGTTTCTCGTTCTCCTGAGGTTATCCACAAAATGGCGTCTGTATAGATATTTCCTCTGTTTTAGACTGATTGATGCGAGAAAAAAAATCCAAAGATTATCGCTTGGATTATTGGCATCCGTTTTTCTATATCGTGCTGATCCAATAGAAATATATATTGGATTGGCTTTTGCCAGTATTAAATAGTTTCAAAAAGGTTCATGAAATAAAATTTAAAATTTAAGTTTTCATATTTGAGACCACAAATCCACGCGTCTTTACTTCTCGAAGGTTCGGATCATTTTTTCTAAATTAAATGACAGTTTAGTCGGAGGAATGAGAAACAGAATTCAAAATATTTTTTATAAGGAATGTTTTTTACATTGGTGTAAATAGGCTCGAACCGGTGCTTTTGTTCAGGATATTATAAGCGTGTTTCTTATAAGATTGTTTCTTATAAGCGTCATTTACTGCAACTATTGTTGCTCCTATGAAGCTATGATAAAGTGGAGCCTTATATGCACGCTTAAGGAACATTTCACCATTTGTATGCGTTTAAATATTTTTTGTTTTTGAAACTGCATTGTATAAGATATCTATAGTACTCTGGAAATAGCGGTTGACTTTGACTAATTTATACCTATTTAATAATTTATGATAAATTAAAACACATTCTTCAATCATTGTACATAAAGTAGTCTTAGTAGTTCCTTTTATAGGAGGAGTTCTGGAAATTGCTCAAACGACATTTAAGACACCTGATATCATCAGATTTTCATGATTATTGTTTAAAAAAATGTAACTCTCCTAAATCTGTGTTCCATCCGGGCTTAACACGATATCTAGAAAGCAAAAATCTCGGAAGTAAAAATCTCGAAAACAAAAATCTAGAATAGAAAGTCTCAAAAAAAAAAATCTAGAATGCATAATCTCGAATTACAAAAATTCGAGCTCTCAAATTGTAACCATTGTCTCAAAAATTAATATCTTAATCCTTAATTATTAATAACTCTTTACAAAAACCACTAACTAGGTTGCAATGCAATGCAACTGTAAAACAGGTACCTGAATGTAGGGTTGCTTGGGTTCGTGTGTTATCACAATGTGAGAGCAAATAATAAATAAAATGAAAGTAAAATGAAATCGTAAAGGATTTATTGATCGCGTTCAATGTATTTAGTAACCACTAGTAAAACAGGGAAAAAAATATGTTAGTGTTTCCTAGATATCGTGGTTAACCATTTAAACTCTTTAATTATTAAAAAAAATCTCGAGTGGGCAGAGTGGGGCAAGACGGACCACTTAAGCTTTAGACACTCAATATTTTTTCAAATAATACTTCAACCTTTGAACTTCATCAAAGTATACAATCAAAATAGTTGACCAATTTTGCAACCTTGTCTGTTTTGTCCCACTAGTGCCACTAGTGAGGCAAAAATGACCTTTGAATGGGCAAAACGAACGACTGATTTCATTTAACAATGCTATACAGGTATTTGGCATGAGGTGCATAAAAAAGCTAAGGTGAGTAGGTTGGAAAAAGACAAGAAAAAAATCGTTTGAGAGGGGGTCTACTCCCCTCCGTTTAGCCTGGAGGGGCAATTTTCTAAAAACATGATTCAAATTGGAAAAAAACTTATTAAAAAATAACGGTACCTCCAACAATGCCAAATCATACCTTTTTGCAAAGCCAAACATTTCTTCTTGTATTGTTATTTAAAGCAAAATTATTTTAGTAAACCATTTTTGAAAAATTAGCTTTCAAACTAAAAAAAAAAATAAAAAAAGTTAAAAATAAATTTTTTGCTAATTTTGTTCAAACTTTCATCATTTAAACCACAACTCACTTCCGTTTTCAAATGAAACTAAGGGATGTGTTGGGAGGTGCCGTAAAATAAGGTATATGTCTGGATTGAGACTAAATCGACCTTATTTCCATCGCAGTGGAAATAAGACCGATTTTACTTTGTCGTCATTATTGCCTATACCAAAGGAAATAATGTCGAATGGAAACGTAGGCAATAAAAGCGACTGAAATTTGTCTAATACCTACGTGTTTTGGTGGGCAATTTGTATTTGGTAATAACATAGAAATATATGGAAATAAAACCGAAATATGTCTTATCCAAATGGTAATAATAACGAAATTGTCTGGAATAAATGCTGCATGCAAACAAATTGAAATTGGTCTTGTTATCTGGTCAAACATAACAGGACATTTTTCTGCACCTTCCTAATTTGTATATTAAGGAATTGTTTAGTTATTGTTAGTTATATGATTATGGAAAAATAATGAATTATATATTTTAGTTTTCAATCAAGCCTTTTGAATAAATAGTAGTGAAATATTCAAGCTTTCTTAATACATAATTCTAAAATTATTTTTCCATAATCATATAACTTAACTTTAACAATTGCTTACCTAATATACAAATTAGGAGGGTATAAACATGAATTTCATTGGTAATAGTGTAGAATTGTCTTTTTTAAATGAAAATAAGATGGAACAAAATCGAAATCATCAAATGGTTATCGACATTATTACCATTTTAGTTGGAAATACAGTCGACTAAGAAAAAAACTGAAATTCGCCTCTATTATTATTATTATTATTAAATTCTTTATTTTTCCTTAATAATATTACAAAATGATACAGCATAGAATACGGACATGGCAATTATGCCGTCTGCCGGATATGACATTTCTTACAAAGTAAATTTTGATAAAAAAGAATATCGTAGATAACAAATTTTTAATAGAAATTTATGGAGATAGAATAAGATAGAACTCTATAGGTTTATTATCGAATAGTCGATTTTACAAAAGAGAACAGTAAGAATAAGATTTTTACAATTTAAATGATTTCCAACATAAATATTTCGCAATTTGAAATGATTTGAAACATAAAAATAATTAACGATTTTAATTGGGTGAGCGAGTTTTTTGTAATTTTAATGATTTACCACATAAAAAGCAACAATTTGAGGTATTTATAGTTTTAATAAAATGTTTTGAAACAACATAACTAAATTTTACGGTAATGTTCAAAAGCTGTTTCTATACATAAGGGCATGTTTGCAGTATTTATATAGACAGGACCATCCTCGAACTCCATTTAATATGTCATAGAGACTATTAATGGACAGAAAACTTTCTTGAAAATATAACCGTCGTATTTCTTGTAGAAGCGGGCAGATGGCAATGAAGTGGAAAATATCTTCAGACTCCCTTCTATTGCATAAGTTGCAAGTTTGTTGAAGATCAGTTCTATGTGGAACATAGTTCAGACTGAGAATTTCAACTCTAGCCTTGAAGATGGTACTTATAGCTTCGGAAGAGTACTTGGTATTGAAATAACTTTCTTCAGTTAACAATTGATGGTTAAGGATTCTGTAGTATACCCTGGATATAGACGATGAGGCTTTGGTTAAGTGCTGGTCGTATATTTTATCATCTACTTTGGCTATAATTGAAGAAAATAAGTCCTGCCACTCGTGTACATTCCGATCTGTGAGAGACAAATACATGTCGTGAGACAAGGCCAGCTGGTTCCATTCTCTAAAAGGATAGGCATTAGAATGCAGTTGTCTAGCAACAATGGATTTATGGAGGCTGCTTCCACTTCTTCTCATAACTCTCGTTAGGTAGTCTGCTTGAGATTTTAAGTTTCTAATGTAGATGGGCGCTAGACCAGATTCCACATATAAAGCATAGGATGGAGCTGTATTCGGTAGTCGAAATACTCGTTTCAAGAAGTGTCTTTGTACAGCTTCAAACTCTTCAATGTGGGTCACTCCAAAAGCCTGGACTCCGTAGCACATACAAGTGTTGACTGTAGCATTGAACACTTTATATTTACAAGAATGTGAAATATTTGTATTAGAAAAGAGCTTGGGCCACATCATGTTAAGCGCTATTTTAGCTTCACTGCTTTTATCCTTTGCGTGCTTTCGAAAGTTCAAGTTCGCCGTCAACAACACTCCGAGATACTTATATTCACGTACTACATCGATAGACTCATTATTAAGCCGCCAAGCTTCTTCAGGCAGTCTTCTCCCTTGTCGATTCTCAAAAATCATGGCCTTCGTTTTCTGGACATTAATGCGAAGGTCCCATGTTCTACAGTAAGCCTCCAACTTATTGATTTGGAGTTGAAGAGTGAAGGGATTGTCAGCTATTAGTACCAAGTCATCCGCGTACAGAAGTACCTTAATCAGAATGCCGGCAAAGGTGACGCCGCCTGGAAGCATATCTGATATACCATCGATGTATAGTGCGAATAGTAAAGGACTCAAAATGCATCCCTGTGGTACACCTGCAGACGTTTCAAACCACTCTGACAACTGCCTACCATCCCAAACTGCAGAGCTTGAAGTAGCGAGAAATTCGGTATATAGCATTAGAAACCTCCGCGATATTCCAAGCGAGGCCAATTTATAAATCAGGGCCTGTCTGTTGACTGTATCAAAAGCGGCCTTGAAGTCAACGAAGCACACATACAATTTCTTCTTGTTTTCAATGAATTTTCTGGCTATACAAGTCAGGGCAAAAATTTGATCAACTGTAGAGAATCCAGCCCTGAAACCCGCTTGAAAAATACTGAGACGATTTGTGCTTTCAGTCCAGCAGGAGAGTCTTCCATACAAAATCCCAGCAAAAATCTTTCTCAATGAGTTCAGGACAGAGATTCCCCTATAGTTTTCAGGTTGACTCACTTCTCCTTTTTTGAAAATTGGAAAAATAATGGCTTTCGTAAAACCTTCGGGTACACAAGCACTTTCGAAAATTTTGTTAAAAAAATTCAGTATGTAGGTTTTGAGTTGGTTATTGCTGTTTTTGAAATACTCAGCGGGTATACCGTCACTGCCTGGAGCTTTGTTATTTTTCATCTGCAGAAGTGTTGTTTCTAATTCTCGAATAGTTATTGGAGCGTCCAATTCGGAAATTTGTAGGTCCTCTGATGCATAGCTAAAGGTATGAAGATTCTCCTCGGCTGACAGTAGAGTTTTAAAATGTGCAGCTAAAGTCTGAGCTTCGAGAGAAGTCTTCATACCTCGAGACCATCCACCCAGTTCACGTACGTTTGACCAGAATTCCTTTGAGTTTTTGCAATGCTGCAATTGCCTAGCCATATTTTTGAGGAAGTTAATTTTTTTCACTGTGCATAACTGCTTATAGTCCTTGTTAACACGAAGGTACAAATGTTTAAAATCAATAGAGTTTGTAGCTCTAAAAAGTTGTAGGTACTTGAAAGATAGTTTACGTAGTTTGCTACAGTCTTTGTCAAACCATTTGTTCTTCGGTGTATAAGTGATGTAATTGTTATTCGCATTTGGCACTGAAGCGTAAATCAATCTAGAAATGCTTTCCTCCATTTGTTGTATCGATATAGAACTTGAAGGCTGGTGTTCCAGTAGGTAACTGTTGCGTGTTAGGAGTGCCTGAAACTGAGAAGCTTTACTTTCAGTCCATTTGAGTTTCCGTAGACGATCAAAATCAGTCTGCCGAGCTTGTTCAATGAAGTGGGCTTTCACAGCTATTGGCATGTGAGCTGAGAAATTGGCCAACAGCACCTCAAAATTCCTAACTACGTTGATCCATTCACCAGATATAGCGCAGAGGTCAATAACTGACTGTCCTTGGCCGCTTATAAAAGTGAACTCACCGAATTCATCTTCAGTCGTGACGCCATTCAACAAAAACATACCAAAATCTTCCAGAAAATCAGCTAACATTCTACCATTTCTGTTGAGTGTTTCATCTTTAGAGTTTCTGTTTGCACAAAAATTCAACTCTGCTTGCAAAATATGAACTGGATGGTTCTGAAAATTACCAACACGGGCATTGAGATCGCCTATAATCAACGTATTTTCTAAAGAGGAAGCTGTCATAAAACTGCACAACTCGTCAAAATCATTCTGCCAGTTATTGCAGTTAAGGTAAACTGGGACTATATAAAAGTTCAAATTGTTACTTATAATATGGATTGTAAGTCTATTTTCGATTCTTTTGAATCGGGTAAAATTATTAATATTAGTTTTTATGCCACATAGCATGCCTCCACTCGCTCTCCCATGTATACTTGTGCGTAAGGCTGGAATAAAAGTTATAATGTAATCTTTGAAATATTTAAGAAACTCGTTTTCGAATTTTCCTTCTAGAAAGGTTTCTAATAAAATTATAATATCAAAATTAGAAATATACTTGAAAAAATCTGGTTGCAAGAGTTTGCTTCGTAGACCAGTTATATTATAAGATAAAATGCTTAAATCTAGTGAATTAGTAATTGGTTGGCAGACGGCTATGTCACCCTATTGTTTCCTATTAGGGTTCAACGACTGACTCATAGGTGGCGCAAGCGTCGATTGAGAGCCCGATGGTGGATGTCGATCATCAAATGCAGCTAACTTCACACCGTCAATGCAGTCAAAATACTCAGAAGAAACGTCACCAAACATGTTGTTTACAAATGTCAGCTCGGGAGCAGATTTGACAATCAAGCCTCGGGAAATTTTATATTCAAATGTGTGATGGTTTATTTGTAATTTATCTCCTTTAACGTTGATTTTCGCTGTTGGGCTGATTTGCAAAAGCTTTTCTTTTATGTTGATCAATGCTTGTCGTTTTTTGCGATACATAAGAGATTTCGCCTCTATTTCTTATTGATTCTAACAATTGAAAATAAAATGGAGTTAAGAACCATGGTAAAAATAGTGTTGGTTCTTTTTGCCCCGTGGTCCGTCTTGCCCCACTCTCCCCTACCTTTTTTTTGAAAATGTTTGGAGTCACAAAGCGTCAATATGCAACAATTTTGCCTGCAATAGTTTAAAAATTATTACCAATACTTAGAATGATATGCTTGAAGCACAATATGCAAATAATAAAGCTATGGGGGAAGTTTAAATTATTAAAATACACACCAGAACAAACATTTTACAAGAGATATACCTACCATCTTATAGTTGCAAGAATTTTTTTGTTTATTTTACTTATGTATAAGATACCATGATTAAATTAAAAAAAGTTTCTACACAAAGAAATTAGCTTCTATGAATATTTAGTTTAAAGTTGTATAAAAGGTTCCTTTAAACGGGCATTGTAAGCCAAAAGTTGGATACTTTATAGCTCAGTGTGTTGCGATGGAAATTTTTTTAAAACGGCTTGATACAAGCTGTAGAATATGTAAAAAGCAACACTGAGGATTCCAATTAATGTGGCACCGAATGCAAGACTGAGAAAATTTCCATCAATAATTCCTGTGGAAGACCGGCGTGCTCTTGACCAAATTTCTTCGGTGCTCGTTGATGCAGAAGCCTTCTGAGCATTTCGTTGTTCCACCATCAAACGTTTCATTGAACTCAAACGTTCTCGGAGCACTTCCACAGATTCTGAATCGAGGTTTTCTGTACGTGATTGAAAATAATAAACGGTTTGCTATTTCTTAATTCATCATTAATATGGTGTAGTTGAAATTACCTGATACAAGCTCCGGCATTTTAATAATAAAGCTATATTTTTGTATACGCTAAGACTAAACAAAAATCACTGCTGTCGGAAAAATCGATTAAAAAGTCCTATAAATATGCAACATTCATAGCGCAGAATCCACACTGCCCCATTCACAATGGCTGATATAAATAAAATAGGGTTTAATTCCTATAAATAAAATAGGGTTTTATTCCTCCCTAAACTAAAGTGCTATGAAACGCAAGTAATTACTAGGTTTGTTTGATGTCGATACTGAGGCGCCCTCAACAGGCACTAAAGCGTTTTATGTGAAACTTTTTTAACCCCAGCGTTTTTGCACTGTGTTCGATGTGAACTGGGGCGCGCACTGAATGCACTCTCACACGCCCCATGTTTTAACTTGGCCAAGAAGGCCGGGGTAAGAAATAAGAGGTATCAAAATGTAAATCAGCTGTTTGTAGAACTTCCATTTCGGAGAAGAAATAAATGTATCTTGAAAGTTTGATGTACGATATCTGGTAATCCAAGAGGAAGGGCTCAAAGTCTAGTGTACTGACTTTGACGATGCCTACAAGGGCAAACTAACTCGAAGAACCCTTATCAGTGTTGCCGCTCGTAAATTTGAAAAGGTCGCAAAAAAAGGATCACCAGAAAAAAAAAGTCGCATAAGAAATTTTTTTTAATAACCAATACCAATCCGTATAAATTGCAAAAAAAAAGTTCCAACAATTTTTTTTTTTACTATAATACATGTAACAAATAAATCACCAAATTTGTTATTTTAATAATTTCCTCAAAACCATTTTCTCGAGTTTTGTATTCAATGAACTTGTGTGCTTCAATAACTTGTTCAGAGTTTGGTATAAGATGGTCATATTCTGATATCATATCACTGTAAATTATTAAACTCCTTACCTAGGATCAAAACTTGGGGATCTAAACATATTAGAACATCGAATTTCCTATCAATGAATCAAACCTTGCAATAATTTGCCTGCAAATTATTTAATAATAATTTAAGGATATTGTTTTTAACTGTGAAGATATCAGATTTGGAAACACTTTTTTAATATGTTTCAACCTCGTGTCGTGTCGGAACAGGTTGACCCCTATTTCGTAGGCAATATTTTATCGCATGATTCTTGGGTATATTTTAAGAAAAAAATTGTTTTACAGTAAAGGCTTATCTTCTTAATGATTAAAATCTTAATCTTGTTGGACATAGTTCACATTAGGGCTTTGTCAAAAATTCTATGTAAGTTGTACTAGAAAAATTTAATTTTTTGCGTATTGATAAGGTTTCTTTCACTGTATGCCAACTGATGTTTCCAAAGTGAGATTCCTGGATGAAACGCCAAATTTTTGTTGGACTAAAGGCCATACAAAGTTATTTTAAATCCGTAAAGACTTATCTTCAATTTTGATATCATTTTTTGGGGATTTATGAAAATGCTTACTTTACTTTGGCGTACTCTGACCCACGTTAACGATAACTGTGTTGTTAGTTCTAGTGATAGAAACTTCTAGGGCTTCTTTTTTGGAAGAACTAATGGCCTTTGTAAATGCATAGAAATACATTTGATATCTTTTCTCAATTTTAAGATATCCATTTTCTATTTCTAGCCTGTTCCATTTTTCCTGTCCATGTTAATTTTTTGACTTTTGAGTCGATTTTCTCCAGAAAATGTATAATAAACATAGTGTTTTAATATTTTTTTTTTGAATGAATCCAACAATTCGTAAAATAAAAGTCAAAGACAAGAGCGAAGGAAAACCCACAGATTGTATGTGCCTTTGAAAACCTGCAGAAATTAAAAAGGGTTTTATGATTTTGTATCTAAGTTTCTAACACAGTTCACAGAGTGGTTTCCAGTGGTTTATTTCTAACAAAAATAATACAAAAGATTTGTAAACGAAATCAATTCATCAATTTCATTTGTAACACAACACCAAGGCAACAGTTGAATACAAAGGTTTTTTAAATGTCTACATTTACAAGTTTGGAGGTTCAACTAGTTCGCTACAAAGATACCATGAGCCGTATTGAAACCGATGACTCCCAAATAAACCAATGAAAATCACTCTTATCATCAACTGTTGTTAGAAACTTAGGTACAAAATCGGAAAACCCTTTTTTCCCAGCTGCTAATTTCCCAAATATTATAAAATCTGTAGGTTTTCGTTCACTTTTGTTCTCGACTTTTATTTTACCAATTGTTCGATTCATTCAAAAAAAAATATTAAAACACTATGTTTATTACACATTTTCTGGAGAAAATCGACTCAAAAAATCAAAAAATTAACATGGACAGGAAAAATGGAGAAGGCTAGAAACTGGATATCTTAAAATTGAGAAAAGATATCAAATTTATTTCTATGCATTTACAAAGGCCATTAGTTCTTCCAAAAAAGAAGCCCTAGAAGTTTCTATCATTAGAATTAACAACACAGTTATCGTTAACGTGGGTCAGAGTATTGTCATTCAAATTTTTTAAATTATCTGAGGTCTTCGTTAAAAGGCTAGGTGATTTTTTTTTCAAACTTTGCCCTTAAAAAGTAGTGCTTAAGAACTATCACTGCTCAACCATTCGAGATGCAACAGCCTCAAACGAAAGCCATCTCTTAGAACTTAGTTGTTTAAGAAGCTCTTTGAAATCACCTAACGGTTTAGCACTGAATTTAAAAAAAATTTTAAAAATTCCGTTACAATTGCTCTACATTCTGAGGAAAGGCGGTTGCAGCTGACTTATTGATCAAGTCGATAGAATGGCTTACGCAATCTATGTGCCATTGCCATATATTGTGTATTTCTTTTTTCAGAAAAGCTATAACTCCACTTTTCTTCCCCATCCTTGTTGCCGCATTATCAGACGTAAAAGTAGTGTTTTGAGTATTAAGAAAATACAATACATGCAAATAGAGGGTGCACATTCCCTGAGCACCTCCGTGTGACTGTGTGAAAATGTAGATTCTGTTACTGAATACTGATGCTGTTCCTGTTATGATTATTTATGAATTAAAATAGATATCTGATTGGCTTTGGCATGGGATATTGGAAGTTTTTCTAGCGAATAGAGAAGAGAGAACAATTTATTCGTTGGATAATGCAATTTTATAGAGATGGGGTCAAAAAAGTCGTAAGAATCTTAAAAAAGGGTCAAAACAGCTTCTTTTAAAGAAAGTCGTCTCATGGTCGCACGAGGGAAAAAAGGGGTCAAAATGCGACTAAAGTCGCACAGCACTCTCTGAATGCACTCTCACGCGCCCCATGTTTTAACTTGACCAAGAAGGCCGGGGTAAGAAATCAGAGCTGTCAAAATTTAAATTAGCTGTTTGCAGAAGTTCCATTTCGGAGAAGAAATAAATGTATCTTGAAAATTTGATGTACATATGATATCTGGTAAATATTAAATATTTTGTTTATTATTTTTTAACTTATTTATTTCTACCAAATTCTCATCGTCACTATCTGAATTACAGAGAATAAAATCATCTGCAGATTCATCACTGCAGTAGCTTGTTTCCAATAATGTTTGTACTGCTAAAAGAACTTTCTTGTTGTTTTCGTTTGTCTTTTATTTATTTGCCACTGCTTATAGAAACTAAATTCATATGTAGAAATGTCAAAAAATTGAACATTTTGCACTGGGCTGTTCGATGTTAAATCAAAAACCCGAAAAGCAAAGCAGTTTTTTGACAGTTGAACGAAATGCACTGACATTCCCCAATTTTCCTGCAGCAGTGCGCACTGGAGCAAGGAACACCAAACAGAGCTACTTTTGCAAGGAGTATATACATATGTATAAGTAAAGGGACAATAATATTCAAATTTAAGAACATCCCATTCCCACCAAAATGATAACGATGCGTCATCAGATTAGAGCAACAGCAACTATTACTTGACACCGGTGCATGTGCATCCCGCAGCAACGACTGCTGCGACAAGCTGAAACGACGCATTCCTACACTTATGGCAGTTTGCAAGGTCATGTTCATATAATACTGTTAGATTTTTAAGTAAGTTCATTGTATATAAAATCTATAGTAGTGGAACGTACAGAATCGACGGTGTCGGCCTTTCACGCATCCACACTTTTTACTCATTAACAGATTTGTGTGGACTTTAATAGCACTTTCCATTGGAGGAAAAGAAGCGTTCAGAAGTATCCGGATGTCTTTTGAAACCGTTCCATTGGTAAGAAAATGACACTTCAGACGATTCTGGGAAGAGAGTGTCGATCAAGTACTCGTCGTGAGCGGTCGCGTTGCTAACTCTGTGCGCGTGTGTCCCCCAAAAATATAAAAAAAAATAAAATAAAAAAATTAGACCAAACCAAAAAATCTCACATACAATTTACATACAAATTAAAAATCAATCATTTTACAATTCCCAAAATTCGCAAAATCAAATAAGCCAGTGACAAATAAAAAATTAAAGAAAAAAAAACCAAAAGCTCGCTCGTAGTCGCAGCACAGCATCCGACACCACCCAGTTATAAATAACTGTTGCTTTCTATGCACTGCAAGCCTCTTGTGAGGCTTATCGCAAGAGGATTGCGGTGGATGGGTAAGTAGCATTTGTCGAATAGTTCTATTGTGTTGTTTATACCTATGTATATATATTAATTTCGTGTGTAAATTGTCTTATGGATATAACACCTAGGACAGTTTATTATCATTGATTTGATATGGGCCTACACTGCACGGTTGAACTTATATACGTCAAAGTTGAATTTTGTATGTTAAGTTTTTCAGAATGGTAAGTGATTTTTGTGTCGTCTATTCAATTGTTCGTGGGCTTAGGAAGAATTTTTTTTCTGTGTACGCCCATACTGTGCAATACAGGCCAGCTGTTTTGGCATTAAGTGAAACCCAGTTTGGACAGAATATTGATTTATCAGAATTTTTTTTGGTTGGATATAACTTAGTCCCATTACTTTTTTCCTACCATGGTGTTGTCGTTTATGTTATAAATGATATTGCTTGCCAGAGCCTTCCCCAATATGGGCATTGTTCTAATACTTACTTACTTAAGGTGGCGCAGACAGTCCATTGTGGACCACGGCCTCAACCAACATTCCTCGCCAGCTAGGCCGGTCCCTAGCCAGTGGCCTCCAGTTGCGCACACCAAGTTGGTTGAGGTCGTTTACCACTGGATCGCGCCACCTTAGATGGGGTCTTCCAGAACTGCGTCGGCCCTCCGGGTTGGAATTGAAGACTCGTCGGGCAGGAGCGTTTTCGTCCATACGCTCCACATGACCCAGCCATCTAAGCCGCTGAATTTTCAGCTTCTTAACCAAGTCAATGTCGCTGTATAGCCCGTACAGTTCGTCATTGAATCTTCTCCTCCATACTCCATTGATACATACAGGCCCGAATATCACCCGAAGAATCTTTCTCTCAAAGCACCCCATCCTGTATTCATCCGATTGTGTCAGTGTCCACGCTTCTGCTCCATACAGCAGGACTGGGATGATAAGGGTCTTGTATAGTGTCTCCTTGGTCCTTTGAGAGAGGGCTTTACTACTAAGATGCCTTCTTAGCCCGAAGAAACAGCGATTGGCAAGAGTGATTCTTCGACTGATCTCTTCACTGATGTTGTTCTGAGAGGTTATAGTGGAACCCAAATAGACAAAGTCCTTGACAACCTCAAAGTTATATCTGTCCATTGTGACGTTTTGTCCGAGCCTACGATGATGATCTACTACACCCGAGGACAGCATATACTTTGTTTTATCTTCATTTACAGCCAGACCCATTCGAGCCGCTTCCACTTCAATACTGGCGAATGCTCCACTGACAGCGCGCTTCGTTCTTCCAATAATGTCAATATCATCAGCATAGCCAAGTAATTGAACGGATCTAAAAAAAATCGTACCGCTGGTGTTGACATGCGAGTTGCGTACGATTGCCTCAAGAATGATGTTGAAGAGGTTACATGACAGCGCGTCACTCTGTCGTAAGCCTTTCTCGACATTAAATGAGTCGGTGGCAGTGTTGCCGAAGAGAATTTTTTCAAAGTAGTACATCAACCAAAAAATAGTAGTATTTTAAAAGAAATAGTAGTACCGGCCTTTTAAAGCCTTGAAAAAAAGTGAGCATCAAATTATCTATCTAAATATTTTATTTTAAAAAGTTTTTTTTTTTTTAATAAAGAAAACAACATAAAATATAAATTGCTTTAAAAAAAGTTCACAACTGGCTTGCTCGAACTTTCTCTAATGTGTGCCACATGTCTTTGGGCTTGAGATTTTGAAAAAAAGTTAGCAGAAAAAAAAAAAATCATATGTAGGCATCTACTTTTATTATTTACTACCTAATAAAAACTTTTTTTTTGAAAAATGGAGTAATCTGATTTCTTTTAGATACTGTTATGAATTTTTTGGACAAAAAAATACAAAATCGTTCGAAATGTTTTTCTAAAAAAAACAATTTTTTTTACAACTTTTCGAAAACATATTCCAATTTTTTTAGTATGCCAATTTCTAGCAATTTGTAGTCAGGAAAATAAAACTAAAAAAAAACTACACAACCTTTTTTGAAAAAAACCAAAAATAAAAACTCAAAAAAACTTTTATTGAAAAATTTAAGAATTATTTTTAATTCGTTTATAAAAGTTCTTCCACATTAAAAATTTCATAGAAATCCGTCAAGTGATTTACAAGAAAATCTGATTTGATAAAACCAGTCCTATGGGAGGGTCCGTTTTAAGAATTTTCCTGGAAAATGTGTTTCAACCAAAACATAAAGTTTACAGAAAAATCATCATTCCGAAAGTTTTATCAAAATCGTAAAGCCTATTTTTGAAAAAATGCGTTATATAATACCGTTAGCTTTAGAGCTAGAATGCTTAATTCAAATATTCCTCTATAGGACGTTACCATAATACTTATACTGTGTACCAAGTTTGAAGCAAATGGGTAAAGCCGTTTATGCTGTAGGTGCCGATACACCCAGACAAGCAGACAGACAGAAAGAACTGTCGGACTCACTTTTTTTGACTTCTCTATCGTAATGTCATGTTTGATTGTTGGATTTTTTTTACGAATCAACAACTTGCCTTATAGTACCCATAATAAAAAGTAAAATTAAAATCTTTAACTTTACAAAATAGCTACTTAAATAAACAATATGATCATGTAGCAGAGCAGGATAAAAAAAATTAAAAAAAGAGGGAAAACTCCTCTTTTTTTTTATGACAAGAAAATGTGAAATACAAATGCTGCCTAATAGCATAAAATGAGAAGAGGAAACAGTTTTTTTAAGGGTGGCATTATAGATATATTTTGTTTTTTCAAAATAGTAGTACGGATGCGAAAGGAGGAGTACGGGAGTACCGTGGTCTCAAAAGGAGGATAATCCTCCGATAGTAGTACTTTCGGCAACACTGGTCGGTGGTGTTCTTACCAATCTTGACGGAGCAGCGAGAGTTCTCCATAGTCATCCTGCACAATCGAACGAGTTTGGCAGGGATGCCAAGAAGCGACATGGCTCTGTATAGCTCGTTCCTGTTTACGCTGTCATAGGCGACTTTAAAATCGATAAAGAGGTGGTGAGTATCGATTTGGAATTCTTGGGTCTTTTCCAAAATCTGCCGAAGTGTGAAAATTTGGTCGACGGTTGACTTACCGGGCCTGAAACCACACTGATAGGGGCCAATCAGTTCACGTGCGAAAGGGTTCAGACGTTCACACAGAATGGCCGACAAAATTTTATAGGCGACATTTGGGAGACTTATACCTCTGTAGTTGGCGCAGTTTAGAGTATCTCCTTTCTTGTGGATAGGGCACACAATGCTGAGGTTCCATTCGTCAGGCATACTTTCATCCGACAAGATTGTACAGATGAGTTGGTGTATGCTCCTCACCAAGTCATCTCCCGCTGCTTTGAAGAGTTCAGCCGTAAGGCCATCGGCTCCAGCAGCCTTGTTGGACTTTAGTTTAGATATTGCTATCCGAACTTCTTCTTGGTCGGGAGGACGGAAATTTTGTTCATCATCATCCAAATCGAATGGATCATTCTGCCTGACAGTGATTAGTTGGCTGTCTTCGCCGTTTAACAGTCTGCAGAAGTGTTCTTTCCAAATTCTCAGCACCGACTGTGTATCATTGTTCTAATACGAACTTTAATTTCCTGTGGCTCAAATTCACTGTCCGCAAGTATATCATTACTGTTTTCTTTACAGGAGTCCAAATCTTGACAGCATGTCTACTTGTGATGAGTTAGATGTTTTGTCAGATTCAATTTTCCGAATTGTTTCCCATTGTCCTCACACTGAAGTCGTGATTACGGGCGACTTCAATGTACACAATTCAAGTTGGCTCCGCTATTCTGGCCAGACAACACTCGAAGGAAGGTATACCGAGGTATTTGCTGAGTATAACCATCTTACCCAGCTAGTCGATGAGCCTACTCGTATACCGGATGTTGATGGGCATTCCGCCCATACTCTTGACTTGTTCCTTACTTCCCACCCTGATAAATATACTATAAAAGTAACTTCTCCATTTGGCACCTCGGACCATTGTGTCATTTCAGCTAATTTCTCGATCTCCAACCATCCAGTTAAGGGAAAAATTCCCACTAGGACCGTTTGGCAATACGAGAAAACCAACTGGGACGGTCTGAATAATTTCTTTCGCAACTTTAACTGGTGATTATGCTTCCTCGATAATGACACTGATGCCAGTGCTGAAATGATTACAGAAGTGATTTTTCTTGGAATGAGAACTTTTGTCCCTCACAGAACAAAATGTATCAAACCAAAAGAAAAGTCTTGATTTACCGAAGAGTGTAAAGAATCTATCAGGTTGAAAGAAGTAAGCTTCCGATCCTATAAAGCCAACCCAACTGAGGAAAATCGGAAGAAACATAAACAAGTTAGGAACTCGTGCAACTCCGTTATTCATAAAACGAAATTTTTACATGACCAGAAGTTACGGCAAAAAATTCTGCAATGTCCCAAAAGCAGTAAAAACTTCTGGTCATTTGTAAAAAACGTCAAGAACTCAACGTCATCATCAGTTCCAACGCTCATCGTCGACGATAAATCTATTGTCAGCTCTTCAGAGAAGGCTAATATGCTCGCAGCTCATTTTGCTGCAAGTTCTACGTTGCCTGCAAGGAACAATGCTCCTCCTGCTCTTGAAAACGTTAATAGCCTATTCACACCGCACTCGTTTTGGCTATTCGTTTACCAAAACGAGAAGAGCGTTCACACCGAACATTTACTCGTTTTTGTTTGACATTTTGATTGTTTGAAATTGAAAATAAAAAAAAATCCAATTAAATTAAATTGAAATCTAAACCTTTGGTACGTGCGGTACAAAGATAGTTTTGTATTTTGTATATAATGACCAGGTTTAATATTTGGAGGAGAGCAAGACCAAGGATATCGTCAAAAAGCACTCTCAGTTCATTGGCTATCCAATGAAGTTGCTCGTCGAGAAAGAGCCCGACTAGGAACTCAAGTGACGAAGAGTGAAATGGGGACCGACGAGCCTAAAATTGAAGATGCTGGCTAGGATGATGACACCGATAAGAAAAATACTATTAAAATAAAATTATGTTTATTTGTTTCTTCATATAAAATTATTTTTGAACTTCGCTTTGTCTTCTTCGGGTTTTTTTTTCTCCCCCTCGTCTTGATGCAAATCCAGTCCGTCCTGGGTCACAAATACCAGCCTTTATATTTCTTGAGGTGCTATCGCTAGCTGGCATATTCATGCGGTTAATAGAATCTGCTAATTAGTAGAACTTTGTTCTGTTGGAGCATTTCATGGGAGACGTTCAATGCGACATCTTCGGAATCAATCAACAACACCCTTTGTAAGGAATAGCAATAGATACTCTGGATAAAGATTTTTTTTATTCGCAGTTGTCCATTATAAACACACACTAACTTGATGGCTTGATTTGATGCTGTTATGCTTTCTCTGGTTCTCAAAGAGATCGATCGAAAGGTACTTGAACCCTCGACAGAAAAGTGCTTCACAACCAAATTAATGGTCCTTCCATTCGTTGGTACCTTATTATTATAAAAAAAAACAATGATATACGTATTTCTTAAAAATATTAGGTACTTACCGCTGCCAAGAATGTTTTCAAATCGTCGAAACATTGGATTTGTTTTGACAGCAGCCGTCAGCTGTTCTTTTTTTTTAGTCTATTCAAAATAACATCACAAAAAAATCTGTTCGTCTAGTTCTACTTCAAATTGCAACTCGTTTTCAAATCGTTTTGCGGAAAACGAGTCGTTTTGCAAAACGAGTTGGGTATGGAAAATGTATGGGAAAACGAGTCGTTTTGGGTAGTCGTTTTGCGAAAAACGAGTAAATGCTCGTTTTTTGTTTGGTGTGAATAGGCTATAACTCTTCTATGGGACAGGTATTTTTCCGCACTCGTACAGTAGCAAGAGTACTTCAAGATCTTGATATACACAAATCCGCTGGCCCGGATGGTATACCCCCTATTCTTCTCAAGAAGTGTTCTTCATCGCTGGCAAAACCACTGCGTAAGCTTTTTCATCGCTCCTATCGTTCAGGAATCTTTCCTAGTAGATGGAAAACAGCATTTGTCCATCCCGTCCCAAAAAAAAGTGACTCCTCCCCCCCCCCTCCTCCTACCGACCAATTGCACTTACGTCCCTTCTTTCCAAGGTCATGGAAACACTGATAAATCGTCAGCTCAAGAAATATCTCGAAGATCGGAAGCTTTTAAATGGCCGACAGTACGGCTTTCGCAGCAATCGTTCCACTGGTGATCTGATGGCGTATCTCACCGAACAGTGGAACAAATCTTTGAATCGCTTTGGCGAAAGCAATATTATTGCGCTTGATATTTCAAAGGCATTTGATAGTTTGGCATGAAGCTCTTTTATCGAAAATGCGTGCATTTGGTATCGATGATACTCTTATTCGTTGGATTAGAAGCTATCTTCTGGACCGTTCAATACAAGTTGTATTAGACGGTTTCAAGTCTGATCTCCACAAAATAAATGCTCGTGTGCCCCAGGACTTCGTTCTGTCTCCGACTTTCTTTCTCATTTTTATAAATGATCTCTTGTCTGTGACTTCTAATCCTTTAAATTGTTTCGCTGACGACTCAACCCTCAGCTTTTCGTATACGTTTGATAATTCACGGCCTTCGCCTTCGGATGTGTTATTACAACGACACCGTATGATAAGCTCATTAAACTCCGATTTAAACAGCATTGTGAATTGGGGTATCAGAAATCGTGTGGAGTTTAATGCGTCGAAAACTCAATGCTGTCTTTTGTCGTTAAAGCTAAACATACCCCCTATACCATTATCCATGAATGGTACTTGCATCGAGGAGGCCGAAAAGCTATCAATACTCGGTATGTGTATCAGGGACAACCTTCGTTATAATGATCATATACTTGAGATTGCCAAGAATGCTGCAAGATGCTTAGGCTTTTTTAATAGATGCAAGAAGTTTTTCACTCCTTCTGATCTGGCTACGATTTACAAAGCGTTTATAAGCCCTTAACTCGAGTAAAACTCCCATCTTTGGGCAGGTGCTTCTCAAACTTTTCTTCACCTGCTCGACAGAGTTTAGAAAAAAGCGTTAAAATTGATAGGAGAGAAACATTATGGAAACATTTCCATCACTCGAACTTCGTCGAAATGTTTCATGTCTTTCTTTATTTTACAGGTGCTTTTACAAAAAATGCTCACTTGAGGTAGCCAACTGCGTTCCACCCCTTAAACATTTCCCCCGTAACACTCGTCTTGCTAGGAACGCTCATCAGTTTACACTTGAGCCCAATTTCGGACGTACCGTGAAATATAGATTCTTTATTTAGTCGTACAACACGAATGTGGAATGAATTGCCTGGCACAATTTTTCCTTACCATTTTGATCTGCAGACATTCAAGATCAATGTTCATTGACACCATTGTATATAAAATCTATAGTAGTCTGGGGAACGAGTAAGAGATAACGGGGTTTGGAGACACATAGATGTCGCTTATAATTATCACATATTTAAACCTTTCTACCTACATTTTCTCTCCAAAACGAGAAATTTGAAAAAAAAGGTTTGGAGGCTCATGGTGTCGCCACAGTCGATCCTGCTATCCATATTACTATAGATTTCATATACAATGTTGACAACTCCTTTCCCTTCCTTGCTTAACTCCTATCGCCTGTGACTTATCATTAAAAGGGCTATAAACTATAACAAACCACTTGAGCGCGTGTGCGTTATAAAAAAAAAAAGAGAATTTTGCTTCTGGATTTGAAGCAAAGAGGATATATGAAGGTCCTCTGTGATTTGAAGTCAGAATCCACTCAAGAAGCACAAATACAAATATAGCTCAAATGTCACCCATAGAATAGAGAAGTATGCGAATACGTCAAAGAGAAATGTCAAATCACTACTTTGAGGGAAAACAATTAAATTCTTCCTGTTGTTGTTGTTGTTTCCAGTTGTTGTTTTCCCTCAAAGTAGGATTTCACATTTGATTTTGACTATAGGAGCGAGAGGGAAAGAAGTATATTGCCGTTTGCTTAAAATCTCTATATTCATTGGGGAAATGTCTATTCGCATGCAGCAATGCCGAAAGTTATTTTCTTTTGATCTGCATCCTGTAAAGCTGATCTGATTTTAGTTCCTTCACGACGCAACTTTGAGCGATCTATGACACTACTTGGATCGTCTGATTGAAAAAAATAATGCCAACATCTTATAACACAGAAGAAGCTATAAAAGCGCCGGCTCCGTCAGAAACTCCAGTACGATCACAGACAAGGGCTAATGATGGTAAATTTAATCTCTTTGTTTGTGGCGGTGCAGCTTTTTGTTCTGGTGTTTCAAGGTAAAGATACGAATCTGCGCTATCACTGGAACTGTTGCTTTTGATTTGCGAGTCAACACGTAAAGAACGAGATCAACACGGTTTGTCAAAATCAACTGTTTTTCTGTTACGCAACAAATTTTTTTCTTTTCTTTCTTTTTTTTTATTTTTTACAGTTGCAATCACATCCACACCACCTATCATAATTTTTTTTGTTGATCGACTGACTTTTGAACAATTACAATTTGATAAAAGTTGGCATTTGCAACTGCAAATATCAAATAGTTTATGGCACTCAGCTACAAACTTATTAATTTTTTCTTGATAATTTTTGTTTGTTTGTCGGCCTTGATATATGGTTTCATTAAGGTCCTATATTTGTCGTGATACGATCGAACAAGTTGAAATATTCTCTTGAGGCTAACAGTTGGGATCGACGCTTTTTGCCAAATATCCAAGACTTCCTGAGCCAATCTTTCGGATATTTCATGAACTTTTGTTGTTTGTTTAGGCTTTAATTCATATTTAATGAAAAGATAATTTTTCATAACCTCATTAATAGAAGGTAATTGAGAGACGGGTAACTTCTCTGGTAAACCAAACACAGGACAGGTCATCGTTTGTCTTGTTTTAACTTGAGATATTTTTAAGAAAAATGTACATATGCTTTGCTAAAATATTAATTACAATAGTTTAAAGTTGGAAGAGAAAATTGAAAATAAACTTCTTACATGAGGGCAAATCCTGATATTAGCGGTAAAATACAAAGCTTTTCACAAAACAATTGTTCGGATCAAAAGATGAAATAGAAAAATATCTGGAAATTGTTTGAAATGAAAACTCAAAATAATTCAAAAAGACAGTTAATTTGAAAGTTAAAGATTAAAACAATAATGAAAAACACCATTAATTTGAGATTACAATTTAAGATTTTTATTCGTTTAAATGCATTTCGGTTGGTTTACCAACCATCATCAGCAACACGACTGAGAATATTTTATTAGTTTCTTTAAAGAATATTACAAGGAGATAATAAAAGAGAATAACAAAGAAGAATAAATAAAATACATAACGAAAAGAGCAGTTAAAAAGTGAAATCAGAAATTGCAATCATAACAAGAACAATTCAGATTCAATGTTGCCATTATCGATGTTTAAAGCCGTGGTGTTGCGGTGTATATATAAACTTTCGTAGGCGTCCAATTTTCGGCGGTCGTTTATGCACTTAAGGAGGCGGACGTTGTCAATTGTTGTCGATAGATGTTGTTGTTGTATGGCGTGCATAGCAAAAGCAGATTTGTTTACTTCATGGTTTTTTATGTTGTTCATATGTTCCTTGAATCTCGTTTTCACTGCTCTCTTAGTTTGTCCATAATATTTTTTGTCACATTCGTTGCATGTAATTTCATATATGCCTGATTTGTCAAGTGTTTTTCTTTTGTCTTTTGTAGAGATTAACACGTTCTTTAATTTTTGTTGGTTAGTATAAACGATATGAATGTTGTTTTTTCTAAATGATGATTTTAGGGTGTTTGTTATCTCTGGGACAAATGTCAAACTGGATCTTATTTTGTCGTTTACTTTTGTTTTATTTTGTGAAAATAAAGTTGATAGATTTGATTTTTCTTTTTTCTTTGAGTGTTGATATATGATTTTGTCAATTCTTTTTTGATTATATCCATTTGCCTTTGCAGCATCTTTTATGTAATTATGCTCTTTAATGTAGTTATTCGTAGATAGTGGAATGTTTACTAAGCGATGAGCTAAAGAGTGAAACGCAGCTAGTTTGTACTGTATGGGTGTGTGTGAATCGCTGGGAATTAACCGTAACGTATTGGTTTCCTTATGATGAATCGCAAATTCAATTTTGTTATTTATTCTTTGAAGTTCAAGATCGAGGAACACTAAACGACCATTTTCTTCAATTTCATAAGTGAAATTAATATTGTCGTATTGTTCGTTTAGACTTAAAAGGAGATTGTCGACTTCTGAGCGTTTTATGAAGGTTAAAACATCATCAACGTAGCGTTTCCAAAACGACGGCATTAAACCTTTATTTTTCAAATCGGTCTCAAATTTTGCCATGAAAGCTTCGGCAATTAATGGGGATAGCGGATTTCCCATACTTGTTCCGGATTCAATCTTATAAAAACGATTATTGAATTCAAAAAAGTTCATATTCATGCACATCTCAGCTGCGTTCATGTATGCGTGAATTTTTTCCGTGGGTATTTTATTTTTTATAAGATGTGATTTTAAATATGAAAGAGCTTCTGGTAATGGAATAGATGGAAATAAGGATTCAACATCGAATGACACCATAATCTCGTCGTCGGAAAGAGTTTTCGATTCTAATAGTTTTGTGAGTTCGATTGAGTTTTTAATGGAACAGCTTTCTAATTTTGGCAGTTTATTTATTTCACTAACTAACCACTTGGCAATTAAAGTGCAAGGCGATTGGACACAAGCAACTATTTCACGCATTTTTTCCCCTTGTTTGTGTATTTTGGGAAGGCAGTATAGTTTCGGAACTTCTGGATTTGAAACAATAGTTGTCCAATTTAGTTTTTCATCGAACACTTGAGAAATCTGTTTTCTTATTGTATTCGCGGCTGTTGCCATTCGATTTAAAGGGGAGCTTTTAAAACATTCAAGATTATTCAAAAATTATAAGAGACTTAAATAAAAAAGACTTGTTTGTAATGAAAGCCGATAAGGGAAATAAAGTAGTTGTGATGGACAAATGCGAATATAACAAACGAACAATGAAGTTAATTCATGATCGCGGTTACAAAGAAATTAAAAGCTCCCCTTTAAATCGAATGACAACAGCCGCGAATACAATAAGAAAACAGATTTCTCAAGTGTTCGATGAAAAACTAAAATGGACAACTATTGTTTCAAATCCAGAAGTTCCGAAATTATACTGCCTTCCCAAAATACACAAACAAGGGGAAAAAATGCGTGAAATAGTTGCTTGTGTCCAATCGCCTTGCACTTTAATTGCCAAGTGGTTAGTTAGTGAAATAAATAAACTGCCAAAATTAGAAAGCTGTTCCATTAAAAACTCAATCGAACTCACAAAACTATTAGAATCGAAAACTCTTTCCGACGACGAGATTATGGTGTCATTCGATGTTGAATCCTTATTTCCATCTATTCCATTACCAGAAGCTCTTTCATATTTAAAATCACATCTTATAAAAAATAAAATACCCACGGAAAAAATTCACGCATACATGAACGCAGCTGAGATGTGCATGAATATGAACTTTTTTGAATTCAATAATCGTTTTTATAAGATTGAATCCGGAACAAGTATGGGAAATCCGCTATCCCCATTAATTGCCGAAGCTTTCATGGCAAAATTTGAGACCGATTTGAAAAATAAAGGTTTAATGCCGTCGTTTTGGAAACGCTACGTTGATGATGTTTTAACCTTCATAAAACGCTCAGAAGTCGACAATCTCCTTTTAAGTCTAAACGAACAATACGACAATATTAATTTCACTTATGAAATTGAAGAAAATGGTCGTTTAGTGTTCCTCGATCTTGAACTTCAAAGAATAAATAACAAAATTGAATTTGCGATTCATCATAAGGAAACCAATACGTTACGGTTAATTCCCAGCGATTCACACACACCCATACAGTACAAACTAGCTGCGTTTCACTCTTTAGCTCATCGCTTAGTAAACATTCCACTATCTACGAATAACTACATTAAAGAGCATAATTACATAAAAGATGCTGCAAAGGCAAATGGATATAATCAAAAAAGAATTGACAAAATCATATATCAACACTCAAAGAAAAAAGAAAAATCAAATCTATCAACTTTATTTTCACAAAATAAAACAAAAGTAAACGACAAAATAAGATCCAGTTTGACATTTGTCCCAGAGATAACAAACACCCTAAAATCATCATTTAGAAAAAACAACATTCATATCGTTTATACTAACCAACAAAAATTAAAGAACGTGTTAATCTCTACAAAAGACAAAAGAAAAACACTTGACAAATCAGGCATATATGAAATTACATGCAACGAATGTGACAAAAAATATTATGGACAAACTAAGAGAGCAGTGAAAACGAGATTCAAGGAACATAATGAACAACATAAAAAACCATGAAGTAAACAAATCTGCTTTTGCTATGCACGCCATACAACAACAACATCTATCGACAACAATTGACAACGTCCGCCTCCTTAAGTGCATAAACGACCGCCGAAAATTGGACGCCTACGAAAGTTTATATATACACCGCAACACCACGGCTTTAAACATCGATAATGGCAACATTGAATCTGAATTGTTCTTGTTATGATTGCAATTTCTCATTTCACTTTTTAACTGCTCTTTTCGTTATGTATTTTATTTATTCTTCTTTGTTATTCCCTTTTATTATCTCCTTGTAATATTCTTTAAAGAAACTAATAAAATATTCTCAGTCGTGTTGCTGATGATGGTTGGTAAACCAACCGAAATGCATTTAAACGAATAAAAATCTTAAATTGTAATCTCAAATTAATGGTGTTTTTCATTATTGTTTTAATCTTTAACTTTCAAATACAGAGAGATTACGTTTTATTCCCTCTTTTTTATATATAAAAAAAAAAAAAAAAAAAAAAAAGACAGTTATTGTTTATTTCACAAATTCAAAACTAATAATAATAATTTAAAATCAAAACATGTCATCATGTCGAAGTCAAATTCAAAATTCCAATGCAAACTAGTTTAGTTTATACAAGTAGATTTGTAGCAAGTAAAGTATGAAGCAAATATCAGTGGCCGCAAACCAAAATCGCTTAACTTGAGTTATGACGAAATTGAGTTTTCGTCATAATCGTGTTTAGAATATCAAGATCGATACCAACTCAATTTTTTACATCTGTATCTTTTTTTAAACGAAAGTTATAAGCAAAAAACCTAACAGCTTAAGTCCTATTTTTAAAATAGTCATTTACCAAAACAACTTAACTTGATTTTTAGTAACGTCGGTTTCATATATATATATTTTGTTTTGCCATACAAACCTATCTTTAGATGAGCTAAGGTTATTCTGAATTTTTAAAATAAATTAAGCAAGAATAAAAACATAAGTCTAGTTAAGAAATTTTAAGTCGCCCATGATTAAAAACTGGCATTTTTATATTTTTCTTAACTCAACTTAGGCTGTTATTCCCCAAAGTATACAAAAATTTTCATTTTCTTAACTTGAGTTAGGCTGTTATGGAAAATCAGAGTTCTATTTTTTAATAAACTTATCTTAACTTAAGTTCTTATTGCATAACATGCCATGATTCTTTGAAATTCGTAATTCAAGTTAGGCCGTTACTCCGTATTTGATTTAAAAAAATCTCAAATCTAAGTAGACTAATGTTCTTTTGTCTTTTTAATATTCGAGAAGATATGAGGCATAAGTTGATTTAAGTTGTTGAGACAAGTCGCATTAGTGAAGAGTTGGTAAAAGTGTATTTGAAAAGTGAGAAGTTTAATTGGAAAAGAGTGTATACAATGTCTAATAGAGCACTACAAATGGTTGAACTAGCGAGGATGCTAGCAGAACGTGCTAAAGCAAAAGGTAAGTTTACAATTTTACTATTTTGAGAAGGAATATGCAATTCAGTTACGTGCAGTAGGTTTTAAAGCCGTTGCATTTACAGGAGAAAAACTAATTTTCATGATTTGATTTGTTTAAATTCTGAAAACTTGCACTCGCTTGCATTTTATCTATTGAATATAAATACAAAATATTAACCAAGTTTTTTTGAAGTAAAATATTGATGTAAATAAATACAGTATCTTGCGATCTACTTTCAAACTTTCTAAAAATGAATTTAATTATCACATGTGATTTTTTTGTATAACGAAAAAAAAATGAGCATTTATTCTTAATAAGGCGTCAGGTAAGGCTATCATTGAATTTTATTTATAAATGTTGAGACTATAAGAAATGAAAAGAAACAATTATTGTTCTTATGACAAACTATTTTTGTCATGCAAAGCTTCCTTGTAAAGAGGCCTTTGTTATTTGAACTACTATTATACCTTGCCCATTTTTTTGTGTGTGAAAATTTGGCCAAAATGATATTTTTTCGCATGAAAATAATAACAGATTTAACTTTCACAATATCTCGAACATATGTAAAAGCTAAAATTTTCAATGACAGTTTTAACGAAAGCTATAACTGACCGATGTGTAGGCGTGGGTGTATGCAGAATATTGCTTTAAAATTTGTAATTTTAAAATTAAGTACTTGCTCTAAGATTATTATGATGTTGTTGTTATACAATTTGTTCTAGAAAACGTTCGGGGTTTTATGAATGAAGAATTTCAGGGAGAAAATGTTGACAAAAATGCGGTTAAAAATGATGAAATAGGTAAGACAACGGTTAAGAGGTAAAAAACGAAATAATTAATTATTCATCCTTAACACTTAGAAATAACTAAAAAGACAGAAACTCATTTTGCTCATAATGAACGTTTCATTAACGATCTACTGCCAAATTTTGAGCCCAGTGTACGAAACGAAACACAGTCATCAATGAACGGGCTAAATTTTGACGTTGACTTCCTCCGCAGTAAGAAAATTACTACCTACACAATTACTCTTTTTTAAGTTATCAATACCTTTTACATAATTTTTCCTATTGAAGATTTATTCTTAGGGTCGTAAACATTTGTTTTTTATTTAGGTGAATTACAACTAAATGATAATATTGAAAGGGATTTCGAAATGCATGGTAGCTTAAATTATAGGCCCGAATGGATGAACTCAGATGATTCATTAAAAGACCCTGATAGTAATTCCAACTCTGATCATGAGGAAGATAATGATGATGAAATTATTGCCCTGGGAGCCCAAATAGAAGAAGCCTTAGCACCGCCAAAATGCAAAAATAGAAAAAAACTTCGTACCGAACTTCGAAATCGTGGCCAATCATATCAATCAGTAAATGGAAAGACTATCAAGGCTAGAGCTTCTAAGCCGTTTGATAACTGCAGAAGTAAATGCAACGAGAGAATTGGTCTTGAAAGCATTGAATTTTTGTTCAACCACTATACTGGTCCTTAGGAAGTTATGACCAACGAATTTTATATATCGGTTTCATGATATACATAGAGGATAAGAAATGTGACACCTTGGTCAATACAGTGAACCGAAAGCGAAAACGCGAGCACACTATGAAATATACACTGGATTACGAAGGAACCGTTATAAATGTTTGTAAAAAGCATTTTCTTCAGTGCTTTGATGAAACTGAGAGCTTTGTTAAATCAGTCATAAAAAAAAATGGATGTCCTTCGATTCCATTCAAAAATATGAGAGGAAAACATACTCCTGGCAATAAGTATGACGCGGCTAAAGAAGATTTTAGTATTTTTTTTTTAGTATTTAGTATTTTTATTTCCAAAAAATAATGTAGTACAATGATTTGTGTGTAGAGTAATAAATAAAATAAGTAATATAAATAAAGTACTGGGGTGGAATCGGCTAATGTGATTTGTGATTGTCACATTTCTGACAATCACATGTGATAAAATAATTTTGTGCGTCTGCATAATGTGATCACCGGAATTTTGTTTTATAAGTCAGCGTCAGAGGTTTATTTTTTATTTATTATTATTTTTGTATGCAAGTGACACCTAAATAGCTGTCACAAGAAAAAGTCACAAAAATGTGATTGTCACATATGACAATCGGCACGAGTACGATAACTTGGCCGCCAAGAATTGATAACGGTTTTTTATAGAGGGGTTCAATACAAGCATTTTTTACTATGGGAGGGGGGGGGGTCCATCTCACCCCGTTTAGGAGGTAGGGCGATTTTCGAAAAAATGACTTAAAATGGAAATCAAAATTTTAAAAAAGAATGGCATTACTTACAATGAAGTTTTATACCGGTTTTGAAAGCCAGAAATCTGTTCTTTAATTTAAAATTTTAATGAAATTATAAATGTCAATCGTTTTAAAATTATTTGCATGCAAACTCAAAATTTTGATAAAAAAAAATAAAAAAAAAAGTTTACACCAATTTCTTTCAAAATTTTAAAATAAAGTGCTAAATTGGCTTTTTGTCATCAGTGCCTATATCAATTCTTAATCGAATACAAAAAACCGCATCTTTTTATGTCTTCTAGTTACTGAGAAAATTGAAAATTACCAAAACTACTTTTTTTGATTTTTGGTGGAGACGGTTATTCCATTTTAAGGATTAATGTTAGTAAACATAATGCGTCTTTGTTAGTTCAGTACAGCAATTTGTTTAGCGTTATCCAGAATGCACCACAAGGAGGTAGAATTGCAAGGCATTCCACGTCTGGGTCAGTCATTTTGTCAGTTAGTCAGGAGTAAGTCAGTCATAGTTAGTTAAAAAGGTCAAAATGTATTAAATAGGTGTGTAGGTCTCGTCAATAAAGTCATCGTCCGTACTATTACTGTCGAGTTCGTTGAGTTCCTCGTTTATAGTGAGAAGCCGTAGATGTTTTGGCGGTAAAACACTTTCCAAATTTTCGCTCTGAACGGTGGGAGGATCGATGTCTTTTAATTGTAAACCCTCACTTATTTCACCATCGGTATAACAAGGGTAAACTTTTTTTACATCTAATAAAAACTCCATTATTTGAGAACCCAAGTCATCCTTATATTTCCTTTCTAGGCAGTATTTTCGATAGAAAAAAAGTGCCATGTATTGGTGAACATGGTCTGTTGTTTTGCGACATAAAATGGTTTTTTTAAGGAGTTTGTTTTGATTTTCAAGATCGTTTATTGTGTTGGTCGCATCCGTTTTATCAACATATTCCCCTATGCTGTGGTTCGTCACTGCATGGATTGTCGAATCAGTAAACATTCTTTCAACTCCTATGTACTGGCGTGCACTGTCGGTACAAATGCGACTTGTGTTGTGGTTTACAAACTTGTGGATGAAAGGCCACAAATCTTCTTTGCATTTTGAGTTTACTCTAAAAAAGCGCCCGACCTTGTCTTCCTTGCAGAATAGTCCCAACACTACGTAGGTCATCTGCTCTGTAACTCGACCCCTATGGTATTTCCTTTTTGTGAGAAAGGTTTCATCAATTTGTACCGTCTTGCCTTCGCCGCCAATGTCTACCTCAACGTGAGAAGTTATCACTTCAACTATCTCGCGACAATAGTTGAAATAGTCTATTATGGTAGATTTACTTAAAGCAGATTTTTGGTCCTGATGGCGCCAAGTGATTAAATGCTTATTTTAAAATAAAAAAAAACACAATAATAGCAATTAAAAAATCTCTAATTTTAAGATTTTATATATTTACCTGAAAAACCATATTCACAGGTATTTTTATTACAAAAGAAATAATAATAGCTAGCACTTCGCGAATGAGGCCCATGGAAAAATGTGCCGATGGATGGGTTTATTGTGTTATAACAATTTTTGTCACCTTTTTTTTTAGAAGTTTTTTTTGCACACCGCCACCTCCAATTAAACTTACAACTATTATTTTTTTCCACTTTCATCAGAATGTTGCAACATAATGGGGGAATTTAATTTTTATTTGGTATTAAACCAATTTCTTCGAAAAAAGTGATGCTTTTTTCGTTGGTCGACACTAAATCACCGAAAGAAGAAAATATTGAAAAATTATTCAATTTGGGATGGAGAAGTGGATGCTTAGCCGCCATTTTTTATTAAAAAAAAAACACCTCACTCTTACAATTGTTGAATAACAAATGACTTTGGTAAACAAAAACTTGTACCACATTTGCATTAACGAACAAAAAACAACGGTACAAATTGTAATGTTAGCTTTTTATTATTATCTAAGTTGGTAGGTATACTTTAAACATTTCAGTTGCTTTATATAAATAAGTATGTGAGACACAAATATACATATTAAGAAATTATATATATTTGCTACAGTCGAGCAGTAGTGCCTAGGTTATGTGAATTTTACACAATGCATTACATTTTAATATTAGAAAATTGTAAGTTTGGAACTTTGGGCTACTTGTAGATATATGTATTTAGTGGACAGGGTAAATAGAATAAATTAGATTTTTTAAATACAGATTCTGTGAATGCAAAAGAAACTTTGCATGCACCCAACCTCGCACCTACGCCAAATCCTATAGTGTGCCAAGCAGGGGGGTTGCAGTGGGCAGCATGCCCCCATACATACTTTACCTATACTGTTTATATATTGTAATGTTGGAATCTAGCACTGATTTATTTATGTAAGCAAGCAAAAAATAACAAACATTTTATAGATAAGTAGTTTTAGTTAGTTTCATTTTTTTTAGGTATTTCCAGTTGTCTAGCAGTCGCCTGTGTCAACAGTTTTCTTAATCAATTGTACCTGTGTGGCCCGCTTCGCGGGACCTTTTGATTTTCTCCTCCTTTTTCGGGGGCACACCGCGCTCACGCAACTTCGTTGCTCCGCTAAGGGTGTGTTTATTTGTCAGGCAGGCGCCTATGTCAATAGTTTTCTTAAAATATTGTACCTGGGTGGCCCGCTTCGCGGGATCTTTTGATTTTCTCCTCCATTTTCGGGGGCACACCGCGCTCACGCAACTTCGTTGCTCCGCTAAGGGTATGTTTATTTGTCAGGCAGGCGCCTATATCAACAGTTTTCTTAAAATATTGTACCTGGGTGGCCCGCTTCGCGGGATCTTTTGATTTTCTCCTCCTTTTTCGGGGGCACACCGCGCTCACGCAACTTCGTTGCTCCGCTAAGGGTATGTTTATTTGTCAGGCAGGCGCCTATGTCAATAGTTTTCTTAAAATATTGTACCTGGGTGGCCCGCTTCGCGGGATCTTTTGATTTTCTCCTCCATTTTCGGGGGCACACCGCGCTCACGCAACTTCGTTGCTCCGCTAAGGGTATGTTTATTTGTCAGGCAGGCGCCTATATCAACAGTTTTCTTAAAATATTGTACCTGGGTGGCCCGCTTCGCGGGATCTTTTGATTTTCTCCTCCTTTTTCGGGGGCACACCGCGCTCACGCAACTTCGTTGCTCCGCTAAGGGTATGTTTATTTGTCAGGCAGGCGCCTATGTCAACAGTTTTCTTAATCAATTGTACCTGGGTGGCCCGCTTCGCGGGATCTTTTGATTTTCTCCTCCTTTTTCGGGGGCACACCGCGCTCACGCAACTTCGTTGCTCCGCTAAGGGTATGTCCAGTTGTCAGGCAGGCGCCTATGTCAAATAGTTTTTGTTATTAACAGTACCTGGGTGGCCCGCTTCAAAGCGAGATCACCGTAAATACCAAAAAACAAAAACCTCATAAGAAAGTAGTTTTAGTAATTTTCAATTTTCTCAAAACCTAAAAGATATAAAATTATTTGGTTTCTTGCGTTTAATTCAGAATTAATATAAGCATCGAACATGAAAAGCAAATTTGGCATTTAATTTCACAATTTGGAAAAAAAATGGTCTAAACTTTTTTTTTCATTTTTTTTTATCAAAATTTTGAGTTTGAATGCAATTTTTTTTTTAATTATTGGCGTAAATAAAAAAAATTTAAATTGGAAAAAAAAGAACAGAGTTCTGGCTTTCGAACCCGGTATAGTTCTTTATTTTAGGTGTTGCCGTTGTTTTTTAATATTTTTTTTTTGATTAAGTCATTTTTTTCGAAAATTGCCCCTACCTTCTAAACGGGGTGAGATAGACCCCCCCCTCCCATAGTAAAAAATGCTTGTATTTAACCCCTCTATAAAACCCCTTTATCAAATCTTGGCGGCCAAGTTATCGTACTCTCCCCTGACAATCACCTTAGCCAGACGAAATTTGTATATTGTGACTATCACATATAACAAATCACCTTAGCCGATTCCACCCCTGGTAATAGAAATTGGAAATATTAAAATGATGCATCTTGTAGTTGAAAAACTAGTGGCAGATACATCTATACAAATTACAAAATAATAGATTATACATAGAAATAAGTTTGAGTAGTTACTCATTGACATTTAATGTGTAATATAGATAAATGTTGTTAGACTAAATAAATTAACATTGATAATTTTTTTTGTTTGTTTTTTTTTTTTTATATTTATTTTGATAAAAGACTTCAATTGTGTGAACTAGTTAGCTTTTAAATATTTATATTATTTTTAAAAGTATTAAATTTGTAGAATAAGGAGATTATTAATTGTATAGAAATCAAAAGAAAAAAGCCATAATTTAATTTTTTTATTAAATACAGATGGTGAACGGATACTACGAAATTCAATAGGTAATTTGTTAAAAAGTCTGGGTGCGACAGAGGAGTATTAGTTTAAAAAGCTACAATTATTGTGAGATGGCACTTGAGCTAAAAAGCTTTCATAACTACGAAGTCTATAAGCAGATAAGTTCTGATTGAGAAAGTTACCACTTCTTAAGAAAAAAATCTTTATGACTTTATAAAAGTAAAGGTGTTTTAGTGGAAGAATCCTAGAACTTAGAAAAAGTCCAAAACTATGTTCTCGCCGTTTCTTGTTCCAAATAGTCCTCAAGATATGTTTTTGTACAACCAATAAGGGTTGTAAGTTATAGTTAAACGTACCTCCCCAACAAACAAGCCCATATTGTAACTTCGATTGAACCAAGCTGAAATAGATCGTTTCTAGAAGCTTTCTCGATGCGAACTTTCTAAGATGGTAAATAATAAAAGTTGTAGATAAAAGATACTTTTTCAATTGCAAGGTATGGGCACTCCAGTTTAGTTTAGTGTCAATTAATAAACCGAGATATTTATAGACAGAAACATGTTCGATAGTAAAGCATTTAGGAGAGCAGCTTACATTCACATTGAAACTCAGATCCAAATTTGATAATATGCATGTATCCCTGCTTAAACGAAATTTTGTACAATCTAAGCTATGGAAGATGAACTTGGGAGAGGAAAGAGAGAAGTAAGATTCATTAATGAACATAATCTTAGTCTTATCACTGATGACAAGCTTATGCATGCCAAACCAATGCCTAAGAACCTCCAAGTCGTAATTAATATCAGCTATTAAGTCTATCGTAGAATTATTCGAGTATGAACAGCCAATATCATCAGCAAAACCTGTTAGAGAACCCTTCAAGTCCAGGTCAAAGATGGAGTTTATGTAGATTAAAAATAAAATTGGACCTAGGACTGAACCTTGGGGGACACCGATAACTATATCTAATGGATCACTGAAATAATCTTTTAACTTCACCCTTTGCTTCCTACCCTTTAGATAAGAACGGAACCAATCAATAATAAAACCCCTAAATCCGAGCTTTTCAAGTTTGAAAAGTAACAAATCATGGTCCACTGTATCAAATGCTTTGGTTATATCAATATAAATAGAAGCTGTAATTTTACTGACATTAATACTGGCATAAATTTGACTACATAATTGAAGAAGTGCATCTTCTGTTGATCTGCCTGATCTAAATCCAAACTGATTGTTGCTGAAGAAATTGTGTTTATCCAAAAACGACACAATCCTGACTTTCATAGCTTTCTCGAAAAGTTTAGAAAAAACAAGAAGAGATATGGGCCTATAGTTATAAGGATTTTTGGAATTACCTTTTTTTAGAATAGGTATTACTTCAGCCATTTTTAAGCTATTTGGGAAAATTCCATTAAAAACACACTTATTAAAGATATGGGCTAATACATCAAATACATTAAAGGCAATATTTTTCAAAAAGTTGTTGGAATAACTATTCTGGTTTGCGGAATTAGTATTATCCAGTGAATTAATACTTTTATATAACTCATAAGAATTGATGGTGTCAAAGAGGAAGCTATGTTGGAAAACTCTTTCTTTAATAAAGCAATTCATATTACAGGAATTATCATTTAAGTTCGTAATACCAGCATTTTTTAATGTGTCTACGGCAATACCAGTGAAGTAATTGTTAAACAAGTTGGACATAGCTGGAGGAGAATGAATTTCTTGGCCCATAAGAAGAAGTAAGGGCTCATATTTCAAGGTTTCCTGCCACTACAGTCGAAGGGACACAAGCAAAAAATATTTACCAGCTAGCCTCAACCTTACATAGATGCATCGCCTCTATACATCTGAGTCCTCTTATCCGGTAAGCCTATCAAAATATTCGCAAATTTTCAGAACTATGGGCCTTAAATTTAAAGCTCCAAAAGTAGACACATGTTCTACTTGTGATACCTATGTTTCAAGGATCAAAGTTGCCAAATCCGAATAAGAAAAACTATCATTGATTGAACAAAAAGCAAACCATTTGAATAAGGCTGAAATGGCATATGAAGCAAAGCGTAACGACAAAATGGAGGCAACACAATCTAAAGATATGAAAGCTTTTGCATTTGACCTCCAACAATGCTTGCCAACACCTTTTTTAAGAAACTCAATAAGTTTTTATAAAAGACAACTATGGACTTTTAATTTAACAGTCCATGATTTAGACTCCAATATGGCAAAATGTTTCATGTGGCATGAAGCTATAGCCCGCCGTGGCGGAAACGAAATCTCATCATGCGTTTTCAAGTTATTGAGAAGTTTACCAGAAGAAACAAAAAGCATTGTATTCTACAGTGATTCATGTTTTGGGCAGAACAAGAACTCGTTTGTTGCTGCGATGTTTATTTCGTTCATAACTAGCTCGGAAAACATTGAATTCATCGACCACAAATTCTTAGAACCAGGACATACGCACATGGAATGCGACAGCGACCATGCACTGATTGAGCGTATGAAAAAAAACAAATATCGAAATTGCAACGCCGAGAGATTGGTATCAATTTGTTAATACCGTTGGAAATAAGATTGAATCAGTTGAGATGAAGCACGACGATTTTTATGATTTTTCCAAATTATCTAAATCAAAATTTTCCTGGAAACGTGTTGATGAAGACGGCAACAAATTCACTTGGAATGCAGTTCGGTGGTTGCGATACACAAAAAGCTGCAATCAAGTATCTTACAAAAATTCTTTGGACAAAGATGAGTCTTTTAAAATTTTAATAGTAGGAAAGAGAGGAGCGAATACTATTAATATAAGCGAAATTTGTAACGTTTTGGATTTACCGAGCATTTCCCAAGAGAAAAAAAGAGATCTTATGGACTTAAAACAATTCATCAATCCTGAACAATCTTAAGTCGAATATGGACGAACCAAATACCCATCCGGATTTGACGGACCTTGACAGCGCAGAGACAGAAGATGTTTAAAAAATGATTTAATGTACTTATTTTGTACTTTTATATATATTAAAATGCTTGATATAATAAAATATTCTTAATTTATATTTTTGTACTTTAATGAATAAATATTCTCATCATTACTACAAAAAAACAGATAGCTATTGTAAATATAATTATTTTATCGTAAGAAAAAGGAACTTATTTTAACATAGGAAATTTTATCTGACATTCTCAAACAAGGAATAAGGACCCAAGTCGACAAAAGAAATTCAATTCACTTTTCCCAGTTATGTCATACAAACCTAACTCGAGTTAAGTTTCTTATTTTTGTATTCCTTAATATGCCATAACAGCCTAACTCGACATAAGCTCTTTATTTTATTAATGTTCAATAAGCCATAACAGCTTAAGAGTATTTTTCTCATATTGCTCCTTATTTATCAGGTGTAAATTTATTTACTTCCAGTATGTGTGAAAGGAGTACCCTTTCTTCATCCTTGCTTTCAAAAAATTAAAAAAATTAAAAATCCTGATTACTTGAAAGGATTTGAAACTTTAAAATGCTCTCCTGGAAAATGTTCAAAATTTACTTAAGCGGTTATGACTTGTGGCCACTATAATATTTATTTTTAATAGAATTTTACAGGCGTTGGTTGATTCAGTTTATAAATGCAAGACATCAAATTAAAGGTTGTACCCTCAACAAGAATAGTAAACTCACGAGTTGACTAAATTTCGTTCGAACAAAGAGAGTTTTGAAATTACCTCCATTACCTCCCTTACCGCACTTCCCACCCCCAATTTAATGCATACGGTTTAAGATCAATATTTTTTGATATTATACTAACAGGCTAACACTGAGAATGTCTTTTGGCGTTCATACGAAATTTGTGATTTTTTTGACCAAATTCATGAATTTCTACAAACTTAATGGTGTTGGGCACCTCGAAATATATCATGCGCCAACTTAAATTTTAGTCGTTTATTTGTGGGTTAGGAGAGCAACTTTTTACAGGTAGGTATCTATTCCAAAGCAATTGTAAAAAATTTTAAAAATCGCTTCACCCTACAGAAATTCTTTTATTTTTTCAAATTCAATTAAGAGTTTTCTCAGAAAAATTAAGTACATATGTAATAAAATTAAAAAAAAAAATTTTAAACTTTTTAAAACATTTTTAGAAAAAAATTCTAAAATGTCAGTTCATAGGTTTACATTTATATATATTTTTGAAAAAAAAAATTTAATGCGCACTTTTCAAAATAAAAATTTTTTTTTTAATAAAAAATACAAAATATATTTTTAAGAAACATTGGTAGGCCGTATAAATTGAGCTACCTACACCTTTACATGTGTAAAATTTCAAAAGTATTGGTTGAGCCGTTATCGAGATAGTCGAAGGCAATTTTTCTGTCAGCACATTGACAGCGGCCTCCAACGACCAACCATCGCGTAATTTAATTAAATACTCATTGACGCCAGTACTAAAATGTTTATATACAAAGGTTAGTTCTAATTTGAATTTTAAATAAAGAGGTTCTCCTAAAAAACATAAAGAAAAAAAGCATATTTTTTACCAATTTTAAAAAGGAAAAAAACATTAATTTATACCATGCACCGCTCCTATGTATATTTAGATTGTTTTATTACATACAAACCACTGAAAACCACTTTCATTGTCAAAAATGTTGTAGGAAACTTATGGGTAATTCCACGACATTCGGTATTCCAAAGCAATTGTAAAAAATTTTAAAAATCGCTCCACCCTACTGAAATTCTTTAATTTTTTCAAATTCAATTAAGAGTTTTCTCAGAAAAATTAAGTATGCAATAAAATTAAAAAAAAATTGTTTAAACTTTTTAAAACATTTTTCGAAAAAAATTTTAAAATGTCAATTCATAGGTATGCATTTATATATAATTTAAAAAAAAAATTTAATGGGCACTTTTCAAAATATTAATTTAAAAAAAAAATCTGAGATCGAATCTAGATTGCTTTTTTGGCTTCATGGAAAATGAAAAGTGCTCGAGATCAAATCGAGTGGGTTTTTGGTTTCATGGAATTAAATATTAGGTACAAAATCAGAAAACCCTTTTACCTGCTGCACGTTTTCTCAAGTATCATAAAATCTAAAGCTTTGTTTGTTGAGCCCTGAAGTCACCTTGGGGTCGCCATAACTCGTTTTTTGAAATACCTCAACTCGCCCTCAAGAGAAATTTCTGTTTTTTAAACCTGGGGTCGCCCTGAAATCGATCTTGGTGTTTAGTTGGGGCGAGTTGAGGTAACGAATCAGCCGTTGAAGTGACTTTTGCTGTCAAGCATTTCTTGTGTATTTTTCTTTTGTATTTGAGTTTTCATATTTTTTTTTTCGAAAAAAGTAAAAGAAATGCAAGTAAATGCATTTATTTTGATGAAACTAAATACAAATCGAACAAATAAAGTAAAATGGAATCTTTTGATTTTGTGCGTTGTGAAAAATATATACAATTAGCAGCCCTAATGCGTTTTTTGAGAACGGGAAAACCAAGAGTTGTCAAGAAAACCTGGGGCGAACTTGGGTAAAGTTCCACAAACAAAGCTTTTTATTGTAACAATTGTTACTTTGATTTAAAAAAAAATATATTAAAACGCTGTTTAGTACGCATTTTCTAACGAAAATTTATCCGAAAGTCAAAAAATTAACACTCATTTTAAGAACATATACAAATTTATTGAAACCTTATCTAGTTAGTATGTTCAGAAAATGTAGGTATGCATCTGAAGTCTTTTATCTTCTGATTACTTTCAGAGCAGAGATTCTCAACTCTGCTGTCCGCTTTGTCAGTAATACTTTGTTTTAGATGTACTAATTTGCTTAAAACGAATACAAATTATTTAGCTCAATAGCTTTTGGACTTAGAAAAAGCTATTGATCGGCTGGACCGATTTTGACAGGAATTTTTATTGGTGGATAGCTGATGTTGCAAGAAGTAGCTTAGATTGTTTTAATTACTCATCCTGGTGGCACTGCGGTCGCATTTTTCAAAAATTCTCTTTATGCACCGATTTTTACAGGACTTTCACAGGATGGTAGCTGATGTTCTAAATTTAATTAATTTGATATGTACCCCTTGGTGGTACTGGGGAATGTATTGTATTTTTAAAATATCAGCTTTTTACGTAATGAATATGAATGAATTATTATTTTCAATATATTAATGAATTTATCTAAGGGCCAGTTGTGTCAAAAGTGGTTCATCCTCGGATCAAAAGCATTTGGAAACTAGCATTTGGAAACTAGTATTGAACCGTTTCATTGTTACTTCATTAATAGTTTAAAACCATACCCAAGTGCGGTGCATTGAAAGTAGTTTGATGTCCCTTATTATATTTCTACTCAAAAGAGATTACTAGGACCAGTATATTTAGTTAGCGAATAAAAAATTATTATATAATGTTGATCATATGTACATACAGATTTCATGTGAAACAAAGTTTACTTTTTGCATTTACATATTATATAATATAAGGAAAACCTCTTATTTTATCTGAATCCATTTTTTCGTTTTGAATGCAATATGATATCGAAGTCGATAAATCCAAGAGGAAGGGCCTAAGATCTAGTGTACTGACTTTGACGATGCTTTCAAGGGTAAACTAACTCTAAGAACCCTTATGTCATTGTATATACATTTTTATAGTAATTTCATGGAACATTTTATTTTAGTTCTGAACGTCGTCAATGGCGGCGCTAGTTGTATTATCTACTTTACATATATTGTTTTTGCTTCCCATGGAGTTTAGACAAAAACCACTCAAATAACTCTCCAATCAAATCTTGTGAACGTTGTCCAAAGATGCCGCACAAAACGTTCCGCTTCTTGGGAATAGGTACTATAGATTTTAAATACAATGACGATTATTATACCTTGCTATGCTAAAAAAACGCAAGTTACCTAAAAGTAATTTTTGCTTTAGTGTAGCGATTTCTGCTAATACGCTATTTCGGTATAGCCAAAACGCTATTGACCCTCCTAACACTATCATAGATAAACCAAATCCTCCGATTCTAAAACAGGATTCATATTCCTTTTCATATTGTAAACTTCTTAGGCATTGAGTTAGTCCGTAAATTTCAGAGTCCATTCTGAGGATTTCATCTTCTTGGTCCATCTTTATAATAGTATATCTGTCTAATCGAGACTGCATTTCCTTAACAACTGCTTCCAAATGTGTTCTCTTAGCTTCAAATTCTGCTTTCAATTGGGACTAGAAAAAAAAATCAAATATTTCCATTACCTACATACATTACTTTTAAGGCTTATTGATTACCTTTTCCAATTCCAATGACGCACGTTCTCTTTGAATAATAGGTAAACAAAAATTTTAGTATCTGCACATCTTCGATATGTTCAATGATTAACTCTTACCTTTTCAAATTGCATTGCTTTCTACTTTTTTTTAAGATCTCTGCTTTTTCCAAATTTAATGATGCAATACATTCTCTTTAAACATAAAAAAATAAATATTAATTTTTTCCCACAGGTTGAACAATTTAATAATATTTACTCTTTTAAAATGCATTCCCTTTCCAACCGATCTAGAGTGCTTTTGAAATTAGTTTCCAATTGTGCTCTCTTTTCCTCAGATGATTCAAGCTGTTTTTTTATTTCGGACTAAAAAATCGTGAATAAATACATATATATTTTCAACAAATTAGCGACTTGCTTAAATATTTTTTTTATGATTTTTACCATTTCCAAGTTTAATGATGCAATACTTTCTCTTCAAACAATAAAAAAAAATTATAAAGACATAATCATGCATCTCCAACAGGTTTAATCAAGTGTTCTTACTCTTTTAAATGGCATTCCCTTTCCAACCGATCTTGTGAGCTTTTAAATTTCATTTCCAATTGTACTCTTCTAGCTTCAGATGACTCAAACTGTTCTTCAATTTGGGACTTAAAACAGATTATTTGTCCATTATAAAAGTTGCTATTTCTTTGATATATTGTATTACCTTTTCCAAGCATAATGAAGAAATTTGGACTGCACTCTCCCGCGAATGCCCATGGACATCTGAATATTTCTTCCTATATACAAATTAAAATAAAGTTATGCATGTGTAATTGGTTCCCAATGGAAAACGACATACGATTAAATTGTGGTCACCGCAAAATTATCTTATTGTTTTTTTATCAATAGCTAACAGGTCCGATCCTTTTTTTTTTTTTTTTTAGTTTGAGCCCGCACACAAGGGGTTATTAATACCCTTAATATGAGTCAACACAGTGCGAGCGTTCAGGAAATGAGGATAGGAGATAAAAGGAGGTGCCGGTGCACATTGGTTTTGAATGCCTGTATATCGTAATGGGAGGGAAAAATCGAGCCGGGTAAAGCATTCCACATTCTTGTAGTGCGGCTAAAAAAAGAGTCTCTATACTTAACAGTACGTCCGAAGTTAGGCTCGAGGGTAAATTGATGGGCGTTCCTTGCGGTGCGGGTGTTACGGGGAAATTGTTTTAAGGGAGGAACGCATCTGGCTATTTCGCTGGAGCACTGTTTGTGGAAGTAGCGATAAAACAAGGTTAGACAAGAAACATTACGACGATGTTCAAGTGAAACAAATGTTTCGGTAATGGTTCTTTCACCTATCAATTTTAAGGCTCTTTTTTGAATCCCATCCAGGAGGCGCAAGTGAGTGACAGGAGCACCTGCCCAGATATGAGAATTGTACTCTAGCTTCGGGCGAATGAATGCCTTGTAGATTATAGCCAGATCAGAAGGGGAAAAATATTTCTTGCATCGATTTAGGAAACCTAAGCAATTTGCGGCATTTTTGGCGACGTCAAATATGTGATCGTTCCACAGAAGATGATTTGTGATGCACATACCTAGAACGCAGAGCTGATCTGTTTCCTCAATGCAAGTGCCACTCATGGACAGTGGCATAGGGGGTAGGTTATGCTTTAACGACAGAAGACAGCATTGAGTTTTTGAAGCATTAAATTCCACGCGGTTGATGATTCCCCATTGGACAATGCTGTCAAGATCGGAATTTAATGAGCTTATCATACGATTTCGTTGCAATTCCACATCCGAAGGACATGGATGTGAATCTGGAAACGAGTATGAAAAGCTGAGAGTACTGTCGTCAGCAAAACAATTTAGTGGATTAGAAGTATTAGACAAGAGATCATTTATAAAGATTAAAAAGAGAGTCGGAGACAGAACGGAGCCTTGGGGCACACCAGCATTTATTTTGTGGGTAGCAGACTGAAAACCGTCCAAAACAACGCGAATTGAACGGTCCGAAAGGTAATTTCTAATCCATCGAAGGAGGGGTTCATCGATACCAAATGCACGCATTTTCGATAAAAGAGCTTCATGCCAAACTCTATCAAATGCCTTAGAAATATCAAGTGCAATAATCTTACTTTCTCCAAAACGATGTAAAGATTTGTTCCACTGTTCGGTTAGATATACCATCATATCACCAGTGGAACGATTGCTACGAAAACCGTACTGCCGGTCATTAAGAAGTTTCCGTTTCTCAAGATATTTCTTGATCTGAAAGTTTATCAGAGTTTCCATGACCTTGGAAAGAAGGGAAGTCAGTGCAATTGGTCGGTAATTTGAGGGGGATGAAGATACGCCTTTTTTTGGGATGGGCTGGACAAATGCTGTTTTCCATCCACTCGGGAAGAGACCTGTAGAATAGGAAAGATGGAAAAGCTTACGCAGTGGTTTTGCCAGCGTGGAAGCACACCTCTTCAGAACTATGGGAGAAATACTATCCGGGCCAGCGGATTTGTGTATGTTGAGATCTTTTAGTACTCTTGCAACTGTACGAGTGCGAAAGAAGATTTGTCCCATAAAACCATTCACGTTCTCAAGTACAGGAGGAGTCATATCACACTGGGGTAGCGTTGAATTAGCAGCAAACTTTGCTGCAAATAAATCTGCTTTCGCTTGGGAGCTTACCACAGGAGTGTTATTTTCAACGAGCGTCGGAACCGAAGACGTGGTAGAGTTACGTACATTTTTTACGAATGACCAAACATTTTTACTACCACTGGGACATTGTAGTATTTTTTGCCTTATTTTTTGTTCATGCAAAAATTTGGCTCTTTGAATGTGAGCATTACAGGTCTTTCTAGCTTGTTTGAACTTTTTCCGGTTTTCCTCAGAAGGGTTGGCTTTATAACATCGGAAGCTTACTTCTCTCTCCTTGATAGCCTCTTTGCAGCTCAAGTCGAACCATGAATTCTCTTTTGGTTTGATACTTTTTGTTCTATTCGGAACCTTTTCAAGTGACTTCAAATTGCTCAACTAACGCGATTGCTACATATTGTTTTGTTTTTTGAACTTTACCCAGGGTCTACCCAGTTTTTTTGACAACCTCAAGAGTGCCAAAAAACTGCGTTTTCGGTTTATTTTTCACCTCGCAACAGAGATTTACACATACTTTCATTCACACTATCAAAATTGACATTCCTAGACGTTTAGAAATTTGTATTTTTGTATTTTCTATAGGTATAGTGGTGTTGTGAAAATGAAACACAACTATCAATTAAAAATAAATTTTAAAAAATTATGTCCGATAAATATTCCGCCAGATGGTCATGGTAGGCATACATACGTTAGTATTCCATGGGAGATGTCGAAGAGCGTACCTATAACAGAAACTGCCATTGTATTTATATCTTAAGCTACCATTAGACGGTCCTTGTAAATGGTCCTTGTAAGGACAGTCTGACGTCACAGAAATCGTGTCCTTGTGCTGTCAGTAAATGGACATTCTTCACCGTGTCTTTGCTAGTAAGAATGTCCATTACACGAATGAAACAAATTTGGCATTTTTGTCCCAAAGTACAATGTCCACCAAAGTGGACATTGTTACTTTTGCAATTCGGTGTCCTTGCAAGGACAAGCATAACAATGTCCATTACACGACATAACCATTTTGACAGTTGGTAGTGAATGAAACCGCGCTGAAGAATGCAATTTTTTGCAATGACCATTACACGACGTTTATAAATTGGTCCTTGTTAAAAGTAAATTTGACGTTTCGGGGACATTTATAAATTGAGTGACTATCGTATTGTCTTTTTTTTCTCTAGAAAATATTCACGAGAGGTATGTGTGTGAAGTTTTTCGATAAAATAATTTCAATTAAATATAATATAATAAAATTATAGTTATAACAGGTAGGTATGTCGTACCTACTACAATCGAAAGTTGCAGATGGCGATTCTCGGAGCACATATATTGGAGAGCAGCGACGACGACGACGACAACAACCAAGGGCCAACACGAAGAGTTCGTTCTGTATGGTCCAAAAGAAAGTTCAGAGTGGGAACAGAGCAAATGCACGCAAGGTTGTCAAAATCTGATGTCACTTTGGCAGCTCATTGAATTTTAACAACAACAAAACCACCCTGAAAAGTGGACATTCCAAGCAACAATGTCCCGGCAGAAATTCGTGCTGTTGCATTGTTGGGACATGGTCTTTGCAAGGACCAGACGTCAAAAAAATGTGTCCTTGTGTCCCATCAACAATGGAAGGACCATTACACGGTCCTTGTAATTTGTCTTTGCAAGGACACATGACATTGTGACATTGTGGTGGACATTGTGGTTGTCCTTGCAAGGACAGCATTTTACAATGTCCATTACACGACATGTCGATTTTAGGACAGATAAATACGTCATAATGACGTCAGACTGTCCTTGCAAGGACCATTACAAGGACCGTCTAATGGTAGCTTTATAGTAATTTCATGGAACATTTTATTTTAGTTCTGAACGTCGTCAATGGCGGCACTAGTTGTCTTATCTACTTTACATCAAATGTCTTCTATTGTTGTTTTTGCTTCCCATGGCAGTTTAGACAAAAACCACTAAAATTACTCTCCAATCAAAGCTTGTGAACGTCGTCCATAGATGCCGCACAAAACGTTCCGCTTCTTGGGAATACTATAGATTTTAAATACAATGATATAACGCGTTGAATTTCCAAAAAGTTGGAAAAATATCGCGCTAGACGACATGACACTTGTTCGACGATGGAGTCATGCTAATAGGGCGCCCCCTTTAAGTGAATAGTGGAATAAAATCAAATTCTGGGGTTTGTTCACACGTGTATTTATTTGTTGCTGGCAATAAAACCTTAAATCTTCTTTTAATTGTGCAATATATTGGTGGAAAAAGTAGGGAATATAGTATTTTATTGAAAATTCATGAGTTAAATACATTTTGTTAGTTTATCTAAATTTCTAGGAAATTTACCTAGAAATTTAGTTTGAATTATGACCGCAGTAGCGCCACCCGCTTTGTGTGGCGAAGTTGTCTCGTTTTTAATTTTTGTTTTACTTCTTATATGTCAATAGTATAAATGTCCTAGCATATTAGCATTATAAATGCAATATGAGAATACAATAAAAGTGTAAGTTTTATGAAAACAACCAAGTGTTGTCACAAAATAAAAGGAAATCATCATTCCACGCAGATAGCCTTAAGAAACTATAAATAACTAATTAGCTATGGACTAATGCCCGTAATCTATGTAAATTGGTTCTTATTTGGACGGACGCATTCCACTTTTAATGTAATGCCTCAGGTAAGTTGAAGGAAAAACTAGAAAAACTAAAGACAGCAACAGGCCTCGGCGCAAATCTATTGGTTTTAACCGCCCTTACTGCGATTATTCCCAAAGGCATTCGGTCATTATACTCATCGGATAGGGTTCAACAATTTCTACCAAAGCAGTTCATTGTCAGCTCAGAACCTGAAGTAAATGCAAATACATCTTTTGGTCTTGTTGTTGTTGCACCTGCTATCGCTATATTTCCGGATCCATATTTTTAATATTTTCGAAAGAAGTTTCGTAAAAACCAATCTGATGTCGCGATTGAAAACTTGGTCTTACCCATCATCTCCTTCTATTCGCTTTTGCCTTTAGTTAACAACAATATTTTTCTCACTTGTAATTTCTATCTCACAACCGCTTTCTTCTCTAACTCAAAACGCAATGAAACCACATGTGAAAAAAACAAGTTGTCAAAAAAACTTGCGTCATTGTGAATTACCGAACGATTTTTCAGAAGGAGAAAAAGTGACAGCGATAATCGCGACGCTCTCGTCTCGTCGTGACGCGAGGTTGTGAATCAGCTTTCTTCTCTAACTCAAAACGCAATGAAACCACATGTGAAAAAAACAAGTTGTCAAAAAAACTTGCGTCATTGTGAATTACCGAACGATTTTTCAGAACAAGAAAAAGTGACAGCGATAATCGCGACTCTCTCGTCTCGTCGTGACGCGAGGTAGTGAATCAGGTATGAGGAAGGTTGTTTTGTGATGTCAGTGTGTCTCGACGCTCGTCCTGCCAAGGGGAAATCAAAGCATAGTGGAAAATATATTTAAATACGTGTTTATTTTCTATCAAGTCCAACCAAATAAAATAATTCCTTCAGCAGAATAAAGACATAGCTACAGATGTTCCAACAACTACCCGAACCTCAAAGTGTGCACACCGTCAGTATAAAATTTGGGGTAAGACTTTTGGTTACCAATATTTATTTGTTGTATGACATTTTTTGTTTGGGAGCTTGTACACATAGGGGCATATTCATAGATGATGTTTAAGTTGTTGCTAAGCTAAACTGGAGTTTAGCTTATGGAAACTTCATCAGGTAAACTCCAGTTTTTCTTAGCAACAGCTTAAACATCATTTATGAATATGCCCGATAGTATCTGATACCGTGTAAATCAGTTTTGAAGATTTTTTTATTGGAGTGAAGGAGAATTTCTCCGGTCGAATAATTGAATGTCGACGAGAGAATACATCGATGGCTTGGCGCACAAATGTGTTAAGTGCTCAATTTTACAGAGGCGATTTTTAAGATTTGCAGATCAATATCTTCGAACAAAATATTTTTTTTTGTTTTGTACTTTTGTATAGACTTTATTTTTATTATACTTTGGTTTTCATCAATATCAATCAATCAATATATTGATCTCCAAATCTTATAAATCTTACTTACTTAAGGTGGCGCAGACAGTCCATTGTGGACCACGGCCTCAACCAACAATCCTCGCTAGCTAGGCCGGTCCCTAGCTAGTGGCCTCCAGTTGCGCACAACAAGTTAGTTGAGGTCGTTTACCACTTGATCGCGCCACCTTAGATGGGGTCTTCCAGAACTGCGTCGGCCCTCCGGGTTGGAATTGAAGACTCGTCGGGCAGGAGCGTTTTCGTCCATACGCTCCACATGACCCAGCCATCTAAGCCGCTGAATTTTCAGCTTCTTAACCAAGTCAATGTCGCTGTATAGCCCGTACAGTTCGTCATTGAATCTTCTCCTCCATACTCCATTGATACATACAGGCCCGAATATCACCCGAAGAATCTTTCTCTCAAAGCACCCCAGCCTGTATTCATCCGATTGTGTCAGTGTCCACGCTTCTGCCCCATACAGCAGGACTGGGGTGATAAGGGTCTTGTATAGTGTCTCCTTGGTCCTTTGAGAGAGGGCTTTACTACTAAGATGCCTTCTTAGCCCGAAGAAACAGCGATTGGCAAGAGTGATTCTTCGACTGATCTCTTCACTGATGTTGTTCTGAGAGGTTATAGTGGAACCCAAATAGACAAAGTCCTTGACAACCTCAAAGTTCTATCTGTCCATTGTGACGTTTTGTCCGAGCCTACGGTGATGATCTACTTCACCCGAGGACAGCATATACTTTATCTTCATTTACACCCAGACACATTCGAGCCGCTTCCACTTCAATACTTGCGAATGCTTCACTGACAGCGCGCTTCGTTCTTCCAATAATGTCAATATCATCAGCATAGCCAAGTAATTGAACGGATCTAAAAAAAATCGTACCGCTGGTGTTGACATGCGAGTTGCGCACGATTGCCTCAAGAATGATGTTGAAGAGGTTACATGACAGCGCGTCACCCTGTCGTAAGCCTTTCTCGACATTAAATTAGTCGGTGGTGTTCTTACCAACCTTGACGGAGCAGCGCGAGTTCTCCATAGTCATCCTGCACAAACGAACGAGTTTGGCAGGGATGCCAAGAAGTGACATGGCTCTGTATAGCTCGTTCCTGTTTACGCTGTCATAGGCGACTTTAAAATCGATAAAGAGGTGGTGAGTATCGATCTGGAATTCTTGGGTCTTTTCCAAAATCTGCCGAAGTGTGAAAATTTGGTCAACGGTTGACTTACCGGGCCTGAAACCACACTGATAGGGGCCAATCAGTTCACGTGCGAAAGGGTTCAGACGTTCACACAGAATGGCCGACAAGATTTTATAGGCGACATTTAGGAGACTTATACCTCTGTAGTTGGCGCAGCTTAGAGTATCTCCTTTCTTGTAGATAGGGCACACAATGCTGAGGTTCCATTCGTCAGGCATACTTTCACCCGACCAGATTGTCCAGATGAGTTGGTGTATGCTCCTCACCAAGTCATCTCCCGCTGCTTTGAAGCGGCCGTAAGGCCATCAGCTCCAGCAGCCTTGTTGGACTTTAGTTTAGATATTGCTATCCGAACTTCTTCTTGGTCGGGAGGACGGAAATTTTGTTCATCATCATCCAAATCGAATGGATCATTCTGCCTGACAGCGATTAGTTGGTTGTCTTCGCCGTTTAACAGTCTGCAGAAGTGTTCTTTCCAAATTCTCAGCACCGACTGTGTATCTACAACGACGTTCCCACCCTCGTCTCTACATGCTTCCGCTCGGGCTTTGTAACCCTTGGACGAATGCTTTACCCTTTGGTAGAACTTTCGAACATTGCTTCTGCCGTAGCACCCCTCAATAGATTCAACCATTCGTTTTTCCAGTTCTCTTTTTTTTCTTCTGAAAAGCCGATGTTCCTCTTTCCTCTTTTGCTGGTACACCGCACGGAAAGCGCTCTTGGCAGCTCTAGTTCTGGCATTCAGAACTGCATGATAGGCTTCGTCTTTGGCCAAGTGTGCGAGCCTGCACTCATCATCAAACCAGGTGTTTCGTTGTGGTCGCCTAATGAAACCCAAAACATCCGTGGTAGCGGTTTTGATGGCCATTTTGCAATGTTGCCACTGGGCCTCTGGGTTTTGCGCAGGCGCCGGGCTTGTCAAGAGATAAGAGGAGACATGATTGGCAAAGATTGTGGCGGTCTCTTGCGATTGTAACTTAGCTACATCAAACTTTCTCACAGTGGATGTTCGGTTCTGCGGTCTGGTGGAGATCCGCATTCGCACTTTAGCTACAACAAGGTAGTGGTCCGAGTCTATGTTGGCCCCTCGGAAAGTGCGGACATCCATGACACTGGACGCATGTCTGCTATCAATCGCAATATGATCAATTTGGTTGACGGTATTTTGATCAGGAGACCGCCAGGTCCCCTTGTAAATATTGAGGTGTGGGAAGTATGTGCTAGGTAAGATGACACTTCGCCCCGCAGCAAAGTCGATTAGCCTGTGTTAGTGTCGTACTTCGGGCATTCATCATACATCATCATAAATCATCTCATGTAAAATTATGTTTTGAGCACTTAGGGTCAGTTGGGGTATATGGAAACATGGGGTAAATGGAAACGTCAGCTTTTTTTGCCGATAAAATCATAATTTAAATTCAAGAAACATAATAGCCATACATTTTGAATTTTCGTGCAAGTGGTGCATTATACCTCGGGTTTTTAGTTCTAATTTCTGTTTTAAAGTCAACGTGTCTCAAAAAAGTAAAAGGCGGGGGGGTAGTGTCGGGAAGAGGAAAAATTGTCAAAAATGATGGGTGGTTGTAGCTGGTTTGGGTGGTGAGATAAATATTGTCAAAGCTAATGGGTGGTTCCTTGGTGGCTGTAGGTGGGATGGGTGTTTGGTGTTGGGGGGATTTGGTAAGGTTGGGGGGGGTGAATTGTCAAATATGGTGGGTGGTTGGTTGGCGGTTGTAGGTGGGTTGATTGGTTGGCAGTTTTGGTGGTGGGGATATTTGATTTGATGGGGTGCGATGAAAAAGTTGTCAAAAAAGGTGGGTGAGTGGAAGGTGGTGGCAGGTGGGGTAGGTGGTTGGATCTGGGGGATTTGGTGTTGGGAGGGGGTGAGGGAAAAATAACTGTCAAAAATGGTTAATGGTTGGTTGGTGGCTGTAGGTGTGATGGGTGGTTGGCGTTGTTGGGTGAGTGGCAAGTTGTTGTAGGTGTTATGGGTGGTTGGATTTGTGTTGAGGGTATAGTGAAGGGAATTGTCAAAAAAAGTTGTACTGGGGAGGGGGTGGGGGTGAGGAAAAAATTGTCAAAAATGGTGGGTGAGTAGCAGGTGGTTGTAAGTGGAGTAAGTGGTTGAATTTGGTGCATGGGGGAATTGTCAAAAATAGTGGGTGGGTGATTGGTGGTATTTAGGAAGGGCTGGCTTTATTGTGTGGGAGGAGGAACAAATTTTCAAAAATGGTGGGCTGTTGGTTGTATGTGGGGGTGGTAGGTTGGTGTTTAGGTTAAGGGATGAACAAAAAATTTCACAAATGGTGGGTGGTTGATTGGCTGCTGTAGGTGGGGTGGGCAGTTGGCGGTGGTGGTGAAGGGGGAGGAGGTAGAGTGATGAGGTGTAGGGGGAATTGTCAAAAACTTTGGGTGGTTGCTTGGTGGCTGTAGGTGGGATGGGTGGTTGGTAATGTTGGGGGGTGATTTGGTGTTAGGGGGAATGTTAAAATTTGTGGGTGAGTGGCCAGTGGTTGTATTGGAATGGGTAGTTGGGATGGGGGGGGGGAAGAGGAAGGAATTAACAAAAATAGTTGTGGTGGGTGGTTGGCGGCGGTGGTTGGGGGTGGGTAAGTAGCAGGTGGTTATAGGTGGAGTGGGTGGTTGAATTTGGTGTAGGGGGGGGGGGGTGCAATTGTCGAAAATAGTGGGTGGTTGGGTGTAGTTGGTGTGGCGTGTGGGTGATTGGTAGTGGTTAGGAAGGGGGGATTTACTGTGTGGGGGAGGGGGAAGAAACAGCGATTGGCAAGAGTGATTCTTCGACTGATCTCTTCACTGATGTTGTTCTGAGAGGTTATAGTGGAACCCAAATAGACAAAGTCCTTGACAACCTCAAAGTTCTATCTGTCCATTGTGACGTTTTGTCCGAGCCTACGGTGATGATCTACTTCACCCGAGGACAGCATATACTTTATCTTCATTTACACCCAGACACATTCGAGACGCTTCCACTTCAATACTTGCGAATGCTTCACTGACAGCGCGCTTCGTTCTTCCAATAATGTCAATATCATCAGCATAGCCAAGTAATTGAACGGATCTAAAAAAAATCGTACCGCTGGTGTTGACATGCGAGTTGCGCACGATTGCCTCAAGAATGATGTTGAAGAGGTTACATGACAGCGCGTCACCCTGTCGTAAGCCTTTCTCGACATTAAATGAGTCGGTGGTGTTCTTACCAACCTTGACGGAGCAGCGCGAGTTCTCCATAGTCATCCTGCACAATCGAACGAGTTTGGCAGGGATGCCAAGAAGTGACATGGCTCTGTATAGCTCGTTCCTGTTTACGCTGTCATAGGCGACTTTAAAATCGATAAAGAGGTGGTGAGTATCGATCTGGAATTCTTGGGTCTTTTCCAAAATCTGCCGAAGTGTGAAAATTTGGTCAACGGTTGACTTACCGGGCCTGAAACCACACTGATAGGGGCCAATCAGTTCACGTGCGAAAGGGTTCAGACGTTCACACAGAATGGCCGACAAGATTTTATAGGCGACATTTAGGAGACTTATACCTCTGTAGTTGGCGCAGCTTAGAGTATCTCCTTTCTTGTGGATAGGGCACACAATGCTGAGGTTCCATTCGTCAGGCATACTTTCATCCGACCAGATTGTCCAGATGAGTTGGTGTATGCTCCTCACCAAGTCATCTCCCGCTGCTTTGAAGAGTTCAGCCGTAAGGCCATCAGCTCCAGCAGCCTTGTTGGACTTTAGTTTAGATATTGCTATCCGAACTTCTTCTTGGTCGGGAGGACGGAAATTTTGTTCATCATCATCCAAATCGAATGGATCATTCTGCCTGACAGCGATTAGTTGGTTGTCTTCGCCGTTTAACAGTCTGCAGAAGTGTTCTTTCCAAATTCTCAGCACCGACTGTGTATCTACAACGACGTTCCCACCCTCGTCTCTACATGCTTCCGCTCGGGCTTTGTAACCCTTGGACGAATGCTTTACCCTTTGGTAGAACTTTCGAACATTGCTTCTGCCGTAGCACCCCTCAATAGATTCAACCATTCGTTTTTCCAGTTCTCTTTTTTTTCTTCTGAAAAGCCGATGTTCCTCTTTCCTCTTTTGCTGGTACACCGCACGGAAAGCGCTCTTGGCAGCTCTAGTTCTGGCATTCAGAACTGCATGATAGGCTTCGTCTTTGGCCAAGTGTGCGAGCCTGCACTCATCATCAAACCAGGCGTTTCGTTGTGGTCGCCTAATGAAACCCAAAACATCCGTGGTAGCGGTTTTGATGGCCATTTTGCAATGTTGCCACTGGGCCTCTGGGTTTTGCGCAGGCGCCGGGCTTGTCAAGAGATAAGAGGAGACATGATTGGCAAAGATTGTGACGGTCTCTTGCGATTGTAACTTAGCAACATCAAACTTTCTCACAGTGGATGTTCGGTTCTGCGGTCTGGTGGAGATCCGCATTCGCACTTTAGCTACAACAAGGTAGTGGTCCGAGTCTATGTTGGCCCCTCGGAAAGTGCGGACATCCATGACACTGGACGCATGTCTGCTATCAATCGCAATATGATCAATTTGGTTGACGGTATTTTGATCAGGAGACCGCCAGGTCCCCTTGTGAATATTGAGGTGTGGGAAGTATGTGCTAGGTAAGATGACACTTCGCCCCGCAGCAAAGTCGATTAGCCTGTGTTAGTGTCGTACTTCGGGCATTCATCATACATCATCATAAATCATCTCATGTAAAATTATGTTTTGAGCACTTAGGGTCAGTTGGGGTATATGGAAACATGGGGTAAATGGAAACGTCAGCTTTTTTTGCCGATAAAATCATAATTTAAATTCAAGAAACATAATAGCCATACATTTTGAATTTTCGTGCAAGTGGTGCATTATACCTCGGGTTTTTAGTTCTAATTTCTGTTTTAAAGTCAACGTGTCTCAAAAAAGTAAAAGGCGGGGGGGTAGTGTCGGGAAGAGGAAAAATTGTCAAAAATGATGGGTGGTTGTAGCTGGTTTGGGTGGTGAGATAAATATTGTCAAAGCTAATGGGTGGTTCCTTGGTGGCTGTAGGTGGGATGGGTGTTTGGTGTTGGGGGGATTTGGTAAGGTTGGGGGGGGTGAATTGTCAAATATGGTGGGTGGTTGGTTGGCGGTTGTAGGTGGGTTGATTGGTTGGCAGTTTTGGTGGTGGGGATATTTGATTTGATGGGGTGCGATGAAAAAGTTGTCAAAAAAGGTGGGTGAGTGGAAGGTGGTGGCAGGTGGGGTAGGTGGTTGGATCTGGGGGATTTGGTGTTGGGAGGGGGTGAGGGAAAAATAACTGTCAAAAATGGTTAATGGTTGGTTGGTGGCTGTAGGTGTGATGGGTGGTTGGCGTTGTTGGGTGAGTGGCAAGTTGTTGTAGGTGTTATGGGTGGTTGGATTTGTGTTGAGGGTATAGTGAAGGGAATTGTCAAAAAAAGTTGTACTGGGGAGGGGGTGGGGGTGAGGAAAAAATTGTCAAAAATGGTGGGTGAGTAGCAGGTGGTTGTAAGTGGAGTAAGTGGTTGAATTTGGTGCATGGGGGAATTGTCAAAAATAGTGGGTGGGTGATTGGTGGTATTTAGGAAGGGCTGGCTTTATTGTGTGGGAGGAGGAACAAATTTTCAAAAATGGTGGGCTGTTGGTTGTATGTGGGGGTGGTAGGTTGGTGTTTAGGTTAAGGGATGAACAAAAAATGTCACAAATGGTGGGTGGTTGATTGGCTGTTGTAGGTGGGGTGGGCAGTTGGCGGTGGTGGTGAAGGGGGAGGAGGTAGAGTGATGAGGTGTAGGGGGAATTGTCAAAAACTTTGGGTGGTTGGTTGGTGGCTGTAGGTGGGATGGGTGGTTGGTAATGTTGGGGGGTGATTTGGTGTTAGGGGGAATGTTAAAATTTGTGGGTGAGTGGCCAGTGGTTGTATTGGAATGGGTAGTTGGGATGGGGGGGGGGGAAGAGGAAGGAATTAACAAAAATAGTTGTGGTGGGTGGTTGGCGGCGGTGGTTGGGGGTGGGTAAGTAGCAGGTGGTTATAGGTGGAGTGGGTGGTTGAATTTGGTGTAGGGGGGGGGGGTGCAATTGTCGAAAATAGTGGGTGGTTGGGTGTAGTTGGTGTGGCGTGTGGGTGATTGGTAGTGGTTAGGAAGGGGGGATTTACTGTGTGGGGGAGGAAAAAATTTTCAAAAATGGTGGGCTGGGTGGTTGGTGGTTTCAGAGATACCTATACACATGAATATTTTTGTGAACTGGTTATCACGTAAAATGATCGTCCGTAAACCGACTTGACAGACAACCATGTTTTTTTACTGATAGTTATTGCTATGTGAATAACTAACCATATGATGTATTAGGATTCGGTTTATGAAGGTGAGAGAGAGAATAGAAGGGGAGAAAGATATTTTTTTTTGAAGCTATACCAAATAAGTTTCTTCTTTTGATATGGTGATATCGTGAGAACTAATTCGATTGAAAGGTTCTTATTGATGCGTAAGTAAGGGAGTTGGTCGGACTTCCGATTTTGAAAGTGGAGATTTGCTTAACATTTTTGTATGCTCGCAGCAAATCCAAAGGATACCAAGCTAGAGAACGAGCTGTACGAAGGGTGGGTGAAGACAGCATGGGGAGGAGAATTACACCGTATCCTCCCCCACACATTTTTTTTTTTAAGGATCATGTAGTAGACTCAGACATCTACTCAGATGTCAGTGTCGGAACTTACTGCGTGGTTTCTTTCATTTGTTTGGATAGATACTTACCACAAGGGAGCCGATATCTATGACCCTTACGATGGTCAACTATTTTGTTTTAGTGGAAGTATTTTAGTAAATGCTCATCGATACTACTTCTTGGATGAGAAGAACTTGTCAGAATTTATTTTTTTTCAATCATGCCAGGGGTAATCGTTTCTTTCCTGCCAGTGACTTGTGTACCTTGACGTAATCGGGCCCCCATCCTATCTAACATGTACGAACGGATAACTTAGTTCGCGATTCGCAGATTAATGAAACAAAAACGTAACACCGTTGTAGTCGCGCTGCAAGGGCCTATATGCTCCTGGGCGAACCATGCCGGATGCTGCGAGTCAACGCAGGGTGACGCGCAACACCCTCAACTTGATACCAGCGTATATTTTCTGAGAAGGGGATAGTCACCCTTCTTGAGTGAGGTGAGCTGTGAATCAGGTTGGGGTATCGAGTTCCGCACAACAAGATAAATGTAAAGAGAAAGTAGTGTGGTTCATACCAAGAAAAAAAGGAAGAATAAAGCCGCCTGCTTAGGGTTTTCTTTGGGGAATCACATGAAGACTGCTATAGTTATCTGTTTCTTGTAATTGTAATGAATGTAGATAGTGGGATCAATAGCTAGACGTTTTTTTTTCCTTTTTTGTTTGCTCTGAGGACTGATTCTCGACACTCTTCTTTTTTTGTGTGAAATTTATAATGGCGTATATCCATATCTATTATATATGTAGATGTACCCGAACATGTATGTGATAGAGAAGGAAGTGTATATATGTCATATAATTAAAAATAATAACAGTCAAAACAAATTATTTAAATTCGTTATACACTTGATAGCTTGGGCACCAAACGCAACTGCAGTATTTAAGAACTGATAGCAGCAGAGAACAATAAAAAGTAAACATTGTTGCGGATGCCAGTAGGTTACCAGACCAAAGGGTTTACCTACTTGCTACGCCATGCTCCCTGAGAGCAACTCTTCACTGCTTCCTCCTGGCCGCGAGCAGTTTTGATGGCTGAACTTGCTTTACGGGGGGCATGGACCCTGAAATATAAAGTACACTCATAAGGATGGAAGGAAGACAGGAAAGGCTTACTTACCAGGATGATTAGCATCGGAATTTTTTTCCTTTGGAGCGCATTTTATTCTTTCTTTACTTTTTATGTTATTTTTTTGACATCTATTGGTTGGCATTGCGTTGTTGTGAAAACTTTTTTTTTGGAAATTGAAATGTCAAATGTCAAGTTGGCGAAACGAAATAATTACGGAATGGAAGTTTTGTGTAGGTAAGGTAGCGCAGGGAATTATAGCTACGTTTATTATGTGTAGCAGCTGGGTTATCTCTAAGAACATTTGGCTTCGAAATTACGAATTGAATGGCAAGGAAATATGGAAAACGGGAATATAAGGGGGAAGCATGAGAAACATTTTAGTACCAGAGGTTCCTATAAAGGTAAACAGAACAGAAGCAAACCGGAAAATGGTTTAAGTCTGGAATAATGTCAGAACCGGGAAAAGAAATAGTAGTAAAAAGGCAAGCCTGCCCTTATGCGTTGGTGCAGCAGAAGATGGAAAGCTGCACTGGCAAAAGTAAAATAGCAACCAAAGAGGTTAGATACCAAGTGTATAGTGCGTAAAGAAAAACCCTTTTTATGACAAATGCAATGCGTTTTTGCATATAATTTAAAGCAAACGGTCCAACATAATTGGGAACTTTTTCAAAGTGGAAGTAAAATCCTCTTTTTTTTTAAATAAATTTTAAATAGTGAGTGAATTAAAATTTAGTAGAAAAATTTTATGGTGCTATAACTAGCTAAAATAAATTTAGGAAGCCAAGTAAGAAGCTCGATTTTTTTCTCTGTGGTCACTGACGAGAGACGCCATCGTCGGGACCGCTAAATTGTTGGTGGATGCGAGTATAAACCAAAATCGCTGCTTGAGATCCATTACAGATCACTGCAATTGGATCTGGTAACCAATTTTTTTTTCGAAATTAAGAGCTAAAACGATAAAACTCCCTTGCGATTAAGGTGAATAATCAAAGGGGTGACCTTTGTTTTTTTTTTAAGTCCGTACTCCTAAAAAGAGCTCGTTTTAGGCAGGGATCGGGAACATTTTTTGTTCGTCTTCAGCGCAAAAAGAAATAGGCGCGCAAAAAGAAAACAAAGTCGAAAGGAATAGATACAGGGTGGTGTTTGAGTGAGGCTTGCTTCAAAGTGATTGTACTCATGATTGCTTTTTTGTTCCTAGTAGATTTTAAGTTTTTTTTTTATTATTTGCTCTAAAACTTCAAGTTTTTTAGTATCTTGTTTTTGAGTTTTTTATTGTTTTTTTACACGAATAATTCATATTTGAGTATTTTTTTTGTTTTTATTTCCATGTTAGGTACCATATTTTTATTCTTTATTTAGCTTAGCTCATATTTGTTATTTATTTTTTGTTTTTGTTTTTTTTTCGTTGTGTTAAGATAAATATTATCAATTTTAAATTATATTTTTATATTGATTTGTATCATTGTTCTTAATGCTTTTTTTTTTAATTCATACGGTGATGTTTTTTTTTTTGTATATCCCCTTAGATGTTCTATAAGGAACCATAATTTTTTGTTTAATTTTATTTCATGTAATTTTATCTTTTCGAGTATCCAGATTTTGTTCATTTCAATCATTGTTTTTTTTTGAGGAATTCTGTTTTGAATGCTTTTGATCCATGCTGAATTTTAAAATTGAATAAACCCAAAATTATGTCAATTGTGCATCACGTTGTAGTACCCCGTGGCGTAGTGGTTAGTGTGTCGGAATGCTACGCCGAAGGTTCAGCGTTCGATCCCTGACGTTGCCACCTAAGTTTTTTTCCGGGGTACTGGCTCTTGCGAGGAAGTGACAAATCCTCCAAGAGTAATGAATGTCATGGAAAGTGTTTCTCTGTTAGCCGTTCGGATTCGGCGGTAAATTGTAGGTCCCTTCCATTCCTGCAGAATATCAACGCACACACAGGAATGGTTGAGAGTGTAAGTCACAATCCCCGGCCCCGCTTGGAGCTGTTGTTTATTTATGTGCATCACGTCAACTTTGGTGTTTCTTTATATGTTGAAAATCAACATGATGGCTTTCTAGGCAATTTTTTTAGGGGGTGAAGAGAGACTAGCTAAGGACAATCGGTGAGATGACCTATGGAGCAGCATCTGATGCTAACGTTTGGGGAGTCCGAAAAATCCCGCCACGGACTCAAGGTTGGGAGGGCAAGGCAAGCCTGCTTCTTCTAAACATCGGCAGGACCCAAATGTGGTATGTCATTGGTGGTGATTCTTGTTCATGAGGTGGAGTTTTTTTTCGTTTGTGAATTTCTAGGTGAATGGCACGATGTGTTTGTTTGTTGGTCTTCGTCTGATTGTGGAACATGATCCTCCCCTCTTCCGGCAAGCTGAGCCGTGCATCTACGTTCCTCTTAGAGCGCTCCAAAAAAAAAGCCATAGTTTAGTAATTTCCTTTCGCTTTAGCCTCCGACTCCATTAAACATCCGCTTCCTTTCGTTTATTAGATGCCTTCCTCTTTTTTGAATTTTTGCTCACCACATCTTCCATATCCTCACCTGAACGCATCCGTTTCCTGTCAGTCCTATATCCTCTTTCCTGCCTGTCCTAAATTCAACTTTTAAATTCAATCTCTATCCCTAGTAAAGAACCAGCAACAACATTAAGAAACGGAAAATTTTGCACGAAAAAGTCATATAGGTACGTACTTACATTTGGATACATTAAGTTCGATATCATTTGCAATGCACCAATTTGATATAGTATTCAAGTCCTCTTGCAACAGCATGTATTCGTCACTATTTTTATAAGACCAGCGTTGTTTGGCATTGCAAGCAGGAGTTCAGAATTTAATTTAACGGAACACAGGTCGTTTACAAACAGCTAAAATATAAATGGGCCGACATGGCTGCCCTGTGGAACATCAGAATATACACAAATTTGTATATTCTGATTTTGACATTTTTTTTTAAAGCTGACATATTGAATTATTTTGCATAGATAAGACCCAAGCCAAACAGTTAACCAGCATGAAAGACCTATGGCACTTAATTTATTTAAAAGGAGATCATGATTTACACGGTCAAATGGTTTTGCAAAGTCCAAGTATGCTACATCCGTTTAAAAACCGCCTTAATTTTTTGTAATACATCTGAACAGAATTCCATTAAGTTAGGAGCTGCTCATTTTCTCGTCATAAAACCGTGTTAATTAGGAGCAATTACAATTTTAAATCCGTTCTCAATTATATCATAAATTATGTTTTCAAATAACTTAGGTATGCTTGAAAGTTTTGCGATGCCTCTATAGTTAGAAATATTTGTTTCCATTGTTATGAAGTGGTAATGTATAAAGATTTTCAAATTTCTGGGAAATTTCCCGTTTCCCCATAGACAGGTTGAAAAAGTGACATAAAGGACCAAAATAATAATAATAATATTAATGTTGCCACCCTAAGGTTTAACCATCTGTTTCCAGCCAATGAACAGCCACTGGTTTTTGACAGATGTAACATGGAGGAAAAAAGGGAATGGTGGAAGGGCATTCGAGGTTGAATATAGAAACGATATAACCTAAGAGAAGAATTCACAAGTTGTAGTTAAAACTATTGTTAATTAAATAAATATATTTCGTTGTTATTTTACATTAACTCATCAATTGATTTCATCATTTCTAGTGTGACTAAAGAACACAGCAGTGGCGACGAGGATTGTTTAAGAAAACTGAGATTAAAAATCAACCACCAAGCATCATGTCGGAATCAAATGCACAGCAAAGGCAGCAGCAGCAACCTCTTCATCAACAGAAGCCTCTGCAACAGCATTAGCAGGTTCAACAAAAGCTTCTTCGTCAAGTGAATCAGCAGCCACCAGCCCCACATCAACAGCAAGTTCCGCCTCAACCTAACCTGCAACTGCCTCCGCCACCACAGCTTCCACCAGATTTCATATCATTTTTTCAGCCCTCAGCTTGTCACAAAATGTTTTCAATATGAAAACGGAAACAGCATCGGCAGATGCTCGCTGTGCTCGCAAAAAATATTCAAGACTTCAATTATGATGAAGAAAATGGTGTCACGTTTGCGCAATGGTTTGAGCGTTTTTCAACAACCTTTCAAGAAGATGCTAAAGCACTCACGGATGATGCCAAAGTAAGGCTTCTTTTGAGGAAGTTAGGACCAGCAGAGTATTCTAGGTACGTAAATTTGATTTTGCCAAACACGCCTGCTAATTTCGATTTTGCAACCACAATCGAAAAGCTTAGCAGCATATTTGGACAGTTGGAGACAATTTTCAACCTGCGCTTCCACTGCTTAAAAACTCAAAAAAGCAGTTGTGAAGACTACGACGTATGCTAGCAAGGTCAACAAAAAGTGTGAAGAATTTCAACTGGTGAAAATGACCAGTGAGCAGTTTAAGTGCTTAATATTTATCAAAGGATTAAATGCATCATGTGACTCGGATGTCAGATCAAGACTTCTGGCACTGCTCCAAAAAGGAGATGAGTCTAAAGTTATCCAACTTATTAGTGGAATGTCAGAGAATTTCTACATTAAAGCAAGATTCTCAATTGCTGGAATGCTCACATTCATTCAAAGCACAAGCAATTTCATATGGAAACAAGCACCATCAAAAAACAAAGAACTACAATCAATCAACAATTTCATCCAACCAGTGTCCGCCGAACAATTCTGCAGTCAAGTCAGCACCACGAATACCTTGTTGGGGATGTGGTGGTATGCATTTCGCAGCAGACTGCACATTGAAGAACCACAAATGCTAATCATGCTAGCGTACAGGGGACAAGGAAGGTTATTGTGAATGTTTCAGAAAAAGCAACACCAAGATCGAATCATCCAAAAGCTGCATCAAGTTCAACAAAAGAACACAGCGAAAATCAAATGTTTTGTGTCAATTCACTAAAAAAACTCAACCGCAGGTTTATTGAATTTTTCATAAATGGAGTTGCAATAGAACTTCAAATTGACACAGCGGCAGATGTAACGATCCTTTCAAAGAGCAGTTGGCAACATTTAGGAGAGCCCAAACTCTGTACAGATGACAAATCAGAATCAGTCATCGATGCACAGGGTAAAGTAATTAACATGCTTGGTTCTTTCATAGCAGATGTAAGAGTAGAAAGCACAACATCAAAACTGGCTTGTAGAGTAGCTGATCTTCCACATCTCAATCTTTTTGGAATCAATTGGATGGATAAGTTTAGTCTATGGGACCAGCCATTAAACAAAATCAGCAAAATTCTTTGCGTCACTTCAGAAATTTCTGTTCAAAGCCACATACAGAAAATAAAGAAAGACTGCAGATATTTTCACAGATACCCTAGGACATTGCACTAAATTCAAACTCAAACTGTACCTCAAGGAAAATGCAATACCAATTTTTAGAGCCAAACAATACGAATCTGTCCAGACTACTCAACAGGATTGAATGATGCTCTGCAACCAAACCAAAACCCAGTTCCACTACCAGACGACATTTTTGTTAAGCACTCTGATGGCAAGTTGTTCACGCACATAGACTTGTCGGGTGCATACCTTCAAATAGAAGTGGCAGAAGAAAACAATGATTGTCTCACGATCAACACACACAGGGGTCTCTACAAATTCAACAGGCTTCCACCAGGGAGCCTTCAACAATTTATGGGCACAATGCTTCGAAATCTGGAAGGAGTTTCAGCATTTGTGGACGATGTACTGGTATCAGGCAGATCTTTAGAGGAACACAATCAGAGAGTACATGCAGTTCTCACAAGGCTACGTGGGTTTCATGTCAAAATAGAAAAAAGTTCATTTTTTCAGCCCTCACTCAAATACTTGGGTCACATAATCACTCCCAATGGACTAAAACCAGACCCAGAAAAAGTAGCCGCCATTATATCCATGCCAGAACCTAAAAATGTCTCACAATTAAGGTCTTTTCTGGGAGCCATCAACTATTACGGAAAGTTCATACCACACATGACAAATTTGGGTTGGGGTCAAAATCCCGAAAAAAATGACCCCGAAAAACCAAAATCCCGAAAAGACAAAATCCCGAAACCCAACAATCCCGAAAATCCATAATCCCGAAAACCCAAAATACAGAAAACCCATAATCCCGAAAACCCAAAATCCCGAAAAGTTTTCCCGAAAAATGATATAAAATGAAAAATGTGCGCAAATTTTTCATTTTATATTATTTTTCGGGGACAACTTTTCGGGAAAATTCAACCAGCAGGTCTTGCAAAACAATATGGCAACAATGAAGGTAAACAACATTAATTAATTTTATTGAAAAGTAAGGAATTACTTAAATGATGTACATTGTGTACTTGTATTTTGCAGATTTTAGTTTGGACATGAGGATGCTTTAAAGTTTAGCTTTTGTTCCATAGGGAGAAGTTCCTTCTACCTTTGAGACTCTAAAATCCATTTGTAATGATATTCCTCGGCCAATTGTAAAGTGGTTTGAAGAAAATTATGTTTATGGTAATTAATACGAATTTACATATTTACTTTCAAGTAAATAATTTCATTTCATTGCATAGGAAAAAAGAATAAGAGGAAGGCAAATAGATTACTAATTCCACCTGTTCCGTAATATCCTCCAACATTTTGGTCAGTTACTAGTCTTCTTGAAGCAAATCTTCCGCGCACACAAAACAGTGTAGAAGCCTGGCTTCGAAGACTAAACGTGCTTGCAGGGCGGCCTCACATTGGGGTGTACGTACTCATTGCTCTTCTGGGAGAAGAGCAAATCAGAGTGAAGAACTGTGTCGAAAAAATTATTTTAGCTCAAGAAATAAAAAGTAGAAGCCGGTTCATAAAAAAAGAAAAACAAATAACAAAAGTATATAGTGAACGAAGTGATCGGTCTCACACCAATTTCCTCAAGGGTATAGCTTATAACATAAGTCTAGTTTGATTTCTGTCTATTTTTGTTATAATTTCTATTATCTATTTTTTGTTATGAATTAACTGTTTTTTATTGAATTTGTTTTTATGTTATTGACAAAATAATAAATACTCTATTTACATAATAATGTGTGGTTTGAAAATGTTTTTTTTATAATGATTTTTTTCGGGATTTTGGCCGTTTGGGATAATTGTTTTCGGGATTATGGATTTTCGAGATTTTCAGTTTTCGGGATTATGGCTTTTCGGGATTGTTGATTTTCGGGATTTTGTCTTTTCGGGATTTTGGCTTTTCGGGGTCATTTTTTTCGGGATTATGTCCGTCTCCCGACAAATTTAAGTGGTACATTGCATACGCTACTTAAAAAGGACAGCAAGTGGTTGTGGACCAAATCATGCCAAGATGTTTTCAACAAATTCAAAAGCATCCTCTCATCAGATTTGGGTCTTGTGTACTACGATCCGAAATTACCCATTATTGTAGCAGCAGACGCTTCAAGTGTTGGTATAGGAGCATGCATTTCACATCGATTTGAAGACGGCACCATCAAAGCAGTTCAACATGCAGCAAGAACACTCACTCCAGCAGAGCAGCAGTATAGTCAAGTGGAAAAGGAAGGACTTGCACTCACGTTTGCTGTAAAGAAGTTCCACCGTATGCTACTGGGACGTCAATTCATTTTGCAGACGGACCATAAACCATTAATTTCAATTTTTGGTTCCAGTTTAAACAGCAAACAGATTACAACGTTGGGCGCTCACATTACTAAGGTATGATTTTTCAATTCAATACATATCTACCAAAGATTTCGGAAATGTGGATATTTTATCACGTTTAATGAATCAACATCCGAGACCTACATCAGAAGAATATGTGATTGCTAATAGCACTTTCCATTGGACGAAAAGAAGCGTCCAGAAGCATTCGGAAGTCTTCTGAAACCGTTCCATTGGTAAGCAAATGACACTTCTGACGATTCTGAGAAGAGAATATTGCTTCTGGATTTGAAGTCAGAATCCACTCAAGAAGCACAAATACAAATATAACTCAAATGTCACCCATAGAATATTCACTGGGGAAATGTCTATTCACATGCAGCAAAGCCGAAAGTTGTGGTAATGTCGACAAATGTGATTTATTGTTGAATGCAAATCTGATGATGAAGACGTCGAAGATCAGCAACGAAGTTTAGTGAGTAATATTTAATACGAGGAATCAGTAAAAATCTCTTTATACCACGAATCGGGCTACGCACACCACTTTGACATTGGCAAAACTTGTGAAACTGATGCCTGCGAATACTTCATTGTGTTAAAATTGAACAGAAGCGATTTTGCTTGTTCCATTGGTTTTCAGAATGAGTGGTTCCCCGAGTGAAACCAATGGAAAGTGCTATAACACAACAGTAGAGCAAGAAGCTTGTGCAGATCTCACCCACTCCATACAGCATTTACCACTCACATTCAACATGGTGCGCAGTGCAACTTCAAGCAACTCAGAGCTTCGTCGAATAATTGCATACATCACATCAGCTTGGCCGGACAAAAAGCAATTATCTGAAAATGAAAAGCAGTACTTCAACAGACGTGAAGCGTTATCAGTGGTAAATGGCTGCATAATGTTTGGAGATAGGCTCATCATTCCAGTGTGTTTGCACTAAAATTCTTCGTCAAGTACACCGAGGACATCCAGGCATCAAAAACATGAAGGCGATAGCTAGAGGTTATATTTACTGGCCGCAAATAGACAAGGATATAGAACATTTTGTGAAGCAATGTTCAAAATGTCAATCAGTAGCAAAATCACCAGTGAAGACGACACTTCAGTCATGGCCTCTTGCATCGGAACCTTGGGAGCGGATACATATGGACTATGTAGGTCCAATACAAAAAATGTACTATCTGCTGGTCATAGATGCTCATTCAAAATGGCCAGAGATAGTACCAACCACACCCACATCATCGGTGTCAACTATTAAGTTTCTGCGGGAAATTTTTGCCAGGCAAGGCTATCCACAAGAATGATCCATTCGATTTGGATGATGATGAACAAAATTTCCGTCCTCCCGACCAAGAAGAAGTTCGGATAGCAATATCTAAACTAAAGTCCAACAAGGCTGCTGGAGCTGATGGCCTTACGGCTGAACTCTTCAAAGCAGCGGGAGATGACTTGGTGAGGAGCATACACCAACTCATCTGGACAATCTGGTCGGATGAAAGTATGCCTGACGAATGGAACCTCAGCATTGTGTGCCCTATCTACAAGAAAGGAGATACTCTAAGCTGCGCCAACTACAGAGGTATAAGTCTCCTAAATGTCGCCTATAAAATCTTGTCGGCCATTCTGTGTGAACGTCTGAACCCTTTCGCACGTGAACTGATTGGCCCCTATCAGTGTGGTTTCAGGCCCGGTAAGTCAACCGTTGACCAAATTTTCACACTTCGGCAGATTTTGGAAAAGACCCAAGAATTCCAGATCGATACTCACCACCTCTTTATCGATTTTAAAGTCGCCTATGACAGCGTAAACAGGAACGAGCTATACAGAGCCATGTCACTTCTTGGCATCCCTGCCAAACTCGTTCGATTGTGCAGGATGACTATGGAGAACTCGCGCTGCTCCGTCAAGGTTGGTAAGAACACCACCGACTCATTTAATGTCGAGAAAGGCTTACGACAGGGTGACGCGCTGTCATGTAACCTCTTCAACATCATTCTTGAGGCAATCCTGCGCAACTCGCATGTCAACACCAGCGGTACGATTTTTTTTAGATCCGTTCAATTACTTGGCTATGCTGATGATATTGACATTATTGGAAGAACGAAGCGCGCTGTCAGTGAAGCATTCGCAAGTATTGAAGTGGAAGCGGCTCGAATGGGTCTGGGTGTAAATGAAGATAAAGTATATGCTGTCCTCGGGTGAAGTAGATCATCACCGTAGGCTCGGACAAAACGTCACAATGGACAGATAGAACTTTGAGGTTGTCAAGGACTTTGTCTATTTGGGTTCCACTATAACCTCTCAGAACAACATCAGTGAAGAGATCAGTCGAAGAATCACTCTTGCCAATCGCTGTTTCTTCGGGCTAAGAAGGCATCTTAGTAGTAAAGCCCTCTCTCAAAGGACCAAGGAGACACTATACAAGACCCTTATCATCCCAGTCCTGCTGTATGGGGCAGAAGCGTGGACACTGACACAATCGGATGAATACAGGCTGGGGTGCTTTGAGAGAAATATTCTTCGGGTAATATTCGGGCCTGTATGTATCAATGGAGTATGGAGGAGAAGATTCAATGACGAACTGTACGGGCTATACAGCGACATTGACTTGGTTAAGAAGCTGAAAATTCAGCGGCTTAGATGGCTGGGTCATGTGGTGCGTATGGACGAAAACGCTCCTGCCCGACGTTTCTTCAATTCCAACCCGAAGGGCCGACGCAGTTCTGGAAGACCCCATCTAAGGTGGCGCGATCAAGTGGTAAACGACCTCAACCAACTTGGTGTGTGCAACTGGAGGCCACTGGCTAGGGACCGGCCTAGCTGGCGAGGATTGTTGGTTGAGGCCGTGGTCCACAATGGACTGTCTGCGCCACCTTAAGTAAGTAAGGCTCTTCACAAACTTTAGTTTCGGACAATGGGACACAATTCACCAGTCACCTTTTCAAAAGCTTCTGTGAGTCAGCAGGTATTCAGCATGTGCGTACAGCACCGTTTCATCCTCAGTCAAACGGACAAGCCAAAAGATTCGTTGCCACCCTCAAGAGATCTCTCCGGAAACTTAAAGGGGAGGTAACCATGCAGGAAGCTCTTCAACAATTTTTGTTTGTGTACAGGACAACTCCCAACAGGCACACACCAAATGGAACATCACCTTCAGAAAGCATTCTACAGCAGAAAAATTAGAACATCGCTAGATCTTCTTTTTCAATCAAAACCGAAGCAAACAGTCATCAATGAGAAGCAAAATCAAAAATTTAATAAACAGCACGGAGCAAAACGTAAATCATTCGCAGTAGGAGACAGAGTTTTTGTCAAACTTTATCACTTAAACAAAAGCAGTTGGATTCCAGGCGACATTGTGGAAAAAGTGGGAGCAGTAATGTATAACGTTCGAGTCAACACTAGAGACAGGTTAGTTCGTGCGCATGCCAACCAAATTCGTCCAAGAAGTTCAGCTACACAAACCTCATGCACACAAAATTCATCCACACAAAGTTCATCCACACGACACTCATCTTCACAACTAACACAACAACTTCCTATTTCAATGCTCTTGCAGGATTTTAACATGAAGCCAATTCCTTTAATTTCAGAGACTTCAAGCATTCCAGAAGTTGCAGCTACTAACATTACTACCAGAAATTGTCAGCATCCAACACTCATGGAACCAGAAGTGCTTAACTCCAGTCGTACTCATCCAACCGGTTCACAAACTGCTACTTTCACGCCGCAGCAACAGAGACGGTCAGGCCGCAAGCGCAGGGCACCTAAGAAGTATTCTCCACCCCCACTTCCATCTAAAAAGGGGAGGTGTTGCCACCCTAAGGTTTAACCATCTGTTTCCAGCCAATGAACAGCCACTGGTTTTTGACAGATGGAACATGGAGGAAAAAAGGAAATGGTGGAAGGGCATTCGAGGTTGAATATAGAAACGATATAACCTAAGAGAAGAATTCTCAAGTTGTAGTTAAAACTATTGTTAATTAAATAAATATATTTCGTTGTTATTTTACATTAACTCATCAATTGTTTTCATCATTTCTAGTGTGTCTAAAGAACACAACAATTAAACACCGAATAAAATATAAGTTACAACATTGTATATGAAATCTATAGTATTCTGGGGAACGAGTAAGAGATAACGGGGTTTGGAGAAACATAGATGTCGCTGATAATTATCACATATTTATCCCTTTCCACCTACATTTTCTCTACAAAACGAGAAATTTGAAAAAAAGGTTTGGAGGCTCACGGTGTCGCCACAGTCGATCCTGCTATTTATATTACTATAGATTTCATATACAATGGTTACAACGATAAAAATGCTAGAATGCTATTGTGCCAGAAAAAGAAGAAAGTTAAAGGACAGGAAGAGTGGTTTGGAAGAGGAATGAATCTACGTTAAAAGGTATGAAAAGTTACCACATATCTTAGGATTTTCACGCTAGCTGAAGGAACATATAAGTAAAACTAAACCTACCAAAAATTATGAATAGTAAACAAAATTAAACTTCCCCATCACAAAAAATATAATAAAAAAGAAATCTCATCACCAAAAGTAAATATGAAATCAAAATCCCTCCACTAAAGCAAAATTCATTTGAAATTTAGCTTATATAAACACTTAAATTTACCTTAATCTAAACCCTATAACTAAAGGACTTTATTTTTGTATCCCCCTCCAGGTACCATACTACTTAATCTCAGACGGTCGTCAGATGTTATTAACGAAGGCCTGGTCAACCCATCATCCGAAAGATACTTCCAAAAAAATGTTACTTCCATGGCCGATGCTCGGCAGTAACCCCTAACTTCAAGATTGACTTGGTGACTTCAGGGCGACTGATCTAGGGTTTCAAAAAACGCAATTTTCTCGTTGGTGGCGAGTTGAGGTTTTTTCAAAAAACGACTTGTGGTGACCCAGGGATCAACGAAAAAAGCAAATTTTATCTTAAGCTCTTCATATTATTAAAGTCTTTCGTACCGCTCAAATAAAAAAAAGATCGGACCATTAATAAAAATAATAATAATCAAAAGAAAATTTTACATACTGGCAATTCCTCAGCTTTTCTTCTAGATTTTTTAGCTGTTTTTTGGCCACCTGAAGATCTTTTTCGGCAGTTTGGACCTTAGTTTTGTCTTGATCTATCTGAAATGAAAGAATTAAAACTTGTAACCCTTTCTTATCGTTGCTGTAAAGACATAAATAGGTAGGTACATCATAATATATCAATTTTCTACATTTGTTACATAAAATGTAGTCAGATTTTATTTTAAAAAAAGGATACTTCAATCGAAATATTAAGAAATGGAATCAATTTTTGTGTCTACAGCGCGTTGTCGTTCAGCTTTAACAAAATCACGCAATTGAAGCTATATTCGTACGAAGTTGTTATGCTTTTAAAACCGAGTTAAAGCTAAGTTAAGCGGGCTGTAGGTCAATAAAAGATGTTATTTGTTGAATCTCGACATTTCGAACATGTACATATGTAGGTATTGTGTATGCTCTTCATCAGGCTTTTATTTTTATAAATCAAAACATAAAAATAGAAAAGAACAAAATATAAGTAAACCTCACATAAAGTGAAAAATCAATTAAACTTACGAAATATATAAATAAAATGTTGTTCCTGGGCGAAACGCATTTGGGCTAAAGGTCACAAAATCTTTTAAATTGAATTTACTTCAATAAAGTTCACAAAAACAAGCTTTACTTACGAAATAAAGAGCACTAGACCCCTTTGGCTTTTATGCAGTGGGCTTACCAGATGATCTAGCCACTGTCATACAGGGATCCTCAGAAAGATCAATATCGAACAGATGTATGTATCTTTAAAAAACATTTTTTAAACTTTACAGCAGTATCACAAAAACAAAAAGAATTGTAATTCATTTTACTTATTTGTCAAAACCGATACTTGAATTCATACTGAAAAGCTTCACAAAGTTCTCCTACTACTTTCTCAATGAACAAAATGTCGTTGTTTGAGTGAAAAAATAAAATTTTATGCCTGGAAGCTAATCATCTAAAGTTCATATTTTGTAGTTGAAAATGGGGGAACCAGTAATACATTTGGGCTTTTTTTATTATTTCAGCCCAATTAAAGCAGGTAAGAATCTGAGGAAAAATGCTTCATTTCATTATCTTTCCTCTTTAAACCTCTTCTATATTCCAACAGGAATATATCGCCAGGACCAATTAGCCATATAAGATTGCACAAGAGTTAGTTTCTATTTAATTCGATTTTTGCGAGTATCCAAACTAACTTTCCTTTATTCGAGTTGTTTTGAGAATAATTGTTCACTGTTCATACAGATTACACATGAGTGTATGTGGATGCCATTAATTTAAAAAGAAAAATTAGGACTAGGTAACCTAATTTTTTTTTTCATTGAAATATTCTTAAAACTACACATTTTTTTGATAAATCTTATTAACAAGTTTAAAGACAAACTTACCTTTTCCGTTAAGCTGCAATGTTCGCTCTCCAACTGGGATAACCGTTTTTCTCGTTCCCTTGCAATGAATATTTTTATAGTATATCAATTTTTATCATTAAAAATCAAAAGAGAATCAAATTTAATAGATCTATAACCTTTAACTTCTAAATGGTCAATGGTATAAAAATACTTTCGTCAGCAATTTTATTTGAAATTTACTATGCAATAAGTTTGTAAAACATGTTTTTTGCTCACTGTTTTTGAAATATAAGTCAATATAAGCAACATCCCCATTTTTTTTTTGCCTTTGTTGGCCAATTATAGCTTTGTTTGTTGAACTTTACCCAGGGTCGCCCTGGGTTTTCTTGACAACTCCAAGAATTGTCAAAAAAGCCTGGGTTTTTCGGTTCTCAAAAAACGCATGACGGCTGCTGATTGTATATTTTTCACAACACACAAAATCAAAAGTTTCCATTTTGCTTTATTTGTTCGATTTGTATTTACTTTCATCAAAATAAATGCATTCACTTGCATTTCATTTAGTTTTATCGAAAAAAATACATGAAAAATCAAATACAGAAGAAAAATACACAAGAAATGCTTGACAGCAAAAGTCACTTCAACAGCTGATTCGTTACCTCAACTCGCCCCAGCTAAATAGCAAGATCGACTTCAGGGTGACTTCAGGGCGACCCCAGGTTTCAAAAAACAGAGAATTTTGTATTGAGGGCGAGTTGAGGTAATTCAAAAAACGCGCTGTGGCGACCCCAGGGCGACCCCAGGGTGACTTCAGGGCTCAACAAACAAAGCTTATGATAGTATGGCAGACTAACTAGAAGGATTTCGTCGCTCTATAAGTTGTATACTATTTTACGTAGCTAGCTCTCCGGCTATTACTATGAGGTAAGTGACATTTATTTTTAGCTTGCAGCTCGATTTGAACAAAACAAGACATAACTTGAATCTTTAAAAAAATTATTTTGAATGGAAATAGCGATTATGGGAGAGTGTATTTATAAATTCTTGAACCACAACCTGCTACGTACACAAGGAATACAAACCGAAATGTACATCTTCTTACTTGAAAACAAAACAAAAATTTAAAACACTAACTGAGCTTTGATCGTTAGTCAATTTTTAAGCATAGATAAAACTACAGCTGAATCGAGTAGTTTTCCAAAGATCTTAGGTCTTTTATTTAAAGGTATTTTATTAAAATCACGCCCTTTAAAGTGGGCGTATTGTAAAAATTTACACACAAACAAATTCAAAGATTTTCATATAACGCAAGAAAAAACAAATGGTTAAAATTGAATATTGGTACCTACCTTTAATTTTTAAAACTATGTTTTTTGTTTTTTCATGAAAAGTGGACCCGAAATTCAAAAATTTCTTTGCATACACACAAGCTCCTTAGTTTGGACTAAGAGACGCACACATTTTTGCCTGTGGATTTATTATAAGAAAATGATTTTTTTTGTTTTCATACACAAGATGTACGTACAACAAATACCCACAAAATGTAAGGTTTTTTGCTCGTATATAGAAGCATCGTTACTTTATAAAAATAATAATAATGCTTTTGTATGAAAAGTGGGCATCCACGCCCAAACTGAAATATTTTTATTTTATTTAGAAAGGATTTACCTATAGCTTGTGTGCAAAATTTCAGCGTTGTGCTTTTATCGTAACTGTACAAAAAACACAATTAAATTTTGCCAAATAGGGGCTGTTAAACAAAAATGGCGATTGTGGGTGTTTGTGGGACTTCACCGGTTCAAGAACTTAGCCTTGCTCTTGAACCAAAGATTATATCTTCCAAATTAACTCTTGAGGACTAAGATTTTGATTCTGATTGAGAATATATTACCTCTGTTCGCGTACATTTTGTGCCAAAAAATGAAAACTGTCAAAATTTCTCAAATGAGAGAAAAATATCTCTCACTTACCGAAAAGTACACGAACGCTTTTTGTGTAAAAACTTGAAAAACGTCAAATTCGAATTTTTTGATTGGTTAGCTCTTCGCGGTAAGGGTCATCTGCAACAACAAATGTTTACGTCATTCGATTTTGACAGAGTTCAAGTTTTTACCAGATGAAATTTCAGTGGGCAAAAACTTGCAAATAAATGAACGAAAGAATAAAACAGCTGTTATTTTCTGTTCGCGTACCCAAATGTAACAGTTTGCATTCGATTTCATACGTTTACATTAACACAAAAAGCGTTCGCGTACTGAGAGATGAACGAAAGATGAACGAAAGAAAACAACAGCTGTTTTATTCTTTCGTTCATTTATTTGCAAGTTTTTGCCCACTGAAATTTCATCTGGTAAAAACTTGAACTCTGTCAAAATCGAATGACGTAAACATTTGTTGTTGCAGATGACCCTTACCGCGAAGAGCTAACCAATCAAAAAATTCGAATTTGACGTTTTTCAAGTTTTTACACAAAAAGCGTTCGTGTACTTTTCGGTAAGTGAGAGAAATTTTTCTCTCATTTCAGAAATTTTGACAGTTTTCATTTTTTGGCACAAAATGTACGCGAACAGAGGTATTATGTATAATACTTTTCTATACCAACGGTATCATTTCACTGTTACAAACTCCACACCAAAAACGCATTCTATAGAATGTGGGAGTAAAATCCATAGTTTTCCTATAAAAGTAAACACCGGGCTTTAGATTTCAAAAGAAAAAAATAAATAATCGAAGCAAAAATCCGATTAAATAATGGTCATATAGCTACTCGTTTACTGTGTAAAGCTACCATTAGACGGTCCTTGTAAATGGTCCTTGCAAGGACAGTCTGACGTCACAGAAAAGGTGTACTTGTGCTGTCAGTAAATGGACATTCTTCACCGTGTCTTTGCTAGTAAGAATGTCCATTACACGAATGAAACAAATTTGGCATTCTTGTCCCAAAGTACAATGTCCACCAAAGTGGACAGAGGTATGTGTGTGAAGTTTTTCGATAAAATAATTTCAATTAAATATAATATAATAAAATTATAGTTATAACAGGTAGGTATGTCGTACTACAATCGAAAGTTGCAGATGGCGATTCTCGCAGCACATATATTGGAGAGCAGCGATGACGACGACGACGACAACAACCAAGGGCCAACACGAAGAGTTCGTTCTGTGTGGTCCAAAAGAAAGTTCAGAGTGGGAACAGAGCAAATGCACGCAAGGTCGTCAAAATCTGATGTCACTTTGGCAGCTCATTGAAATTTAACAACAACAAATCCACCCTGAAAAGTGGACATTCCAAGCAACAATGTCCCGGCAGAAATTCGTGGTGTTGCATTTTTGGAACATGATCTTTGCAAGGACCAGATGTCAAAAAAATGTGTCCTTGTGTCCCATCAACAATGGAAGGACCATTACACGGTCCTTGTAATTTGTCTTTGCAAGGACACATGACATTGTGACATTGTGGTTGTCCTTGCAAGGACAGCATTTTACAATGTCCATTACACGACATGTCGATTTTATTACAGATAAATACGTCATAATGACGTCAGACTGTCCTTGCGAGGACCATTACAAGGACCGTCTAATGGTAGCTTAAGACTTAGAATTTAACTAAATTAAGACCTTTTAAACCATTTATGTAATAGTGCGTCTGTAAGACTTTTCATGAAAAGAAAAACACTCAGAAAGGTTAATTAAAGTCGTAGGAAGCGTTTTTTGAGTAAAACAAAGTTTGTCATTAGTTAAAGGTCCAGAATTATAATTTAATTTTTTTCTTTCAAATAACATATTACCTATGTATGTATATTCTTTCTTTGTAAAAAAATTAAGTAGAGCGAAAACTGATCTTTGAGAGCAAATTCCGTCAATGGGTAAGGTTATCAATTAAAAATTATTAACAGTTAAACTTCATTTTTGAACCTGTAGGTACAAGCTTTTACGACATGGTTGTTTTTTTTTTGCTGTAAGTTGTTGCTTGTTCAAGATGTATTTACAATAAATCTAACTAATAGAAGCAAAAAGGTAGAACTTACTTGTTTAAGGCGGTTGCTCTTCGAAGGTCCGCTCTTAGCAACAGAATAACATTTTCATTCTCTGTTATTTTTCTTTTATGAATTTGGCACTCCCTAAAAATTTTAATGTTTCTTTACCTTTTAACTATAAAATAATATTTATGGACATATGTATATTTACTTTTTTAAAGCTGAAACCCACACAGTTAATGTCGTTGGATTAGTTTCGTCCTTAAGTAGCTTTTCGGCGTCTTCTGCGGTTGAAGTTAAGATTGACGAAACATTTTTCATTTTATTCAGTTGATCTTTCAAGTTTTTAACTACATTTCTCAGAGAATCGGCTTCGTTTGTTAATTTTTGCACTGATTCTAGCTTTGAGTCACAAAAAAAGTAAAGTTTAATGTGTACCTACCTATCAACTTTTTTTATTATTATTTTGGCTTACCTTTGTATTATATGACAATATCAATGAATCATTTTTTTTAATTCTCTGCTCCAGCTCAGAAATCGTCTTTCTAAACACAATCATCATTAGATTTCAAACTGTAGGTAGGTAGCTAATAGACTTCAAATTCAACCTTACATGAACTTAATTTGAGATGCATTCAGTTTTTTAACCTGTTCCTCGGCTAGGTTAAGATCTATTTTGTGAACTTCTGCTATAAGACTGGCATTTTCTAACTTTTCTTTAAGGGAATCAATATCGACCGTGTCAGACAAGTCGGCCAAGTTGAAATAAAGACGATAAATATTATGTACGGTGCATTGGTCTCGGCATTGTGGGCAAGAGTTTGAACTGTAAGTTGACAAAATCCACTAGATAGATTTAAATATTTTGATATTTGTTTTTGATTATCTTACCTTATCAACCATGGACGAATGCAATTATAGTGAAACATATGACCACACTTCGTTGCGTAGACTTCATCGGTATGAGATAAAAGTTCAGTACATATAATACAACTTAGGTTTAACATTTTGACTATTCATACAATATTATGGATATTTAAATAGTATCCAAGTAAAATTATCATTCTTTAAACTACAAAAAGAAAACCCATATACTGACTTTACTGTTAACTCGATGAAAAGGTTTGGATTGGACTTGGTGAAGACGTTGCGACTTGTGAACTGTGAAGATCTATGATCTATCGGTGATTCCCCCATTCGAAACTGAATGCGTTCAAGGTTGAAACTAATTTTTTTGGTAAATGCAGATTTGCTTTGAACTTTAATCGGATTTTCCCCCAAAAGAAATTGATACAGATTTGATCTATTTTTTTGTTATTTTCTGTGTGAGCCTTTTGACGTTCTTAACAAGGAAATTTAAGTCTCACTAAATTATGATACCTAATATATTCTGTTCATTGTACATTGATTTTATTTCACATTTAATTTGTTCACTTGCACAATAACTAATTCTTTTTATTTTGATTTTTCAAATTCAAACCTATTAATTTATGAAATTTCAATTTATTTTCACTTGAACCGTCTGTATTTATTCATTAGATCTGACATAAAAAAAATATGATCTGTGTCCAAACGAAAAACATGTCAGATCATACTTCAGATCGAAAAATAAAATCTGACGTACCAAAAAAAAATCACATAATTTGCACATAACTCAAATCAGCACTTTTTGACCTGTCGCTCTGTTGTACTGAATGAGAATTAAAAAAATTTCTGATAGATGGACATGTACATTAAGGTGCTTTTACATGGAGCTGCAAGCCCTGATCTGCAAAAAAAAGAGGATGCTAAATCAATTAATCATCCCTGCAAACCAAACCGCAGTATACCCTGCAAACGGAGAAGTACAGAAATAACCAGTGGAATATGTACGTAAAAGAAGTACTTCCTTTCCACTGAAAAAGTATAGGCGATCGGGAAAAAATTCAGTTATATACCTACTGTATATAAGAATATATGAAGGCACTATCTCTTTCTAAAAATGCAAAATATCAAAAAAGTACTGCACTTCCCCGCCAATAAAAGTACTTCCAAAGCACATCCAAAGTACTTCTGGGGATGCACCTACTTCAATGGATTTACATCTGAAGTACTTTTTTGAAGCGCATTCCACCAGTTATATTCGTACTTCCAAAGATGCATGCGCTGTGAATGTAGAACTACGAACCGAAATAGACGTGAAGTCAAAAAAAAAAAAAATGGAAAAATGCATTTTTATGATAATAATTTTATTATTAAATATATTATATTATTATTTACATTTGTATTATTAAAAATATATTTATTATTAAAAACAAACAAAAATATCACAAGAAAATAAAATAACTTACATAAAAAAAGGATTCGCCATATTCTCAAATTATACACAAAACAAACTCAACTCCACTTAAAAACTGTTGATGATTATGTTTTGAATCGAAGATCACTCTGACAAAAAGACAAACGACAACAAGAAAAAAAAGAGACAACATTTTGCATTACATCCTGGATTTCTCCTTCGCAAAGTTCAAAAGGGAATCGTTAATTGTTTTTTCAGGAGAAACCAAACTACTTCCTTTGATGTACATATTTCATCGATTGTTACCGTACTTTCTTGTTTGCAGGGGTATACTCTACGGTGCAGGGGAAGTAGTAAATAAAAAAACCCACCCATTCGAAGGATGTATTTTTAGTTGTAGTAGTGGTTTCTAGAAAACTACTGCGGTTTGGTTTGCAGGGTAGTTTTCTAGAAAACACTACTACAACTAAAAATATATCCATCGAATGTGTGGGTTTTTTTATTTACTACTTCCCCTGCGCCGTAGAGTATACCCCTGCAAACAAGAAAGTACGGTAACAATCGATGAAATATGTACATCAAAGGAAGTAGTTTGGTTTCTCCTGAAAAAACAATTAACGATTCCCTTTTGAATTGTGCGAAGGAGAAATCCAGGATGTAATGCAAAATGTTGTCTCTTTTTTTTTCTTGTTGTCGTTTGTCTTTTTATCAGAGTGATCTTCGATTAAAAACATAATCATCAACAGTTTTTAAGTTGAGTTGAGTTTGTTGTGTATAATTTGAGAATATGGCGAATCCTTTTTTTATGTAAGTTATTTTATTTTCTTGTGATATTTTTGTTTGTTTTTAATAATAAATATATCTTTAATAATACAAATGTAAATAATAATATAATATATTTAATAATAAAATTATTATCATAATGCATTTTTCCTATTTTTCTATTTTTTTTTTGACTTCATGTCTATATCGGTTCGTAGTTCTACATTTCGAGCGCGTGCATCTTTGGAAGTACGAATATAACTGGTGGAATATGCGCTTCAAAAAAGTACTTCAGATGTACATCCATTGAAGTAGGTGCATCCTCAGAAGTACTTTGGATGTGCTTTGGAAGTACTTTTATTGGCGGGGAAGTGCAGTACTTTTTTGATATTTTGCTTTTTTAGAAAGAGATAGTGCCTTCATAAATTCTTATAAACAGTAGGTATATAACTGAATTTTTTCCCGATCGCCTATCCTTTTTCAGTGGAAAGGAAGTACTTCTTTTACGTACATATTCCACTGGTTATTTCTGTACTTCTACGTTTGCAGGGATACTTGAGTGATAAAGAGGGAAGGCCAAAATGCAGACGTCTTCATGGATGCAAATTATAGGAAAATTGTGGATGCAGCTTGAAAATTATAGTGAAGACGAACATGTTCATCTTCATCGTCTGCACTATAAAGGTGGCTTTACATGAAGTTGCAAATGCAGACGAAAACGCAACAACAACAATCATAGTGCAGACGATGAAAACGAACATGTTCATCTTCACTATAATTTTCAAGCTGCATCTATAATTTTCCTATAATCTGCATCCATGAAGACCGTCTGCATTTTTGCCTTCCCTCTCTATCACACAAGTATGATTTATTGATTTTGCATCCTCTTTTTTTGCAACTCAGGGCTTGCAACTCCATGTAAAGGCACCTTAACACGCGGTCTCCATTGGCAAGAAAACTGTCGTACCTTCTGTTCTGTCTGATAAACTGTTCAATGGAGACCACCTCATTGCAAACAGAAAATCTGTTGGAACAGAACTATCTGGCTTTCTGTCTAGTCTTCTCCGTGGACAGAAACTCAGACAGATTTTGAAATTTCGTTTGTCAAAGTTGGGTGACAACTAAAAATAATAAAAACAAAAATTAAATTATTTTGTTGTTTGTTCCACTGCGTAATGTCTCGAAAAGAAACAATCGAGTTAGTGGATTTTTATGAAAAATATGAGTGTTTCTGGAACAACAAAAGTAGTTCTTATAAGAGGACTGACTGGAAAAAAGCAGCGTAGGCTGAAATTGCTCAAAAGATGGGCAAGAAGTGAAAACAAAATAAAAGCATTAAATTCAACTTATGTGGTAGAAAAGAAAAAAATGGATGCCTAAAATAAATCTGGCTCCAGTGGCGATGATTTTTATTCTGAGAGTGTACGTTCTCCCGTGCTTTTTACGAGTTGGCGGTCTGTATTGGTCTGTGGTTTGGCCTTTAAGGTGGCTTTACATGGAACTGCAACAAATTATAGTGCAGACGAAAACGCAACAACAACAATAATGGTGCAGACGTTTGTAGGGAAAACTTTGTCACCGCAACACCGGTGTCACCTTGCGGCAATTTTAGGAAGTTCTATCTATCTATCTACTTAATGACATTTACTTCCGAAAATAGGGAAATTTCAAAAATTTTCAGAATGTCATTAGTTGTCCTATTTCCACACCAGGAAATAAATTCGATGAGGAAATATCCTAGATCAGAACCATTCTGTCATAATTTTTGCTGAACTCAACCTGAAAAGAAGAATTCTAAGAGGAAAATATTTTTGTAAGTTCAGACGCACTCATTCTAGCATGTTCTGTTCACAGAGGACCTAAAGGAGAGTGAAATCTTTCGTACGTATCACCCTCCGACACCCATTTCCGGTTTTTTTTTTTTTATTATTTGAAATCGTGCCTGTGAATAAATGCAAGAACAACAACACAAAATCATATCATACCAACTGTGCGTGTATGCGAGTTTTTACGCACACATTCGCAGATGGTATGATTTATCTGTCAAATCAGCTTGTAGGCAAAATCCCATTTGCAGCCTACATTAAACTCTCTTTCATATATCCTCTCTGGTTCTGTTGCTACATGATTTTGCGCATTAGTACTATGGCTGCCAGACACTTCCGGCATTTTCATTTTTCTTTTGTTGTTACCATCCTTACAAACAGACGCTTCTTCTCATCTCTTTCGTACGTATCTTCTGTGTTCTTCTGGAATTCCGCTGGAAGAAACACAAAATGCATGTCCCATGCATGAGTGGAAACCCGTTCCGAAACAAATATATCATTAAGGTCAGTTTGACTAAAACTGACGTAGTTTTTACTTTTGACAAGTAATGTCAGTTGACATGTGAAGTACATAAAATGGTACGGATAAAATCTTATTCACTTGTCAAAACCATTTTTGGATCATTTCTGACAACCTCTGATCAGAATTCTTTCAATATCTGAACTGTCAGTCGAATATAATAATATTTTGTTGTCAATCAGCTTGAAAACATGAATAAACGTCATGTCCACAACAACAACTGAGGTAGTAATCGAATGTGTCAATTTTGAACCAATTTTCGAAAGAAAATACGTCAAATGTCAAAATTTGACACGTACAAAAAAAGTGGCATACTGTTGAATAAATGGCACTAAGTTACTTAATAACCTCTAGTAGACGTTATAGGACCGAAATAAATTGACAGAGCACGATAGTTTTCGTCATTTGACACATTTTATCTCTATTATATCTGTCAGTGTGAAGTAGCTTTATTTGCTACCTGATACTAAACGCACTTCACTTTGTTAACAAAACCATGAACGCAAATACTATTGTTAACAAAAGAACGCGGTAATGTCCTTTCATAAGAAACCAGACAGAGGCGTGGACTAAGAGAATTGTCTATGTCTCGATCATTCATTATATTTTCAACCCTCATCAGTTTAACTTCGTTCAATTAAAAAGTAAAATTTTCCAAGTTAATTTATATGCAGCAGAATTAAACTTATAAATTTAATATTCTAATTTGCTCGCGTGTGTTTTAATATACTTATTTCATCAAAGTTGATGAAATTTAAATTGCTTAAAGCAAAACAATTATATCCTGCACCAGGAATTTACCCTTTCATAAGGTAGGTAAAAATAATTTTTTTTTGTTCTTTTTCGGTCGGCCATATTGCATGTGCCTGACCAGATTTTTCGCTTTTCGTGGACGTTTCTTTGTTCTCAAAGGACGTACCACAAATTATTTTCATTAGAACTAGTGATTTTAAGTTTATATTTCTTGTTCACTAGGGTTTTTCGGTTGGGGCAAGAAGTTGGCCCATAATTCAAGGAATTTTCAACACATGACAAATCAGAATCATGGCGGCGTGTAATGTGCACAAATCAGAGTGCATGAGATTTGGTGGAACACCTTTTTAAGATCTGAAATAGGATTTCTACAATCAACTGTAATAATATACACGGTTGAAGTGAAGTAGGAGCGCATCAATCACATTGCGCTACCGAAGCACTTACCGTCCACGAGGGATTCATCGTAACATCATCAGCGAGGCATGTGCTTTTCTGTACCACGTTTCAGAATCACATGGCCGTACACATCCTAGCATTTCATATACGAAATCGCATACATCCTACGACATTCCTACGAAAATTTTTTTTGAATAAAAGATTCGAAATCGCATTCTGGGTTAATCCATTACATTATTTGTGGAAACACCAGGTAACACTTTTATATATATATGTATATTACTCCCTGAAATATATACGCGTCGAAGAAAGTCTCAGCACATTAAAGAGACTCCATAGAGCAAAACATTTAAGAAGATACTTACCATAACACTTCCATTAATTGTGCATGAAGCACGAGATTACTGCCGTTGTGCAAATTCAACGCGACGTTAATACGCCCACGGACGGTGGAGCTGCATACAGTTGGTGCAACATAAGAGCACCCGATACAATTTGTACCATCATACTTATATATTTATATATTTATATAATATCTTATGTTTATTATAGTGAAGTTATCTCTATTCTTAACTTTAAAACTGATATGATAATACTTGAAAAGTGAAATTTAATATACTGTGTTTGTGTAAATTTGTGTTTTCGTCCTTGACATGTGGAAAAGTTAAAGTCAGTTTTCAGAAGTTCTTTTCTTTTTTTTTTACTTGTAAATTCACTGCCTTAACGGCGATACTTTCTTGAGAATCTAAAGCTAGTGTCTTTAAAATCCTAGCAGATTCCACTCAAGATACACGTGTGTATTTTACTTTATACTTACTGGTGTTAAGAAACTTTTAACGTTTCCAATCAATTACTTGATACTTTACGTATCCTTATACTCACTTGCCTTAGTTGCAATCCTTACTGTCCTTGTGGACCCTTTCTTTCACTGTTCCATGAACTGAATCTTTAGTCTGTCCTGTCCGTATCTGAGTCTAATCGATACCACTTCTTTTCGGTTTCTTTTTCTTCGTTCTTTAACGAACTTACACTTGTCTAGCAGATATTTTCTATAGTCATTAGACAACTTTTTGTTTTGAGCTAGTCAGTTCACACTTTTATCCCGATTTAACTTAACTTGTTACGTATCCATTTGGAAGTCCTTTGGAGTTACCTGTCGATACTTTTTTTTTTTAAAGAATTTCTTTTTCTTTCGGTGGAGATTGAAGGTTTTATCCTTACATCCACTGCGTGTACATTGTGTATATATGTTTGTACATCGTGACTATTTGTCCCGATTGGAGCCCGAAACAATTTAGCTACGTTTATAGCCAAGTGATATTTTGTCACTCAGTTGAAGATACATTATCTTTGGGATAGTATCTTAAGAAAGCAAAGATAGTGCTTTATCTCTGATAAGAGAAAGATACAGTTGATGACGAAGAGTTGAGCCGTATATGTGTATAGACATACCTATGGTTAAAGTTTTAGAGTCTTAGTTATACTTAATACTTTTTAACATTTCAGCGACTGGTATCCAGAGTGCACTCCCGATCCTTTACGACTGTATTTTATTGATATTTTGAAACTATATTTTTTGATTATATTGAATTAACCATATTTATTATATATATATAACATATAACTTGATACTCTTTACCTCTTACTATCTCCCTAGTCTGTTTCAAACAACATAAACCCTTGGGCTAACGTCCCATGTTTTCTTTTGTTTTCTTTTGGGATTCGTTTAGAGTTGTTTCCTTGTAAATAACCGTTTAGTGTTTCGTAGATATTCATACTGTGTGTTTCATGAGAATATCTTTTCGTAACTCGATTTTATTTGAGTTTACTTTATAAAGTTTCAACACTTTTTTTTTGAATATAACTTTTAATAATTTGAAACTTAAAAGATACTGAAAGACTATTGAGTCAAATAACTTTTTTTTTTATTCCACTCCAAGGAGAGTGACGTAACGAGCTAAGACTAATGATACTCAAAATACATTTTTCTTGAGCGCATTATTTTTTTTTGAAAGGCAAAAATAACTATTTAAAATTCGTATGAAACCAAGAAGTCGCTTCTACATACGATTGAAACGTTTACAGTTTAACGTAATTTGATATCAAGAAAAATAATTTAACTTTTCTACGGCATTATCGATAATTAATTAAGAAACATTTTAGATTTAATAAAACTAGATACTTTTGGTTTAGGTTTACATACATTCAATACTGTTAGTTTTAAGATAAAGTTTAATAAACAACGACTTTATAACGTTTTTGAAGAACAGGAATTCTAGTAGTGTTTTTAATGCTGTCATATGGACAGTGGTCAATTTCTTTGAATACTTTGGATTTTTCTTTTAGATACGATGGTATTTAAGTAAGTACGTTGGGAGGGGTGGACATACCTCTTGTGCGGATGGAAAGGTGGATTAACATATCGTGTTGTGTGTAGGTGTAGTGTAGCTTATTTTGGTTGAAGACTTTTGGTAACGATTAGGTCGTTATTGAGTTGTAGTGCGATGGTATAGGTAAGCCTTTTTGCTTGACTTTTATCATGTTTAGGGGATCCTAAATATCTTATAGTGACACTTTCGTAGTGTATGCTTGGCACCGTGGATCAATGGTGGAGAAAGCTTCCGAGTTGATGGAACATTTCCTCATGGGTGGGTACAGAAGCCAGAAGGAGGAATTTATATCATCTTCTCCTCCTTCCTCATTTATAAGAGTGTGTGTAGGTGTTGACCTACACTCACTAGTCAGCGGTTTTGGCAGTCGTTTGCGCGTAATATGCTGACTGAGCCTTTAGCGCAGTATTCTCTGTCAGCTAAGAATACCTTTTGTATAGCGGCTCGCTATTTTGTGCGGTTCTCTAAACAGTCTTTTACGATACACTTTCTAAGGTTGAGTCGGCCTTCCAACTCAATTATACCTCGGATTATTTACATCTCAGCGTTTGTTGATCAGGCCCCCCAGCAAGGAATATTTATTTTTTTTTTTTTCTAAGTTTTCAACATCTAAACTTCAGTAGGTTCGCACTGGTTAAAAGAGTTAACAACGTTGTCGATCCCTGAGCAAGAATGCACGACCCTTGTGAGCTAGTTGAGGGCGTGCGTGCGAGCCGGATGCGAAGGTCGATCACAACCCAATTGTTTCTCTGTCTCTACCAAGTGGATCTGTGGTCATAGAGAGAGTTCTCTATGGGACAGTCTTGTGGTTTGAACAGAGTTACAGCCTTTCCACTTTTGGATTCTTTAAGGAATCTCATTGGGACTAGTGTCCAAGGCGACCGAACCAGTGCCTGTTTCTTAAACTGTCTGGTATGTAGTGAGTTTATTAGGTTTTATCTTGGGTTTTGTTGTAGTATAGTAATAGAGTGGCAAACTAGTTCATCTATGGTTTGTAGTAGTGAGTTTTACTTGACGATCAAAATAAAGACTTTTAAGGTATGATCGAAGAGAGTAAGTTTCTGTGAGTGGAAAGGTGAATAAAAGAATTTACAAGTGAAAGGAGGTCAATGCTAAGAAGGGGATGGATTAGTTTTTGGTGTGAAAGAATACGTCACAGGTCTCTGGCAAAAACCAGGGAGGTCGTTAACAATTACTGTGGTAAGTTTACATCCGACGTAGGAAGATGCTGTCTATTGGAGACAGTAGTTCATCTTTCGGAGATCTGTTCACTTATTAGCGTTGTAAACATCATCTGGTAGAGGCCGTGGCCTCGCGCCAGCAGGTTCGATGGTAAAGTATATATTTCTTTTCTTATTTGTATATTTCTTATATTCCAGGTTATAGGCCGTTGTTGACGTTACTTCATGGTGTCTAATATGAGGTCTCTGTATATGATCTTATAGGGGATCGCCTGCGGTATCGTGAATAATGGTCCTCTATAACAATATTCGTTACAGAATGGCGCCCAACGTGGGGCTGTGTTTGGTCTCACGAAAGGTTGCCTGAAGTTTCGTTTCTATAACAATATTCGTTACACGTTGAAGGTGAACATGTTAGTCTTCACTATAATTTTCAAGCTACATCCATAATTTTCCTATAATCTGCATACATGCAGACGTCTTCATTTTGGTCTTTCCTCTCTATCACACAAGAATGATTTTTATATTCTGCATCCTCTTTTTTTGCAGATCATGGCATGCAGCTGCATTTAAAGACACCTTTACTTATGCAATTTCACATCGAAGCATTCGTAATACCGTAATACTACGTTTTCATTAGGGCCGAAATTAGGATATTTGAAAATTTGCTAAAAAAGTGTTTTCATCTAGGTTTGCACATTTGATTTGACAACAGACTATCTTCTTTCTTGTTCTTTTGTACTGAAAGGAGACAAATTTTTAATTTAATTATTCTTTATTATTTATTACAGATCAAAGTATCTTTTCTATTAATATAAATATTTTCCAGATTATGCTTGACAATACGAACTGTCTCGTCTTAAGGCTCGTCCACATTATGCCGAATAATGCCGATCGGCCAAGCCGAATAAGTATGGATGTGCCGAAAACCGTCCCGAACCGAACCGAACTCAAACCGAATGAAATGGATACTCGTTCGGCACGGCCGATCGGCATCATTCGGCATTTGCCGATCGGCATCATTCGGCATAATATGGACGCGCCTTTACAGAATAATTCTTAATGACTCTATTTCGCGCCACAGACAACATCTGCTTCTTCTTTCATCTCTTTATATTTTTCATGCAAACTAAATAGAACGAGCTTTCCTATTGGACGATAGAACGAGCTCTCTCATTGGGTGATGGCCTATTTCTTGTTTTCTTTATTCTGACAGCCCGATTCGATCGTCCAAGGCATAGACATATTATATATGGACTGCTAGTCGAATTTAGTTTCCATACAAACGCTGCTTTAAATCGTGACCCTCGTATCGCGCCACTCAATTAAAGTGGTGAATAGATATAATAATAACCATCATATTTTTTTTTCTTTTGTGTGATGCCGATGTCATTTTCCATTGACATTTATCATTTTCAATCTGTTTGTCTATGGCAAACAACAATTTATTTATTGTGTTTTATTTATGTTATAGGTATTTAAATATTAAATTTCGTCATGAAAAATTCCTGGTTTGTTTTCCAGTTTTGTTTTCTTTCTTATGTTTCTAATTATGAACCTTTTCACAGTTTTTGTGGCGCTTTCAACTTTCGGGGCTGTGAATATCTGTTGTTTTTGCTAATGAAATCGGGCGAACGATACATTGTTTTTTTTTTTATTGAAAAAAGTGTTCGTTGGAGCATCAGTCTCAAGAAGATGCTTTCTATGAAGTTTCTTGGTCACCTAATAGAAAGATGAATCATCAAAACTTCGCCGATCACTCGCTGAAGAACCTTGTGATGTTGCCCTAACTGCTGTTGTGCAAAGCTGCAACATCCGACCATGTTTTTACAATTTCGAGAAAGCATGTTAGTACCATTGGAAAATACATGTACTGGGGGAATGGAGTTTTATTTTATTAAATAGGACACAAGTACAGCATTAAAGGCGTTGATTGAGAACACAGTTCATTCAAAAATTCAACAAGTTCCTTCATTGTCTATTTCTGCCAAAGCAACATCACTACCTGGACAGACGGTCAGTATCTTCATTTTGCATTGGAGAATCTTCTTTTGCTAATGCAACGCTACCATTTCTGGTTCTGACCAGGAAATTTGGAGGATAACCATGCGGGCAAGCGGGTTTGTGTGGATATATGATTGCAGCACGATTTGAAGATAAAAAAGACAAATGCAAGTAGCAAATAACGATAATAAAAAATGTACATGTATTAAAAAAACAAGAAACCGAGTTACATCAAACAAATTTTAGCTACGATTCAATAAAAATAATACTGCTTGGTGGTACCTACCTATGTACATCATTTTTTGCTTTTTTTTCCCCTAATTCGCACATGCTCAATGGGTTTAGATAGCCCTTTTAATGATGATTAGTCACAGCACGAGCGATAGGAAGTTAGGGAGGAGGAAAACAGGTGTCGATGAACATTGGTCTTGAATGCTTGAAGATCAAAATACACATACCAAGTACTGATAGCTTTTCGGCCCGCTCGTTACAAGTACAATTCATGAATAATGGCATAGGGGTATGTTTAGCTTTAAAGACAAAAGACAGCATTGAGTTTTTGACGCATTAAGAACCTCACGATTTCCAGATAGTTTAAACTATAGCTCAGATTGGTCACTACCATTGGAAGACATAAGTTTAGGAGAATTTGAAAGCTCTAAAAATCCAACTTTAAAATTACTTCAGAATATAGGTGCACAGAAATGGCAACCAGCTTTCGTGTTCTAAAACAAATATCGTCTTTGAAATGACTTCGTTCAGCTCATACATTTTTACTTGCGATTATAGGTACCTACTATAAGGCAAGTTATGCATTCGTCGCAAAAAAAAGTTTTGAGATAACAATCAAACATGACATTACGATGATAGCGAAGACGAACAAAGTACTGCATACCAATATTTAATATTTAAATTATAAATAAATGTATTTACGGAATACCTATGAAATGGCGTTTTTGAATTTTTTTCGAAATTTAAAAAAAAAACTTTTTTTCTCAAAAATCGCTTCACAGATTTTTATAAATTTACTCTCATAAATTCAAATTTATCCGAGAAATAAAATGGCGTACTTTTTTTTTCAGCTCAAATTAGTTTAAGTATTTATTTAAGAATTTTGAAAAATTTATTTTTATCAAAATCTCAAGCCCTTAGACCACTGTCACACATAAGAGCAAGTTTGTGCTACCCAGTCGTGCATTTTATTTTAAAAGCAGATCAGAAAACAAAAACAGTTTTGTGTTTTAGAATGAAAATGCAAGGTTCTTTTTTCTTTTTTATTGTCCCATAAACTGCACAATTTTAGTTAGCTTGCTTCTTACGGGTTTTTTTGATAAATTATTTGTACTTTTTTTTCCTATATAGTTGAGCAATACTTTCGAACATAAATTAATTATTTGCTTTATAAGATTATACTTATGATTATCTAAAAAAGTACTATGCTCGTCTAAATCAATAAATAGCAATCTTAGATCTAAAACCCTAAATGTGCTGGCAATTATAATTGTAAACATATTTTTGCTTAAAAGCTTATCTTCATTTTGTAATATTTTTATATTTCTCTGTACTGCCTTGCAAATTTTGTAAGTGTCCTTGTGTGGATATCTTAAATATCCTTTCGTTTTTAAGGAAATCAGCTCAGAATTCTCAGTTTCACAGTTTAAGAAAAACTGCTTGCATCTGTCGCACCCTGAATTTTTAAGAATTTTGAACTCCACAAATCCACTGATATATAAAATAATTTCTTCGAACGGCAAGTTTTTTTCGTTGTCTTCGGTTATTAAGTCAAAAATTTCCATTTCTTCATCATGAATTTCACTATTATCATCATTAATATAAATATTTGTTGTTTTTCTAGAGGAAGACGCTAACAAAATACTTGTTTCATCGCAAGAAACACAATTTGCTTCAGCTGATGAACGAACTTCGTTGTGGATGAGTAACCTTTTGTACGCTGAAGCAAACTGCGTACATGTTGGGTTGTTATTAAACCCTCCCCTCGAACGTATGCTAGAGAACAATAGTTCTAAGTGGTCTTGGGACAGTTTGTAGCTCAAAACGTAGTCGAGGATTTGTTGCTCTTCTACACATTTCTTATATAGCATTCTTAGGTTGTTCATATTAATAATAAGGCCTATAAAACCAACCTTATTTTTAGAATGTATAATCTTTTCGTTATTAAGCCTGAACTCAGATATGTAATTTATTGAACTGTCGAAAAAATCAAAAATCGAAATTTTATTACCTTCATTTAAACCTTGTTTGAATCCAAATCCAAATTTGGATTTGGTATTAAGGCAATCGAAAATATCATTAATTTTTTTAATGAACTTTATAGTTGCTTCACAGCCCTGAAATCCAGGAACTCTACTGTTTAATAAAAATTGGAGGGCATTTGCAGTACTCTCACTGAGAGTCTCAGCCGCAAGCTTAACATTCATAATTTTTGCATACCAATTTAAATGTTTTTCGTTAAGTTTGTTAGCAAAGTGAAGGCCAAGCTCACCCTGGTACCGAACTAGTTTTACAACATATTCCCATTCAATAGCACGATTGCGTTCATCGAAAAAAGTGTTCTTTGTTCCCCAAGTGTTTCTTACCAGTTTGAGGCAATGACAGGCGTCAAGAAAAATGGGAATACTGGAACTACTTTCTGGATTTTGAAAAACAAGTTGAAAATGTTCCATGGTAGCACCCAGATGCTTCACCATGCTTATATTACTAGCGTGGCCATCGAATGTAAAGCCAACTATTTGCACGTCTGAAGGTGAAAGGAAATGAATGACTTGTTTGGTAAGACTAGCTTTTTCAGAAGAACTTAAACCATCGCTTAAGAAATAGGCAACAGGAAGCTTCCATGCTCCATTTAAGCCTACTAATAAGTAAACCAACGCTTCCTTAGCAAAGGGAAGCTCCTCTGTAGACGAAAAGTCAGTACCATAGTCTATACATCCCACATACTTTTTGTTTACGTCATCCCACTCTAAATGCTTTCTAATCGCCATCTCGTCCATCATTAAACACGCTACTAGTTTTTTGTTCTGCTTTGCTAAAGCCATGCTTTTAAGCCTCGGCACTTCTAAAGACTTATGGGTAAAGCCAGGTGAACCGTCAGTTTGGGAATACCATGACCTCAAAGTGCTTGGTGCAGGTAAGTTCTTTTTGAACAGCGATCTTACATAACCATATGCACGAGGACTGTAAAAATGCAAAGTTAATGCAAAGGATCTTAGTTCAACGGGATATTTTCCAACTACTTTGCCTCCGGACAAAGTTTTAAGCAGGTCACAGTCATACGTCTATAAAAATAAAAACGTTTAAATACCAAATCTAACTCATGTGAGAAAATGCTCATGAACTATAAAATTGAGTGTAGACAAAAGCTTAAATTTTAAGAATCCCAAAGAGCTCAAGCGGGCAGTGAACTTGGCTATGTTCAACAAGCCAGTGAATTCGCTGGGATTAAATTAAATATTCTTTTGCTTTCATAGGTTTTGCCATAATTAAAAACACACTTCACCAATTGCACCAGATTAATTTTTCCATCCGGCCCGGGGTTGTTTTTATTTATTTTTTAATTTTAAGTCTATCAGCCCAATTTTCAGCCACACTGTTACTGAGGATGTCATCTCAAGTGAACGAGATGCATTCCTAGTTGGGTCAAGTTAAGGTGGCTTTGCATAATCCTGCAAGCCATTGTCTGCAAAATATTATAAATCATACCATGTAGAGCCACCTTCAACACTCCTGTGGCTGGTTAGAAATTATGAATTTCGCACCCAAGCGAATCTGGGACATGAACGTTTTTATTTCTCTTAACCGATGTTAGTTTTTTGAAGGGTGAGAAGTACAATGTTATTTTAAAAAGAAGAAAAATCATTAAAAGCTCAGTTAAAATTTTATTTTCAGAAATACACCTTTCGTTGTTGTTTAAGCTAACGACAGCGGCTTCCAATTTAACTTATTAAGCAAGCACTCAAAAATATTGTGTAGCAGCAGCAAATGCAACAGCAACAGCAGCAGCAGCATCAGATAGTGCAACAAAAGCAGCAGCATAAACAGCCAAATCAAAACAATCAACCTACTACATCGGCGTCAGCTATACCAGCAGGCGCAGCATTACATCCCAACATGATCAATAAGTTTTAGAGTCCTGTTGCTATTTCTTTCAAAGGTTTGACTTGTAATGTTGCTGTTGTTTTTTTTTTTTCTCTTAGATAACTTTACCTGCTCAACCCGGTACTATGAATACATAACCAAGAGTTCTAACAATTCATGTGCCACCATTCGCGTTGCAAGAAAATGAAAATGCCTTCCAAATCCACGAATATGAATGACAATACCAACCAACTGCAAATGACATATAGTTGATCGACATTTTTTTAAAAACCTGCAGATCCTTAGTCAATGGGAACTTACTTTTTGGATTATGAAAATTGTACCAATTAGAATTTTCACAATCGCCTACCGCCAGTTCAGTTCAAATCAAATCAGATTAATGAATGGATCATAGAATGGTAGAAACAGAACCTGACAGAAAGTCTATCTTACCAAATTAGGGAGTTCCACAGCTTGTCAGTCGGAAAAAGGTAGTATAATTTTAGATTCAGCCAGACAAGAATAAAACAACCCATTGATGAGTCAAAATAATGTTATAACTCTAAACAACGGTTGCGTTTATTTTATACTTGTTCCTTATCCGGTGGTTGTTGGTGATCTTTGTATTATTCTTCTTTTATAATATATTATAAGGCAAAACCATTTTTTTCTCTTTTTAAGGTTTTTTTTTTATTTGTAATACATTTTAAAGACCTTACCTGCAAAACTTGTGAAGCATTTTCCGACAAAATGCATTTCTCCTTTAATTCAATCACCAAAGAATTTAATGTTTGAATTTTATGCTCCCTTTTAATAAGCTTCCTCTTCAAGGATTTTATTGCTTTGTTCTTATGCCTTATATGGTGTTGCAAGGATAAGCTATATCTTTTTAGTGTCCTTGGAGTTGCTTCGTTCAAGTTATCTCCAGGATACCTTGGCATTTGGCGTTTACGGTTTTGGCTGTAGTTCAAATATAAAATCGAAGTTAGAATATTTTCTTAAGCCTTACATATTATTCAAAATTACTTTTCCCCGAAATTCGGTGGTATTTCTACGTCTTCCACGTTGAAGTATGTTTCAGGACAATTTACGTTTTCTCTGCAATTTTAAAAGGATTATTATAATTTTTTTTTTTAAGGAACCTAAAGTACATACACCTCATCCGAAGCGCTTTTTTCGGGATTTGTTTCTCCAACTTCATAGCAGGGTAGGAGGAAATCGACAAATTGTCTGTGAAAATTAAACTTTTAATTCAAACCCAAATAAATTTGGAGGTACAACTTACATGCCATCTTTAATTGCCTTTGGAAAAATTGTCGGAACCGCATCATGCCTCAGAGAAAATCTGGAACGCACATAAATAAGATCACTCTCCTCAAAATGATTTTTGCACAAAAAAAACTTTTTTGATCCTGCGAGATCAACAAGTTGGTCATTCAAAGACGCTATAGCCTCCACCCAACAGTCTCTTGCCCGTCCTCTATTAAACAAACTAAAATACAGCAATAAATACACGGTTTAAATCACTTTAAGGTTAAAATCATAGACATATAGACATATAGTATGTCTAATGTCTATGGTTAAAATGAACACTTGCCTGAAAAACGACATACTGGTTAAAGGCACGTATTTCACATTGCACCCACTAATAGAGCACCTCATTTTTAATGTTTTTATAAAATAAATTGTCAAATTTATTATTATTGATTTCACTTTTTCAAATCACAAATCACAAAATCCAAACTTCTCCTTTCATAGAATTACTCAAAGTGTCAAGTTTACAAAAAAAAAACAGTTATTTAATATCTGAGTTCACGTCTATTCCCCGCTTTAATTGAGTGGCGCTGTGAGTTATGTTGGAACCAACGTGAAGTTGGCAACTAGCAGTCCATATATAGTATGTCTATCGTCCAAGGTATTGAATTACTAACTAAGCATCTAGATGGGGCAAATCTTATGATATTACAAACTAAGCATCTACATGGGGCAAATGTTATGATATTATTCGGAAACAAAATCCAAGGCAACGGCAGTAAGCAAAACAAAATACTTAACAGTTTTGAAATAAAATCCAGGGAAACGGCAGTAGTAAACAAAACAAGAAGGAAGAATGTAAAAATAGTAAGAAAGAAAAAGAAGGAGATAGCTTTGTATCAAACCAAATGCGCAAACCTAGATGAAAAGGTAGGTAAACTTTTTTAACAAATTTCTAAATTACCATATTTCGGCCACAGTGGAAATGTAGTATTATTTACAATATTACTGTTCAGTTCCGTCTAGTGCGGCCTCACCTTTACTAAAAAAGATGACTACTTAATGAACACATCCAATTTTGACAGTCAAAATTCCTACATTTTTACAATTTTTATTATTTATTTATCTTCTTTTGTTCAACAAAAATTATTTTCCATAAATAAATGGATGTCTTTAATTTGTATTTATTGATGCAGTATTATATAAATCAAATATCATAAATTGAATAAACAAATCCTAATACAATGGGAGGTTTTAAGGATGATTGCTCTGAAGATGATGGTAAACTTATTTGTATTATTGTTGTTAAAGACTAGCAAAGCTAACATTTAATTAACAAAAACAAAGAAGAACCTCAATCCGAGAACTCAGAAGATGAGCTGTCTGCACCTGCACAGAGCTCCAAAGTCGATTTGCAGAGAGAACAACAAATCACCAGAACCCGCAATGGTGCCTATCGCAGAAGTCTTCCACAAAAAAGGTATGGATTAGTTTGAATATTGTGTATAAGTAGTAGGTATAACCATTTTGTTTCATTTGTAGGATTCGTAAGAATAGAAAAGTCTATTTGAAAGCTCAAAACCAATCCAAGCCCAAAAAGCGTACTGCCACGGCAGCCGCATCTAACAAATCTAAACACAGTTCCATCGATTTGAAAAAAGTGACAATAAATTCAGACAAAATCGGCGATACTGCCCTGGAGTCGGACATAGACGAAGATGAATGCATACCGAATGGTTGTAAGTCCATTGAATGTTTCATATGCAGCTGTAGATTAAGTAAGATCTATAATCTACGTCATCATATGGCGGCACACTTGGATGAAGCCTCCTTTGAAGAAGAAACGTTTAAAAATTCAGAAATTTTCAACATTCTCAATCCACATAACCGAAAAATAGATTCAAAAACTATCAAAAAATTCGTTATTCAGGTTTGCTTCTTCTCATAGATTTGGACTTCGTCATTATGAATGGTTGGCGGGGTTAACTTTTCATAAAGACGCCTCCAGTTATATACAAATTTGTTTGAACTGATATTAAATTTATTGTATGTGTTTAGGAAATTCAAGCGAAACGTTATTCCCAGTTTTATTGCATCCTTAATGAAGCCGCAGTTGAGCTGCACATCAGTGACTCGGAAACAGATTCTGATGGAGCTGGCGATATCATTCCACACAACAACTACCGCTGCGAGTTGTGTAAAAAGAACTTTGATCGACGATATAAGGCATTGTTTCATCAAAAAACCGCTCATGTCAGGGATGAGTTGGTTGTGGAGTGTGACTATTGTCTGAAGAAGTTCGTCTGCATGAATGTACTTATCCACCATTTGAAAACTCAATGTGAAAGTGATGAGAAGCCAGTGCCGTGCACGGAACGCTTTATGAAATTCCTTCTTAAAGTTAATTTGGAGTACTATGCGAACCTTGCTGTAGCTAGGGAACAAAGAAAAATACGGAAAGTGACCGAAGCTCCCAAGTCATATTCCTGTAGTGTCTGCAAAAAGTCATTTACCCGCCAAGAGCACCTGAATCGACACAGTGCAGTACATCTGCCTGATGAGATGAAGTTTGAGTGCTCTGTTTGTGATCGACGATTCAATAGAAAAGATAACATGCGATCACACATGAAGACGCACACAGAAGAAGGCACGCGAACGGCTGAGTCCAAAAAAATCCTTTGCTCTTGTTGTGGACGAAGTTTTAGTAGCAAATCCAACTACGTGGTGCACATGCGTCGACACACTGGTGAAAAACCCTACAAATGCGATGTTTGTGGGAAAGGCTTTCCCAAGTCTACTGATTTAAACTCGCATAAAATCACACACACGGGAGAGAAAAACTTTGTGTGCATAATTTGCAAGAAGGCCTTCGCTAGATCAGCTGTGCTCTCGAAACACATGAGGGTTCATAACGGACCATATCCATGTACGTTTTGTGAGAAGACATTCCCAAAACCAAGTGCCTTGACTTTCCATCTGAAGACACATGTTGCTGGACGGTTATGTGCGTGCTTGGTGTGTAATGAAGCATTCACAACAAAATCGAAATTGGCGGCACATTTTGCGGAAAGAGGGCACAGCAATGAAACCAAACGGGTAATAGTAAATAAAGAACCTGTGGTAGCAGTTGAAGCAATAGATAAATTATCTTCAACATATGTTTCTGCAGGAAATAAAGCTTCTAATGCAGGAGAAAAGGTGACAAATGATGATCCATTGGAAATCAATGAAGAAGAAAGGCGAATGACAAAAGTAAAAGTACCTCCAAATGAAGTTATTCAAAGCGTTTTGTTGAAATCCACAAGTACAGTCACTGAGAGTCAAGAGGTTGCTAGTATTGGTGCCCAGCAGAGTGATAATTTGATGCCTCCATATTCTCCAATAGATAATGGGTTTGATGATGATGGTCGATACAGTGATTGGTAGTTCTTGAAGTGAAAGGATGTTGCAATTTTAATAATAAAACCCTATTTTGGTTTTCATCGAAAAAAACTTGTTGTATTTGTTAATTCAAAGTCCAAGTTTTGTAATTTAAAAGACTTCCTAGCGATGCATGATCCCATCAGATTAACTAGCATTAACGCAAATACAGCAACATTTTAGAGTAGAAGCCCCTTAGTATTATTATGTTCGTTGAACTGGTTTTGCCCACAATATATAAATATGTATTTGCCCTACGCCTAATTAGACTTTGTAAAAACATATAAAATAATCCACACCGTCAGAGTCGTTTCCAAAAGAAATAAAGTGCACTACTGGGTAGCAGAGATTTAAAGACTGCAGTACTTTGGTAATGCAGTCAGTAAAGTCGCAGTTAATTAACTTAAAAAAAGACTTAATATTAATTAACTTACAGAGTTTTAAAGACTGCAGTCATTTCGGTACTTTAGTTAAGTCACGAATAAGACTTTTTTTTAGTCCTTTAACTTACAAAAGTACTTTAACTGGAAAGGAGCAGTCTCCAGTCAGTACTTATTTTTTTAACATGCAGTCAATTGAAAAAAGTCAATTGACTAAAAGTTAATTAACTGCAGTACTTTTTAACTGGCTTTTGACTGCAGTCAAAAGACTTATTGACTAAAACCAAACTCGCTTAAGTTAAATGACTTTTTAGTGACTTAACTGACTAAAGCCAGTTAAAAAGTACCTACTGCAGTTAATTAACTTTTAGTCAATTGACTTTTTTCAATTGACTGCAAGTTAAAAAATAAATACTGACTGGAGACTGCTCCTTTCCAGTTAAAGTACTTTTGTAAGTTAAAGGACTAAAAAAAGTCTTATTCGTGACTTAACTAAAGTACCGAAATGACTGCAGTCTTTAAAACTCTGCTGGGTAGGACGAACTTGCTCTAATGTGTGACAGTGGTTTTGGGGTTTGAGATTTTGGAAAAAAATTATATGGAATTTTATTGATTACTTAAAAATCACTATTTAAAACTTTTTTTTTGGAGTAAACCATCTGATTTCGTTTACTGTTTAAAATTACAAGAATTTTTTTTTCAAAATCGTTCGACCAGTTTTTGCAAAAAAAAACAGTTTTTTTGAAAAACGTTTCGAAAATATATTCCAATTTTTTTTTTCTGAGTATGTCAACTTGTAGCACTTTCTAGTTTTTATCAGAAAATAAAATTTAAAAAACATATAGATTAAACCATTTTTGGAAAAAAAAATTTCAAATAATTTTTAAAAAACTCAAAAAAACTTTTTTTGAAAAATTTAAGAATTTATTTAATTGCGTTTATAAAAGGGCTTAAGAATTTCATCGAAATTCGTCAAGTGGCTTACGAGAAAATCTGATTTTAAAAAAAACGATCCTATGGGAGGTACCGTTATAAGACTTTTACTGAAAAATCTATTCCAACCAAAACATTGAGCTTGCACAGAAAACACTATTCAGAAAGTTATCAAAATCGTAGGAGCTATTTTTGAGAAAAATTAATTTCTCACTAAAAATCATATGGCAGGTACCGTTAGTTTTGAGCCAGAATGCTAATTCCTAAAACCCCTCTGTAGGACATCATAATAATACTATGTTTATGTACCAAGTTTGAAGCAAATCGGTCCAGCCGTAATGTCATTTTTGATTTTTAGAATTTTTTTTTTATGAATGTATATACCTAACTTATAACTTGCCTTATAGTACCTATAATCGCAAGTGAAAATAAAAACCTTATAATGAGAAGTACCAATTATAGCCGGGATAAAACAACCGCTGGTGGTGAATAGGTGAATTGAGATTAAGGTAATAGTCATCTCACGAAAGTCCCACCAGTACCCAGTGGAAATTGGGAAATATATTAAAATTGCTGCTCAGGCTGGGGATCGATACCATCACAATTTGTCACACTAGGTTTCATGCAATTGATTGATTTGTTGTTATACAAGTCACACCGAAATAGATTTCACGTGACTGTCACATTTGATAATCATCAGAGACCAGACCAAATTTTTAGATTGAAGCAGTCTGGAGAGCAACTAAAAATAGTGCGATTGTTGGGCTATGGATGTCCTTGGTAATTTTCACATATTTTAACCTTTTTACCTATATTTTGTCTCCAAAACGATAAGTTTGGAGATATGGTTTAGAAAGTCTATGTGTCGCCACAGTCGATCCTTTCCTCCAGACTACTATAGATTTTATATACAACTAGCTGTCCCGGCAGACGTTGTCCTGCCCTTCCGAGCAGATAAGCGTGATAAGTTTGACTACTTAATTTATTATATTAATAGCGTCTAATAAGTTTGTCTAAACTATGAGAACATGGATGTTTTTTTTTTTAAATTAAATAAACTCAGAAAAGTACGCATACGCCCGAGTGTACTATACTGTTTTATCGTTGTTTCTTAGTTGAAAAATTGGCAATTGCTGTAAATTTTCCTTAAAGTTTATCCGTTCATAAGTTTACTTTTTTTACTGAAAATGTGAGTCATTATTATTGAATGGTTATAATTTAATAACTTAAAAAACAGAAGTCGTATTATATTTTTTATTGTTTTATTTGATTTTTAATGCTAAAATTATTTTATTTTACTAACGTAGTGCAAGCGAATATGCAATGTATCTAGTTTTTTTGTTAGGTGTATAAATGTATAAATTTTTAGGTGTTCCAACTCTGGAGCATCCGACATACAACTGGCCGTGGGAAAAGCATGCATTTTCTAAATTAAGGCCAGCAATAGTTAACGACTGTCCCTGCGCTTTATTGATGGTGATTGTGAAGGCAAGGCATACCGGAAATTGCAGTCGTTTAAAGCTAAACGGCAAATCTGTCAAAAGCATTGGTATTCGCGGAATCAGGACCACTTCGCCTTTGCTCTTGCCGGTAATAATTTTGGACTCGATTAAATTTGATAAGAGTTTTTTTTACATCAACGATGAACCTATTTTGAGGACTAATTCATTTGGTGGCATTCCAGATGGCTCCAATGAGTTCAAGAATTCGATTGGGTAGTTGGCAGTTTGTTGCTCCTCCAAAACTGTATCAATTGATTTGTATTTCATTTGCTTGCGAAAATTTCAATTTGAATTTAATAGTTTATTTTGTTGACATCATCGTTTTTTTCTTGCATGTTTACAAAGCCAATCGTTATTTTTGTAGTTGGTCATTACATCAACGAAAACCTTTTGCACAACAGCGTTAGTTGAATGTTCCAACAGGCAAAAGCTTAGCATATTCTTCGCTACCTACCAATTTAAATTTATGATTATCGTTAAGTTAAATTTTTTGGTTTTGGTTTATTTTTTTCCAATCATTGAAATATGTAGGTTGTAGGTAGGTATACATATACTGACTGACTTATTTGATAACACTCACACAATCAAACTAAGCACGTTTAATATATGATTGCAGGAACTAATCAGTTTAGTCGTTCATCTTTTACTGCTATCATACCCCTCCTCCTCCCCAAAGACTTTGTTGCTGCTTTGACGAAAACGCAACAACAACAATCATAGTGCAGACGATGAAGATGAACATGTTCGTCTTCACTATAATTTTCAAGCTGCATCTATAATTTTCCTATAATCTGCATCCATGAAGACGTCTGCATTTTTGCCTTCCCTCTCTATTACACAAGTATGATTTATTGATTTTGCATCCTCTTTTTTTGTAGATAAGGGCTCGCAGCTCCATGTAAAGGCACCTTTATTGGTCCGTGGTCTGCACTATAATTTGTTGCAGCTCTATGTAAAGCCGCTTTAATATGAATTAAAAAAAATAGCATTTCTGCCATCTCTTTCAAAAGTATAGGAAATACCATGTTTTGAAAAGACTTTCTCATACTTAAAATTATACTTCTAAGAGAAATTATGTTTTGATAAGAAAAACAGAATCTTCCGGAAGCAAAACAAAAATAAAATTACTCCGATAAGTGTACACGTATTGATATAGTCCGGTATCCGGTCCCTTAATACATTAGGTTTGATTTTATTGTGTCTCCACCCAAGGTGTGTTTATAAAATATTCTTCCTACATTTCGAAAAAAATTAAAAAGAGAAAGCGCGTATTTACAAATGCATATCATTTCACTCAATCCCATTGTTACAAAAAAAAATCAAACTATTCTTTTCTCGCTTTGCCTCCATTGCTTTAATATAAAAACAACAACCAATTAAAATAGAGTGTACCTCTTTTGCGGTAGAAAAACGATTGAAAGAAGAGGAGCGAACATACACAACTTGTCTTTTTTCTTCTTTTCGTTTTCATTTCAGTATCAGTCACATTCACATTCACAATCACAGTCAGTCTTGAAAAATTTCTTAGAAGTGTAGGTTGCGGTTGAATCGCGAACAAATTTCGAAAGCTTAATTTTTTTAAATTAATTACATTTTATTATTACACTAATTCTTTGTAAAAAGGCTTTATTTTGGCTTAGAATTGTATTAACTTCGATTATGTGGTTTTAAATAAATGATGGAAATCATAATTGGTTGAATATGTAAGTGAATATTCTATTTCATGGCAAAAGATTTATGTTTTGAAGGTTTTTGTCTAATGTTTTTCTTTACGTGTTCGAGGTGGAAATTTTCTTGTTCTTCAGGAGAATTTTAGTGAAAAAGTTGAATTGTTATTTTCCCTTCCTGTTTTCATTTAATTGCAGTCTGAAAATGACAGTGTTTTAGTTAAGTTTATAGTTTTAAGTGACAGCAAGTAGCAGACGACAGTGACTTTGGGGCTGGTTCTAGCTTTCTATATATTATGAACCTATCTATGTATATTATAATGTATATTATGATCCCTCATTAGCAAGAATATACCTACATAAAACATTCTATAAATTTATTGTGTTGTGTGCACCCCGAAAAATTGTATGGAAACTGGAGATGTGGATATGGTGTTAGCACCCTCGGCCTCGATCCTCTTCGTCCCAAATGTTCCACCCAGCAAAATTGATTGGGGGGAAGGTAATAAATTTTCAGCTTGGCTATGAAGTAATGGAGATGGCATGCACCATGAATGGGCTCCCAGTGTTTAGTGAGTTCATCATAATCATGCTCGTCCATAATTATGTGCTATACTACAATTTTCAGTTTGAAGTCGTCTGAAATACATCGACCTATTTTACGGGAGATTATTTAGCTTTCTGACTTCTATCTTCACTACACAACTCTGACGTCTTGTGTACAAAGAACAGAAGAACTATGACTATGGATAGTGGCATGGCCCAGAGCCGATTGTGTGTTTATTTTTGAATAGATGCGTGCCCCAAACAGTGTTTGTGGATTTCTTTTTTACAGCTGACTCGCTCTAAGTTGGAATTTCTATAACAGTGCCTATCAACTTTTTAATAAAACGAAACACATTTGACTAAGGAAAAATATAGCTTGTATGGTCCATCATGAGATAGGGCTACAGATCAGAACTTCACACTTCTGAAGTTCTGGAGAGATCTCTGTTTTTCATCAAATTTAAAACAGATTTTCCAGAGAAAAGTTTTAACTTTAAACTGTTAAAAGAGTCAGAGTTGCAATTTTGGCTTATCGGCGAAGCCCAATAAGCTTCAACTTGTCTTTGGTAACCGCCTCCAACAAGAAGATTTAATATTGTAGCTAGTTAAAGGATAATAGGTGGAAAACGTGACATTATACCCACCTACAACTATGTTTACATTGATTTTGACAGTACCACTATGTTTTTTTATTTCAAGTTTTTTCTGAGAATTCCAAAAAAACCGTTAATCATTTATTCGTTTCTTTCCCTATTTTCGATGTAGAAGAGTTGCAATGAAGAAAAAATTGCATTAAGTTTTTTTGACACCTAAGTTTTACCTTTTTAATTTGTATTTTCTTTGTAATCGTCGCCACCAAACTAGTTCTCAAAATATACAACAACATCTTTGTTCTTTGAATTTTACCCAGGGTCGACCTAGATTTTCATCACAACCCCAAAAGTTGTCAAAAAAACCTATGTTTCGATTCTCAAAAAACTGGTTGGGTATACATCACAACCCACAACACACAAACTTTTTATTTTGCTATACCTACTCTTAACAAAATAAATGCATTTCTTAAGGTTTATTTCGAAAAAAATTAAATGAAAAATCAAATACACATGAAATGCTTGATAGCAAATGCCACTGGATACTAATGCTGATTGGATACCTCAACACGCCCCAGAAAAATAATGACTACCTGTCAATGGTTCCGTTTTGACTTAGTCGGTGGTGGGATGGTGATTCGTGATAGTGTCGATCTTTATCCCCAAAAAGTCAACTTCAGGCTCCATCATCCTTGACAACGTTGACAACAGTCATATGATGGGGTTTTCTATTCATGTTTTTTGATTGAATCCATTTGATTGATGCGATATCATAGTTAATTGAAACTTTTTATTGGGTATGGATCGATACAGAAAGAGATAATATGCATAAAGCCTTAGTAGCATATAACTAGTTTTTTCAGAAAAAAAAAAACTCCTTCAAACGCATTTTCCATGGTCATTTTTAAACAATAAACAGAAAATAGAACAAAAAGTTTTTACATGTATGCAAGCAAGTTTAGAATAAATAGCCTTCCGACATAGAGAGAGACGACTATTTTTGGTAGTGTGTGCCCGATTGCATGATTTTTATAATCACTCTTGGAACGATACATTTTAAGAAACTTGAGGAAGATGTTTATATGCTTTACGCCCGTGCCCAACAGCGGTGGTATGAATTTATATTGCATTTTTTCATGGTAGAGCTAGCACCCATGTAGGTATGTAGATGCAAACTGCAATCTTTAGGCAGAAAAGTGTTGTTCTGGTCATTTATTCAAATACTTTTCGTTTAAATGTGTAATTTTATACTGAAAAATTGGGAGGGCTTGGGTAGAGGTTTGTAATTTAAAACATGTCATGTGGAACAGTTTTGTATTAAGTAACTTCGGTTTTGTTGCTTTTCTTATAGACACAAACATTTATGCATTTTATATTAATTATAAATACAAGCATCACTCAGTGGTCGAAGTTCGTTTGATTGCACTGTACAATGGATATAATTTTTCTTGATGGTGAGTTTGTTAGAAAAGAATTTTGAAGCCTAATTTACAGTTGAACGGACAACGGGGATCATCCATCTCCGTTTTAAGATTCTAAACAACTGATCTGTTCTAAGGACGCATTTCTTGAAATTCATTCAATTCAATTAACTCTTTCTTGAAGATGCCATTAAAAAACAAACATAGGATGAACAAATCTGAACATAAAACTCAATAAACTATTACTATCTCTTAACTTAGTTCCACATTTATTGGTAGACACCCTACTACACTTTGCGTTGCCTATGGCGCTTATGCAGAAGTTGCATTGATGACTATCCTTCGCCTTTGCTGTGCGACCACCTGCTTGCGTTGGTTTGCGAACAATCGATAATACCAAACAAAATGTGCTAACAATTTTGTATTTTTGGATTTATCCACTAAACACTGATTTATTACTCGTAAATGTTGCTAAAAGAGCATTGAAAGCACACGCGGCATCCAACGCCCGGTTAACTCTTCTACACCAGTCCAAAATTATACACCCTCAGTAGGTTTGAGTTCAATGCCTCATCCATCAAAAAGTTCATCTCTAATTGCTCTTCGGATTTCGCTATAAACGGCCAGGAGTCTAATTTACTAAGCCAAGAATTAAGCTGTCGTGATGCAATATTCATTTGTGTCACATGATAGTATTTAATGTCGGATTATTCGAAAATTGCTAAAAAAAAACTAAGAGTTATGTGAAACAACTAAAGCTACGCAATCACACTTCCTAGCTTTTGTTATCTTGTGTCCCCATTTTCATGGTGAGGTAAGAAACTTTTCAGGACTATCCCAGAAACTTTTTTTTTAAACAAATATACTTTTTTTTTTATTAAATATTTTCTTTTTTTCTCTTTCAGAAAATTTCATTCCATTTAGGGCAGATTGGGATCTTCTCAATAAATCATGTTGCCCGAACGTGAATCAGTATCGTAACCATAAAGGAAATTTGCTCAAAAATACTCTGAAGCTTTAGTTAGATAAGTCCAATCATCATTATCAAAATGATGCAAATGGAACATCATTCCTCGGGCAATCACCATGCACGCCCGCTCTGTCTGGCTGGGCCAGAACGTGAACCGGTTAATTTTTTAGTAAACTTAGTTGGAGCTCCGCCTGAAGTTGAACAGTTAGTTGAACATATTAAACTAGTAGCCGAACAATTTCTTTATCACTGGAAAAGCTTCCCAATTGGTAAGTGACGAGATACAATTATTTTCCCTAAATTATGTACCTAATTGCTTCTTTCTCTATTCCCAGCTCTCCCACAACCTCTAGCAGCGACATCATACACACAAGCAGCTGGCAATCAAGTTACTAACCGCAAAAAAAGTCCAATCAACTTGCGAGATTTATTTATATCGCCACCATTTGATGAGTTAGATGCAGTTGCCTCAGACGGTTCCGGTGAGCCAAGGCGATTGACCAACTCACAATTGAAAGCCTTACGAGAACGCGGGTAAGTTTGCTGTTTTTTTGTTTTTCTTTTAATATTTTCTCTCTTTTTTCTCTTCTTCAATTAAGTTTTTGTTTTAGTGGTAAATTTCTTTGCCTTTTCCTTTTTGATTTTTGTGGTGTGGTTTTACCATGATCATGAAATTACTTTGCAAAAAATGCGGATATGTTAATCAAGCAGAAGTTCTTGTTCTTATTTCTCAATTATATTCTCTTTTCGTTTAATCGAAGACAAAGATAAGTTGCTTTTGAATTGGTTGGATTTTTTATTTAAGTATTTTTTTTTTTTTTCAATTTGAGACAAGGATACTTTTATTGTTTACACTTAAAAACCTATGAAGATTATTATGCATTTATTTTAACTGTCATTCATATATTCACCGCCATAAAGAGTATTGTACACATTAACCTTGACGGATACTTAGTTGCCTAGCAGGACGTTTTCGCATTTTTCTTGAGTATTTTTGTTATGAAAAGTCTGAGGTAGTTTTTAAGTGTCTTCTTGAAATAAAGACAGACTCTCTGGTGGTTCAAAAAACGATCATCTTCATCTCTTCTTTTTGATTATATGCTGTTAGCAGCAACACTTCAACTCCTTCTTGAGCATATGGCGGCAACCAGATCCTTCCATCGCACTATTCGCAGCAAGATACCGCAGCCGTGCACACGATTCAAAACTCTGGGACTCAGTTTCCTTCATAACTGTTGACCTCCATATATTCCCTTTGGTCTTTCAACCGATCTTCCACTTTGAGAATTCTATTCGGAGCACTACTTTGCTATGGTGTCATGGGGATCCCTCAATGTGTTGCCAATGCGTGGTGCTGAAATCTACTTTTGTTTTAAAAGTCCTAAGCCATATATCGTTGTAGAACTAGATCTTTAAGGTGTTGACCAAAAGTTTGTAATTTTTTTTGAGATGTTGGAAGAGTATTTTCACATTTCACAGGCATATAGCATCAATGAATTCACGTTGGATTCAACTTGGTACGAAGTGACGTTTTTCTGTAGTTTCACACTGAAAGGATTTCAAAAGCACTACGAGCTTTGTTTATTCTCTTGTCGACGACAGACGACGGAGACGTCCAGATAAGCTCAATATAGAGTGACAAATAACTTTCCAGATATATAAGCTCAGTGACCCACTGTTTTGTCCCTTGTCTTAAAATAAGCTGCTGGTGTTGGTTCGGACTGGTATCATCAGTATAGTCTATATGGATTTTCTTTTAAAAAAAGTCCTCATTTTGTCATAACGTCGAAACTCAAATTCAAGGGAAAGCTTGCGGTTTGTACGCCTCTATTACAATAGCAAACGTTTATGGGGGATGTTTTTAATTTCAAGCGATCTTCTGATAACATCAGGACCGAGTCGATCCAAAAGCCTTTTTGAAATCGACATGAAGTAGAGCGGCGATTGATACTCCGATGATTGTTTAATGATAACTCGCAAGGTATTGATGTCACACGAAATCGACCATTTCCCCATTCCATAGAAAAATGTCAAAGAGATAAAGCCCTACAATCACTTCCAGTGATCATATATGAATGCTTCAGTAAATTATTTTGGCAACAAGTCTTAATGTTTCGACATCTAAGTTTTTGCTTCCGCCTTTTTGTATCAACAATAACACCAACACATTCGATGGTACAGGGACAAACATGAGTCCCTGGGAACTAAGCCATTTCCATTTTAAATACAATCTATAGTACTTTCATGATGGTCTTTGGTCCTCGAAATTCATGCCCAATTGCTAAAATAAAGAGTTTTTCAATAAGAGCAAGTAGATGTTGAAATGCAATAAATCGACTTGTGTGGGAGGTTTTAACACATTGTTTTTTATTTGAAAGGTTCATGTATGCCATTATGTATAGAATATGACATCCGAGAGGGACAATTTTCAATGACTTCCTATATATACTGCTAAATTTGAGCGTTGGCATGTGTTATGTTCACCTTAAGAGCGTCGACACAAGAAAAAGTCTAGTATGTTCAAATCGCTTGACCTTTGTGGCCAATTCACGTTATCTCTGCGAAAGAAAACCTCACCCTCAAATAAGACAAGAAATACTAAATATTTTTGTAAGATAGGTATTGTTATTTTTAAAGACATAAATGAAAAAGTACGAAGTGCACTAGTTTAAAAATAACGTGGATTTTTACACCTGTTTCCGAAATTCAATCAGTACTTGAAGGAAAGCCAAGAGCGTAGCCAAATTTTCTGAGTAGATTTTCATTTTAAGCTTACTAAATGATTTTCACTGTAACAATGAATATTTTATGTTTAAATTCATAAGGATTTAAAAGCGAAACGTTAGCTTAGTTCAATTTGTATTCGAGTGCTAATAAAAGGAAAGTGCTTCTCTGTTAGCCGTTCGGATTCGGCCTTAAATTGTAGGTCCCTTCCATTCCTGCAGAATATAAAATGTTTACACTGGAATGGTTAAGAGTGTTAGTCACAATCCTTGGCTTCGCTTGGAGCTGTTGTGCCAACAATTTATTTATTTATTTTGTTTCCATAAGAAAGTTGACTGGCTTCCCATATTACATGGGAGCTTATTCCACGTCGAGAAAGTTAGTTTAGTTGTTTTGTACAGGACAATGTAATTATAAGACAGTTTGAAATTGTTAGTTAGAAAAGATGAACCACTTTTAAGGATCTTAACTCACGTGTTTTGAATTTTTATATGTACTGATCCTTCAAATTCTCGGAGAATTAATGGTCGTCGAGCCAAGGATTTTCAAAGGAAGGAATCAATTGTTATTGTGAGATTCTTTTTAACAGACTTTTTTTCGCTTGTATGTTTGAATACAGTTCTATTAATTTTGTCTCTTTAAGGTTGATTGTGTACAATACCAAAAAAAAAAAAAAAAAAAAAAAAACATCCAATAGTTTCGTTTGCGCTTCTTCTTTGAAAACTTTCTGTTCTATCACTCAATTTTTTCTATATTTCATCCACTATTTTCTCTAAAAAAAAAAAAAAAAACAAAAAAAAAAAAGAGTTAAATCAAAGACCAAATGAGTATAAAAAAAAAATAAAATACATATTTCTGTAAAGCTTGCAAAAGGATAAATACGGGAAACCGAAGAAATTAACTTTGGAACAATTGGAAACTATTCGAAATAATGGGTAAATAACCAAAAATACAACAAACATGGAGCAGCGTGCCTTGGCAAAGACTTCGCTATTCGCTTCTGTGAAACAAGAATGATTTAAAAAAGATATAAAACGTTATTCTGTTTAGTTGTCGTGTTAGATGTTAAATTGTTTTTTATTTCCTTTTTTTATTCTAGTTAACCAGGTTAACAAAAAGAAATGTTAATACCGTCAAATTTTAAACCGTTCACACGCTCCTAATTTAGTTTTAAATACACACAACTTGATGTAATGTTTTTTTTTTATATAAATAATTGTGTTTGTTTACTTTTCGTGAATTTTTATTGGTGTATCTAATCTTAAGTTGTTTTTTTATAATCTCCCCAATATGTATATTCTATGGTTTATCGATGTCTGTCCCTATAGAATGCATGATTATTCAACAAGGGGGGGTTATATCGGCGATACAAATACATCAGATTTTTTTTTTGTAGATATGTATTTAAAAAAAATTCAATGTGTCTGCCGATAGTTAAGATAAGTTGTTTTGTTATATCTTTTATATAGGTACACTTATGGGAGGACATAAGTTGTAAAACATTTATTTAGTTGAATGAATGCTTTGATGTTTGTTTAAGGTTTGTGGAGCAGATATTCAAGTTCATTGTAATATGATGTCCTGATAAAGCCGTAATCCTTTGTGATTACGTTTTATTCAAAAATATTCTCTTTTATAGACGACATTGCTAGGGTTGGAACTTGTCTAGTCATAAGTAGCACTGGAGTCGCCAAAAATCGTTTTTTAAAACCTCCTCTTAACTAGATTTTTTTTATTAAACCTGCCCTGAATTCAATCTTGGTATTTTGATGTGGCTAGTTTAGGGAACGAATCAGCTGTTGAAGTTGGGTTTGCTGTCTAACATTTCTTGTGTATTTTTCTTCGGTATTTTTTTTTTTTTTTTAATTTTTTTTTTTTCGAATGAAACTAAAATCGAATGCATTTATTTTAATAAATTTTAATAAAAGTAAATGAAAATCAAACAAATAAAGAACAATGGAAATTTTTGATTAAGTACGTTGTGAAAAATATAAAATAATGTGTGTGTTTTGTTTTGTTTTGAAAACCTGGGGCGACCCTGGGTAAAGTTCAAAGACCAAAGCTATTGTGAAACCTGGATCATGTCTCTAACTTTGTATCCACGGTTGACCCAGGTGTTCTTGACAACCCCAAGAGCTGTCTAAACAACAATTTGTGTTTACATTTTTGAAATACTTTTGGTCTATAAAAAACTTCCACTATTTAAAATCGGTCTTTTGGCTGTTAAAAAAAGACTAGTTAAAGAAAACCGTTCTTATGGGAGGAACCGTGATAAGACAAATCCAGAAACATCCATGATGGAATGTTTTTACAAAACAACACCCAGAAAGTTTTATCAAAATTGTTCGACCCGTTTTTGTGTCTATATTAAAAGTATTTTTTATTCCAAGCCTGGACTCCAAAATTAAAATAAAATCTCTTTGAATTATTCTAAATAAAAACTAAGTGCATAGTGTGAATTCCATTGCCCTTATCACTTTAGCCTACAAATAGACCGGACGGACGAAAGGACAGACAGGCAGGCAGACAGATAGACAACATACACACAAGATGAACGGACAGAATTTTCCGACACACTTTTTCGTCTTCGTGATGGTCATCTAAATTTCTTTTTGGCACGAACCTATAACTTGTCTTATTATAACAGGTGATTCAACGTGAGGTTTGATTTATAATGTAAAATAAATCACATACATTTGAAAATCTTTATTATCGATTAAAAGAACAATTCATGGCATTTACTTTTTGAAAATGATATCATGTACAATTTTGGCCACGACTACGTCTAAGATGATCCATTCGGAAGGTTTAATTTTGGTCGACTGGTTCGAGCATAGCGACTGGTATCTCGCGAATAACACGAGTAATGTTGGCTTCCAAAGAGTAAATTGTAGCTGGCTTATTCCTGAAGAAATGAGACTTTACATATCCATACATTGTGCAAAGGTGTAATATCGCACCATCCAGGCGGCCAATTTACGGTAGCAAAACGTGAAATTAAGTGCTCACCAAAATGGTTTCTCAACAAGTCGATTGTTTCACGAGCTGAATGGCTCTTAGCGCCGTCTTGTTGAAACCATAACTCACCTAGACCATGGGCTTGAATTTCAGGAAGCACATAGTTCGTTAACATGACGGTTACCATTGAAGGTAACATTCTTATTTGCCTCATTTTTGAAGAAATATGGACCAATGATTCAATTAGCCCATAAACCACACCATACCGTTGTTTTTAATAGATGTAATGGTAGTCTTTGGGTTGATTATCAGCCCAAATACGGCAATTTTGTTTATTAACGTATCAATTGAGCCATAAATGGACTTCATCACTGAACAAAATTTCACGATAAAACACCGGATTTTCATTGAGTTTTCAAGAAAATAGAAACGCTGTTGTGGTGTGAGACTTTCCAACGAATGTAACTTTACTTTACAGGGCATTATTAGGTTTATCAATGAACACCTAAGGGCGACCCAAATGACGAAACAACAAATCTATTGCGTCAATGAAAAACCACGTAAATACATATATACAAGTTGAGGTTGGATAATTGATTTTTAAAATATCTAGTGAATTTGAAAATTTTGAACAAATTTTCTTTAAGCTATCAAAAAAAAAAAAAAAAAAACATTTTCTCATCAGCACCTTACTAAACTTCATGACTTCGTTATTGTCTTCAGCATAGTTTGAAATTTTGTATGTATCCCAGTTTATCTTTTGAGAGGTGAACGGGTGTATCAAAACATTCCATTGAACAATGCCAAAAATAACCTTTTTTTCTTAATAACCAACCTAAAATGTTTAGGTAAGCAATAGCTAATCTTTGCCTAGATAGATCAAACGTATTGCCGTCTTCTCCGTAAACCAAACTGGGCGGCAAGGGTGTTGTTTGGATGTGTGTAGGTGTTCCACATTTCATTCGAGACGTGAGAACTTATCCTTGAATACACCACCTGCCAAAGTTCTTAATTGCTTACTTTGGCTTTGGCTAAAAAATTTGTAGGAAGCTTTAAAATTTAATTTTAATTTCTGAAGGAGGTGCAAGGTTATCTTTTTTGTTTGAGTCCATCAGGTCTTCCTGAAGGTCAAAAACTTTTGCTGCTATAGGGAGGGTCTTTCAACCCGTCTTTCACCTTGATGATTGAAAGCACTACTTTATTATGGTGTCAGATGGCTTCCCCAGTGCATTGTTAGACCAGCGCTATTTTCTGTGTATCCATTTTGTAAGTATCCATTTTGTTTGTGCAGTCCTAATCTACAGTGCGTTATTTGATATGGCTCGCGTCTTTTGCGATGTAACTGAGATAACGGCAAACAAAAGCCTTAAGGGAATTCGTTCGAAAAGTTGGCAAAGTTTCATACGGATATCACGTCATCAACTTCTGGAGAAAATATTCAGAATGCACTACGAGCTCTGTTTTATGTTGTTGGCGTCCAGACCTGTTCCACCATCGAGTGACAAATTACTTTCTATAAGTAGTTAAACTGATAGCACTTTCCACTGGACAAAAATAATTGCCCGTAAACACGAAACAGTCCCCTTTTAAAAAATCTACTCATATCTTAAGTGCTCCTCGCAGGCACTTATCGTTTTTACTAGCTTCAGTTATAACAAAGAAAAACAAAAGCTTGTTGTAGCTCGCCATACCTGCCAATCACAACTGAAAACAAAACAATATCAGTGAAGATTTTCGAGCGCTTATAAGTTTATATAAGTGTTCGCGACCACTCCTTACTTAAAATAAAAGTGGCGTCTTGGAAAAATATTTCAAATCAGCTGTATATTCGCATGCAGCAGTATTACCAGTCTAATTCTTTCAACGTTGTCGATTCCGGTGAAGACGTGGTCCTCTCAAAAACAGAACAAAAACTTCATTTATCTATTAATAAATACCTTTATGGACACACATCTCTGCCGGTGCAATCCTTGTGTGTGCATTTTACTTTTCCCTTATAGTAAACCCGTCGCAAATCAATGCACAGTGGCTAAGGTTAAAGAAAATACAAATCAGCTGATTTGCAGTTGTGGTTCCAAAGCCACGACGTTAACTCTGAAAAGGCTGCTACGAACGAAAAGAGGCTGACTTTCAAAATACTATTTGACATTATGTGGGAGAAAAGAGACAGTAACAAAATGAGTTGGATTATGAAGAAATTTTAATTGTATACAGCACTACGCCAAATTAAAGCTCCTAAATGGGTTTGATTTGATTTGATTTGATTAGACATTAAAATCTTTTTTTCTTTCTTCTGAGAATCCTGGATTATATTTTTCGCTGGGGTCCGTTGGAGCTGTATTGGATGCTATTTGTTAAATTTTTGATCCATGAGACTCCTTTTTTACCGGACTTCCTTTGAGGTGCAAGCGCTTTTTTTATAAATTTTTTTTTTTAATTCATTACTTATAAGATAACCATCTTCAAAGCTAGACAAGAGCCTTAACAACTTAAGCCAGGAAGGCGGTATTGTAGACAAGGTTTTATTATCGAATTTCATAGCTCATCCCCCAGAAGTCTATGCTTACGGTCCCGATTGGACCGCAATACTCCATTTCCTGCGGCGAATACTCGGTCGCACAGGAGTCGCCGATTAACAGTTTTACGGCCGACGTGGTAAATTTCAACAAGAAGTTATATATTCTTTTTTGGCCCGATTGTGTATTACCTTGTTTGAATAGTAAAGTGTCTACTCGGCCTCTGGTGTGCGGTGTAATCCAAGGCAGTTCCTCAAGCACAGCCACTCAAATCTTTTCCATTTGAGATGGCACAACGTTGAACCACACAGGGCACCAATAGACAATCATCGGCCGGATGAGGGCCGTGTAGCGAATCCCCTAATCCTGCTATGTAGATGGCTGCTTTGAAACAGCCGTTTTGTCAGGGCACCTATATGTAGGTACTGGTCTAGCCTGATGCCAAGGTACTTCACTACACTTTTACTCGCCAGTGAATACCCGCTTGGTCCAACGGTTTCTAGATTTTGCATCATTTTTAACGCTCCTTGCTGTAGACCATTTCTTACATCAAATGTTGTGGTAAAAGTTACATTTCCACTTTTGACAACAAACTTTCTACTGCATGCCATGAAAAATGTACAATGTTTTACTTATTCCAAGTCTGGTCAGCTTCAGATCAGATGACTCCCGAAATAATATTTTTGTAGTCTGCACATCTTGGTCAGAGCTGTACTTAGAAATTTTTCGAATACCTTACTGATATTCGGAACAAGATTATCGACTGGAGATTTGCCGGAATGGAGCTGTTCTTTCCCTTTCTTTCTGGAGAGGATGAATCCTAGCTGTCTTGGTCTTCTCGCTCGCCGGCTAATATGCGTTATTCAGAGCGTTGTTAAACATCGTGGTGTATAATTCCTTAGAGAGATGCCGTAGTATCTACAATATTGGGTATACCATCGATTCCTGCTGACTTCTGGTGTAAGTAGACTGTGGTGTAAGCTAAATATTGTTCACAAAACCTTGTGAAGCAGTGTTCTCAGATCGCCATTGCGTGATGCTGTTTTCAAGGTGCACTGTTTTCCAGGTCATGATTCTTACGAATCCTAATACACTTGTTAAAAAACAGCCGTACTTGCCTGCGATGTTGATTACGTCACCGGTTTCCGTATATTTCGGAAGCTTAAGGACGGATTATCGTTTTGATCATTCTCTAAAAGAATTTATTAATTAAGGGTGTCTGATCCGTCAACGGTAATCTTTTTGATGTTTCTACCCGCTTGTCTCAAAAGCATTCTTCAAGCTAGATATATTTTCATCTTCAAGGATTGTATGGCTTACTTAAAATACATGTGATTCCAAACTTAAAAAACCAAAGAATGGTATTGCTCCATTGAAGTCGGTAGAATCCACCAGAAAACGATGCCACACAAACATAATATGCTTGTTTAGATTTTCAAAAGTAAGTTCACGAAGAAGGAAACAGCTATCTTTCGAATATTCGAATTAAAGTTAATACTGGACGGTGAACTTAAGTTAAGGGGCTTTTAAAGTTATAAAAGACTTGATACCATGAATGCCACCCTTAGAAAGTTTACATAGTTTAGAATCAAAAGAAAAGACTTATGTTTTAAATCTTCATTTTACCCATATTTAACCTGTAGTAAATCTTATATGTACTGCCTTGCATGCCAATGGGAACAAACATCATTTTAATGTTCATATGGCAAGATACAAAAAACTATTATTTTTCCAAGCAGCAAAATTTTTAAAAACAAATTACAATCTGTAAGTTTTACAGGAATGTAAAATAAGGTACGCACCTGTGATCAGAACGCAATATGAACTTCCATTTATTATTAATTTTTGAATCGCACGCAAAAAATATATCAAATTAAAAAAAAAAAAAATAATAGCTGCATGTTATCCCAAATACAAAATAAGTTAAATATTCCAAATAAATAAATTAAGAAAATAAAAAGCTTTTTTCAAAATTAACATAATATTTTTCATGTAACAGAGAGTTTGATGTGCCCAGTTTGAATTTTCCCGGACAAGTACACAAGTGGCGTTTGTCATTGCTGCTGCAGAAAGGAACCTATCGAGCACACGATTCTTTTCTAAGTGATTTGGCTCTGGCAGCTCGATTTGTAGTGGTTACGGCACGAGGTCGATTATTATCGCACTTCTTTTCGCTTGCTCATGCAGTTCGGGCTTTATTCCATGGACTTATCAAGCTGCTGGATATGGCTGTTGGTGGGTATAGTGTCTATTGTATTCTTAGCATGTAACATTTGATTTTTTGTTTCTTAGGTGTTCCATCATTACTGGCTCATGATTTAGACTATAAAATCCAAGAGGAACGCTGTCGTTTTCTGGTTGCTGAACTAGTCTGTAGGGTAAGTTATTAAAATGAATCATAAATCCATGACATTTCTAATAAGTTTAAATGTTTTTAGCCGGAGTTTGAGGATTGCTTGTATTCACTTTGTTCCTTTGTTCGAAAACAAATGCGGCGGGCGATCGTAGACAAAATAGACGTGAAAAATTGTGAAACCGCCCAACCAGTTCCGTATCTGTTTCTGACACCAAAGGGCCAAGAGATTGATTTGAGACTTTTCTCACGTGATATCATGCGCAAGGCCCTGCCCATCCTCGTCGGAATATTAGAGCGTGAAACTAGAGGTTGGTTTTTACATTTTCGCGAACGATTAATCGCCGAATTGAGAGAAAAAAAGTTAACCGACAAGGAAATCGAAGAGGTTTGTCAAAAACAAAACAAACAAAATAATACAATATGAATTTACTTAATTTAATAACGGTCTTAATTTAGGAAGTCAACGATGCCGTAATGAAAGAATACCTCCAACGAGTATACACATCCATACTTTCAAATACACAATTAGCCGAATTTGGTGATGGAATACCTCGACTGCTTGTGCAACAAGCTCAATCTGTAGTCATCATGCATAAAGCTGTCGATAAAGTCCAAAAGGAACTTAAGCGATCTCGTGAAGATCACCAAAAATGTCTAACCAACGACCATTCGGTTTTATCGCGCATAGCTCCTTGGTTGAGGTCTAAACTGAGAGCAGCTGAAGCCACAAAGTTGTACAAATCAACTTGGGCTGCTCACGAAGAAGCATTGCGTATGTGCAGCAAGCATGACCTCAGCCAGACGTCGTACTTTCTAAGCCGTGACATGGCCTTCATGAAGGAACGTGAACCGGTTCTTTTGAAGGAATTAAAAAATGCAAAAACTCCAACACGAACATTCCATTGGACTGTGCGCATTTGGTCACCGAGTTCTTGGAATGTTCGACGAGAGTTTCAGGGACAGTCGGAGATAATTCCGACGATGATAAGTCAGCAAGCCACATCAATAGTTACTCCTCGCTCCGATCCAAGTCAGCCGGTTTTTATGGTGGAAAAGGAAATAACGCGTACCACAAGTACGCGTTGGCCATTTTGGCGAATTGTTAATTTAGTGCAAAGGTCATGGACTTGGACGTGGAATGTGATATTTTTCTTAGGCATTTTTGTGCCTTGGTTTAGTCCGTTAGGTCTGCGAGCATTGTGTTGTATGGAACCGTTTATGTCGGATTTAGAACTGTCACAAATTAATGGAACTTTATTTCCAAAAAAGAGCAGCATGACACAGACGCTGGCTTCGAGGCTAATTGAGTTGTGGCGCAATGTGTCCAAATCCAGAACACATTTTGAAACCGAACCAGATACAGGTGAGTAAAACTCTATGCGCTATAGTTGCTAATTGCTTAACTTATTTTGTGTATCGACAGGATTCATTGGGAAAGGCTTTACGAGAAATATGAATCGTGTATGGAATTACTTTGTTAAAGGATTTCTTGGCACTGTTACCATTCTTCTAGTGTTTCCATTAATCTCGCTTTCAGCTAGTTTATTAAGTATATTGTTGGCATTAACGGCATTTATTTGGGTGCCGATGCTTACGGCAGGGTTGCATATCTTGATGGTTCTAATCTATGATTTGGATTGTCCTGACATCTCACGCAATCGTTATTGTATTCTATTAGAGGCTCTTGTTTGGAATATATTGGTCCAGGGATGCATTCAACCAATTGCTGCCGTCTTTGTTTCCATGATCATATGTCCTTTGGCTTCGGTTTTGGTTTTAGTTGGTAAATAAATTAATTTAAATATGTTTTATTTGGAACGAAATGTATGAATGCGGTTATGATAAGCTTCTTATCATAAGCTAGTTAAAACCTAGTATTTCAAAGAAATTTTATTTTAACAGTTGGAGCTGCGAGATATTCACTAAGACTACTCTGGGATTCGTTGACATTCCATCTCTTTATCAAGAAATGTGGTCGAGTACCAGCCTCCGACAGTCTAGCTGTCCGACGAATTGCTGGACCAGGCTTAGCTTTAGATTACTATTTTATAATTATACCCGAACAGGCATTGGCTGCGTTTGAAGCAAAAATGGAGCTAGATGAGCTACAGGCCTATCAACATGCGATAGAAAGAGTCATTATGCAGCCACAGAAAGACTATAGACAGTTTGTGGAGGCATGTTTCGGACCGTTTTCAGCACAGTTGGCTAAGAATGGACCATACTTACGGTTGGATCGAGAAGCTCAAGATTTGTTAGGCACGCTGCATGAAAAGCTAGAGAAGAGGCGCTGGGAACTGCAAACGGGTCTAGTGACAGCAGTGAAAACAAGAATAAAGCTAAATACTTTGGAACTCAAGGTAAAATGTTTTTTTTTTTTTGTTACCAATTGTGAACTCTACACGACGTGAAACCTTTTTTTTTTTTTATATAAGATTGCAATTCAACTAGCCGCCCACATGCTGGAAAAGTATTATCCTGGCCACGTGATATCGAGACTTTCCATCACAGAAGATGAGTTTTGGGATAATAAAGTAGGATTAAAAAAACAGTGTACTGTAATAACAATATTGATATGTTGTATGTTAATTTTAAGGGGCTGTCACCGAATGATTGGCCCGGATTAGCCGGCCTTATGTATACAGAAATTTTCAGTTTAGACTTTCTAACACCACTATCTGAAACAGATACATATTTCAAGCTGGAACCACATTCACAGTTGGATCTTTCACGTTACACACAAATGGTACAAAATGCAACCGATGTAATCGGTGTAAATGGTCCCGATTTACTGGGAAACGTATACGCCCCGCGGGGTAATGTTCAAGTGCACTTGCCATTCCTTGAAGTCACGGCATTCAATCCAAGATCAAAAATAACCTTAACGTTTAGGAAACCACAAAAACGGTAAAAATTATGATTTTTTTTTTGTACTACGACTTGCTAAAATCAATTTTTAATATTTTATAGAGATATGACTGTTGGTCTAACAACACCTCGTGTTCGAGCACTTCGTGCCGCTTTACAATCAAAATCTGATGATCAACAACCAAATAAACCTTGGCGTCCATGGAAGAGGAAAACACAGGATAAAACTGCTTCTGATAAATTACTAATACCTCTGCCCATTCCACATCCTGTACATATCGCTATAGCAATACACAATCGTGATACGGAACAACCTATTCCATTAGACTCGGAATTGTGTTGGGAAATTTTGAAGGCAATCGAAGATTGTCATGGCGATATTATGGTACCGTCTTAGAACTTACTTAGTAAGGTAACAAATGATGAAACAGATTGTTTCTTTTATGTTTTAGGCTGTTCAATCGGTTGCCCGTTACCGTGGGGGCGGCGGCGGTTCCAGTTTTGATTCACTGGATTCTGATACCAGCATTGGCACTAGAGACTCTACAGCAGCTGCTGGTGGAACAGAGACACTTCCTTGTGGGACACGAGAGGTAATTCTAATTTTTTTTAAATTCTGTAACAAGTTTACAATTTGTTGATTTCCGCTAACGGTCGAAATCTATGCCACAGCTTTCCAACTCTTTCTAGATCATAGGGTGACAAACAGATCCTTCCATTACAATACTTCGGCTTTAACCACAATTCCAAATTCTATGACTCAGATACTTTCATAACAGTTGTAATCCATGTTTCCTTTCGTCATCTCACATTCATTGTTCATTGGGCTTCGATCCAGCGCCACTTTATTGGTTTTATGTCTTCACCCAATTTTGTTTGTCTAGTCCTAAGCCACTGTGCGTTGCATATGGTTTGTGTTTAGGTTGTACGCAGACAACGGTTAACAAAAGCTTGTTGTTTACTCTAGATGCTGATAGAACATTTCCACGTTTCGCAGGCATATAACAGCACATATTTTACGTTGGATTCAAATAGTCTCAACTTGGAACGAAGCGATATTTTTCTAGAGCTCCAAACAACAACCCATATAATACAACAGCAATAACCTGCTGTTTTATTGTTTCAACTGGTGTGTCTTTTTTTCTTTTCGGGGCTTCTAAATTTCGTTAAACCGAGTGACACATTTGTTTGACCGCGCCAGTGTCGCCGTTCGCCATTAAACAGACGCCATCCTCATAGTACAAATGGCTTAACTTGTGAAATAGGTGACATTAGATGCAAAGTCTCTAATTTTTAACACAACGTATTATTCATAATACCCTCAATCGCAAGTTTAAAAAAATCGGTCCGAGATCATCACCCTTTCGAACTCCAACTGCATCGGAAAGCTGTGAATTGTGCAAAATGAAACTTTTATGCAAGTCCATCTTTCCAGTCCCGTGGATAAGTTTCATTCTCCCAAACAGCCTGCAAGTTTAAACCAAAAACGGAAGGCTGCTTTAGCGAATTCTACAGGTATATCGTCAAGTCCAGATTTGTTTGCTCAGAAGATGGGTCGAATTTCTTATCTTTGCACTTGTTGGGGGAGTGGTGTTGTGTTAGTGCCCCTAAAAGAATAGTGCATGTTGTTCTATTTAGGATTCAATTCTGCTTTGTGGTTTTCGTTTATCAATTTGCTGTGCGCAGAAACGCTCCTTCTACCTTGTTAGTGATCTTCCATCGTCCTTAAAAAGTGGTCTTTTAAATCTAACACGGGATGGTTAGTGTTAAAGCTACAACGCCATCCGACATTGCCCGTAGTTATATATTAAGTAAGTAAGTAAGTAAGTAAGTAAGTAAGTAAGTAAGTAAGTTAGTAAGTAAGTAAGTAAGTAAGTAAGTCAGTAAGTAAGTAAGTAAGTAAGTAAGTAAGTAAGTAAGTAAGTAATTCATTTATTTACATTAATTTATAACAATTTTATACATCATTTTGAATTTCAAAGCTATGGCTATGCCGTCAGCCAGGTTGACAAAAAAGATTTTGGGTTTATTTTTGACATTGTATAAAACAAATAAAACAATTTTATGTACACAAAATATTTAAGGAAACATTTTGGAATTTTAGAATTCTGTTTTTAATAACAATCTATACATGTAAATATCTTTCAAAAATCTGCTTAATGATTTCCAATCATGCTCGTTCAAGATGTTTATAGTTTCTTGTAAAGTAAGAGTACTTTTCCCGAAAAAAGAACGTCTTTGTGGTTTGAATATTGGGCATATACTGATGAATTGTAGACAATCTTCTTTTGATTTTAAGTTACACAGCGTACAAAATTGGTTAAAACTACCGTTATAAGGATTTCCGTTTAGGTTGAGAACCACGCATCTTGCTTTAAAGATAAATGATATTTCTGCATAACTCAGTGAATCGTGAAAATAGTTTCTGGTGCCCAGATTGTAATTGAGTTGACTGTAGATTATTCTACTGTATGACTCTTGTGCTTTTTCTATTTATGAATACCTCATTGAATCCTCACTTTTATCTATGGTGCTGTAAATTTGTTCTTGCAGAAGGTTTGTATTGCTCAAATCATCATCCAATCTCACTCCACACTCATTGCCAATAGACTGCCATTTTGCAAACCACCAATCCTTGTTTCTCAACTCGTATGAAAGGAGTTTTTTTTCGAGTTGCTGCAGATTTTTATAATATATTCAGCTTGAGACTTCAGTGTGCTTGTCAGAAGTTTTATGTGTATTCTGGGGAAGATTGAAAAGTTTCTTTATGAAGTTTCTATACAATTTTTCAATATCTTCGTATTCTTCTGATCCCCAAACCTGAGGAGCGTATAGGAGAGTTGATTTCACCACTGAATTAAAGATTTTGTATTTTGTAGATAAAATAATCTGTTTGTTAGAGAAGATATTTTTCCATGTTAGATTTACCAAGCTTTGCGAGCTGTTGGCTTTCTCTGATAAATGAATATTGAAATTTATTGTTGGATTCAGTTTGTTACCTCCAGTTGTGTATCATTGTATCTCCATCTTCTTCTATTGTAAGCGCTTAGTGTACGGGCAAAGACCATTATTTTTGAATTTTCTGTGTTGATAGTTAGTCCCCAACTATTACAGTAGGTAGATAACCGATTGATCATCAATTGTAAACCTGCAGGAGATTCTGAAAGTATGACGAGGTCATCAGCATATAATAAAACATTCGTGGTACAGCAAGCTATTCTTATTTCTCCAGGAAGTTCATCGACAATATCATTAATAAATAACGAGAACAAAATAGCGCTTAGTGGACATCCCTTTTTAACTCCTGTGCTGGTGCTAAACTATTCAGAAAAGTTCACTCCATCCCAAACATCTTCCTTCGAGTCCGTGTACATCTCTCTGATTACTTTTAGGAACTTTGTAGATATGCCGAGTTGTGACAACTTATAAGAAAGAGCATTCCTGTTCACAAGGTCAAAAGCATCTTTAAAGTCATAGACAAATGCAAAGACCTTTTTGTTTCGCGCTCGAAATGCTTAAACTATAGATGATAGTGTTAAAATGTGATCGATCGTTGAAAAGTTTTTTCTGAAACCGGCCTGTAGATCAGATAAAATATCATTCTGTTCAACCCATTTTTCAAGCCTTTCAACCAGTATACTGCAGAATATTTTTGCTATAACATTAATGAATGAAATGCCTCTGTAATAATAATACACTTTTGCTGGTTAGCATTTGCATGCTGTCGTACAATATTTCGAGTTGGCCCACTTGTTGCAATTAATATAATACGGGACAATGTATAGATTTTTTTGTTGCAGACATCGAACAATATTTGTAATCCTCCAAGATCATCAAAATCATATACATGTAAAAGTGACGAATATATTCCAAAGAGGGTTCCGCCATTTGCGCGAGCTTTATAATTGCTTTACCCTAAATTAGTTTAAAACCAGAAAAATGATTCTTAAATTTACTTATATTCTCCTGTATTACATGTTTCGAATAGAAAAAATATTTCAACATTCTTAATACAATTAAAAAAGTCTACGAACAAAATTTTATTATTTAAACCTGATAATATTATATGCTTAAATTTGTATAGTAATAGTAGTATTAATAATTTGACTGACATTAACATTTCAAGATCTTTGCGATTTAGTACTATTTTGGGTTTCAAGCGACATCCCTGAAGCATCTGGTATAGCTGGTCTAGACCATGATACAACTAATAAAGATATGGCATTGCGCATGATGCTATACAAAACGTCAAACCATTGTCAAACTCCGTGTGTTCTTATGACGTAGAGCGCACAACTACATTGACATACTATATACAGGGTGATTCACGAGCGTTGTGCCAAAAAGCTAGAGCGTATAGGTTGAGTTGAGACAAGAAAAAAATCGTATGGGAGGGGGGGTCTATTCCCCCCCCCCGTTTAGCCGGGAGGGGCAATTTTCTGAAAAATTGACTTATTTTGTAAAAAAAATTATTAAAAATCAACGGCTTCGTTTACAACATCGTGTTATACCCTTTTGGAAAGCCAAAAACTTCTTCTTTCATTTTGTTTTTAAATTAAATTGTTTTAGCAAATAGTTTAAAAAATATAAATTTTCAAACTCAAAATTTTGAAAAAAAATTTGAAAAAATAATTTTAAAACTAATTTTTTCAAAAATTTACGTAATTAAGTATAATTTTTGTTCTCAGAATTCAATGCTCTCATTAATGTTTAATCCAAAACTGAAAACCGTATGGCTCTACGACTTTTTGTTGCCAAGGTATTCAAAAATAACCGAACCTACTTCTTCACAAAAACACGAAAAAATTGGCTAAATGATCACTTGTGCCATCCCGTAAGACTAGATTTTCTTGTTTTTGTGAAGAAGTAGGTTCGGTTATTTTTGAATACCTTGGCAATAAAAAGTCGTAGAGCCATACGGTTTCCAGTGTTGGATTAAAGATTAATGAGAGCATTGAATTCTGAGAACAAAAATTATACTTAATTACGTAAAATTTTGAAAAAAATTAGTTTTATAATTATTTTTTCAAATTTTTTTTTCAAATTTTTGAGTTCGAAAATTTATATTTTTTAAACTATTCGTTAAAACAATTTAATTTAAAAACAAAATGAAAGAAGTTTTTGGCTTTCCAAAAAGGTATAACCTGGTGTTGTAAACGAAGCCGTTGATTTTTAATAATTTTTTTTACAAAATAAGTCAATTTTTCAGAAAATTGCCCCTCCCGGCTAAACGGGGGGAATAGACCCCCCCTCCCATACGATTTTTTTCTTGTATCAACTCAATCTACACGCTCTAGCTTTTTGGCACAACGCTCGTGAATCACCCTGTATATGTATATTATGTCAATGTGTAGAATGTATAGAGAGTAGAACGTGTTATAGGCCCCATACACTACACATGCCTGCATGCGCAAGCACAAAAATGCGCAAACACTCTTTCCCCATACACTACACATGCAAACTGTACAATATTCAGTTGTGTGTTCACCGCTGAACAGAAAACTTTAAAAAATGTCAAGCTCCGACACCGTTGCTGCGGCAATTTTGATTGCTTCTTTCAAAATCAACCCTTGACTGAGCAAATGTAGCACACACACCACACATGCTTGCATGCACAAGCAAGAAAATATCAAAATTTTTTGATATTGCTCATGCCGCTTGCACCAACACACAGTTCACACCATACACTGGCAGTTTGCATGCGCAAGCACTGTATGCGCATGCAGGCATGTGTAGTGTATGGGCCCTATTAAGTCGCAAGATGCTTAGTCTTAAAATAATGTTAATCAGGTCAAAGGAATGTAGTTTGTGCTGTTCGGCAATATTAACATGGTAGCTATATGAACTCCACACGCGCCAGGTTAACTAAGCTGAATTGCACTGAGTGCGAGTGCATTGGTTTGGCTTGCTTTAAAAATATTGAATAGAGAAATGAGTGCTATTTTACCAAGCAAAGCAAACGGTTGTTTTAATTCCTTCGTTTCGGTTAGTAAAATAAACAGTTTAAAAATAAACGCTTAAAAAACGATACAAAAGTTAAACGGGAAGGCGAAAACGAGAAGCCGCGCAGAACACATCAAAAATGAAAATTGGAAGGAGTTATCTCTAGTACCTAGTTGTATCATGGGTCTAGATCTAGACCTTGGGGATCCGGAGAGAAACGTCAAACGAAATGACGTCTTGTCTGTAATTTGTGCGTGGACGACAAACAAGAAAATTCAACTTCGTTTCCGCCTATCTTTATTCTTTAAAGAAGCAAAAAATATAAAACATTTTCCTGTATAATAAATAAAAAGTATTTATTTATCAAATTAAATAGTTTCAAAATGCTGTGCTGTGCTTTTGTTTTATCTTTTTTGTTTGTTGCTTGTGTAAAAAATGTCAAAAAACAGCCTTCTAGGTGCTGTGTTATTGTTTGCGCCAAAAATAGCGCTCAGTTTTTTTCGCTTCACAAAAAGCCAATCGAGATTGAAATCTTTAAAGAAAGGAGAACAGCATGGCTAAATGCCATTAAAAAAAAAAAAAAATTTAAAGGAGAGCTCACTAAAGACAACAAGAATTATATTCTCAACATTTTATTAAATACAAGCAAGATCGCATTCAGTGATGTAGTAAAAATAAAACACATTTTTTGAAGGTCGTCCAGCTAAGCTTAAAGACAAGCTACATCCAGATTGGATACCACCTTTATTCATGGAATATCCTCAATTTTCGAAACCCATAGTGAGACGTTACCAAAGGTTGCAAAATCGAATGAAACTGTTGCAGTGGAATTAGAACTTAGTGAGCTGGAACAACTAAAACAAGAATTAAAATCTATCAGAATATCAAAGACTAAGGTTCTGTAAGCAGCAACATTGAAGAAGGTTTTATTATACTCCCTGATCGAGGAATGCAGGTGAATCGTGTAATTATGGAAAATAGCGGGTGACATATCTGGGGATTCGTTTCCCAGCAGAAGTTTGGTTATTGTGTTGATTTGTTGTTGTGCGTTTTCGCAATTACTTGGAATCGTAAAGACGTAAAGATTAAATATTTTTGCTTCTTATCTCTCGGCTTTGCAATTCAAGCACAACGTATTTAAAACGACTGCAATTCTTGGGAAAGCTCCTGGTTCTCTTTTTAAAGATGATCAATTTCTTTGTTTAGACAACCGATGTCGTCTTTTGTGGCCATATTGGCCAGGGCTGCGTCGAGCGAACCATCAATAATGTTTTTGATTTTATTGCAATCAGCATCATTCATAGAAGTCATGTTCTGTTGGTTTTTGTAGAACTTAGGGGCTTTTCGTATGTTAAAGGATATGTTGGTTTTCTTCCGGTGAAGTCTGGCAAATTTTTCTTTTATCAGTCATGTGATGCGGTTGATAGTGGTGTTAAGAGATTTTGGTCGCTGTACCTGTACCTGTCGATTACTTTACAGATGGAATGTATAAAGCAGCATTGGTATTCACTTTTAGATAATTTACAAGTTTTAAAAATACACAAAATTCAAACAGCGATTTAAAAGAGCCATTCACTTTAAAAACAGTGTTGCCAACCGTAGTTATATATTACAGCTTCCTTGTGTCATATTCCATTGTATATATAAACTATAGTATTACCACTTGAGGTGCGCCATCTATCGACGAAAAACTAAGCTCTAGAATACCATGAGAAGCAACAACAACAATTAAAATCGTGGAAATTGTTGTTGCTTCCCATGGTATTCTAGAGCTTATTTTTTTGTCAATAGATGGCGAACCTCAAGTGGTAATACTATAGTTTATATATGCAATGCATATTCCTGCAGTATACATCGTATTCTAGATAAGTTTGTCTGCTATACTCAATTCTTAGAATCAACTAGCGGACCCGGCGAACTTTGTATCGCCTCAATTTACCTCCTTCATATTAACTCCAGAGCGACAATTAAACCCAAATAGTTAAAATTTCAATGTGATTTATTTGAAGGGAATCAAAATCGATTTGTTTTCCGGCGCAAAAACAAACAACGAAGACGGTTGGCCAACACGCGAGTAGGACACGTACAGTCGACTGAATTGGAATGGAAGATCAGTTGGAATAATCGGAGGTCGTGGGATAAGGTCTTTTCTCCTTTGAATTCGCCTTTGATGATCGTCACGGACAACCGCGCACCATTGCACAATTTCAGATTCCGCAACATGATTATGATCGCGTCCACCTTCAGCTATAAATTATGCGGGAGAGTTACTGGCACATCAAGCGAGTTCAAAAATTACTTCGGATAGATTTTCGCTTCATCCTCGTCGGCCAAGCTGTCAATGGAGATTTTTATAATTTTGTGTTATGCTGTTAAACACTTGCCAGTGCAAAGTGAGAGCAGTTTTCTCGAGAATTCAGGAATCGATAGGTGGTTCTGCAATTTCAACTTCTTGACATACCGCCACAAAGACGATTATTTCAGGCATGCATGGAGTTCATCGGCAGCGTTTGGCGAAATCTCCGGAAGCAATTATAATAGCCCGCACCTAAATCCTTCATAGTAGGTTAATATATTGTGTAATATATACATGGATCGATCAAATATCTACTGCCACCACTTTTTTAACTGCTCTGCTGTTACCTAATCTCATGCTGATTTCAGAAAGAGGATTGCATCTTTTATTGAAACTTTCTTCAAAATGTCTGCAATTTATTCATTCTCCGTAGCGATTACCATCGAAACTAAGCTTTGTCTATGGTACAATTTAGTCAACCATATGGCATTTTTGTCCATGGGTTGTAAAATTGGTGTCACATTTGGTCGAATGAACATAACGCTCCCATCATCGCTTTGCATATCTGCATGGCTTATTGCATTGTCAAGAAGGAGTAATGCTTTCATCGGAAGATTATGTTCAGCCAAAAATTCACGAACCTGTGCCGAAACAAACCTGTCGTATGAATGAATTAAACCACTTCCGAAAAATAAATATTGTCATCCAAGGGAATTTAGATTAGTCGGACTCCAGTGGGTTTTCAAAGTGAACAAAACATCTTGGTTTCTAAGACTTGCCAATAACAAGAGGCCTAGTTGTGTGTCCCGGAAGCATTGCAGCACTACATAAAAGTTATTCTTTCTTTCGGAGTTTTTAGGCCAGGAGCATTTTTCCGGCAGTAATCTATAAAATAGACCAGACTCATCTGCGTTGTAGATCTGATCACGCGACAGACACATTTCTCTGACCTCGTCAAAATTATGTTGAATGGCACAACCGCACTCACATCGCAAGATAACTTTTCGCCATACACTTTCAGATGCCTTAATCCAAAAAGCACCGCCCAGCAGGGGGAAGCTGAGCACAAAACGTCTGTCATATATATATATGTATTTTTAATCGGGAGAATTTTTATGATTTGATTGTAAGGCAAGTTATGCATTGAAAAAAAAAATTCTAACAATCAAACATGACATTACGATGATAGAGAATCGAAAAAAGTTGATCCGACAATTCTGTCTGTCCGTCTGTATGTATCGGCACCTAGAGCCTAAACGGCTGGACCGATTTGCTTCAAACTTGGTACATATGTAGTATTATTTATTATGACGTCCTACAGAGGGGTTTTTGAATTAGCATTCTGGCTAAAACTGACAGTACTTGCCATACGATTTTTAGTGAAACATTAATTTTTCTCAAAAATGGCTCATACGATTTTGATAAAACATTCTGAATAGTGTTTTCTGTGCAAACTTTATGTTTTGGTTGGAATAGATTTTTTATCAAGAGTCTTATAACGGTACCTCCCATAGGACCGGTATTTTTGAAATTTGATTTTATCTTAAGCCACTTGACAAATTTCGATTAAATTTTTAATCTTACTAATATTATAAATGTGAAAGTTACGATGTTTGGATGTTTGGATGTTTGGATGTTTGGATGTTTGGATATTTGTTGCTAACTCACGCCAGAACGGGTTAACGGATCTGGATAAAATTTGGCACAGAGATAGCTTATAGTCTGGAATAGCAGATAGGCTATTTTTTATCCCGGTAAAATGTATGGTTCCCGTGGGATAGATTTGTTTTAATTTTTGAAATTACACCAGAATGGATGAATGGATCTGAATGAAATTTAGCACAGAGATAGATTATAGTCTGGAATAGCAAATTGGCTACTTTTTATCCCGGTAAAATGTATGGTTCCCGTGGGATAGATTTGTTTTAATTTTTGAAATTACACCAGAATGGATGAATGGATCTGAATGAAATTTAGCACAGAGATAGATTATAGTCTGGAATAGCAAATTGGCTACTTTTTATCCCGGTAAAATGTATGGTTCCCGTGGGATAGATTTGTTTTAATTTTTGAAATCACACCAGAATGGCTGAACTCATCTGAATGAAATTTAGCACAGAGATAGATTATAGTCTGGAATAGCATATTGGCTACTTTTTATCCCGGTAAAATGTATGGTTCCCGTGGGATAGTTTTTTTTTAATTTTTGAAATTACACCAGAATGGATGAATGGATCTGAATGAAATTTAGCACAGAGATAGATTATAGTCTGGAATAGCAAATTGGCTACTTTTTATCCCGGTAAAATGTATGGTTCCCGTGGGATAGATTTGTTTTAATTTTTGAAATCACACCAGAATGGCTGAACGGATCTGAATGAAATTTAGCACAGAGAATTTGGGGATAGATTTGTTTTAATTTTTGAAATCACACCAGAATGGCTGAACGGATCTGAATGAAATTTAGCACAGAGATAGATTATAGTCTGGAATAGCATATTGGCTACTTTTTATCCCGGTAAAATGTATGGTTCCCGTGGGATAGATTTGTATTAATTTTTGAAATCACACCAGAATGGCTGAACTCATCTGAATGAAATTTAGCACAGAGATAGATTATAGTCTGGAATAGCATATTGGCTACTTTCTATCCCTGTAAAATGTATGGTTCCCGTGGGATAGATTTGTTTTAATTTTTGAAATCACACCAGAATGGCTGAACTCATCTGAATGAAATTTAGCACAGAGTTAGATTATAGTCTGGAATAGCATATTGGCTACTTTTTATCCCGGTAAAATGTATGGTTCCCGTGGGATAGATTAGTTTTAGTTTTTGAAATTACACAAGAATGGCTGAACTCATCTGAATGAAATTAAGCACAGAGATAGATTATAGTCTGGAATAGCATATGGGCTACTTTTTATCTTTGTAAAATGTATGGTTCCCGTGGGATAGATTTATTTTAATTTTTGAAATTACACAAGAATGGCTGAACTCATCTGAATGAAATTAAGCACAGAGATAGATTATAGTCTGGAATAGCATATTGGCTACTTTTTATCCCTGTAAAATGTATGGTTCCCGTGGGATAGATTTATTTTAAATATTGAAATTACACCAGAATGGCTGAACTCATCTGAATGAAATTTAGCACAGAGATAGATTATAGTCTGGAATAGCATATTGGCTACTTTTTATCCCGGAAAAATGTATGGTTCCCGTGGGATAGATTTGTTTTAATTTTTGAAATCACACCAGACTGGCTGAACGGATCTGAATGAAATTTAGCACAGAGATAGAATATAGTCTGGAATAGCATATTGGCTACTTTTTATCCCGGTAAAATGTATGGCTCCCGTGGGATAGATTTGTTTTAATTTTTGAAATCTCACCAGAATGGCTGAACGGATCTGAATGAAATTTAGCACAGAGAATTTGGGGATAGATTTGTTTTAATTTTTGAAATCACACCAAAATGGCTGAACGGATCTGAATGAAATTTAGCACAGAGATAGATTATAGTCTGGAATAGCATATTGGCTACTTTTTATCCCGGTAAAATGTATGGTTCCTGTGGGATAGATTAGTTTTAGTTTTTGAAATTACACAAGAATGGCTGAACTCATCTGAATGAAATTAAGCACAGAGATAGATTATAGTCTGGAATAGCATATTGGCTACTTTTTATCCCTGTAAAATGTATGGTTCCCCGTGGGATAGATTTATTTTAATTTTTGAAATTACACAAGAATGGCTGAACTCATCTGAATGAAATTAAGCACAGAGATAGATTATAGTCTGGAATAGCATATTGGCTACTCTTTATCCCGGTAAAATGTATGGTTCCCGTGGGATAGATTTGTTTTAATTTTTGAAATCACACCAGAATGGCTGAACTCATCTGAATGAAATTTAGCACAGAGCTAGATTATAATCTGGTATATCTTATAGGTTTCTTTTTATCACGGTTAAATGTAGGTATTAAATTATAAAGCTATAAAAGAAGAAGAAGCTAGATTACGATAGACTATACTCCTCAAGGTACAGTCTACTTCTTGATCAGCTGAAACGCAAGCGAAGCCGCGGGTAAAGGCTATATATGTACATATAAATAAAAATGGATGTGTGTATATATGTATGTTGCGTATGGACTCCTAAACCACCCAATGGATCTTTATGAAATTTTTGGGGTAAATATAGTTTAGTCCAGGGATGGTTCATGTGAAGGTTTCGTGCCGATCGGGTGGAAGGAAAAAAAATGCATGCTTTTAACAATTTTGGTTCAGTTTTTTTTAAATTCTTTTTTGGATTTTTTCATAAATTTTTAGGGGAATGCCCGGGTGGAAGACAGAAAAATGCGGGCTGTTGGCAAAGTTTTTTTTTTCAACTTTTTTATAAAAATGTTTTCCTTTCGTTGAATAAAAGCATCATATTAATGGAACGTGCGTGTCCATTTGGTGCAAGAATCGTCCACCCAAACATTTTCCAATTAATTTTTGAACATAGGAAAAGGAATTGAATCGCACAACAAATGATTTTATGTTCCCAAATTTTTGTCAAATGCAGCAAAATATTCAAGCCACAATTTATCAATGTTATCATGTTCAGTTTAACAATCACATTAACTGCACTTTGTGTGTATGCCAACAAATTTGTATATTTATACACCAACCGAAACGACCAAAAATATTGCTTATCCGCTAACATTGAGATAAAATATACATATAAATAAATTTAGTTTCACATTAAATACACATAAGTGTTTTTTTGGGCGTAGCAACGCGCGCCGGGTACCGCTAGTCTTTTAATAATATAAATTCTAAAAAATTTCAAAAAAAAGTTTTTTCGAGTTTAACAAAAAATTCAAACATTTTTTTATTTTTTGTTTTTCCCAAAAACGGTTTAATCCATTTTTCTTGTATTCATTTAATTTTTCTGATTAAAAGTACAAAGTGCTAGAAGTTGGCATACTCAAAAGAAAATTGGAACATATTTTCGAAACGTTTGTCAAAATAACTGTTTTTTGAAAAAAAAAAACTGGTCGAACGATTTTGAAAACAAAATGTCTTAAAATTATAAACAGTAAACGAATTTAGATGGCTTACTTCATTTTTTCAAAAAAACGTGTTAACTAGTGATTTCTAAGTGGTCAATCAAATTTCATATCATTTTTTTAATGCTTTTTTTTCAAAATCTCAAACTCCAAGACCACTGTCACACATTAGAGCAAGTTCGTCCGACCCAGTCGTGGACTTTATTTGGTGTATCATTAATTCGGTTATACCCCTTACACTAAAATTGATTTTTGTTTTTTTTTTTGTGGGGGGGGGGGGGCAAGGGGAAAGCTGAAAGTAAAGCGTGGAATCAGTGGACAATTCTTTACCATTTGTACATCAATTGGAGTGGTTATACCTCCGACATCAAAATCGGAAAAATTACAGTTTTCAAACACCCTCCCCGGCTGAAAAAAATCCCTACCAGACTTTTTGATTTGATATTACACCGCTCATATCTACATATATACACGTAAACGAATTTTGGTTATACCCCCACTGGGGTTCCAAAATTCCAAAATTTGGTGTCGGCTCTATGTGATTATATATTCCATTCTTCGATCGTTGTTCGTGTTTGTTAGCCAAAAGCCAATTTTGTAGAATTTGTAGGATTTCATGATCTTGAGTTTTACGCGATTATGTATGTATATGTAGATATATATAAGGCAAGAATCCATAATTCGTGGACAAAATTTTTTTTGAGATAACAATGACACATGACATTACGATGATGGAGAAGTCGAAAAAAGTGGGTCTGGAAATTCCGTCCATCTGTCTGTCTTTCTGTATGTCTGTTCGCTCCTCTAGAGCCTGAACGGATGGGCCGATTTGCTTCAAATTTGGTATTTAGGATTTATTTGGCCGTCACTCGGAACATTTTTTTCAATTTTTGCTCTAGGCCCAACAAAAACGGCACCTGCCATACAATCGTGAAGAAAAAAATTGATTTTCTCAAAAACATCTCTAACGATTTTGATAAAACTTTCAGAATGCTCTTGCTATGCAAGACAATCTATATTTTGGTTAGAAAAGATTTTTCTAAATTTGTCTAATAACGGTACCTCTCATAGAACCAGTATTTTCAAATCATTCATAATTTAATTAATATGGAATTTCAAAACTTTCAAAAACTTTATTTTTTATAATTTTTTCAAACAAATTATTGGTTTTCGAAATATGTTGGAAACGGGTATATTGATTATACCCTATTCCATAGAATGGGTATATTGTATTTGGTGTGGAGTTTGTAACATAGAGAAATAATACCGTTAGGTATAGAAAAGTATATATATTCTGACTCAGAATCAAAAGCCTAGTCGATTTAGCCATGTCCGTCCGTTATGTATACTCTTTAGAGGTCGCAATTTTTGAGCTAGAAAGCTGAAATTTGGTATATATAATCTTTGGTTCAAGAGTAAAGCTTAGTTCTGCAACAGTAAAATCCGCCCACAAACACGCCCACAATCGCCATTTTTGTTGAACAACCTCAATTTGGTAAAATTAAATTATGTTTTTTGTACAGTTACGAAAAAAGCATAACGCTAAAATTTTGCACACGCAAGTTTTAGGTAAACCTTCTTCCAATCAAATGAAAATATTTCAGTTTGGGCGTGGCTGACGCCCATTTTTCATACAAAACCATCAATATTGTTTTTATAAAATAACAAATGTTATATTAAAGAGAAAAACATTAAATTTTGTGGGCATTACTTGCACATTAACATCTTGTGTATGAAATCAATAAATTTGTTTTTGGGCGTGGCTGACGCCCACTTTTCAATAGAAACTATTAAAAAATTGTTTTTGTAAATAAACGGTATTTATAATGAATCCGCAAGCCAAAATTTTGCGTCTATTAGTAGAAACTAAATCGTTTGTGTATGAAAAGAAATTTTTGAATTTTGGGCGTGGCTTTCGCTCACTTTTCATGAAAGAACGAAAAACGTAGTTTTAAAAATGTATGGTACTACCAATATTCAATTTAAACCTTTTTCCCTTCCGTTCGTTTTATGAAAAATATATCTACATTTTCTTGTGTACATTTTTTCAATATGCTTTGAAGGCGTGATTTTGATAAAATACCTTTGTTCAGTTAAGATTGTTTAAAAACTACTCGATTCAGCTGTAGTTTTACATATATGCCTAAATACTGATCAAAGCTCAGTTAGTGCTTCAAATTTTTAGGACACGCCCACTTTTAAGGGGCGTTTCCGTCAAAAGTTGTATAAGGCATTCATTTTTTAACGTTTTTTAGCTATCGGTCACAGTTTTGAAGTAAAAAGATGAACACTTAGATTTATATTCCTTGGTAACGTAGCAGAGCGTGGTCCAAGAATTGTTAAAAACACCCATAATCGCTATTTCCATTTAAAACCTAATTTTTAAAAATTTAAGTTTTGTCTTGTTTTGTTCAAATCGATCTGCAAGAATAAAATTGAATGTCACTGAGCTCATACCAATTGCCTTGGCAATAAAAAGTTTTAACTTTGGGTGTGGCGCACGCCTTTTTTTATTTTGCCACTATTTCAACATCACACCACACAAAATTAATGTTATTGAATTGTTTTCTGTCTGCTAAAGAAGAATTTTGTTTCTGATACTGAAACATCGGCTGCCTTCGGGAGGCATACGCATACACATACAAAAATATAGGGAATAGGGTATCCAACAGTTCGTTGCAAACGTACTGTAGCTCTCGCTTATGTTTTTTTTTTAAAATAAATTTTTCAAATGTAAACGACAGATTGCCATACATATATTAACATACTCAAATAAATTTCAAAATATTTTCTGGAAGTTTTTCAAAAATAACCTTAAAAAAAAAAACTGGTCCGAACGATTTTCAATATTTTTTTTCTTAGATTGACGTATAGCTTTGAAATTTTATTGCATACTTTGTTTTTCCGAGAAAACTCTTAAACTAATTTAAAAAATAAAAGAAATTTCTAAATTGTTTAAATTTTTTTAATATCCATATATGCAGCCACTAAGCAATTGCTTATCATAAGAGCAAGTTCGTGCGACCCAGTCGTGCATTTTATTTTTTTACAACACGAAATTCGTGCCGCCCTGGCCCCAGAAAATGCTGTTACTCAAGCAAAGTTTTGTTTTTAACATAATCGTTATTTAGTTTTGTTAAATGAGCCTATAAACTAAAGAAAATAATTAATTGCTTCGTTTCAGGTCGACACAACAATTAAGGTACAAGAAGACCAAGCTCAGTCATCAGGATTCCATTGGACACTCAACAACTGGGGAGCAGCCCAAAATGCACGACGCCGCAATTCTAATGTCCGTGTCAACCTAGCCAGCCCAGAAGACATTTCATTGGACACAGACAGTTCAAGGGCAGTATTCAGCGCATATGGAACAACAGTTTAATTGATATTGTCCGGTCATACAATAGTTTAAGCTTAGCACTTATTTTCAGTACATTTAATTAAATCATTATTTTATTTTATTTTATAATAAGCAGCTTAATATTTTCTTAACTTTACTACAAAATGCATATTGCAATTTTATACGTATGTATATTTAAACGAACAAAAATTTAAATGCAGATTAACTAATATGCTTACAACAACAAATCGAAGTCTAGTCTTAGAAGTTTCACAAAATGAATTAAAAAAAAAAAAAACGAAGTGATAAATAAAGAACAAAATTAATTTATGTGAGCAAAGAACAAAATCACATTCTGTAAAAAAAACAAGCCAATATTGATAAAATGTTTTTACTAAAATATATTAATTATTAAATATATTAGCGAGTAAAATTTTGTAAAATTATGCATTTTCTTTAATATTTCCATAAAATAAAACTAACATAGTGTTTAAAATAATTTAAGGAAGTTTATTTCTCTCTCTCTGTAGTTGTTTAACAACGCATAAAAAAAAAACAAACAAAAAAAAAATTAACAAGAAACTAATGCTCTCTTGTAGTTAGTGAAGAATTATTTAAATTGATGATTTATTAAATTCACTAAATTGTTTGCACCTTTTTATACAAGTAGGCTATTATTTTAACGTGCATTTATTGAAAAAAACCATAACATTTATATACTAAGTTATAGTTAAGAAGTTATTTTATTTTCATTTTTATATAAATTTATTTGGTTTTAATAAATATTTTTTTGTTTTATTTAATTTAGTTTGTTTTTACTTTTTATGTTTTTGGTTTTTGTTGAAAGAAAGTTTAAAATTATTATAGCAGTGCTTCGACTGCTCCTGATAAGTAATAAGTTTTGAGTTGAATCTTCTTTAGAATCTTTGTGATTTCTAACTCGATGAAACTTAAATCCGTCACGATAAAGAAACAAACAAATAAACATATATAGGATTAAGCTGACGAGAGAATGAGATAGAATACGTTGCACAGTATTTTATATTCTGGGTCTCCTCTTTGTGCCATGCTTCGTAGCCTCCCCACTTTCGTAAATAAACATGTGTGCCCTGTATATTGCTAAGCTTAAAGCTAGAGAGCAAGCGTGTCGGTCCGTGTGTATTTATATTACAAACTGCACACTCTTGCTTCTGAAATTTCACTTTTACCGAGTGTGAATTGCACACACTTAAAATTTTTTATATTTTGTTCTTTGAGCCTCTTCTTCCTATGGCAATTTATCTAATTCGGCGTGATTTGCATGATGTTTGCAACGCCACAGCTTAGTATTGGCATAGCTAAAATGTACACGTCAGGGTAAGGCAAATTCCACTATCTCCGTTACAGATGGCGCCCAACGTGAGCATCCATATTTGTCTCACGGGCCCCATTTGTGCGTAAAAATGGCAATATCCTCTTTTACGTTACAGATGACGCTGATGGTAGGGCAGGATTGCAAGCTGTCCCCACTAGGCCTCGTCTTGTGCGGGAAAAGTTGAAGACATTTAACTACTCTCTTCTCTTCTTTTCCTCTTTTGTATATGTTTACAGATGGCGTCCATTATGAAGAAGAATTTTATATCCTTGTCTCTTCTGGCCCTGTCTGTACACGTAAGAATGAGGCAAATTCCACAATCTCCGTTACAAAGTGGCGTTAAAAAGATCCTTTCCTTCCTTTACTTACTACTTACTTACTACCACTTTTGTTGTAAGAGTCATAAGCCACAGTTCATAGTTGGATATGGTTTGTGGTTATGGGACATTTAAGATATGGATATTCTCTTTTCTTTTAAGACAAATTACCTTACTGTACACAATTTGTGTGGGTAAATTTTAGTCCTGATGCGGGTTTTCCCAAGTATTATAAAATCTATGGGTTTTTGGCAAACTTGTAATTGATTTTTGTTTTTATTATAATTACCATCATTTAAAAAAGTTTAATTAATTTAGGTAACTTTAATACGCATATTCTGGAGAAAATAGACCCCAAAGTCAAAAAAACAGGATGGGTAGGAAAAATGGATCAGGCTAGGACTAAGACTGTCACAAGATATCAAATTTATTTAAACTCAGTTAAAAAGGCTAATATTTCATCTAAAAATAAAGGTTTAAGCAAGGTTTCAATCATTAGCACTAACAGCGCAACTAACGTTAACATGGATCAGGGTACACCAAAGTCATCCTTTTCTTAAAACCGTGGTAAGTGATATCAAAATTGGAAAAAGATCGTTTCTGTAAAACAACTCTCCAAACATGTCATTAAATTATTTCCCAAAATATCACCAAATACTTATTTTTTCCTTTTTGGTTCATAGTTTATGTTTAAACAATAACGAACAAAAAATACATTACATGATTCTCGCAATTAAAAAAAGTCGAAGTTTTAATCAAACATCAGAGAAGCCCAAAAAAGTGGTTTTCGCCATGTTGTCCATAGGTCTGTTTGTAAGTCTGTGAGTCTATGCGTGTTTTTCATGTCATACTACAGCATGAACGACTTGACGGATTTTCTTCAAACTGCTTGTATACGTATATACAAATTTCAAGAAAAGCGTCGGGGAGTTTTTTTTTTTAATTTGTTTAAACCCGGTTCAAATTTGAATTAGCTTGAAAATGGCTCTAACCATTAAGATGAAATTCATAATTCGACAAACGCCCATAGCATATTATAGCAATTGGTCATATCATAACGAAAATCAGGGGTAAAATCGGCTAAGGTGATTTGTGATAAGTGATAGTCACAATCAAAAAATTTCGTCTGGCTAAGGTGATTGTCAAATGTGACAATCACATTTTTGTGACTTTTTCTTGTGACAATCATCTTAGCCAGACGAAATTTGTTGATTGTGACTATCACTTATCACAAATCACCTTAGCCGATTCCACCCCAGGTTTTAACGGTTTTTTTGAAATGCCAATATGTTGGAAACCGCTTTATGGAATTTACTCAAACATTGTTTTGAATAGTTTTTTGTATGAAGTTTTCCATAAGATTGCAGGACATATTTTGTCAGTTGCTCCTTTTAAAACGTTTGCTCCCATATAACGAGCCACTCAGTTTTAAACAATTTTTGTTTTTTCTGATTTGCTCAAAATAGGTTTTTAAAAGTGATGGTTTGACAGTTTAACAGTACCTACCCAAGAACTTATTGTTCTTAAATGATTTGCTTAAAAACCCAACAGATAATAACACTTAATTCGGATCTGTTCTGCCCTAATTTTCGTTCAACAAAGACACCTTTTTACAATAGAAAAGAAGGAGAATCAATTGATTTTCGACCATAGACGAAATTTTGTACAGGAGAAAATCATGTGTTTTGTTTGACAATGTCTACAAGCTGATCGATCTATCACATAATTGATTATTTCTAACAAGCATACAAAACTTAGGCATAAATCAAATGGCCAATTTTCATTCGTTATTTGTTGATATTTTCCAGGACACGAAATTAAATAATAGGGTGATTCATTTACACCTGTTATTCTTATTCAGTTTTGTTTGAAAAATCGACAAGTATAGGCTTACATTTTAATAACGTCTCCAAATTATCCAGCTGCACCAAGGAAATCGCGGTAGTCGCGGGCAAAATTTACTCGAAATAATAATATTTAAAAAGTAAATGTTAGACACTGTTAATTCAGGGCATACTAAAGATTCTAATTCTTAATGAATCATCCTTTACAACCACTACTTTGTTTTCATAGGGTATATGGGAGAAGAAAAAAGTACGACACATTTAAAACTTAATATACTTTTTATTTTCTATATCATTTTTTTTACTAGTCCGCTTTTTATTATACTTAACACGTTTGTATTCCAAAACATTTAGAATGTTTGTAAATACAGAATATTAAAGAAAAAAAAAAACCATTACAAAAAGGATTCTTTATGTAATAAATTTCTTTCAACCAAAAATAGTTTTATAGCTAATATAGTTTTATATTGTTAAAGCATTTTAAAAAACATACACAACAAGTTAAACATCCATATTATTATTATTTATATAATATGAATTAAATGAAAATATATACATTATTTGCATAAGCTGCACAAACCATGTAAAAAAAAAAACACCTTTTCTAATCAAATAAAACAAAGCAAAAAATCAATGCTAATTATAGAAATACAAAAAAAAATTATATTATTACTAAAAAATGTGTAAATATTGGGCCCTATCATGGTAACCGATCGGAGAATCCTCCGACCGGGGAAATATTCCGATCGGAGCATTTATTGTGTTCATGGTAACCGAATCGGAAGAGAAATACAAATGCGTACCAACGCGCATGCCATGGCATGAGGAAAACAAAAAAATAAAGTATGAACCTCCTTTGTAGTCGAATAAAACTGCACAGCGCAGCTGTATTTTTAGGGGATGAAATACATAACACAAGCAGAAAGCCTCAAACAAAGGAAAAAGAATAAAAAAAAAAAACAAATACACAAGAAATTAAATAGTTTGTATTTTTTTATTACCATCCGACAAAGGTCCGCAAGTAATTTGCTGCCGGAGACAATCGAGAGAAATACAAATATAAAAAAGCCATGCATCGCATGAATTCGCTGTGCGTCATTGTCATTTTGACATTTTCAACGCATGCTTTATTATTTTTCGGATGTGCGTCCGATTTATCAATCGGAGAGGTACCATGATACAAAATTCGTACATTTCGCCCGAATTAGAGACAATTTTTCTCCGATCGGTTACCATGATAGGGCCCATGTGTATAGGTTTGTTTGATGTCGACACTGGGGCATACTGGGGGGGTGAGCCCTTAACACGATTACTTTTTTTTTATTTTGCTCCCATATAATGAGCCACTCAGTTATAGACATTTTTTGTTTTTTCTGATTGCTCAAAATATTTTTTTATAAGTGATGGTTTGACAGTTTAACAGTACCTAACTAAGAATGTATTGTTCTTAAATGATTTGTTTAAAAATCCAACTGATAATAACACTTAATTCGGATCTGCTGCCCTAATTTTCGTTCAACAAAGACACCTTTTTACAATAGAAAAGAAGGAGGATCAATTGATTTTCGACCATAGAAGAAATTTTGTACAGGAGAAAATCATGTTTTTTCTTTTGACAATGTCTACAAGCTGATCGATCTATCACATAATTGATGATTTCATACAAGCATGCTTAAAAAACTTTAGCATAAATCAAATGGCTCGTTATTTGTTGTTGTTTTCCAGGACACGAAATTAAATTATAGGGTATTCATTTACACCTTTTATTCTTATTTAGTTTTGTTTGGGGCACACTGGAGGGGTGAGCCCTTATCACGATTACTTACTTATGCTGGCTCCTCTAGAACGTGGTGCTCCTAGGCCTTGCTTAATATGCTCCTTCAGCCGGCTCAATCTCTAGCCTGCCGTCTCCTTATTCATAGTCGGCATAGTCCAGGATTGAGTCTACCCTCAAAAAGCAACTTCCTGGTTACAAAGAGATATTTAGTGAGATCATCCCAGATAGCCATTCCAAATTTTAAAAAATTAAATTTTCGAATTCTTTTTTATGCCAATCGTATCGTTTGTGACTGTTTGTGACAGCAATAAAAAGTTTTGTGACTCGCTAGTTATATTAAGTTATTAACAAATTAAAAAAATGTACCTACCACTACCAGTTAGCCATTTTTTTTTTTTGAAAACTGTAGTAGTAGGTATAAACTTTTTTTTACTCAATCGATCAGAAATCGTTTGTGACTTCTGAATATATCAATAAAATCGTTTGTAACAACGTAGTTTTGAAGAAAAATTAGAAAAATTGATTAAATTTCACCACATTGCAGCATGTTGCTAACCTCAAAGCATAAAAGCTGTTTTAACATTGTGCTTGAAAATGTAATACGGAGCACCCATGTCAGTACATCAGGCACCATTTTCAATAAATCGACACAATTACTTGGGTTTGCTGACGACATTGACGTGATAGGAAGAACTAAGCGAGCAGTAACCGGTGCTTTCACTACTATGGAGTCAGCAGCAAGCAGAATGGGGCTGAAAATAAACGAGGACAAGACGAAGTATATGCTTCCATCAACAAAAGTCTAATCCCACCACCGACTTGGTCAGAACGTAACCATTGATAGGTATAACTTCGAGGTAGTCAGTGATTTTGCCTACCTGGGCACTGCTGTAAACACAGGCAACAACATCAGCGCTGAAATCAAACGCAGACTAACTCTTGCTAATCGCTGTTTCTTTGGGCTGAGTAAGCAATTGAGGAATAAAGCCCTATCGAGAAGAACCAAGGTGACACTGTATAAAACACTCATCATCCCGGTCCTGCTATATGGTGCGGAAGCATGGACCCTCTCCCAATCGGATGAAAAGTCACTTGGAGTCTTCGAGAGAAAAGTCCTGCGAACGATCTATAATCGAGAAAACAACGTTTGGAGAAGAAGATACAACCACGAACTATACGAACTGTACAGCGACATTAGCCTAGCCAGAAAAATTCGAATCCAACGACTAAGATGGCTGGGCCATGTAGAGCGAATGGACATCGACGCTCCAGCTCGTAAAGTCTTCAACGCCAAACCCGAGGGAGTCAGAAGCCAAGGTAGACCTCATCTTCGATGGAGCGACCAGGTAGAAGGAGACCTCCGACAACTTGGAGTGCGAGATTGGAGACGGCAGGCTAGAGATCGAGCCGGCTATAGGGGCATACTAAGTAAGCCCCAGGAGCACCACGCTCCAGTGGCGCCATCATAAGTAAGTAAGTAGGAAGGTTCGTAGATAATTTGCTATTGAATCACTTCACGGACCTGGCAGTCCTATGCAATGCTTTATAGCACGATATTGTTTGCAGAATTTCGCCCGCGTCACCTGCCACCCGCACCAACCGCCTTTCCACCCTGCGCAGCACGCATCCAATTTAGGTACTACCTTTATCACATTTATACTCATTAAAACATTTCCTTCTTTTTCCCTTCCTTCTACGTCATATTTCCATTTTTTTCTGCTATTTTATTGAATTCGACATTTAATGGTGTCCTATTTTCGACTATAAAATTCAGGGACTTACGACCCACATTAGTAGGTCCATAGACCCGAGTTCAATTCGGGACTTATCTCCCACTCAAGTAGAAATAAGTCCCGAAAAAATGAGTCGGGACTTATGAATGTCCCGAACACTTATGTTTTTGGGCCATATTTAGCTAACTATTATTTTTAGTTTTATTTTATTTTGTACTGCCATTAAAATTACCAAATTATTATTAAAATCATCTCTTTTGCGTAAATAGATCGACATATAACTTGTTTTTTAAGCTCCAACTTAAGTATATGTCATTGTTTATCGTCATTATCTTTTATCATTGTTCAATAAACAATACGTAATTGGTGTCAATTTCATTGCGCTTATTATTTAGTCACAACTTAATTAAATGTTGATTGATTTAATTTGTATATTCATGCTTTTAGCGCTACTTATAATAAAATAAAATAAAATGCACGACTGGGTCGCACGTATTTGCTCTGTTGGTGCAATAGTACGATGAAAATAAAGTCTTTGAGCAATATGAAAAAGGCATATTTGAAAAATTTGGGAAAAACTACAAAATTTTGGTTAAAACTGGAAAACCCGATATACGGGTTTAATAAAATCGGTAAAGCCTTTTTTGAGTAAATAAGAAAAAACTATGGAATTGGCCAGAACCAAGTGGCTCTTGCATGGGAGCCACCTCTTAAAAAAATGTTACTGAAAAAAATTAAATGCCATCTGATAGAAAGTTGTATGGAACTGTACCAAACAAAGTTTGATTGAATTTGGTACAACCGTTGACAACTTATGGCCATTTGAAAAAAAAGACGTTAAGACCAGATCTCCATTATTAGCATTTTTTGCCAAAAACTAAAAACGCAGTTCTCTTAAGAACACTAAAAAAATATAACACAAAAAGTTTAATCAAAATCGTTAGAGCCATTTTTGAGCAGATTAGAAAAAACCAAAAAAAGTTAGCTTAAACTGAACGGCTCGTTGTATGGGAGCCACCATTTGGAAAGGCTTCACTGAAAAATGTATAAAGCCATCGTATAGAACACTATAAAGAACTACGCCAAACGAAGTTTGAGTCAATTGAATAGAGCCGTTGCGAACTTATGGCCATTTGAAAAAAAAACCGTTTAAACCTGATATTCAAAATGAAAAAAACCGTTACTTGAAAGGTACCAGTTTGAGCCGGACTAAAACATCGACAATGGTTTTTCTTCAAACTGCTATATACCAAGTTCGAAGAAAATCCGTCAAGCCGTTTAGGCTGTAGCATGACGTGAAAAAGCGCACATCCGCACATTCTCACAGACGCACACACAGACCGACGGACGGTATGGCGAAAACCACTTTTTGGGCTTTTCTATCATCGTAATGTCATGTTTGATTAAAACCTCGTTTTTTTTCTGCACGAAACCAATACTTTAACTTAAAAAGTCAACTGAGTATTCGGGAATTTGGTGTTAACCACACATCGATGAAATGTGTGTGATTTAACTGCTTTTAACTAAATAAACTTAGTATTTTTACTTAACAAGGTTAGTTTTATTTGGTAAATTGGAGTAATTTGATTATTATTTTGTTCCTTGAGATATATGTATTTTTTAATTAATAATAATTCAATTGACATCTATTAGGGAAAAACAATCATTATTGAATTTTGTTCATTTTATTTATGTACAGATTTAGATTTATGAACATTTGAAACTAAAACTTCTACTGTTTTTAAATCTGCAGTACTATTGCCTCATAGCTCTGATTCTAATAGCTTGGTTGATTACATCACCAGCAAAGGACAGTTGTACTTGGCGAAAAGCGGCAGACTCATGGATTAGAAAAAAATCAATAAAAGGCTAACTGTTCGAAAATATGAGGCTTAAGTTCATACTTTTGAACTCAATTACACTGAAGTTTAATTACACTGTTTAAATTTTACTTTGCATTAAGCGATGTTGTGCTGTTACCCAGTCGAATAATAAAAAAAGGCTGAAATAGAAAAAAATCGATGGGTACTTTTTTTCCTTTATTCGTAAGAGGAGTTCATTAGCAGCCTACGTAGCTCTTTTCGACCTCCTTGCACTATTGCGTTGTCCGCCATCTTGAATTGAAGGCAAATTGGTTTCGTTTAGATACCTATTATCAATTTTTGACTAAAAATTCACATAACAAAAGTTGTTCAGAATTTAATTTCCTACAACTTTGTGTATGACAATTTTTTGTCCACGACTGATATTTTTCGACTTAATCTTGAAAATAAGAAAAAAGTTAATAATATATATCAAATAGTTTTTTGTTAAATAGGTAACTTGCTAATTATCAACTTTTTACCAAAAACTTACTAACCAGAAGTTGTTTAAAATTGAATTCCTTACATTTTTGCGCATTATACTTTTATGAGTACGACTAATATTTTTCGACTTAATTAAGTGGAAATTCGGGAGCTGCTGGTCTTCGATAACGACGACAGTAAAACAAATGACGAATTAACGCCTAAAACTGACACTTTTGCTGACGAACATTTTGAAGATTATGTCAGTCTTGCAGGGCATCATCAAAAAAAAGTAGAATTAAAAAAAAGTAAAAAAAAAAGAATACAAAATTTAAACAACTTGAATTTTTAGTAAAAAGTTGAAAATTAGCAAGTTACTCGTATTTAACAAAAAACTATTATTATTAACTTTTTTCTTATTTTTAGGATTAAGTCGAAAAATATTAGTAGTAAGGAAAATGTTGTTATAAACAAAGTTGTAGGAAACTAAATTCTGAACAATTTTTGTTATATGCATTTTTAGTTAATTAATTAATTAATTGACAATAAGCGAGTTATTTAACTAAAACCAATTTACCTTAAATTCAAAATGGTGGACAACGCAATAGTGTAAGGATATGGATCGACGATGTTGGCAGCCCATTATTTAAGCTTGTTCCATGTAATCAGAACTATATTGATTTCGAGGGATTCTATGAAAAGACTATCTACAAACTTTTCTGAGATGAATTTCACCAAGGTGGCTTCCGTTTTCATGTGGTAGGAAGATGAGGGCAAGAGGTGGACAGTGATTTCTTAAGGACTGCGGTTAGTTCGTCGACTTTGCTATGAAGATTATTTTTGTTAGAAGGGATATTTAAAAGTTTGGATTTAATTAACCTTTAAAGATTTCTCTAGATCTCTGCTATGTTGAAAGATGCACAAGAACCTAGAGTGATAACATTTTGTGTACAAGTTCCTTAAACCCCATTTCAAGCGTGTACTGTATGCAAAATTCGGAAATGAATGTATTCAGCTTTTCAATTAAAAATCTCAATACCAGGGGATTAGCCGATTAAAATATAAATTATGTATGTATGTGCGTGAAGTTATCGATTGAGTGTCATTGCCAATGAATTGGATTCAATAAGTACAAATAAAGATGTGAACTCGATCTTAAAATAAAATGCAATAATTCAAGTTCATTTTCAAGTGAAGTTCAATTAACATAGTCCTTAGCTTTAAATAAAATAAAACACAGGGTTACACGCAAATAGTTTAAGCTCCTAATTGATGACGTTTAGATGGAACGTGAAGGTTCTTACAAATAGAAATTGAAAGCTTTAAATTACTTAATGACTCTCTTATAATGGTCAGTCAGTATAAGGGAAGGCCAATTTGCTTGGGAATGTATATTGTTGGAGTGAAGTGATTGCGGGAAAATCAAATCATCCCATTTGATTCTTCACTCCCGCAGCTGCAAGAGTACTCGAAGGCCAATGAATCAGACAGTACCTTCAATCATTGTTCTGAAGACGTATTCTCTTACGCGGAAAAATACCTAAATGCTGGGTTGAAAACATCCTCCAGCTGCGTTAACAGCAGCTATTAAACATTCAAAAAAGACGTTGAATATAAACACATAATTTAAAAAAAATTCAATCCGACCGTTTCCAAAATATGTACATACAAATTAAAGAATTACACTCTGAAAGTTTTATCAAAATCGTTAGAGCCATTTTCGTGAAAATAAAACTTATTGTTAAAGGTTGTATGGCAAGTAGCGTTATTTTTCGACCTATAGCAAAAAAGAAATAAAGTGCACGACAAAATGAAGTAAACCATCAGGTTTCTTTTACTTTTTTGAATTTTTACGAAATTTTTTTTCAAAATCGTTCGACCAGTTTTTTCAAAAAACAGTTTTTTTTGAAAAACTTTTCCAAAATATATTCCAAATTTTTTTGAGTATGCCAACTTCTAGCACTTTGTAGTTCTTATCAGAAAAATGAAAATTTTATAAAAATAAATTAAACCGTTTTTGGAAAAAACAAATTAAGAAAAAATTTTGAAACTTTTTTAAAAAACTCAAAGCAAGTAAAAAGACCCCTAGGGAGTTCCAAATTATATTGCCCAACAGTTAAGGCTGTAGAAGTGCGATCAGACAAACAGATACACAGACAGACAGACAGACGAACGGAATTTCCAGACCTACTTTTTTCGACTCCTCCATCATCGTAATTTCATCTATCAGCTATTGTTATTTCAAATTATTTTCTTGGAACGAATCCATAACTTGCCTTATAGTACCTTATAATCGCAAGTAAAAACAAGTGAGATTCGTTTGATCAATTTGATCTGAAGTGAATTTGGACAAATGTCACTCTCAAATATCTCCCTAAAAAGGCTGTCAAACCTTTTAAATGGGATGTTGGTTTGGTACTGTCTATTTGGGACCCATGACTTATAAAAGGCTGAAAAAAACAAATTTAGCCTTAAATGCCGAGAACTTGGGCCTGTGTTCTTATAAGAGATTTCAAACTGAAACATGTAGCGTCTCTCATTTGAAAGCACGCATTTGTTTTTGCCGCTCTCTTTGACTGTAGCAGTACCTTCTCGCAGCTGCAGAATATTTTCAGTCTAAACTTTGTCTTTCTTAAAAAATGAGTTAATCTGATCCCGCAAACATTGTCCTATCCTTCTCGTTCTAAGCCCATGAACATCAATCATCAAAATAATTTTATTAAGTCAGATGAGAATCAAGCTCTGTTACAGATCATATGCCATATTTGGGTTGGTAACGTTTGCCCCAAAACACAAGCCCCAAACAGAAATTCCCAAACGCAAAATCTTCATTTCCGAAATCAACACTAAATGCACATAATTTAGATGTACACGGACACTGGGGATTTGGGGATTTCTTGAGGATTTTGGCAAAAAATATTCTTTCGGTGTGGATTTCATTTATGTACCTTTTGTCTTTGGCGATATTAGCTAGTTGGATTATAATTTTTGGGGATTTTAATCGATGGGGATTTTTTGTTTTTGGGATTCTGTAGGACACCCGCCATATTTGCTTGGACGGGCTAGTGTTCATAAAACGAAATAATAGAAGGTTACTTGTGATGGAGCCTCCATCATAAGTAACCTTCTATTATTTCGTTTATTTCACAAACTTTATTTCATGACGATCCTGTTGTTTAGATATAAAACTGAAAAGACAATGTAATTCCATTTCGATATTGGATGTTGGTCACAAAATTCAGGAATGAGAAAATATTCAATTCCTAATCCTAAAACATGGAATCTCAAGCTTGCGACATCCCGATACACTAACAGAATCCACAAATTACGTACCTTGTTAACCCAGCCATTAAAGATTCTTTGTTTCGGTAATTTATGGTCTGGGATCTGGTTCGCTATTCCGTGTTTTTTGCCCAAAACATACAAACAGCCAATATTCTCCCTCGCACTACCGAATACAATCAAACCTTATAGTTTTGCATCATAATTTGATTGAATTCCAAAATCAATGCAAGGTTTGGCCTTACACTCTTTTGTCAAAGTCAGAAACTAAATTTTAATTTTTATTTCACCAAAGAACCAAATTAATGTGTTAAGTGTTGGTTGACTAGTCAAATGTTGGTTTTGCCAGGCACCGCACTGTGGAAAACAAAATTCAATAAATAACTCTAAGGACTAGTGGCGTTTCCATGGTCAAAAATCTGGATAGCGCTGGATGGCTGGGGCACGTGGTGCGTATGGACGAAAGTGGACTGCACCCAGTCATTTTTTCGATTTTGCCCTGACGGATAACCCAGCAGAGGAAGGCCCCCCGGCATTGACAAGCCCTATGTTTCCTGTATACACTTCGGGGTTAGATATTTACCTCCATACTCCATACTGGACCGAATATTACCCGAAGAATACTTCTCTCAAGCACCCCAGCCGCCTTTCACCCCAATGTGCTGCCCCATACAGCAGAATTTAGATGATAAGGGTCTTGTATAGTATCTCCTGTGTCCTTTGAAAGAGGGCATTGCCACTACTATGCCCTCTTAGACCGACTTGGACTGATCTCTGCATTAACATAACTATATATCTATCCATCGATTGTGACGTTTTGACCAATACGGAAATGATACAATGCACCTTAAGACTGCATATATTTTATAGATACACCCCCCCCTGACTTCAATATTTGCGAATGCTCTAATAACAGCGCACATCGTTCTTCTCACAATGTTAAAATTATCACCATCAGCAAAGCTAAGTATTTGTAAGGATGTCAAGATTTAACATGGCTCTGTATAGCTCATTCCTATCCGCTCTCCGCTATCATAGGCGATTTTAAAATCGTTGATAAGTATCGATCTGGAATTCCTGGGTCTTTTCCAATATCTGTCGAAGTGTAAAAATTTGGTCTACGGTTGACTTATCGGACTTGATGAAACCCCATCGCTCTCACAGATTAGCCGACATTTAGGAGACTTCTACCTCTGTAGTTGGCACAGTTCAGAATATCTTCGTTCTTGTAGATAGGGCAAACGATGCTGAGGTTCCAGTCGTCAGCCATACTTTCACCCGACAAGATTGTACAGATAATTTGGAGTATGCTCCTCACCAAATCATCTCCCACTGCTTTCAAGAGTTCTTATTGCTACCTTAATTTCTTCCTGATTGGGTCAACGTGAAAATCGGAACCCATATGGTCTTGGTATTTCGGAATGCAAGTTTTTAAATTGTTAATTGATTCTTGGGAAATGACACGTGTCGCAGCGTATGCCTCTCTCCGTGGGTGGCACCGATAGAAAGAAATGTGTGAAGCTAAGTACGACTTGAGTGGGAGCCAACTCCTTTCTTTCCAGAAAGTAAGTAGTGACCTAGCTTAAAACGAGAGGTCTAGGATAAATGTTTAAGCCGAGGTCTCTATCCACGAGGGGACGCTGGTAATAGTATGGATGCAATATTAATTTTTTTTTTTTTCGATGCATATATGTATTCAAAATATGTTTCGAAATAAACCAAAAATGCATGAAATCGGAATGAAATATTTTGCCAAAACATTCCCTCTAAAGCCTCCTTGAAATCTTAATTTAGTTTAAAAATACCCAGAACCACAATAGTTTGATACATTGCCATATAAGCAAAACGATAAACTACAATTTCTGGCGATTCATCTGAATCGAATGATACCTACTTCCGTTAAGTCAAAATGACTTTGTGCGCCCATAACTGTCATGCATAAATTAATTTCGGAACAAAGGTTTCGTAGATTCGATTCACCTTCGATTCCAACGAATACTCCAAAGTCAATTAAATAATAATATAATAGTAAAACAAAAAAAAAAATCTGAGCTGCCATCAACACCTTAAAAATACATAATTTCATTGTGAAAAGATAAATAAAAACAAACATCCAATTGTTTTCCATGCAACCCATTTCTCTTTAAAATGTCTGCAAGGAAATTCTGGTAAGAACCAGTCACCACTTACCAAACCATCATCATCCCAGATTTATATTATGAGTCTGAGTTCTGGGGAGGCACTTGATCTTGTGCAAGCTATACCAGACAAATTGATGCTTCTACGTTTGCAGATCCCAGGTAAATGTTATATAGGAACGACTAGATTTAATATTAACTAACAGCCAACCGCATGAATGAGTTCGAGATATCCGTTCTCCGATTGAAAATGTACCTAGCTACTTTTTTTTTTTCTTTTTTAACTTTATATATGTACACCAAACCGAGTAGTGTAGCTTAGCTTCTTTCACGTGGAATAAACTGGACTAAACTAGAACCAAATTGGAAACACAGGTGAGTAGTTGTAGGTATGGGCGATCATTTATTTCACGTTGAATTTTGATGCATTTATTCGCCGGTTGTTTGTTTTACTTCGCACATCACAAAAATGATTACAAAAAGCGTACTTTTCAAATAATTATTTTTGTTGACAAAGCTATAGGTACTATTGCAAACAAAAAAATTAAGTAAAAAATTGTCCGTTTTCAAACGATAAACCATTTGGAGTGAGTGTGTTATCATCTAATGTATGATCTTCCGTGATAATTCTTCTCTGAGTCATCTTTTGATTTGGAAATAAAAGATACAATACAGTTATCATGTGCTTTTAATATATAAAAAAATAACTTAAACATATGCCTACTAATTGGGTTGAATCTTCAATTGCAAATAATACGGATATAATGTCGTCTGTTTGCAAAAGGTAATAAATCAATATGTGTTGTTTAATTAATTTTAATTAATATTCCTTAATCATTTTTTTGATTATTGAAAGCAAAAAAGAAAATCAAAGCAGTTCAAACTTGTCCAAGCTGGTGCTGTACTCTATTTGCAATTTGTAAGAATCTCATTTAAGATCGTTAATGATTAAGACCATGCCGATACGTGCATATAGAGGCTTCAATTACGCACCATGACTACAACGACGACGCGACGCTATGAATGACAAATAAATTCCAAATAAAAAATTTGGTTTTTTGTTCTCTTTAAATTCGATATGATATGATCTATATCGAAGTCTGTTTTATCCGTTGTTTTATTACTTGGTGTTAAGGGAATGTTTTGCTTTCGTGAAAAAAAAAAAAAAAATAAATGCTCATTGAACTGTCGTTAATTTTTATATTTTTACGATACAAAACGATCCTCCCTCGGATAGTTTTTTTTATTTTGCTAGTGTTTTCGTTTGGTGTTTCGGAAGGAGCCGTTAAAAATCCCGAAAAACGAAATCCTAAAAATCAAAATGCCGAAAGTTCAAAATCTCGAATGATTAAAAGCAAATCCCTAGTGCCACCCAAAAGTACTACTAATTAAGAAAACTGTTGACACAGACGACTTGACATACCCTTAGCGGAGCACCGAAGTTGCGTGAACGGGTTTGCCCCCGAAAAAGGGAGTTAAAATCCCTAGATCCCACGAAACAGGCCACCCAAAAGTGTTGCTGATTAAGAAAACTGTTAACACAGGCGCCTGCCAGACGACTAGACTAGACATACCCTTAGCGGATATTGAACGTTCGGGATTTTGATCCAGACCCGTTTCGGAACCCTTATGTAAAACTCACCGATTCAGAATACCAAACGAACAAGCAAGTGCGTTTTTTCTTTCTGATGTTTCAGGTTATTTGTGTTGGCAACACGGGCACGATAAAAGCTTTGTTTGCGTATTAAAATCAAATAGCATTCATTCGCTTTAGTACATTTACATTTACGTATCTCAACTCGCATCCGTGTACTAAGAGATGATCGAAAGAAAGTTACATATTGTACCAGAAACGGGTTTACCACGATATCTAGACAAAAAAAAATCTAGAGCAAATAAATCTAGAATAAAAAAAAACTAGAATGGACAAAATCTTTTCTTGGTTTACAAAAATTTTCCGAAAGTAAAAACAAGAAAATGTATGCCTACTGCGGGTGTTTTTCGGAAGTAGACCCTTAAGATGCTAACAGGCGGAATATTAAAAGTAGCAAACGTTTGCGACTTGGACGTCAAGTAAAAAGTCTCAAAGGTATCGAAAATTCTATACCGACATCAATCCTTGCAAACTTGCATGTAGGGGTTCACACAGTTTGCTAATTTTGTCCCAAAAGTAGCACAAATGCGGACTGTCCCAAATAGGCGTTCAGACGATGTGCTATCAATAATCACAAATGATGACGTAAAAATGACGTTAGAATCGCAAACGATTGCAACATTTATTTGCCGTGTGCGCGTATAGCTTTACTGTAGAACCATTTCTTTTTTATGAAAACATGTCCATAAATTGTTTTCCAAATTATTGTCTAAATGAAATAAAAATCCCTTAACCTGAAACTTGAACTTGTATTCCATACCAAGAGATGATAAGTATTTCGTTAAATTGAAATGTTTTTCAAACACAATCATATTTTTGACAGAGAAAAAAGTTTGTGTCGTCTGTTTGACGTCTGTATCGAGAGTCTCTTAATTCAACAATGCTAAAACTAAATACACTGCTGCATGCGGGTGAACGTTGGTTTTGTTTGTGAAATGCCAAATAGGCATATTTATTTAAAACGCGTTATCAGCAAAATATTTCATTTCAAAACCCATCGAGTATTTTAAGAGAAAATTTGATTTGGAATAATTGGTTTTATGGGAGGTTGTACAAGAGCATTCCGGAAAAAAAAACTTTGAAACCATTATTAGAAAAATTATCTATTCTGTCTGATCACCTTTTTCGACTCATACATTTATCATGGCAATGTCATTTTTTTAAAATTTTAACGAAAGTATGATTTGCTTATAATACCTTACAACATTAATTTGAAAGTTTAAATGAGTGCAAATTCTTGCGACAGAGACGTGGGATTGATTTCCCTTTGGAAATGGGTATTTTACGAAGCGATATGAGTTTGATTGTACATATTACTTAGTTGTTGTGACGAGGGTGTCTAATGCCCACAAAGGCAGTTTCTTTTCACTTTCATTCAGATTTAGCTGATTCCTAAATATATTCTTATCCAGTTTAAGCAGTTCGAACCTAGAATAATGCACTCTGGATTATTGTCAACACTTAATTTTTCAATTTAACTCATTAGTTAGCACTCTAAGATCAAAAGTGGTCATCCCTACAAACAAAACGACTAGACAATAAATTGATAAGCTTCCTAGAAAGCATTCATAAGTATGTAGTTGGTGAGGAAGCATTATATAGCACCAATTAATAAAATTTCAATTATTTCTAGACACAACCATGTTGTCATACATAGTGACGCTCACTTGAATAGCACCCCCTTTGCCATTGGTTTTAAGCCCAATATATTCACAACTAAACGTTTTCTTAAATTGAAGTTTATTAAGTTTTTTAAATAAAAAAAGGAATGGTATAAATATTTACATTACTAACTTTTGAACACATTTTGAAGCACGAGCACGATGTGCATCAAAATATTTACTTTAAAATTGGCTCACTTGAATAGCACCTATGCCCAAAATAAAAAATTAAATTAAGAATAAATTCTTCAAAGCTTTTAAGCTTAAGTAAATTATAACGGATTCAATTTAGATTATTTTTATGAACTAAACAAAAAATTACTTCATCCTGGCTATAAGTAATTTCATACATCCTGTTTGGGAGCGAATCATACAATTTCTTGATATACTTAAATGAAACGGAGGCCCAGCTACATTAAATTGCTTCTATAAGTTCAACTTTATTGGAGTAATGCTTTTCTGACTCGTTAACTTTCCGAGCAAGCCATCACCGAACATTCGCGATGATAAGTTAAGTTCTGGCGAATATGGTGGCCAATCATACAATGAGATGTTTCGATGCTCAATGAACTGTTTTAACACTCTGACATTTTGACTTGGTGCGTCATCCTGCTGCAATTTATTCGGGTAAAAAACCTTCTTGAGTACACCAATGTATGATCCTAGGTCCGGGGAGTAAGAAACTGCAACTCTAGAGTGCCGTTGTACGTTATGGCTCGATCCCCAAACCGATCTGGGTTTTTGGGACCACCTATCCCATTTGGTGTTTCGCAGATCGGAGTGACCTGCTATTGTTCTGGTTGAGTACACCGTTGGATGAGTACACCACGGCTGCCCTCTACTTCACCAGAATCCTGCAGCAGCAACGAAAAATGAAGGGGATGGAGTTTAAACAAGGAATAAAAGGAAGTTTTTGTTGTGGTAGATTTTACAGTAACAACCGCCCACTAAAGAATGTGCAAACAATCCAACTGCTGTTCCTTCCCTGAAAACGTAGATGTACAGAAATAACCAGTGGAATATGTACGTAAGAGAAGTACTTTGATGTTTGTTGCCACTGAAAAAGGATAGTCGCTTATGAAAAAGCTCAGTTATATACCTTCTGTATATGAGAATACGTGAAATCACTATCTCTTTCTAACTCAGTAAAACATCAAAAAAACACTGCACTTCCCCGCCAATAAAAGTACATCCAAAGTACTTCGGGAGAAGAAACCTACTTCAATGGATGTACATCTGAAGTAACCGGTTATATTTGTACTTTTATAGTTGCAAAGCGCTGCGAATAAAGAACTACCAATATAAGCAGTGTTATTTAAAAAATGGGGCAAGCCAACGCGTTTTGTCTTCAGTTTTGTATTGTATTTATAAATTATATTTGTGTTTTTATTTTTCAAAATTTTCAATCAAATATGCTTTTTACTTACCCCAAATTTAAATTCTATTGGTACAACAAATTTACTTAAGAATCAAAACTGTTGACGATGTTTTGAATCACAGATTACTGACAAAGTGACAAACGACAACACGAAAAAAAAAATAAAAATTTTGCAATTCATCCTGGTTTTCTTCTTTCTTCTTTTGTGCAGTTCAAAAAGGAATTGTTAATTGCTTTTTATATCCTTCGAACGTGTGCGACCATGTAATGTAATCCTGCAAACACAAAAGTACGGTTTCTCCTGAAAAAACAATTAACGATTCCTTTTTGAACTGTGCGAAGAAGATATCCATGATGAATTGCAAAATTTTATTTCTTTTTTTTTGTGTTGTCGGTTGGCACTTTGTCAGTGTGACAATGAGAAATTGAGCATACTTCCCGGACGATCAATAACAACGTCGTCAGTGCATGTAATCGATTTGGATTCATCCTCTTCTAGGCTAGCTAGAGTTCGATTTCGACTATCTTCCTTTGAAGTAGTGATAGGACTCCACCAGGCGGTGGGGTGGTGTGCCTCTTCTAACAGAGAATCTCCCTGAGGTAGAATTGATTCATGGTACTTCTAACCTAAAATAAAACGTATCAGCTCATCAAAGTGAGCTGCCAACAAAGATCTCCACCACCATTGAGATTACAAATGAAAGAATGCGACGAGAGTTTACGCTCCGTGATGTAGGTTAGGCTTATTTTTAAGTACGATAAACAGTTTATATCGATTTTCCTCTGGTTAAACTTGTTGTACTGTAAAAACAAGATTAGGCTTTATCATTCGTTCTAGACGTTTGAGGAGGAATGATTATAGACTGATCGGTCTGAGAACTTATGAATTTACATGGAAAAACATTTATATGCCTTTGGTACGAACACAACTCTGTCGAGAATTAATACCAGGGGTTATGATATCCAAGAGTCATTTGAAAGTTGGTATTATGCCGCAGGTCCAGTAGCTGTTAAAAGCCCTTGTTATCAGTCCTAGTTTGTTTGTTGTTAAGTTGTTTGACTCTTTTGGGTTAAAGCTAATACAAAGACTCTATGAGCTACCTGAGAAATGAGTGTGAAGTAGTATCAAGTTGAGTGATTATGAGTTGGACCAAGCTGTTTTCATAAAAAAAGTGATTTATAAATTGCTCAGCATTCATTTTGAAAATCGAGTTTCCCATAAGGATACCATTTTCTTTGTTAACTTAAATTTTTAATTCTCTCCGGAGTACTACAGTCGAACTACGATAAGTCGAACTTCCATAACTCGAATATTTGATAGCTCGAATGAAATTGGTTAACAATAGTGTGAATCTTGAAATTTACATGTGATTTTTGTTTGATAACTCTAACTTCTATAACTCGAATGTCTCAATAACTCGAAGATATTATTTGGCTGTCACCTTCGATAAGTCGAATTTGTTAGGGGAATTCCCGACTTCTGCGGATTTTTACAAGTTAATTCCATAAGGATTGCGTTTGTGGGCACTGTGTTTGTATTGTATTGTTATTACGTTAATAGCACTTTCCATTGGTTTCACTCGGGGAACCACTCATTCTGAAAACCAATGGAACAAGCGAAATCGCTTCTGTTCAATTTTAACACAATGCAGTATCCGCAAAGTGGTGTGCGTGGCCCGATTCGCGGTTTAAAGGAATTTTTACTGGTTCCCCGTATTAAATACCACTCACTTATCTCCGTTGCTGACCTTCGATGTCTTCATCATCAGATTTGGATTAAAAAATATATGTCACATTTATTGACATTACCAAAACTTTCGGCATTGCTGCTTGCGAGTAGACATTTCCCCAATGCGTATTATATGGGTGACATTTGAGTTATAATTGTATTTGTGCTTCTTGGGGGGATTCTGACTTCAAATGCAGAAGCGAAATTCTCTTCTCAGAATCGTCAGAAGTGTCTTACCAATGGAACGGTTTGAGAAGACTTCCGGATGCTTCTGGACGATTCTTTTCCTCCAATGGAAAGTGCTATAAGTGTGAGTAAAAACTGTCATGTTTTGTTTCGGTGTTAGAACACTCAATATTAGGTTAGAGTGTGTATTTTAATTCGAATTTTAAGTCTTGTTTTTGAAAAAAAGCAATAGTAGATGTCCTCTGAATTATCCAAAAAAGCGAAATAATAAAAACTGTTAAGTGCAGTGTGTAGTATAAATTATTAAAACAACTGTACTTTTTTATTCGAATTATATTAATTTTATGTTTTACTTAATAACTCGAATTATTTTTTTGCAAGTAATGGTTCGAGTTATCGAAGTTCGACTGTATTTTGTAAGTGTATTGCGAAATACCCTACCCAGATATCATTTTTTAAATCCAGCTTTCTAAAAAATCGATTTGTTTACCACATTAAAAAATATCTACTGATTTCGTTTATGTATTGACTTCCTGTCTTCCGGTTGTTTTCAAATTTTCTTGAATTTTTTGATGATAAATATATTTACAAAGATATAAACTATACAAACCCATTGAACTTCAAGAAATGATAAGGGTATCAAAAGTATCGCAAGTGTTTAAGTGGAGGTACTTCAATAACTGCATTCATCTAGGAACACCTTCAAATCGGAAGTGGGTGCTTTGGGCCAGCTTGAACTGGGTCCATACTCTTTATGTCTGGAAAACCTAGTTCAAACGAGTTCATTCCAAAGTGGTGTCACATTTTATTAATTATCATTTGCACTTAAAGTACTTGCACCTACTGTATCAACAAACCATTTCTATTTCAAGAAGTTTCTTATTAATTTCTAATTAACCATTTTGAAGTTAAAAATTATGTATTTTTGTCTCTAAAAATTATTCATTCACTATCCAACTATTTTTTAATATTTTGACTTTGGCAGTTAAAAATATTAAATAACGTTGCTCTTAATCTTAATAGCTTTTTCAGTAGGGTGTCATTTGAACCCATCTGTTAAACAAATTTCGAAGGCATCTCTTAAATGCTGAATTTGTCGAAAATATTTGACTTGCTTTATATAATATATATTGGAAAACTCAAAAAATGAAAAAAATAATTCTCAATTTTTAAATCTCCTTTATTAGTATTAATTTCGTTCACTTGCATATTAAATTTGTTTGCTTACGTTATGCTAAGAGACCGTGCCTTACTTAATTAAAGTATATTTACCTGCCATATGTACTCGTATATATTTGTCCATTCTAGGTTCCGTATTCTAGTTTTTTTTTAATTCTAGATTTTTATCTAGATTTACCCTTTCTAGATTTTTATTTTCTAGATATCGTTGTAAGCCCGTAAAAATTTGGTCGACGGATAACTTTTAGGGCCTGAAACCACACTGATAGGGGCCAACAGTTCACGTCCCAAAGGGTTCAGACGTTCACACAGAATGGCCGATAAGATTCTATAGGCGACATTTAGAAGACTTATACCTCTGTAGCTGGCACAGTTCAGAATATCTCCGTTCTTGTAGATAGAGCTTACGATACTGAGGTTCCATTCGCCAGACATACTTTCATCCGACCAGATTGTACAGATGAGTCGGTGTGTGCTACTCACCAAAACATTTCCCTCTGCTTTGAAGAGTTTCGCCCGAAGGCCATCCGCTCCAGCAGCCTTGTTGAACTTAAATTTAGATATCGCTACTCGAACTTCTGCTTTCAATCGAAATATGAAAAATTTGGTTGACGGTATGTTTGTTGATCAGGAAACTGTGTACATTGAGGTGTGGAAAATAGTGCTAGCTATGATGACACTTCGCCCCACATCAAAGTTAATTGGACTGGGTCCGATACCAGAAGTGTTGGCCTGCAGGTTATGAGCTTTCCGAGTGTCGAGCCAAAGTTACTCTCCTGTTATACATTCATTACACGTCATCATGAGAAGATTGTATAATCCCGACTTGACCCTGAACTTCAAACCAATGACATAATTCAACATCTTGTTGTCAGTAACTGCATTTCAAGTTCGTCATCTTTAAAATGCACTAAAATCAGCAAGCCTGACAGTTTTGTGTCATCTTTTAGGATAACCACTCCTCCTTCATTATTCGGTTCTGTCTGCGACAATAAATTTTGGCCTCCTGGAACACTTTTGAAAGAATTTGCAGTTCGATTCAAGAATCTTAATAATCGAATCGCTAAAGTTCCTACTCCAAAAAACTAATAAAGTGCACGACTGGGTCGTACGAACTTGCTCTAATGTGTTAAAATGGTCTTGGGTGCTTGAGATTTTGGGAAAAAGCGTTGAAAAAATCATATGAAATTTAAAAAAAAACTTAAAAATCAATACCTAAAACGTTTTTTGGAGAAAATGAAGTAAGCCATCATGTTTCTTTTACGTTTTTGAATTTTTACGAAAATTTTTTTCAAAATCGTTGGACCAGTTTTTTCAAAAAACAGTTTTTTTTGAAAAACTTTTCGAAAATATATTCCAAATTTTTTTTGAGTATGCCAACTTCTAGCACTTTGTAGTTTTTATCAGAAAAATAAAATTAAAAAAATATAAATTAAACCGTTTTTGGAAAAAACTAAAATTAAAAAAAATTTTTGAAACTTTTTTAAAAAACTCAAAAAAACTTTTTTTGAAAAATTTTCGAAATTATATTATTTCTTTTATAAGAGGGCTTCTACATTAAAAAATTTATTGAAATCTGTCAAGTGCCTTACGAGAAAATCGGATTTAAAAAAACCGGTCCTATGGGAGGTACCGTTATAAGACTTTTCCTGAAAAATCTACTCCAACCAAAACATAAAGTTTGCACAGAAAACACAATTCAGAAAGTTTTATCAAAATCGTAGGAGCCGTTTTTGAGAAAAAATTATTTTTCACAAAAAATCGTATGGCAGGTACCGTTAGTTTTGGAGCTAGAATGCTATTCCAAAAACCCCTCTGTAGGACGTCATAATAATACTATGTACCAAGTTTGAAGCAAATCGGTCCAGCCGTTTAGGCTGTAGGTAACTATACAGACAGACATACGGACAGACAGACAGACAGACAGAATTGTCGGACCCACTTTTTTAGGCTTCTCTATCATCGTAATGTTATGTTTGATTGTCAAAAAAAAATTTTTTTTTTTTACGAATGCATAACTTGCCTTATAGTACCTATAATCGCAAGTAAAAAAGGATTACCCTCTTCTATCAAAATGTAAGAGGGCTACGCAGCAAAACTGCTGAAGTTTTTAAAAACTCTCAAGCATTCCCGCATGATATTTTTGCTTTTACAGAAACATGGCTCAACAGTTCATTTTTGGACACAGAAAAGTTCTGCATCAGTTTTTACCGAGCTATCCTTTATCCTAGATTATATGATCGATATTGCTGGCTTAAATAGCAATATTCTACTGTTGGGCGACTTCAATTTGCCCAATATCATCTGGACCCCTTCAGAAGACGAGTCCTATTTAGAAGCATCCTTAACTTCGTCGCAACAGGAGCCTCTTCTTTTGGACAACATAACTTCTACTGATTTACAGCAAGTAAGCTGTATTAAAAATTTTAAAAATCGAACTCTCGATTTAGTCTTTTCCTCTGACGCTGTTAGTACGGTAGTGGTAGAATCTACCTCTGCCAATTCTAACGTAGACTCCTACCCTCCTCCACTTGATATATTTTTTGAAATGAGCAGCCATTTACTCAATAACAGTAATGCTCAAGACTGTTCCTATTCACTTGATTTTCGTAAAGCAGACTTTCAATTACTTCACGAAGAATTAAGTCCTTTTAATATTTCAAATATGCATGATTGCTCTAACATTGACGATGCAGTTACTCAATTTTATGAAATTTCCAATAGCTGCTTGATTAATTTAATTCCTCTTAAGCTATCTAAAAATATGAACTCTAGCCATCCGTGGTACACAAATGAACTCAAATCTTTACGTAATAGACGAAATTAGTCTTATATTAAAAATCTCTTAATTTATGATCTTAATCTGTTACGTGCACTATTTGAAGAATTTAATTAACTTTCCAAAAACCTTTACGCAGCATATGTGAAGGAAATGGAAATATCGTTGAAGCTTGATCCGAAGAGATTCTGGAAGTGTGTAAATTCAAAAAAGAAGTCTGATGGGTATCCAGTCAACTTCGTTTACAAAGATGCCCCTTTAACCAGGTCACCTGAGATATGTAATGAGTTTGCAAAACATTTCAGCAAGTCTCTTATTGTGGGTAAAATTGTATCGTCACCTTCAAGTGGTGCCTGCTGGATAGCCGAAAGGTGAACTAACGACGAACGTTGGATCCATCGGATCCATAGGTTGTAGATACCTGAGTTATCTTCTCAGGAACTAGGAGCAGGAGGAGAGAGATACGCTCTGAAGATCCAACCACCACAAAGACCTATATGTCATGCACAGGCCTCACAAGCCGGTCATGAAAGGAAAACTCTATTGTGATGAAAACCGCAGAAAATGCCTCGGATGAAAGAACCAAAAATGTTGACGACCCCCCCGCAAACGAAAAACGGACAACGATTTACGCATATGCACGTGGAATGTGCGTACGCTAAACAGGCCGCGTAAAGCCGAGCAGCTAGCCGAGACCCTCGCCAGTCTAAACGCTGATATAACAGCCCTGCAGGAGATGCGATGGGATGGACCGGGCCTGAGAATTACAGAGGACTGTAATTTCTACTATGGGAAATGCCACCTTGATGGGAGATCGCGCTTGTTTGGGTGCGGATTCGCTATCAGAGGAAGACTTAGGCAAAAGGTCTTGAGCTTTCGCGAAGTCAGCGAGAGAGAGACAACGATCCGCATTAAGGCCAAATTCCACCACATAAGCCTAATTAGCGCTCATGCCACTACAGAAGAGAAAGACGACGCTACCAAAGAATGTTTCTACGAACTCCTCGCCAAAACATATGAGCAGTGCCCAAAGCATGACATTAAAATTCTCTTGGGAGACTTCAATGCCAAAATTGGGAGGGAAGACATCTTTGGTATGACGATCGGAAAACACCACCTCTGACAATGGACTCAGGCTCATCGATTTTGCAGCGGGAAAAAACATGGTGCTGAGCAGCACGCGATTCCCACGTCCCGACATCCACAAGGGCACATGGCGATCCCCAGATGGTCGAACCTGCAACCAAATCGACCATGTTGTGATTGATAGAAGACACTCCTCCAGTATTATGAATGTCCGTACATTCCGAGGAGCAAACATCGATTCGGACCACTACCTAGTCGGTGCAAAACTTAGGGTACGGATCTCCATGGAAGTTCTTAGGCGAACACTGACTACACCTAGGAAATTCAATGTTGGACGTCTTCAATCCGAAGAGACCGCCGCTGCCTATGCCGACCGCGTATCACTTGAGCTTGCGAGAACTCCTTCGACTGATGACATGAACCCGGAAGACCAATGGCAGCTATGTCAACAAGCCATAAGAAGTGCTGCGTCAGAGGAATTGGGCTTCTCACATCCACCCCCCAGAAACCCCTGGTTCGACTCCGAATGTGCTCAGGCAAAGAAAGCCAAAACGGAGGCATACAAGTCGTGGCTCCAGAGAGATACTAGAGCATCCAGAAATCTCTATGTTGAGCGAAGGAAAGATGAGAAACGTCTACTGAGGAGGAAGACAAAAGAACAACAGCAACGCGAAGTCGAGGAGATGCAGAGATGTTTTTGCAGAAAAGAGGTACGAAACTTCTATAAAAGGGTGAAACAGTCTACATCCGGTTTCACAAGCCGCCCTGAGCCCTGCAAAGATCAGGATGGAAATACCATAGTGGAAACGCAGGCGATGTTAGCCATCTGGAGAGACTACTTTAACCGGTTGCTAAATGGCGATGACAGCCAAGATCCCGCCCAAGATCAACTTGTTCCAGTTAATCTAGATGACGACCACGAACTACACCCGCCCGACCAAAATGAAATCAAAGTAGCCATCACCAGACTAAAGATGAATAAGGCAGCTGGATGTGATGGACTTCAAGCGGAGCTTTTTAAACACGCTGGAGATGACCTGGTCAGGAGCATACACCACTCATCTGCAAAATATGGTCGGAGGAAAGTATGCCCGATTAGTGGAATCTCAGTACCATCTGCCCGATTCACAAAAAAGGAGACCGCCTACTCTGCGCCAACTATAGAGGCATAAGCCTTTTAAACATCGTCTATAAGATCCTTTCCAGCGTTTTATGTGAACGTCTCAAGCCGTTTGCTGACGACCTGATAGGTCCTTACCAATGCGGCTTCAGACCTGGAAAATCTACCACCGACCAAATATTCACATTACGCCAGATCCTGGAGAAAACCCAAGAATATAACATCGACACCCACCACCTGTTCGTCGATTTTAAAGCCGCCTACTACAGTGTTAATAGAGTTGAACTGTATCGTGCCATGTCTAACTTTAGAGTTCCTGCTAAACTGATACGCCTTATCAGGATGACGTTGGAGAATGCTCGCTGTTACATCCAAGTTGGTAGAGACTCTACTGAAACCTTCGAAACCACCAGAGGGCTAAGACAAGGTGATGCAATGTCATGCAGCTGTTTTAATATTGTGCTTGAAAATGTAATACGGAGCACCCATGTCAGTACATCAGGCACCATTTTCAATAAATCGACACAATTACTTGGGTTTGCTGACGACATTCACGTGATAGGAAGAACTAAGCGAGCAGTAACCGGTGCTATCACTACTATGGAGTCAGCAGCAAGCAGAATGGGGCTGAAAATAAACGAGGACAAGACGAAGTATATGCTTTCATCAATAAAAGTCCAATCCCACCACCGACTTGGTCAGAACGTAACCATTGATAGGTATAACTTCGAGATAGTCAGTGAATTTGGCTACCTGGGAACTGCTGTAAACACAGGCAACAACATCAGTGCTGAAATCAAACGCAGACTAACTCTTGCTAATCGCTGTTTCTTTGGGCTGAGTAAGCAATTGAGGAGTAAAGCCCTATCGAGAAGAACCAAGGTGACACTGTATAAAACACTCATCACCCCGGTCCTGCTATATGGTGCGGAAGCATGGACCCTCTCCCAATCGGATGAAAATTCACTTGGAGTCTTCGAGAGAAAAATTCTGCGTACATCTATGGTCCTGTCTGCGTAAATCGCGAAAACAACGTTTGGAGAAGAAGATATAACAACTAACTGTACGAGCTGTACAGCGACATAAGCCTAGCCAGAAAAATTCGAATCCAAAGACTAAGATGGCTGGGCCATGTAGAGCGAATGGACATCGACGCGACGCTCCAGCTCGTAAAGTCTTCAACGCCAAACCCGAGGGAGTCAGAAGCCAAGATAGACCTCATCTTCGATGGAGCGACCAGGTAGAGGGAGACATCCGTCAACTTGGAGTACGAAATTGGAGAGAGCAGGCTAGAGATCGAGCCGGCTGGAGGGGCATTCTCAGCAAGGCCTTGGAGTACCACGCTCCAGTAGCGCCAACATAAGTAAGTAAGTCTTTTATTGAAATTCCAGTCAATATAGACGAAAATTACTTTCAATACTGCTGTGATTTCCCCCAAGCCACTTTTAACAACATTCCTATCGATAAGGATAAAGTTTCGCATTATCTTTCGTTAACTGAGAGATGATTACTCTCCTGGACCTGATGGTATTCCTCCCATTATATGACATTTCCAACTATAGACCAATTTCTAAACTTTCTTCCATTCCAAAGCTTTTTGAACAAGTAGTTTGTGATAGTTTAACTTTTTTCTGCAAAAACTTAATCTGCCATCAACAACATGGCTTCACGCAGAAGCGGTCTACTGTGTCTAACTTACTAACCTAGAGTGGACATGAGCTGGATTGTATCTACACAGATTTCTCAAAAGCTTTTGACCAACTCTCACACGAAATAATTATTTTTTAAATTAAAAGCTTTAGGTTTCCCAGTTGGTTTTATTAACTGGATATCGATCATACATAGTTAAGTTCAGAAATTCGGTTTCTAATCCTTTCACTGCAAAATCAGGAGTCCCACAAGGCAGTCATCTTGGTCCGTTACTGTTTATACTCGCTATCAATCACGTCACTTCGTGCATTTACTCTAGTGAGATTCTCGTGTTCGCCGATGATATGAAAATTTTCAAAACTTTTAACTCAGCTAATGATCGCGTTAATCTGCAAGCCGACATTGACAGTTTTTCTATTTGGTGCAGCAAGAATGGCTTAAACCTGAATCAGGCAAAATGTCAGACAATGACCTTTTCTAGGAAACGGGAACCAAGTTCTTATGACTATTATATTTCACAGCAAGACTTACATCGCGTTTTCAGTTTTAAAGACCTGGGAGTAAACTTTAGCCCAGACTTGAGTTTTACCGAACATATTAACTTCATTGTCAAAAAAGCTAACTCCATGTTAGGATTTGTTAAAAGATGGTCGAAGGAATTTCAAAACCCATATGTAACCCTATCTTTATATAACTCTCTTGTTCGTCCCCATCTAGAATACGCATCACAGGTATGGTCTCCTTTCTATGATGTTCATAAGTTTAGGATAGAGGCAGTTCAGTGTAATTTCATTCGATTTGCTTTAAAAGGTCTCTCCTGGGCAGATCCATACAACCTTCCACCTTACGAACACCGGATTCAACTTCTACAGATTCAAACTTTGTCACAAAGACGTATCAACAATGATATAATTTTTATTCACCAACTCTTAACGGGATTTTTAGATGCACCCGATCTACTATCTTTTATCGGTTTTAACTATCGCGGAGGGGCTCATTAGCTTCGTAGCTTAGAGTTATTGCATTTTCCCCAACACCGTACTAATTATGGCATGAATGAACCTCTTACCCGCATGTGCAAGCTTTTTAACTCAAATAAAAGTATAGTTAATTTTAACATTAGTAAAACTTGTCTAAAGAAAACATTCAAAACCAGTGCACCACGCTCATAGTTTATGTTTAGTACGTTTTCAATGTTTTTGTATCTATTTTGTATAGGTATGTATGTTTATTTATCTTTTTATTTTTTGTGCTTGTGTTACGCTTTTTGTATAATTTGCTTACTAACAACTAACACCTGCACTAAATGATGTAGCCAGTGAGCACATAATATGTGTTGGCTAATCTCTGATTTTAAGTTAATGCTTGATATAAGCTTCTTACTTTCGAGAACTGATAGTGTAAAAAAAATAAAAAAAATAAAAAAAAAACTCTTCTTTGATGGCTGTGTCATATTCAAAGGAGGCGTGTTCGCAGATGAGTGAGGTGCTATTGAATTTGGACTTAATGTGTGCTAATTAACGAAATGACAACTCGTTCGCTTACGCAACGAACCCTCGAACTTCTTGCCTAAATCTTCCTCTTATCACAAATCGCATCCAAACAACCACTGTCTTCCTGTCTTGTAGCACTTGCCGAAATATAGGTTCCACAGTTTTTCATACTCCTTGTGTCTTCACCACTTAGACAGGTAGAACTGAAATTTGTTGTTCTTGTTTAATCGATAACGTCATCCATATTCGAGGCAGTTACATAGTTGAAACTTCCTCCGGATTTATTTAAATTTTTCCCTGTTCTATCTGCTACTTTTTGATTTAATCTAAAGCCTTGATCAAGTTCCACTCAATTATCTTTATTATATTTTTTTCAAAGAACTTTCTTTAACCAGAACAAAAAATTGTGTTAAAAATTAAAAAAACTTAAAAGATCTTCTTTCATAGAACTCTCAGCACGCTTTTACCAAAAAAAACGTGAATAATATAAAAATGACAACATTAGTGACAAGCACTTACCAGTGCCAATAGCCTGTCTCCTGCTTAATTGCCTGGGAAACTGTACAATACTGGAAAATTGATTAAAATCAATAGAACACAAATTTGTTCACAACAAAGTTGTGCTTATTATTAAGTGATTTGAAGCAACAATAAAGTAGCTTTCGTGACTAAATGCATTGATTTCTCAAGGTGTTCACATAGATTTTTAAATAAAATGTCTCTATACTCCACAAAATTCTCATACATTTTTATAAATATTTCAATATCAACTAAATGCCAAATTGAATCTTCTTAATTGTTAAGACACAACTCGCCAAAGGCGTTTGATAACAATTTTTCTATTGGAAATTACCCCTAGTTTTATCCAATATTTACCCGCCTTAATTAGTTAAGCTTATAATAAATTACTCATTGAACTTGTGATGCTATGCAAATGTAATTTTTTTTTGTTATTAAACTTAATCTAACAAACTGTTCTATGAGATACATATTTATCATCGCGCCTGAGAAATATTGACAGTTTTTTGTTTGAAGCTGAAAATTTCGCACGTTCTTACTAATGATATCAATACACCTTCTCCACACTTATCTAACCACTCGAACTAAGTAACTATAACGTCAAGTCTCAAGTGTTTCGTTGCGTTTGAATTTTGAACCGAATTTTAAAATTAATTTATGAATCTTTAATGAGAAGATAACTCAAACTAGCAAAACCAGTATTGACATCCCTTAGCTGTTTCCTAAATTACCAACTTTCTAAATAAGTGAAATCAGAAAACCAGGGCCGCATTTGTATTGTTTAAAAGCCCATCTCAATGAGGTGATTATTTGAAAGATCAATAATAATTTATGACGTTTATTCCGTAAACTGACGTTTATTTTCGAGTTTTAACGAAATTAGCTTAAACCCTGTATTTTAATCACAAATAGTATATTCATATTAGCAGACATGGGTCCAAAATAGAATTTCCGCCCACTTGCGCAGAACATTAAGACTCTACACATAAATGGGGCTCTATTACATAATTCTTTAAGAGAAGTGAGCCCACAAATAATTTATTACATAATGCATTCGTGGTACGGATTGATTCTTACTCGTTCCTCGTTTAAAGCATCGCTCACTCAACTTCGTTGCTAGGCTTCGACGGCTATATCAACAGATTTGGATTCAACAATATGTAAAATTTGTGGAGACAACCAAGATATTCGGCAATGGTGCGTGCGATTAGACACTCTCCAATAAAAAGTCTGTGGCTGACATTTTATATATGTATAGTTGTATTTTTGCTTCTTGAGTGGAGTCTGCCTTCAAATCAAGAAGAAAAATTCTACTCACAGAATCGTGAGAAGTGTAATTTTTGTGTCAATCGAAAGATTTGAGAATAATACCGGATGCTTCTGGGCGCTTCTTTTCTTCTGCAAATGGAAAGTGCTATAAGCATTGGCAACTGAGGATATCGATTAACACAAGACAATAACCTGACAGAGAGACAGATAGGTATAGAAATTATTAAAACATTGTTTTAGATATTTATTTGATTGATGTACTGTCACCAATATAATTCTTACATGCGATCGATGATGTTATGACTTCTATTCTTCTAATCATGATAGCTGTTATCCAATTGAACCCATTTACAAGTTAAGCTATGGCACTGGTGCCACCACTATCACTAACCAAATATATGTAACTCGCTTCAACAAAACTATCTGAGTAGTTATCCTTCACTTTATGGTGGAATAGACCTGGACATCAGCAATGGAATCTGTGCTGCTATATACCTATGCCTGTAAAAAGGCATCTAGATTAGCTTTCAAGCCTTTGGATCGGACATACCTATCGAGGGTTGGATTGGACGACAAAAAAAAACATGGATGTCAAAACTGTCATAAAGGAACCTCAGCTTAGGTAACGTGCTTGGTTCGGAGAGAGATTGTTGTCACCCTGTGTTCCAGGGTAAGGTAAAGTGTTGCTGCCATCAGCAGCTCCGGAAAACAAGGAGATATCTATTCGCCATATAAACTTATAAAACTCAAAATCTCCTACTTCTATACCTCTCACGTCTCACCTCGGAAGAGAAATATGTACATTATTGTAATTACTTGCTCAAAACCACAGCATTTTCACAAAATTTCGATCTAACAAAAGATGATCCTTAATTCTCTTAAGCCGATTTTGTGTTTTGAGCATCCTGTGAGACAATATTTAAAAATCGTTTTTTAATTTTTTATCCTCTCTCTCTCATACATTTCTTTTGTCTTTATTTTTATTCTTGGTACTTTACCCCGTTTTCGTTATGATACATTTGTGTTCCCCTTTTTATATCAATCTTCCTTAATTGATTTGTTGCCTCCAATACCAATATGTCAATATGTATAAATACAAGTTACATCATTGTATATGAAATCTATAGTAGTCTGGGGAACGAGTATGAGATAACGGGGTTTGGAGACACATAGATGTCGCTGATAATTATCACATATTTAAACCTTTCCACCTACATTTTCTCTCCAAACGAGAAATTTGGAAAAAAGGTTTGGAGGCTCACGGTGTCGCCACAGTCGATCCTTCTATCCATATTACTATAGATTTCATATACAATGGTTACATTAATTTGATTAATTACTTGTCCTTTAGCGGCCAGTTATAGATACGTGATATCTGTCAAACCTGTTGTTTATAAAATATCATTATCTGTTGACGTTAAAAATTTATTATGAAAATGAGTTTTCATTAAAACATCTCCCCATCCTTATTGAAATAACGTACCTTTGTTAAAAACATCCAAAAAAATTGAAAGAAACGGAAACAAGTATATTTACCTGATAACAGATTATAGCGATCGGGAACGATCGGTATGTCAGTTTGAACTGAAGGCTACAGAAGAAAGCCTTCCAACCAATTTTTAAATCTTTCAGTGAATGGCGGATCGAATGAGCCAAGATCAATTTAATCTCATTTTATCAAGAGCTTATATGAATTCGAAGCCGAAAATAAATGTATTTAGAAGGTAACACAAGCGCTAAACTTATTATTAATCTATGTATATGTTAAGCTAACTAGCTAGATAAACACAGCTGCTATTCAAATACAATTTCCTAGCTGTGTTTAGCTAGTCAAAGCCTAATGAAAAAATCTATTACAAAAAAAGCTTCAAATTACGACTGCACAATTTTAACAAAAACTGTTATTTTCTGTTTTTGTACAAATAAAAGTTTGTGCCAAAATTAAAGACTCACATTTGAAATATTAATTTTGATTTAATTAAAGAATCGTTCATTTAATTTTAAATGAATTGAAAAAAAAAAATTTCTGCGAGAGCTTATAAGGAGACATATCAAAATTATAAACTATAAAAAAATTAACTTATTGACTTGTGGATGAGAATTTTACCAAGTTGGGGAGCTGTTATGCCAGTTATCTTGCAATTACAGAAATAACCCTACTAACAGTGGGTTGGAAGATACCATAAAGGTAAGCTAAAAAAAATCAATGTAGATTTTTAATTTAACGCACAAAGTTCAATAAGAAAACAAATAATCTTTCTCATGTACATATTCACATTTCTACCGAGAAATTGAAATACTACTCGTATGACAACTTAAAGGCTCCCCGAAATTGGTAAGCCTATTTGACTTTGTGCTTCTTCAATATTGAGCAAATTTATGATAAATGCTGCTGTTGCTTTGTCGAATCGATATCTTTGAAAAAAAAAATCTTTATAATTTAACTCGAATGGATTGAACCGTGTCTTACACGTATCTTTTCCTTTGTCTGGATGGTGGCCCAATTTCATACAGCAAATCTATGTCTTCCAGAATTAGAAAATCTCCTTTAATTTCAACATCTATTAACATTTTGCAAAAGTTTTATTTTCAGAAATTATTATTGTTTGTTCCCTGGTATTTTATTTGCATCGACTTAATAATGACAGAAAAAAACATCTCTGTTTTTTTAAATATTGTTTTGCATTTTTTAGCTTTGAAATAACTTAAACACAACATCATCAACTTTTAAAGCTATATCCCAGGTTAAGAAGTTCTAATCATAGGCCTAAGTACATTTATAAATAGCTTAAACTCCAGGTTTGGTGGATCACAACTTAGCAGTAGCCTAAGATACTTCTATCAATACAGCCCATTGAATTTTTATCATTAATCACTAAATCAAAATAATATTCAATATCAGATTGCTGGTGGAGCGACCGTTCCCAGCAACCCAAAGTATTAGAAAGGCAGTTCTCATTGGAAAAAGTTGGTCTGTCGTCTGTCTGTCTAACTAGCTTTGCTTCCAAAACCTAAACGAATGTGCTAATTTGCTTCAAACTTAGTGCATAGTATTTATTTGGTTGTTTCCCGGAAGGAATATTGGGGTGCTGTTTTGTTAAAACTTAAAACAATCTCTTCTTTGATTAGAATGGGCTATTCGGAGATTGTCTTAAACCAAACAGTAAGTCTCATAGAACCTGTTTTTTCAAATAAGATTTTTTCAAAAGTTATTCTTAGAGATTCTTTCCAAAACAAAATAACTATTGCAATTTTCCAAATTCTTAACAACTTTTTTTGGGGTTTCAAAAATATTTACATACTGCAACAATTGTTCAAACATTTTTTTTATGTTTCTCAAAATATCCTTTTTTTAAGGCCTCGTCTGGATATAAAAAAAAATAAAAGATATATCGTCAGCCGAGAATAACATGGTCGCATGTTAAAAAACATCAATTTGAAATAGAGCAAAAACAGAGAAATGCATTTTATTAGTGTACTTCTAATTATTTTTTTTTTACAGATTGGGGGCAAAAAGTGTTCATACCATATAAACGAGTATACATAGATCACAAAAATATCCCAATTTAGTGCAGAAAGCCAATAAATGGGTCTCCCAAATATCAACATACGACTCTGTTTCGGATTTTTATTTTCATTTCTGTGATACAAAGTCGTATGTTGAACATACAACTTTGTACTAAAAAAATGCGAAAAAATACTACCTTATCTTATTGGACTTTTTTGTAGCATGTATTTTTTTTTCTTTAAGATAGCGGAACGATAAAAAAGACTAGATACAATGGATTATGTTTTTATTTTCCAGAATGTTTTTTTTTTTTAATAAAACCAACTAATAATAAAGAATTAATAATAAATGTTTGTAGTTTATATTCAACTAGCTGACCCGGCGAACGTCGTTCAGCTAAAATTCATTAATGTATTGAATATAATAATTTTTTCATTATCATTTAGTGAAAATAAAAACATGTACTTAATTTTAATTTATGTGTATAAATACTGCGTGATTTAAAGTCAATTCGGACCATAAATAAGAATTCGAAAAGAGTATCCCCAGTGCCACCTAGAGGTACTTATCAAATTAATTAAATTAGAACATCAGCTATCTGCCAGTGAAAATCTCGTCGAAATTGTTCCAGCCGTTTGCCAGATTAGCCGGAAGAAACAGACAGACAAAAAATATAAAAATTGCGTTTTGAGTACCGTATAACTTTCATACGCATTTAGTAAAAAGCTGATATTTTGAAATTACAAACACTTCAGACACAGACACTTCGTAAATGTAAGATTTGAAAAGAAAAAAAAAAATAATATAAACAAATTTTAACAAGAGCAAAATTATTTCTTCTTTTCTTTTCGTTTTAAGGACTGGGAAGCTTGTAAAGTTTTATTCGGGCATTTATTTTTAATTATTATGGTTTTAAAAAATGCTTTGTCCACTTCCGGCATAAATTTTAACATTGCCTGAAGCATTTAATTTTTTGCGTAGGTACACACTAGCGGTCGCAAAAATAGTTTTTTGGTTTCAGTAGTTCAAATGTGTGTGTTGTGTTCGTCTTGGTAAACATTTTTTGTACTTCAAATCAATGATGATGTATTTACTATACAGGTATGATGTCTTATAATATTCCATTGATGTTAAATTTTGTGAAAAATTCAGACTTGTTGCCTTGAAATAAGGAGATACCGACATAATCCCCAATATTGAGTTTCTTTGTTGAGGGACGCAGGAATGACACCAAGAAACAAGCTTTTTTATAGCGGGGTTGTCTGTAATAACGGCTTTTAAGATTTTAGACAATGCATCTCTAAGCTAGTAAAGTCAAGAAATCGAGGCGTTGCATCTTTCGAAGTTGATTAAGAGGTGGTTTTTGTTTTATTTTGAGACGATTTGAATGTTCAGCATTAGAAATCATCTTTGCACAGTTCGTACGCATTACAACGGTTTTTTCGCTAGGTGGACGCGCACCTCAAAATAATTTCCATGTCCGCTGCTGTATTCACAGACGAAGGTTAGCATGCAGTCTGGACTGCAATACCCAACTGAATTGGATCTTATTGAAGGAATTAAAAGTGCATGGGAGGCTACTTCACTTGATTATATAAAGAAATTAGATGACTGTCTTTACCCAACAGGATGTACGAGGGCATAGTTCACCGTGGTGGCACAACACATTATTTATTCTTTCTTTTGTAAACAAGTTATTTATGTATGAAAGAAAAAAAAAAAATTATCGAAGGGTAGTTTATACCCATTTTCTTACGTTATTCGGCATTTTCAAGAGGGGGCTAATAAAAAAAATTGGATTTTATTCAACTTTAAATTCTGTCCAAATGTTATTCATTGAGTTACCAGCATAACTTTCATTTCTTTTCACGTATAATAATATAAACTGTCATTGGTAAAAAATTCGTATCAAAAGGTTTAGTAGATAAACTGATATTAAGCTCCAAAAACAAGAAGCATATAGGGGGCGCTAATCGGTTTTCTCGAAGTGTATGTTAACATACGACTTTGATCAAAACATTCAGTGAAATTTGTGTATACAACCTTGGTTTTCTGCCTTTTTCTGGCTTTACTCTTGTGCTTCCGTCTTGAAGAGACTACAAAATGTTTCTTATTCGATATTTATACCATTTTGTATTAAAATGTAATATTTGAAATTATTCGACATACGACCTTGTTATTCTAAGCTGACGATATCTAAAAAAATTTGTAATTTTTTTTTCGAAATACATACATACATTAATTTGAATAAATACAAATTTTCAAACTATATCGGGGTCAACTATTCCCTTCAACTGCTCTTGTCTAGTTAAAGTTTCAGCTCAGCTATAACTCTACATGATGATTTGATAGACTATTTATATGACTGCCGATTTGACAGATGTAGCTTGAATAATAGGGGTGCCATCAGCTGTCAAAGCTAAGAAATTGCCTGTTCAGACCAATTTTCTATTGAGCTAAATTTGATTTCAAATCTCTGGTTGATTATAATTTCTAACATGAATTTCCAAACAGAGCTTAAAAGTATGGCTCAAAATGTCCGCTCCTAGTTAAATGCGGGCCTGGGAATAATTATATTAATACAAGCTTTTTATTACACTATAGATTTTTGACAATTAATGACTCAGAACAATATGACCATGGTGATGATGAGAGCTTTCGCAGAACGCGATTCTTGACTTACCAATAACCAGATCAATTAAATACTGCCTTACACTCGTTATCACTGCGTCGAGCCTCTCAAAAACCCCACACGTCGACACCATCAGACATCAACAGTCTAGCACCGAACTCTAATATCTTAACTAAAAAGCTTTAGCTTGAAGAAAAAGTTCTTCCACAATATGATCCAACACACCACCGTCTCGTCGTCATCGTTGTCGTCGTCGATAAGATGGTTCATATTACATGCGTTGCTGAATCTCGATTCTCAAGGGATACTTTTCACGCCAACAACGTATGCCACGCGATAAAAGTACCTGCGTTCAGTGAGCCAGTGGTTAATCGCGATCTAACGTTCGTTGGGTGTTGATGTTCTGCTCGTAAAGTGGTGATTCGGATTCGGCCTGTCTGCTTGAGCTGTGATAAGAGCGATCGCCTAACAAAGAGCTCCTCGATATGAATTTATTGCGGCGCGGTCGATAAATTGATAAAATTTAAAAATTGTTGCTTTTTGTATTAAAAAGAAAAAATTGTTCATTGGTGCCGAAGTGATAAATAATAAGTTCCTTGAAGATCTGTTTGATTTGGTTCAATAGTTTTATTTAAAATAAAAGCTGTTGTGTTTTTGTGCAAACATGACTGAGCGGTTTAGTATAAGTAAAGTTAATATGAATGGTGGTAGTGAAAGCCAGAAGGCCAATGGTGACCCAGGCGATGTTGTTGGAGAGCTTCCTTCGGATAGAACAAGCACCAGTCCAGGAGTTGGGCTTAAGAGATTTAGCCTTTTGCATAGAAATGTGTCGCATAGTAGCGATCCTGATGATAATCATTCTAGGAAGTTTAGTTTGGCACAGTTGACAAGGTATGCTATGCATTTCTTTCGAAGAGCGAAAGTTATTTTTATTTTTTATTTTAATTTTGTGTCGATTCAAGTGCTGAAATTTTGTTTAAAAAAGTTTGTTATATCTTCTTTTAAAAAAGTTACGATTATGTGAACTCCGGATAACAATCTTACATTTTAAAAACACTTTTTTTTTGTTTTTTCGATGTTGATGTGAAGGCCAAAATGTCTAATCTCATGTTGATTAAGAATTTAAAAACACAAAATTCTTAATCAAGAAAACAATCGTAATTTTTATTTCAAAAAGAAAACTATGTTCTGAAGTCAGAGTTGCCATTAAAAAATGAGGATATGCTGAGGATGTATGTATATGGATATGCTTTTAGGATTCCAAAATTACTTACCAAAAAGTTTTCCTTATCCGTTTAGACAGGATTTATAAAATCTATTAGATAAAGAAAAAAAACTGTATTCCAAAGTTAGGTATATAAATTATAAATTGATTTTTTCATATCTACTAATCTTAACAATTTAATCATTATTGATCGTAATATTGACGGAATACAGAATTAAAAATTCTATTTTCTTAAGCAGAGTTTGTTGTTTCAAAGATTTTTATAAACCAGAATTCAAGATTTTTCAAAATTTTGTAATGCAGAATTTTGTAAATAATAATAATTCTGGAAACGAAATTTTGGCATATACAAAACTATTTCCATAAACCCATATTGTATATCCAAACGGTGAGACAGTTTTTATAATTGAAATATGATTATAAACATTATGGTTTAAAGTTTTGAAATGCAGATTAAAACATGGTTTTAAAAGCTTAATTTTGAAACCAAAAGTTCCATCTGATTACGATTTTCTTAATCAGGGAATGTTTTTATTTTTGTGGTATTTTCAAAATATCTCTGGCACAATTTGACTTTAAAAATGTTGCCAATTCTCATAGCTCAAGATTTTGTAAGAATATAGAATTAGAGGGTAGTAACAAGGAAACCAAACAATTGCAACTCAAATGTCTTCCACACAATTTTTCATTACTAAATGTCTATCTAGGGAAAAAATACTGAAAATGTTTCGAACAGTTTTTGTTTAAACGATTTATTTGAAAAACTTTTCGAAAAAAATATTTTGGAATTTGTTTGAGTATGAGGATTCAATCCACACGTTTGACTTCTTATGGCCCAAAATTTAATTTAAATTGAACAAATAGTTTACGAGAAAATCTGTAAAAAAAAATAAAAAAATTATGAAGAATTCCGAAAAATCCATTCTAACCAAAAGATTGATTTTCCTTACAAAACAGCATTCAGTTTTCGTACACGTGTTTTGCTGCTTATCCTTTTCAGATGAGCTAAAAATCTAACGTTTATTTTTCAATGAATTTAATGCAACTTATAGCATCAATGGAAAGTTTTCAGAATTATCTTTTCCATCAAAATAACCGTATGCTTTGCTTATAATCTTTTCATACATTTAGAACAAGTTGTGCTCTTGTTATAAATGTGGAGAGCGTCAGCAATAAAATGAGGTAAATGTTGAACCTATTTAGATGATCAGCAGCATATGACATTTTTAAAAAACATAAAAATATACCGATGGAAAAAGTTAAATAACAGAAAGTCACTCGGGCGTATACGCAACCTAAAAACACAAATTAAATGCAAATATTTAAAATTGCCTGAAGATAATGAAAGTAACCGTTCTAAAAATTAAAATCCTTTTTGTATTGCCTTATAGCATCCTGAAGTCCTTGATTTCAAAATAAATAACGCCAAAACTGATCGCGACTAAAAGTAAGTAGCAACTCCTTTATATGGTCTGATACTCGAAACTATGAATGCTGAGGAAACAATGATATACATATGTACATCAAAAGTATGCACATTTTTGATCGCATTCAAACACTAGAAGGGGTGTAGCTCTTAAACAAAACATAACTTTAAAATACAGGATCATAGAGTAAGATTTTAGAGTTAAAAGATTTATGTACTAAACCTTATGTAATCCGAAACAGATTTGTTTAAAAGATTTAAAGAGTTTTGAATAGGTGGAACGATTTTGAACATTTTTTGCAATTAGAACATTCAAAGGAACAATTTTTTGATTTTTAATTGAAACTGGTACGACGATATTCTTTTATCAAAACTTTCTAAGTTTCTTAGTTCTTTTTTACTTGCTCTAAAGGGCAAGTATTGGTTTCGTGCAGAAAAAAAAATCGAGGTTTTAATCAAACATGACATTACGATGATAGAGAAGCCCAAAAAAGTGGTTTTCGCCATACCGTCCGTCGGTCTGTCTGTGAGGATGTGCGGATGTGTGCTTTTTCTCGTCATGCTACAGCCTAAACGGCTTGACGGATTTTCTTCAAACTTGATATATAGCAGTTAGAAGAAAAACCATTGTCGAGGTTTTTTTGTTTCGTTTTAGCCCGAGTCAAACTGGTACCTTTCTTGTAACGTTTTTTTCATTTTGGATTTGCTCAAAACTGGCTCTAACGATTTCGATTGAACTTAGAATTTAACTTACCTAAGATATTTCTAACAAAATAGCGTTTTTTGTTTTGGCTTAAACGGTCGTAACGAAAATCAGGTTTAACCGGTTTTTTTAAAATGGCCATAAGTTGGCAACGGCTTGATTGAATTGACTCAAACTTCGTTTGGCATCGTTCTTTATAGTGTTCTATAGGATGGCTTTGTAAATTTTTCAGTGAAGCCTTTCTAAATGGTAACTCATACAACGAGCCGTTCAGTTTTAGCCATTTTTTTTGGTTTTTTCTAATTTGCTCAAAAATGGCCCTAACGGTTTTGATTAAACTTTGTGTGTTATATTCTTTTAGTGTTCTTAAGAGAACTGCATTTTTAGTTTTTGGCAAAAAAAAATCCTAATAACGGAGATCTGGTCCTAACGTCTTTTTTTTCAAATGGCCATAAGTTGTCAACGGTTGTATCGAATTCAAACAAACTTTGTTTGGTATAGTTCCTTACAACTCTCTATCAGATGGCATTGCATTTTTTTCAGTTACTCGTTCTTAAATGGTGGCTTCCAAACAAAAAGCCACTATAGGTTTTGGCCAAACTATGTAGTTTTTTCTAATTTACTCAAAAAAGATTCTGCCGATTTTCATTGAACTTTGTATGTAATATACATAAAATGTTTTGAAGAAAACTGCATTTAAGTTTTTGGCTACGAATGATAACAACGGAAATTTGTTTTAACAATTTTATTAATTTGGCCATAAAAGACATTTATATCATTTATAGCACCCAAAAGACGACATCTAAATTTGATATACTAAAGGTTTCATAACGTAAACTTCTGTATATTGGGTTTTCCAGTTTTAGCCAAACTTTTTTAGTTTTTCCTAATTTTTTCAAACATGAGTTTTCGTATTGCTCGAAAACTTTGTTTTCATCGTACTATTGCACCCACAGAGCAAGTACGTGCTACCCAGTAGTGCATTTTATTTTAAATGGGAAACAATGAATTTAGTCGTACGCTTCACTTAAATTTCTTTCTGTATTGCATTAAGCTATGAAGTCTCGAATCTTATATTTAAAAAAAAAAAACAATTCTACGAAGACGAACAGCTGAAACTCAGAAAGGGAGTTCACTGGTTTCACAAACTTGATATTGTGTCTGACAGCTTAAGAAGATCGTTCAATCCATCACGTCGACTTTAAGTTTGTATTTTTTTTGTTTTAATAAAGACTGGTTCTTGCGAAAATAAAGTGCACGACTGGGTCAAGTTTTTGAAAAAAAAAGCATTTAAAAAGTCATTTGAAATTTTATTAATCACTTGAAAATCTTGTTAAATCGATTTGTTGAGAAAATGAAGTAAACCATTTGAATTCTTTTGCTGTTTTAAATTTTTAGGAAATTTCTTAAAGTTTTATCAAAATCGTAACAGACGTTTTTGAGAAAAATTAGTTTTTCATTAAAAATCATATGGCAGGTAACATTAGTAGTTTTGAAGCTTATTCCAAAAACCCCTCTGTAGGACATCATAATAATACCATGTAGCAAGACGGTTTAGCCGTGCAGGCTGTAGGTGTGTCTATATTTTCGGACGGACAGGATTTTTTAATTTTAATTTAATTATTAATTATTGTCTCGAAACTTTTTTTCCGACAAAAACATAACTTGCCCTCTAGTACCTATAATCGCAAGTAAAAACTAAAAATCTGCTGTGGTAGAAAAACTACCTTCAAGGGCCTTGGCCTTTTAGACGTTAAAATGACAAAGAATTCTATCGTCGAAAAATGTTTGTCTCCCGAGTCCTCTTTAAAATGTGCACATTCAAATAGTGGATTATTTAAATGTTTGAAATTTATCTCAAAAATTCTTCTTCTAACCGTTCTGCATCTCAAACATCACTACTAAAATATGATTCTCTTTATTGGACAATAAATCGTATAATAAGAAATGGTAATATTTTCTTGTTTTTCATAAATAAAATTAATTATTTGTTTTCATTGTAGTAATTTTTACTGGCAATTTGATGAGTTAAAATGGTTGTCAGATTTAGTTCCAAATTTTAACAATTTCATTGTCACGTAATTTTTGTTTGACAACTTTGTCACGTGGGAAGTTGAATTATTTGTTTTTGCTTGTGAAGTGAACCTGAGAACGAGAAGCGTCAATTATTAAAAACTTGGACAACATAAAAGGAGTTGTAATTATCCGGTTGTATGTCTACGAGTACGTATTAAAAAGCAGGGAGAACACCTTGCTTAGTTAATATACATAGTTCCAAAATGTGTTCGGCGAAAAATATGTTTTGTCTAAAGTAGATGTTTTGTTTTTTATGTAATAAGAGAAATCTTGAAGTCCACAGCAAATCTGAAATCTTCATGCCGAAATTATCATTGATAACGCTCCTACTTTTAATAGCTTCGTAGTTCATTCTATATTTAGCGGTACCAGGCGCGCGTTGCTACACCAAAAAAAAACACTTATTTAATGTGAAATTAAATTTATTTATTTCATCCCAATGCTAGCAGATAAACAATATTTTTGGTTAAAGCCTGCATTTTTTTTGTCTTTGACCCGATCGGTCATTCCGGCATTTTCGCTGATGTTTCAACCTCAAACAAATTTATGAAAAAAAAAACAAAAAAAAAAAAAAAAAAAAAACGAACCAAACATGTTAAAAGTCTGCATTTTATTTTTGTCTTCCACCCGATCGAAACCAAACCTTCACTGGAGCCATCCCAGTGTTGGATAGTTACGCGTAACTTTGAAATTTTAATAAGTTACACGTAACTAATGTAACTTATGTAACTAATGTAACTAATGTAACTAATGTAACTTATTGTAACTAAATGTAACTAATTATAACTAATAGAATTTTTCAAATACAAAAACTCACATTTTATGTTAAATTGAAATTTAGAAGTTCCGTCCACAAACCCGATCGAATGACGATTGACTACACTGTTTTAGGGCAAAGCTGGGCCAGCTGCCAGCTGTGGCAACGCCAACCTAGCAATGAATACATTTTTAAATTACTATATTTCTGCAAAAAAAAATTTCAAAATAATAAAACAAAATAGATCTCGTTTGATTTCCTTTGGGCGAGCTGAATCTGAAATTTGAGACCAAATCTGAGATTAAATCTGAATTTACCATACAAAAATAAATCACAATAAACAAAGAAATGTCCAGGAGTCTCAAGAAAGAAGGGAAAACTTCAAATGTAAATAAAAATGTATTGTATGCTCCAAGAATATAATATTTTATTACATTTCCTTTTCATCAGGAACCTAGTAATTTCAATATGTATTCCTTGCCAGGTTGCCGTTGAACTTGCTTATAAAAGAATTTTGTCAATAGTCGATTGGGATTCAGGATGAAATGTGATTTTTTTTTATTTTTATTTTTAAGTTAGAGTTAGTTTTATTTAGTTACAGTTAGTTACATTTAGTTACATTAGTTACATTAGTTACACCAAATATTGGGCGTAACTAATTCATATTAGTTACGCGTAACTAAACGAGTAACTTACTTCGTGTAACTTACTTGCCAACACTGAGCCATCCCTGGACTAAACAATATTTAGCCTAAGATTCCGTTGAGTGGTTAAGGAGTCCATACAAGACATACATATATACATACACACATCCAATTTTATATATATAGATATAGATAGGAACAAAACAATTGTATGTATTATGTTAAAAAACGGAATAAATAAATTGTCTGACAATAGAAAAATTGTCAGATGTAATTAAATGTGCCTGGCAATATCTTTATCGACTGAAAATTGTGTGCTTAGGAGAGTTTCATATATTTATGTATGTACCTAACAATTTATGTCAATAAATTGTTAAGGTCACCCTGTTGTTTGACATTTTTGATACATTTTTCATTGACTGATCCAACAATTTTGTCAGTTTTCACAATCGTCTGTATACAAAGCTTTTTTGAAATAAAATTTGGTCGTAATCAGCCGATAATTCTAAAGTCAAAAGTACCCTGAATGCCTAAAAAAAATCAAATGAGCTTCTATAATTGGCATATACATTTATGTGTATTTATTCAATTCATATATCAATTTTAATTTATACATATATGTGTATAAAATTCTGAGACGGGAGGGACTTGTATACTAAAATGCTTTCGAGCCCCGAAGAAACAGCGATTGAAAAGAGCGATGTTTTGACTGACTTCTGCACCAATCCTTTTTTGACAAGCTGTAGTGGAACCCGAATCGACAAAGTCCTTGACTTTTTCAAAATGATATCTGTCCATAGTGTCCAAGTCTACGATGATGATGCTCTACACTTGAGGAAAGCATATATGTCCATTTTGTGTTATCCTTATTGATAGCCAGATGCCTTCTCAGTTCTCACTGCCTAAACGATGCCAGTGCTGGCGAATGTGGAGTATTGACAGTGAACATCGTTTTTCCGATAATGTCACTATTATCACTATAGCCAAGAAATAAAACGGATCTATAAAAAATTGTACCACTGCACTAGTATTTATATGCGAGTTGAGTACGATTGGCTCAAGAAGAATGTCAAAGGGGTTACATGACAGAACGTCACATTGTCCCGACATCATAAAAGTCGGTGGTGTTCTTCAACACCTTGGCAGAGCCTCGCGAGCTTTCCACAGTAATCCTGCACATTTGATTTATTGAGTTTATTAAATAGAATTGATGACAAATAGTGACGTAGTGGCTCACTGTATGGCTGGCATATAGGCGCATTTAAAACCGATAAAAAACGTTTTGAGTATCCATTTGTAATTCTTGGGTTTTTTTTCTAAAATTTGGTGTATGGTTGACGTACCTGGCCTGAAACCACACTTATAGCATAGGAGGACCAATCAGTTTACTAGCGAAAGGGCACACAATGATGAGGTTCCATTTGTCAATCATAAACTTTTATCCAAACAGATTATACAGATGAGTTAGTTTATGCTCGTTGAAGAGCTTGGACTTGCACTTGAGCTTAGATGTCGCTACCCAAATATCTTCCTGGTTGGGTGAATCAAAGTCTTATTTATCATCGTCCGAAACGAATGGATCATTCTGACTGAGAGCAATTAATTTGGTGTGTTCCGCCTTTAACAGTTTGCAGAAGTGTCTCAGCACTGAGCACTGACTGCATCTACTACGACACTCCTATAGCCTCGTCTCTAAAGGCAGGCATCTGCTCGGGCTTTCTATCATTTAGACGAATGTAATACCTTTTTTTAGAACTTTCGAACATTTGTTCTGACGTATAAACCCTCAGTAGATTCGACTGCATATTTCCAGCTCTCACTTTGTCTTTCTAAAAAGCATTGTCTGATAGGCTTTTTCTTTAGCTGGCACTCTTCAACGAAGCACGTGTGCCCTCTTGCAATGTTGCCACTGGTCATCTGGGCTTGCAGAGAGGTAAGAGGAGACTCGGCTGGCAAACATTCTAGACTGGAATCTGAGTTCGAGCTTAAGCTACTCCAAGGTATTGGTCCGAGTCTTTGTTGACCCTTTGTAAAGTACGGCATACCGGCTATCGATGACAATATTGTCAATTGGGCTAACATAATATTGATCAGGAGACTACTATGTCACCTTGCGTATATTGAGGTATTGGAGATTGGTTTTAAATTTGATGACAATTCGCAGAAAAGTCAATAAGCCCGAGTCCGTTACCGGAATCGTAGTCATTTTGACTGTCAAAAACAAAGTTAGCCTTCTCTGCGATTTTTGCGTTTGCGTCAAGAAGAATAAATCTTCGTAAAGCCTCTACATACAAAAGTTCAATAAAGTTTGTAAAATGACAGCCAGGCTGGATAATCATCGCCGAAACGTTTAATAGGTGACACGTAAACATAGAGACGCACATCTCAACTTTGGTTCCCAACGATAGAAACTATTAATTCAGAGGAATTATGGAAATCGTAGTACCCGGTGGCGTAATGGTAAGTGTGTCGGACTGCCACGCCAAAGGTTCTGTGTTCGATCCCTGACTCCACATAAAAGTCTTTTCCGGGGTACTGCCTCTTGCGAGGATGTGACAAATCCTCCAAGAGTAATTTATGTCATGGAAAGCGCTTCTCTGTTAGCCGTTTGGATTCGGCGGTAAATTGTGGGTCGCTTCCATTCCTGCAGAATATCAACGCAAACACATGAATGGTTGCGAGTTTTAGTCTTAGGCCCCGGCCCCGCTTGGAGCTGTTATGCCAACCATGTTTTTTAATTATGGAAATCAAATAGAACACAAAATTTAGTTTATAATAAAAGTATTTTCTTAAATAAACTTTTCTTTTTTAATTTACACGAATAACCTTTTATCACCCTGTAATGTTAATGCTTTTCAAACTTGACATACATTTCAATTTCAAACTGATGCCCAAATATAAATTCCAAAAATCGATATAATGCTTTTTCAAAAATCAATGAGCACACACATCACACCGCAGACAAAAAAATTTTGTATTTCAATTCTCGAAAACTCACACAGAAAATGTTTATTAAAAAGATAAAAATAGATATTTTGTGGATAAATACATTATATCCGTGCAATTAATTTTTTTTTTTTTGTTATTATACTTACTTCTTTTGGCATAAAGAGCATTCCTCATTCATATTGATCAGTCGAAAGTCTTCCCCTTAAAAAAAAAAAAGAAACCATCAAAGTGAATGAATCCGCTTGGTAATACATAGTCGCTCAAAGAGTTTAAACAGGAATGGCATCGGCTCCGGACAATTTTCTTAGGTAAAGTGTGGTCTCCTTTCCTTTTTTTTTTGTTTTGAAAAATGTATCACCCTGCTGTAAAGTTTAAAAATCAGCTTGCAAGTCTCACTTTTGTATCTTGTTTATAGTGTTTTCGATTTATTAAGTTTTTATTTCTGTTTCCGTTAAAAATAAAACGTGGTTTGCTTTTTCAAAAGTTTGTTTTTCTTTTGTTTAATATTTTGTATTTACATATTGTGAGATGTTAAGTGTTTTTGTGTAAATATGACCGATCAATTGAGTGTGACCAATATTAACATGGTCGGTGCTGAAGATCTTGAAAGAGATGAACAAGCTGACATTATTGGTGAACTTCTTTTCGACAAGAAAAAAACAAATCATAGATATTCGTTCAAAGGATTCAATCTACTGCGACGTAAATCGAACAGGTTCAGTCACCAAGAAGAGTATTCAAGAAGATTAAGCTTGTCACAGTTGACCGGGTATGTTTTCTTTCCTTAGCTTAGACTTACATGATTTTTATTTTTCAAAAATCCTATAAGACACACCATTTTTGAAAACCCATTCATAACAAACCCTTGAATTCTTACATAATTTGAACACAACAAGGTCTTTTGAACATCCAAAATGGCGTCAACTACGTTCTTAGAGATTTTTTTTTGTATGATATAGGGCGACGCCCAATCTGAAAGTATAACTACCGTGGATGCCTGTTAAAAAAAGTGACTTTCAAAAACAGCGTTTTCAACAGTGTATACGTTGAAAAACCCCTTTTAAAAGGACTACAATGTTAAAAACAAGCCTGCTCGAAACCCTTGAAAACACGAAGCCTATATAAATATCGTTCCAAATCAAAAAAGATGTCCCAGGAATAAAGGAGTACCTACATTCAAAAAGTTTCAGTTTAAATGACATTTTCTTATTGTGTCCCTCCAATAAGCTAGAAACATAATTTTGGTTTTTGATTTGAATAATTGAAACCAAAAAAACACGGAATTAAAATGAAACATCAATAAATTTAATTCTTTAGAAAAACGATGAGTAGAGACATTTCTAGTTTCTACTCTCATATAAACCAATTATGTACATATATATATATAAAGATATACGCATCTATTCCAATGATTTAAGTGAAGTGTTTTGCTCACGGTTCCATCATTAGTATCTTTGTTTGTATTCAAAATAAACGCACAACATGAATAACGCGTGATTCTCAAAATCAAAAAATACTGAAAAAATTCCAAAACTTAGGCCAACGATCTCAAAGCGCAAAAGTTAAAATTTTAAGTGAGAAAATTGATATTTCAATCAATTTATTGATTGATTGATACAAGAAGTAAAAAATGAATGGAAGATTGTAAATTAAAATGTTGCCAAATAATTTTTTGATGTTGTGTTGCTTAGGGTCAATCAACGCTGAATCAGAATAAACGATTCATGCTTGTTTTTCGATTTAAAAAAAAGACTGTCCACGTTTTTCTTCGTTTGAAATTGATTAAATAACTATAATTGTACACAATAATTTTGATATTCTCATTTTTATTAGCGCATTTAAATTGAATATAAATGAATCATTTATAAATAAGTCATCTTTCGTATTTAACTTTCGTTCGAAGTTTGAGTGTAGGATGAGGATTGACTTCAAGGATAAGCATCTCGGGTACATGGAATTGATAAATTCTGCTCGTACTTTTTCGGTTTGCAGCAAGATGTCCCCACTGTTACCATTCTTTTCGCTGGCATTCTACTTCAAATAAAACTCTTGATTTCAGAGCTGGCCTTTCATGTCTAACCCGCCATGCACCCTTAGGACTATTATACATTTTGTCTTTTGGCTTTCTCAAGTCCGGTGTCCGCTAGATAATTTTTTCACAGGACAGTTTGGTTGCTCAAGTGACAGAGCTCTAATTTTGCAACACCCAATTGCCATACAAAAAACAAAATCACTTGAGACACTAAGCTATCCAGGCCTCTGTGTGTGAACACTGCAACACAATTTTTCAACATCTTGGTAGGCAGAAATTAAGGCTTCGTGAGTTTGCAACTCAATGAATCTTGTTGAATGTTGGGCAGGGGAATGGGATAAATCTGCTAGACGAATCATCCCTAGCCGATCTGACTCCACCCTTTATAATACTTGGGTAGGTTGCTTAAGGTGTAATTGGGACTTCAAGACTTCATTTAATTTACGGGTCGGTTTAGTTTCGATCTAAGAATCATAACCAGCTCAGCTGTGCAACGTTATGGATCTCTGATTGGTCGTGTGCCTTGCCCACATCTGACTGCAAAGTCCGAGGTGGGGAAGTTGTTAGCTGGGTAATAAAATTAAAACAGTATTTTGAAAGTTCACCTTATTTTGCCGTATCATTAACTAGACGATCAATGTGATCCATAACTGACTGACTCCAGGCTTAATGCCAACTAGAACTAGACAAGTTGCTGGTTGGCTACGTCTCATTTGATATGTCAGAGAGTTCGTTCAGTCTACGGATTGGGTTTTGTGTTCCTCTGGCCACCACCTAGGCGAAGTATATGTTTACCTTAACAACCATAGGTTGGCAGGTTCCGATCAGGATGGGGTATTGTTTGTACAGAAACTAGGAAGGAATGAGTCAAAAACAAAATTTTCCAAACAAATACTAAAAAGATCTCCAGATCTTATTCCACCTATAAGCAGATTGCTGGTTGGTACGTGTACACTACATCCAACGAAGGGTTCACTCTACGGGCTGGGTTAAGGATAACTCCAAAAACCATAGCTCGACACCTAAGCAAGATGAATGTTAGGATGGGTCATCTGCCAATTTTTTGATTGTTGGAGTTCTTGGTTGGGATTTAAGTTTAATATATTAATGCGCACCTATCCTTATATGTTGGTAAAGGCAAAGGTCCATTCAAGTTTATGAAGCTAATATTTCGTAAATCTTTTTTGAATTCTTTCAATTATGTTGATGCATTTTTGCACTAGGTAAAAAAAACTACACAACAGTATTCCAAAATTAAACGAACAAAACTAATGAAAAGTGATTTGATATTAAAAGGGCACTTAAACTCCCTAGAATTCCTAAGCGAAAATCCAAGCATAGAGTTGCCTCTAGACCTAGACACGGTATAGTCACAATGCATTCTGATCTCTAACTTGGAATCAAATATTATTCTCAAATCCTTATGATTACAAACTCTTTGCAGAACGTTTTCAGATAAACAGTAGTCAAAGAAAATCGGACTAAAAGATTTTGTAATTGATATTTAAATCATAAGATCATTCACAACACACCATTTAGATTTAGATAAACCATTTAACTCTTTTTGAACTTGCATACAAACAGAAAGTGACGTGACTTGATTCTTCTGAAAATATTGAAATCATCTGCAAATGACAGGCATCGTGAGTCTAGAACAAATCTAGGTAAATCGTTAACAAAAAGTATGCGACAAATATTATGTACATTTGCAAGTATGTATGTACAGTATACCGAAAACTTATGTTGAAAGGAGTCGTTCATCTTTCGTAGTTTATTAGAGCAATAGAAAGATTTACTCTTTCCCATGGCGCTTAAACAATCGGGGTAACCATCTAGAACTAGATATTGAATGAAAAATATTAAATCCCGATTAAAGCAACATGATTTCTGATATGCTATCAAAATTTCCTAAAAATGTAGAAATTAATGTAGATTGTTGTGTCGAAATCTCCGAAAAAATTATATACTGGTATATCTATTTTGAAGGAAACTTATGGGCCGTAGCAAATTATTTTCGGATCGTAAAACAATTATCTCTTTTGTGAACTTTAACACACAACGCCAAGTGGTGAAAAATCGAACTTTGATTTAATGCTACTTATAGACCGATATTGTTTCGGAATCTCGATTTAGATCTAGACTTCAAGGCTAATGGATGGCCTAGAGCCTAAACGCTAGAAGTTTCAACTAGAATTCATTATCTTTAAGAAATTCTTCACAATAAAAGGATGGGGTGATTATACTCAATTTCGATAACGATTTCAAATTCTTAATAGATACATGTTATTAATTAACGTTATCAATATCAATCAATAATGCTGGTTTTTGTTATTATGATAATCTGATCAGTTTTTAAAATAAGGTGAAATGTGTGATTGCACGTACTTCCTCTGTGTCAGAAAAAAGTGCAATTCAAGCCAACAATTTATTATAGAAAGAATAATTTAATTGAAAAAATTGACAAAACCAAGAAATGTCGGATCAACCAAAACATCCTATTACATGGGAGCTTTAGTTGAATATGCGTAACTGTAAATTTTGTTTCATGTCCTTGTCAACTTATGACCCTTTACATAAAACTCTTGTTTTTCTGCTTACTAGACTACACATACAAAATAAACTCAAAAATAAATATTGTTAAATCTCTTAATTGTGGCCTTCTGGGCCTAAAACGATAATCAGAAAATTATTTTAATAAAGAATGCATTATTTCTTATTCTTTAATCTTCACCCTGCGTGTATTTATTCGGTGGAACCAAAATACTTCTTTGACGTTCATTTTACACAGCTGATATTCGTAGTTCTACATTCGCAGTGCTTCGCAACTTGAAGTTCGCATATAACCGATTGAATATGCGCGCCAAAGAAATACTTTTGAAGTACAACTCTCAGTACAATAGAAGCATTAAGTAGTCATACTTCAGGTGTATTTCAATTGAAAAAGGTTAGTCTCCAGAAGTACTTTCGAAGTGCTAATTATAGTTCTTTTTTTGCGGTTTTTGTGTTGTTTTGCTCGGTTAGAAAGATAAAGTGCATTCACGTACTCTCAAATGCTTGTACAGGAGGTGTAAATCTAAGTTTTTTTTCCAAGCGCCTATCCTTTTTCAGTGGAAACAGAGTACTTCTCTAACGATCATATTCCACCATGATACAATTACTAAAGATAGCGCCTTCCAATTTTCATTTTTGATTCGTTCGGCGCATCTACTAGCCCAGTCATTTTAGGCATTTTAAACCCCAATCTGCGGAAAAATTCCAATCAAGCTGAATTTTGGTACACACCTTTATTACGGCGTTGTTATGAAGATGTGAAAAATCGACATTGATATCGTGCCGTCAAAAAAAAGTTATGAAGGTCAAAAGGTCACGAAAAAAAGGGGGAATTGCAAAATGTTCGACTTTGCTCCGGTTTTCCCTCAATAACTTTTTTTCCTTACATCTTACGGAAAAAATGTTTTGGTTTTCTTGTACAATTTTAATAGTTCAAAAGTTCTTCTATGTCAATTCTTTATGAAGAAATGGAATGGAATGAAATGGAAGGTCAAAAATTAAACTGTTCCAACCTCCTCCACTTATTCCATTTCTTCATAAAGAATTGACATAAAAGAACTTTTGAACTATTAAAATTGTAGAAAATTTAACGCTCTACAAGAAAATCAAAACATTTTTTCCGTGAGATGTAAGACAAAAAAGTTATTGAGGGAAAACCAGAGCAAATAAAAAATCAAATTCCATTTCTTGGTAACGAATTGACATACAACAATTTTCACCCTATTTTACAAAAAAGGTCTTGTATACTTTTGCCGTATTAAGTAAGGAAAAAAAGTTATTGAGGGAAAACCGGAGCAAAGTCGAACATTTTGCAATTCCCCCTTTTCCTCTTTTTCCGTATCTCGGTAACGAAATGACATAAAACCATTTTCGTACTAATAATATTTTCGTAAATTTAACGCTCTACCAAAACCTATTACACTTTTGCCGTAGAACGTAAGCAAAAAAAGTTATAGAGCGAAAACCGGAGCGAACTCGAAAAGTTTGCAGTTTCCCCTCCTCCTCTTTTTCAAAAGGGCCGGTGAGGTCCAAAACTTCGTCAAATGTTAATTCAATATTTCTGAACAACATCTCAAAGTTTGATTAACTTCCGACCTTTTTCTATCTGCCCACTGTACTAAGAACAAAGTAATATATAAAAATTACGGCGGAATGACAATAGTAATGGGCATGGCCTGGTACCTAGTGGGCAAGCGGGGATCGTTGGGGGGTGTAAGAAGTCTGTGATTTTAACAAGGAGCCATAAAAACAGCAATATTTCATGATTTATCGGGTATATCCGAAGAAATAAGGTGTAATTCTTCTTTTTTTTGCATTTTTTGGCGAATTTTGAAAAATGACCTGTTTTTCGAAGTGCCATATCTCGGTAACTAATCGACATACAAAATTGATTGTACCAACAAAATTGTAGCAAATTTTATGTTCTACAATTTTGTTATACCCGTTAAAATCATTGAAGCTATAGAAACCGAGATATTTGTGAAAAACTGTTTTTTTTAGGTTTTCGTGACCTCTTGACCTTCATAACTTTTTTTGCCGGCACGATATCAATGTCGATTTTTCACATCCTCATAACAACGCCGTAATAAAGGTGTGTATCAAAATTCAGCTTGATTGGAATTTTTCCGCAGATTGGGGTTTAAAATGCCTAAAATGACTGTGCTAGTAGATGCGCCGAACGAATCAAAAATGAAAATTGGAAGGCGCTATCTTTAGTAATTGTATCATGGTGGAATATGATCGTAAGAGAAGTACTCTGTTTCCACTGAAAAAGGATAGGCGCTTGGAAAAAAAACTTAGATTTACACCTCCTGTACAAGCATTTGAGAGTACGTGAATGCACTTTTTCTTTCTAACCGAGCAAAACAACAACAAAATACTGCACCTCACCGCAAAAAAAGAACTATAATTAGCACTTCGAAAGTACTTCTGGAGACTAACCTACTCTTTGTATATAGACCTACTTCAATTGAAATACACCTGAAGTATGACTACTTAATGCTTCTATTGTACTGAGAGTTCTACTTCAAAAGTATTTCTTTGGCGCGCATATTCAATCGTTTATAATGCGAACTTCAAGTTGCGAAGCACTGCGAATGTAGAACTACGAATATCAGCTGTGTAAAATGAACGTCAAAGAAGATAAAACCTAAAATTACTGGGCTATACATCACTAACACACCTGAAGTTTTCGCCTTCTCGTTTTCGCCTTCCCGTTTTAATTTTTGTTTCGTTCTACACTTTATACGTTCTACACATTGACTTACTATACATGCATGATAAAGTATGTCAATGTGTTGTGTGCTCTACGTCACGTTCACACAATGGAGTTTGACGTTTTTCATTGTATCATGCGCAATGCCATTGGTGCGTTCTTTTTCTAACCATAGTCGACATTCGTTACGAATGTCAACAAAAACGTGTTCCTTTAATCTAATTCGTTACGATTTGTTACGAATATGACGTCATAACAGCGTTCCTAAATTCGACAATTAGTTACGATTCGTTACTATTTCCAATTCACCTCCATGATATGAGTTGCGTTTGTTGATCTGTCAAATTGATGCTTTGTTTAAAAATGAATCTTAAGTGAGTGATCAACAAGAAACAATAAAATGGATTTCACGCCAATTTCGAATGAAGAAGGACAACTTATTTTGCAAGACAACAGAATATTATCTTTAAATAAAGAAAATGGTAGGTATCATGTTATTTTTTTTCATTTTGAGAATTTTAAATAAATTGAAAGTGGTTGTTTGACAGTCTAACAAATTCTAACAAATGTATCGTTCCTAAATGCTTTGTAAAAAACCCAACAAATCTTAACAATGACACTTCAACGAATTTGATTTGACATAACAACAAATGTCGACTATTGTCAGAAAAAGAACGCACCACATATCTTGTATAGTTGTATCATGATATTCCACTAGTTATTTCTGAACTTGCAGGAATGATATCAATGCGTATTTGAGAAGACGAAAAAAGTCGCTGTATGTGGACTAGGCCTTAACTAAAGTCCGTGAACTTTCCGTTGAGTTAAATATTATAACTCATAAATGTTATAAATCAAGAAGTTTAATTTTTTGACATAAACATAAACGTGTATAAAATAGGATATTGTTGGAAGATGGATTGTAATTCATTCATAACCGAATATTATAAGGAATGTCACATGCATGAAAGCTGTTTTCAGTTATGTGTTTGTTTTGTTCAAAAATACATAAAAACAATTATTATTATATTCATAATTAAAAATTATTAACAATAGTAAGCTAAGTGCCTGGACAACAAAGTTAAATCAATCAATTCAAATTAATTCAATTCGCAAGTCGATTACGCACATGTTATTGTCTCTTAAATATTTGGTCTGACACCATGTTTCAAATAAAGTTAATTGATTGGTGTTATGCTTTCATGGTTCCATGAGAGACAAAAACAAAAACAATGACAAAAACGAAGAACATTAAACGAGACTTGAGATCATTCTTCGTCTTCTTTTAAGTAAATATATTCGTGTTGCAATATAATTGTTCTTAATTCCATGGATTCTGATGCTGCGGTTTGATCTGGTTTGATCTTCCTGATGCAGCTTTAAGTTTAAATACAGCACATGCTGAGTTCATTCAATTTAATACTAAACTTTGAGGTTTAAAAATGACATTTGTAACGCCCCCACAATACAATGGCTTCCATATGTCACTAATGAAGCTGCAGGTAACTTGTTCAATTAACTAATTTGTGTTTTTACTTAAAGCCCTTCAGGTGTGTACTTCATTTAATATGTATGTATATATGAAATTACTCGTAACAAATAATATTGTTTCCCAAACAATACCTACCCTCACTCATACTTCCATCAGCTGAGCAAACGTTGTACTAAAATTACACTAATTGACGCATCAAAACATTTTTTATATCTTTAAATCGAAAATGCTTCACTGTTAACGTGGTTGTTTAAACACGTTTTTTTATGCCGATCTGGTTCTGGTTGGTTTTGTCAGGATTGTCTATCCAAAACCAGCTAAAGCTGGCTCATTCACTAATCGATCTCACCAAATGACCAAAATTACATTTTTTCCCGTTTGTTTTGTGTTTTTTTCAGAGAAGCTCTCCCGCGGCTTGACAACTACAGAACATCAAAGAGGAACCTTAAGCGACCTTCCATCGGGGAGTTACATGGCGAAGAGACATTGGAACCACGGGTAAGTTTGCGTGTACTCAGTCAAAATGCGTCATTTTATTAGTGAAACTAACTAACCTGAACCAAAGACTATAAATATTTTCACCTTCACTTATGTATGTATGTATGCCGCCTCCAGCAGTTGGTCTTTTTATTAGTTAAATCTAGTTGTTTGGGTTTGGTATAATAGTTTTTAGGAGTTAAAAACTTCCTAAGGTCAAGTGTTACGGGAACTTCAAGAATTTCATTTCAACCTTAATAAAATGCATATTGACATATTGACATTAAAAATGATTGAAAGTTTTGCCATACGGAACTACCTGTCATATAAATTGATCATGTGATGACATAAGAATATCAAAATAATGAATATCAAAATTGATGCACTTTTTACACTTAAGAAAGGTGCTTATTAGATTGTATTTGATTAATTTATTTGACAATTTAATTAACATGTCTTTTTAGAAGTAACCGATGTTAACAATAGGAAAAACTTGTCTAACTTTGACATTTTAAATTAACACAATTTGACAAAAAAGTGTTAAGTGTATTTCTGTTAAAACTGGGCTATTCAATTCAGGGCTATATTCATGAGTATTTCAGCAGCTTTTCAAAAATAAACGAGATGTTTATGTTTATATTGTTATTGTTATTGTGAATTTTTTTTATGATCATCACACTTTTCATAATGTTAACAAAATCATTGGAAGAGGTAATTGCAAAAAAAGTGTCAGGTTGAGTTTGTTGTTTGATAGAGATAATGATGCATTCAATGAGTGAGTAATAAAATACAAACAAACAAAAACACAAAATAATTAACTTTTAATAGAATGATGGATTTTTTGAGAGGTTTTATTGTAACGTATTTGGAATTCGAAAATTTTTATAACTTAAATAGGAATTAAGTCAAATAATAAAGTTTGAATTGTAATGTTTGGATGATAGGTATATTGACAGTCAAAGTTTTAAATTTTGTTTAAACATTGATCATATATCTGTGAACGCAATATTGAAATTCTGAGTACCCTGCAAACCAAAGCTCTGTACTTCTCTTGAAAACACAGCTACACTAAAAATGTATATTTGCACACGTGTGCGTTTTTGTATATAAAAGTACTTCTGCAAACAGAGAAGTTCGATAATAGGTGATAAAATATGTACTTCCAAGAAAGTTGTTTTGTTGTTTAGTTTCTCCTGAAAATAATTTAGAATACCTAAAGTGCACAAACTTTGTCGCTTTTCCCGTGTTAAAAGCATTTTAATTGTATACAAGATGGGCCGAAAGAAGTCATCCATCCGATGTTGTTTGGCTCTCTTTTTTTCTAAATGAAAAACTTCGATTCTGTTTGTTTGAACCTTAAGAATTGTATTGGTCAAGTCGAGAAGATGATATCAGCCAAATGGGCGCCTTCACAATTGATTGCTCGTTTTATGGCATTTTTCATCACTTCAGCGAGAACTTACAGATTCTCGCACTCGTGTCCAATGTTGTCCTTGAGGGCTTGCGGAGTCTTACGTTAACACGAGACTTCACAAAAACCCCACAAAAAAAGTCTGAAACGATTAAATCGGGCGGTCTTGCGGGCCAGTGCAAATCGCCAAAACGGTTCATGTATCGCTCCATGGCTTGTTCACTTGTACTCTGCATTATGTCTAGTCCACAAATGTCAAAACAGATTTGACATTGGCTGCCATTTGCAAATATGAGAGCATCTTCCAATAGGGTGATTTCTTTTAGCCCACCTTGTATAATAAAATTATTTTATAAAAAGGAGTGCATTATTTCTTATTTTTTACTTGCTCTATAGGGCAAGTATTGGTTTCGTGCAGAAAAAAAAAATCGAGGTTTTAATCAAACATGACATTACGATGATAGAGAAGCCCAAAAAAGTGGTTTTCGCCATACCGTCCGTCGGTCTGTCTGTGCGTCTGTGCGTGTGCGGATGTGCGGATGTGCGGATGTGCGCTTTTTCACGTCATGCTACAGCCTAAACGGCTTGACGGATTTTCTTCAAACTTGGTATATAGCAGTTTGAAGAAAAACGGTTGCTGAGGTTTTTTTTATTTTGTTTTAGCCCGGCTCAAACTGGTACCTTTCAAGTAACGGTTTTTTTCAATTTGGATTTTCTCGAAAACGGCTCTAACGATTTTGATTAAATTTATAATTTAGCTTACCTTAAGCATTTCTAACAAAACTGCGTTTTTTGTTTTTGCCTCAAATGGTCGTAACGAAAATCAGGTTTTAACGGCTTTTTTTCAAATAGCCATAAGTTCACAACGGCTTGATTGAATTGACTCAAATTTCGTTTGACATAGTTTTTCATAGTGTTCTATAGGATGGTTTAGTAAATTTTTCACTGAAGCCTTTCTAAACGGTGGCTTCCATACAACGAGCCGTTGAGTTTAAGCCAACTTTTTTTGGTTTTTTCTAATTTTCTCGAAAATGGCTCTAACGATTTTGATTAAACTTTGTGTGTTATATTATTTTAGTGTTGTGAAGAGAACTGCGTTTTTAGTTTTTGGCTAAAAATGCAAATAACGGAGATCTGCTATTAACAGCTTTTTTTTCAAATGGCTATAAGTTGTCAACGGTTGCATCGAATTCACTCAAACTTTGTTTGGTATAGTTCCTTACAGCTTCCTATCAGATGGCATTGATTTTTTTTCATTTTCTCTTTTTTAAATGGTGGCTCCAATACAAAGAGCCACTAGAATTTGGCCATTTTTTTCATTTTTTCTAATTTACTCAAAAAAGGCTACCCTGATTTTTATGAAACTTTTTATGTAACATACATATAATACTTCAAACAAAACTGCATTTTTAGTTTTTTGCTATACATGATAATAGCGGAAATTGCTTTTAACAGTATTATTAATTTGGCCATAAGTGGACATTTGTATCATTTGTAACACCCAAAAGATAACGTCTTATTTTAAATATTAAAGGTTTCTTAACGTTAGCTCCCATATATCGAGTTTTCCAGTTTTAGCCAAATTTTTTTGGTTTTTACCAAATTTTTCAAACATGAATTGTTCTTATTGATCGAAAAGTTTGTTTTCATCGTACTATTGCACCAACAGAGCAAGTACGTGCGACTCAGTCGTGCATTTTATTTGATCTTGTATCCTGCATGTATTTTTTCGGTCGAACCGAACAACTTCTCTTTTCACTTTACAATTCGTTCATATTTTATGTTCAGCTTTTAGCACAGTCTGGTCGATCTTTAGTTGTAGTACTCTTTGAAAAGTGCATCTCTGCCAGCCGTTGCTATTTGTTAGTAATAAAAAATTTCTTTCATTCCTTTAGGCTACCAACACTTACACAGGAAAGCTGCTGTTATTTTTTTTTTATATTATTTTGGGGACGCTTTTTGGGCTTTTACATTGTACATATATACATTTTTATAGTAATTTCATGGAACATGTTTTCTGAGTTCTGAACAGCAAATGTCTTCTATTGTTGTTTTTGCTTCCCGTGACAATCTAGACAAAAAACCACTCCTAACTCACAAATCAAGTATTTGTGAACTTCGTGCATAGATGGCCCACCAAACGTTCCTCTTATTGGGAGTACTATAGATTATAAATACAATGGCTTTAATAACATCTGACTTGTCTTACACAGTATAAAGTACATATTTTTAACAACAAAACAATCTCCGTTATAGCGTCTTAAAGAATAAACAAATAATATTGTCCACGTGCTTCTGAAGGTAATGGTCGAAAGATAAGATTTCCTTAACAGCTTTTAATATCAATCCTTTCTGAAATTCATTAATCAATATCACATATCAGTAAATTTACCTTATTATGATTTTTTCAACAACCTCAAGTGTGTTTTCTATAAATCGAAGTGTTTCAAGATTATAAAAAGTTTGATTGTCTATGTCTAAGCCCCACTTCAAATATTTTAACTTATGTATGTACATACGCAGAAATTAATGTCATTGAGTCAACGGTTGTTGGCTTAATTGAGATATCTTTCAGAGAGAAATAATAAATTGAGAAGTATGACCGTTAATTTAAATATTTTATTGTTCATGGGAAAGGATGATGGCTTAATTGTATGCAAGGTTTTCAAATTGATCCTTTGGCTTTCATTTATCATCATTTTTCAAGTATTGTTTGGAATTCAGAGGATGATTTGTTAGTGAAATTTAAAAAGAGCAACAACTATTTTTGTAGAAAAGGTTACTCGCCATCATTTTTTTCAAGATTTTCGAACTTCAGATTTTGGCATTGAGCGCATTTCTAACAAATATGATCTCTCAATTTTGTGACGAGAGTTTTCTGTAACACTTGGAAACCAATGCAAGCAACAGGCCTTTCTGATTTAGTACCTTGCAGGTGCTAGCTTTAGGGATTAAGGATTTTTACTTGTGACAGTTTAATCGTCAAGACAAAAAATTCTATTACGTCACTTAATTTTCACGCAGAAAGGAAGATTGATTATACAATAAACTTCTCTTGATAGAAATGTACCCGCTTTTATGCAGAATGCTTCAGGATCTCCTTATTTTTATAAAGAGGATACAAGTTTAAGACCATCCTTCAAAAGACTTTATTTTATTAATCGCTAGATTATTACCAACAAAAGCTTTGTACATTATGTGATCCATCTGATTAAAAATGTTAAAAACGCTAGCCTGCCCAGCTATCTCTGAGGACAATATCGACTGGCTGGCATTGTCTTGTCCAACCCCGTTCAAGAAGTTTGGACAAGACAATAATTGAGTATTGTCCCATTGTCTTGTCTGCGTGTTAACGCTGTTTTAAGAGAGAACTATTTTAGGGACGAAAATTTGACAACTGTTTGTAAATGCACAAAATACATGTTTTGTTTTGACAGATACTTCCGTTCACTTCGTTAACCTGTGAAGTAAATTCACAGAAAAGAATTTTTTGATTCTCAAATAACAATGACTTGTCAACTGCTAACATCTTATTATTTTCAGTAAGTCCATGGGTATTTACAAAAAAAACTTGATCGTTATGTAAGTGCATGTAAACAAACAAAAATTTTAAAACATCAACTATAGTATACTTCCCAATAGTAAAAGTGCATAGTATCTTTTATTGATTTCAAAAAGCTTCTTTGTACAATTTATTATAGTGCGATAAAATCCGTTTCAATTGCTTTAATCTAGTTAAAACTGAAACAAGTACCCTGTTTAACTCGAACTCCTCGATTGTCATCATGTAACAGAAAATGAAAACTTTATGCAATAGCAATCAAATAAGTTTGGCATTGGAAATTTTTTGTAAGCTACAAGTAAACATTTGAAGGAAAAGTGATATCTTTGACATGATAATTAAAGATCAAATGCTAAACACGTACATTATGCTATCGAGATTGAAAACTTAAAAGCAGTTTAGATTTAAGAATTATGCCACATACGGCCTTGAAAACGAATAGCGTAAAGTTAAGGGCTAACCATAATTATTGAAGAATGGGTACGTACGTTGCCTTACGAAACAGTAGAAATACATGTGATTTGTATACCCAACCCAAAAAGACTTTTTGTTAAGTTTCGGCAAGTTTCGTTCACTTACGTTTTCGTACGTAATGTACGCTTTGAGTCGTACATTACGTACAGAAATCTGGCATTCCTTTTTTTTAAAGGGTATTCTTCTTGTTTCCTTCTTTTTTTATTTTTAAAGGCTATTATGGGCAACTGATGTAGGTACTTTACAAATCGAAAGGCAACTTTTTGCTCGGTTTTAACACTTGTTCACTTTTTCTTTCGCGTATTATGGTTGGGCCTTTAGGTTGCGTGGACTTTTCGATTGGCTTTGAGGGCTCGGCTAACTATAATAGATAAACCAAACAGAAAATAGTGTCAAAACCGAACGAAATCTTTCCTTCCGTTCTGTTAAATGAACACAAAACCCATAATAAAAGTAAGTGCACTGTAGTATGTATCCGAACGGAACATGCATTTATTGCGTTAACAGACAACTTATCACACACAGAAATACCAGGTATTCTGAGCTGCGCTTTGAAAAAAAAAAAAACAGTATGGAGTGACGTGACTCTCATCTATTTTTTATTTTATTTCTTAAGCGGTCAACGGCTTTGGCTCTGATAAAGCATCTCTTCCTAATAGATCAGCGAAATCAAGCATCGTTGCGCGTAGTTAGCGGTTAGATAGACGACCGTCAAAACTAATAACTGCGAACTGTTGGCATACACTTCGCGTCAACTGAATAAGCACACACATTTTTTTAAGGTATGTTGTCCATTTTTTCCTAACTTTGAGCGTTAATGTATCATTTGATGATGCTTACTGCTTGCTTATGATGTTGAGAAAACAAATCAGAAAGAAAAATTTAAAAATACAGCTATTTTTTCTCTCGCTCTCTTGCAAAGCGTTTCATACGGAAAAATGCAGTTTTTTTTGCGTCAACTGAATAGACACAACTATTAAAATTTTAAATAAAATCTAACGGAATGAAATGAAACAAGTTTTTCTTTAAATACTTTTTTATTCGTTATTTCTAGTAGTGGTTACTGCCACCTTTATTCGTAATAACTTCATAAATTCGGTCTGGCATGGAATCGTAGAGGCTCTTTAAGTAGTCCAACGAAATTTTTCCTCCACGCTAATTTAATGGCTGCAATAAGCGATTCTCTGTCTTCAAACTGACGACCAGACTCATAAACTTTTCGAACCAACCATCCCCATACATTTTCTATGAGGTTCAGGTCGGGTGAGTACGGCGGCCATTGAAGCAATCCAACATTTTGGCCCTGTATCCAACTTTTGACAATGCGCCGTGTGAATGGGGGCGTTGTAATGTTGGAAAGTCCAGTTAATGGGTCCAAAAATATCCGAAAATTTAGGAGTTTCTTTCCAAAATTCCTTTATAGGTTATTGCAGTTATTTTTGACGTTTGAAACTCAAGGTCAACAGTCCCATAGTAGTTAACTGCTCCCCATACCATACTCCACCTTCTCGACTATGATGCCGCGTTAAAAATCGTTCTTCCTTCCTCACATCATGAAAGTAATAATAAAAGCCATCAGGGCCATCAAAATTGAACTTCTTCTCATCGGAAAAAACTACGTTGCACCACTCATTTTTCCAACTCATATGGAGTCTAGAAAAATCTAAACGAATACCTTTACGTTGCTCGTTTAGTGGTGGTTTCTTTTGCAGTTTCAATCGTTTTAAATGATCCGCGCTGTTTATTATTCTGCGGACTTTTGAAACACTTGCAGTTACACCAGCTTTTTGCTTAATTTTTGCAGCAGTTACTCGAATTGGAAGCACATCTCAAAATTGCACGTCGGTCATTTGCTGTTGTTGCCGTTTTTTTTACCGCCTTTCATGTTTTTTCCGTACAATCTTTTATTTCGGAGGTACGAATAGACAACACTAAAACTACGTTAAATGTTGGTGGCTATAGCACGCCCGGTCAGCCCTTGTTCTTTTAACAAATCAATTTTTGCCTTCTCGACACTATTCAAAGCTTTTGATCTACCCATTTTTTTAAAATTTGTATTAAACAACTAAAATTCACTTAGGACACTTCAACTTTCGATTTAGTATGCCAATCACCTCAAAACTCTCATAAACAATGAAGATAATGACCGTGAATGACCGTGTGTTTATTCAGTTGACGCAAACAAAAACTGCATTTTTCCGTATGGAACGCTTTGCAAGAGAGCGAGAGAAAAAATAGCTGTACTTTTTAAATTTTTCTTTCTGATTTGTTTTCTCAACATCATAAGCAAGCAGGAAGCATCATCAAATGATACAATAAGGCTCAAAGTTAGCAAAAAATGGACAACATACCCTAGAAAATTTGTGTGCTTATTCAGTTGACGAGAAGTGTATGTCTGTGTGTTCTTCTCTCTTCTGTTCTGTCTGTCTCTCTCTGTCGTATTACTGTCTTGTGTTGTCTTGAGCCGATGGCCTAAGCTGCCAGTGCTTGTAAGTGTGTCTACTTTGTCGATTCATCGACGGAGCAGATTAATATGTAATGTAATGTAATGTATTTCTTAAGCGAACACTATGTTCAAGAATTCAGAATTTCAACTGTTTTATTTCCGATCTTAAGAACAATGAAAAAAAAATGCTTAATAAACATAAAAGTAACAACTAATAAATGGGTATTTCTCCACTAACTGGGCAACTCAGTTACTCGCGTGATTTTTTAAACGAAACTTTTTAAAAACATTGTAATTTTGATCTTAAATATGTACCTATTAATAAATTATGAATAATCTACGTGCATGTTATAAAATTTAAGAAAATATTTCTCTCAATTTTATTGATTTTCTGAGTACCAAAAAAACAGTCCCCTGGTTGGCCACCAATTCAAAAAACATCTTTCAATAAATTATTTTAAATGCAAGTAATTGTTGGTAAATTGTTAAGTAATATTTTTAAATACATTTGTAGTTCATGTATTTACAAACTGCATTTCTCAGTCATAATATTGATTATGAATTGTATAAGACTGAACTACTGTTTGTCCCCAAATTTTAAGCACCGTCCCCTGGTTTAACTATAAAATGCTGCCAATAAAATCTTTTTACATTTCCACGCAACGATTTGAAAGTTACTAGTGTTAAGTTTGCTCCGTTTTTGTTTAAGGGCGCCATCTTCATTTTGTGTAGTGTAGCGCAAACTATTCAAGCGGACAACCACGCAAAAACTAGTTCAAATCACAGTCTTCTGGTCAGTTGCACTTTCTATTTTTATTTTATTTTTGATATTGAATTTATTACCGTTTGATTTCATTGCTTTAATGAGCACTAAACGCTGGTAACGCCAATAAATTCCAATAATGCAGTAATATTTAAGATATCATGAGATTTCATTAGTTTAAACATTCCCCTGTGCAACAGTAACCCTTCTTTAAACAAGCGACTTTCTTAGTATTATTTCATTAAAAATACCTCCTTGAGTTAAGACAGAGATTTAGTTAAGTTGACTCCATTGTTGGATATAAAATGTATTTATCTCAGTTCAAGAAAGAATACAAACTGTTTTATTGGATTAATTCGAGCAATCAAATCTTTGAGACACTTTTTCATCCAAAATAATCCTGTTAGTAGAGAAATGCCCAAAAAACAAAAAAACATAAATTTTTGATCCTAATTTAAATTTAATATTAACGAAACAAAACTAAATTTAATTTGCCCTACCTATGTCTGACACGCATTGCTATTTAATAATAATAAATGTATAAGAAAATTATTAAAGCTGTGAAATTAATTTATGTTTCGGTTTAATAAAATCAAAATCACAATCAATTAAAATGTATGTTGTTTTCCCATGCTTTACTATTTTTTATTTTAACATAGCTATAAATATAACATACAACAAAGAAGCTAACACACAATTAATTACAACATAAAAAACTTTGTGACGTGTAGTAGGTATCATGATTCAAAGCTGAAATCAAATTTTCGTCCCGCAAATGCGGAAGGGCGTATAATTTCCATCCTTAAGCAAAATGTATCCAAAACTTGACAAAACAGAGCTATTTGCTATTATAGGCACAAGATATGATTTTCATGTGTCAATCGTTTCTTCCATAAAAGTTCCGCCTTTAAGCCCGCTTTCCCATATTACCACTACGTCACCGGAGATTTTCACTAATGTCTATTAGATGTTACCATCAAACTCCTGCTGTCGGAGTAAGGCTATTTTCATCTTTAATAAAACCAATCGATTGTTGCTATACTTATTTTCTTTATATATAAAAATTAACTCCTATTTTTTCTAGACACGCTAAAACTTGTCCACAAAGAAAAAAAACACGCCGAGTCCATAAAAAGCTTCTTATATTAGTTTGTTTGCTAAGATTGAACTGAGGAACCACACCTTTAATCTAAAAACTCTTTTTATTTTGAAAGGTTGTTGTTTTTGGGTGGCTTGAATGCTAAATACATTTTGCAAGACTTAGCTATTTATAAAGTCAAATGGATTAAAATCAAAAAATTCAAAAAAATATCCAATTTTAAAAATTCTTACTGTGTTTTTTAGGGTTCCGTACCCAAAGGGTGAAAACGGAACCCTATTACTGAGACTTCGCTGTCCGTCTGTCCGTCTGTCCGTCTGTCCGTCTGTCCGCCCTTTACAAGGCTGTATCTCATGAACCGTAAGACTTAGACACTTGAAATTTGGACAGATGATGTATTATTGTGTTCCCTACAACAACAAATACTAAAAACTAAATAAAATAAAATATTTATGGTGGCTCCCATACAACAAACGTAATTTTTTGTTCGTTTTTGCTATGTTTGTCTGTCCATCACCAGGTTGTCTCTTTTCTTCTTTAGAAATTTCTTGAAGTCTGGAATTTACAAATATATCTGTCCCTGTTAGTTCTTCTTTTTGCTGATTTGCGACTTTTCCTTCACTCACACAAACAGCTTTACCTACATGTAAATTCCAGAAATTCTTTTAGAAGAAAAGAGGCAACCTATGTATGCTTTTAAAGCTAAGTTTTCTTCTATTCGTGTTCGAATTCGAATTCGAATAGAAAACAAAATAAGAAAAAAACGAATGTCAAATAAAGAACAAGAAGTCAGTATTAGATTTTCTTACCGACCAAATTTTAAAATCATTTTTAAGATTTTAAAATTTGGTCGGTAAGAAAATCTAATACTGACTTCTTGTTCTTTATTTGACATTCGTTTTTTTCTAAATAATAATAACTTCTTATTATTCTATAATTCTATACATATAATTTCTTCTTGCTGCTTCTTCTTCTGCTGCTAATACTTAATCACTGAATTAATTATGAATTATTAAAACTACTGTTAATCCTAAAATATTAAATTAAACTTACAAAAGAAGTACTGGGAGGTCTCGATCCGATTTTAAAGAAGTTATTATTATTTATACATATACATACATATTTATTTTTGAGACGTTAAAAATTAATTGCAAATTTAATAATGACTTCTTGTTCTTTGTTTGACATTCGTTTTCTTTTCTATTTTGTTTTCCATTCGAATTTGAATTCGAACACGAATGAAAGAAAACTGAGATTTAAAAGCATACATAGGTTGGCTTTTTTCTTCTTTGCGGATTTCTGGAATTTTTGAATTTACATGCATAGCTGTCTCTGTTTCTTCTTCTTTTTGCTGATTTGCCAGTTTTCTTTCACTCACACAAACAAGATCATTTTTGGCACAATCTTTCCTAAACAAACTATCAGTTCGTTGTCTTCTGCAAATCCTAATCGCCTGTTACAATGAGAAATTTTAGCAAGTGTTTATTGAATAAAATAAATATTTAAGGGGGCTCCCATACAACAAACATGATTTTTTTGCCGTTTTTATAGATAATGGTACGGAACCCTTCGTGCGCGAGTCAGACTCGCACTTGCCCGTATTATTTTAATAAGCTGTTTATAGGGTGAAATAGGATAAAATAGAATATAGTATGTACGTAGAATTTAGGTATCTTATATATATGTTTATATATCCAATAGAAAAAACTATTCAAATCCTTTTTTAATATCAGCCAGTTAGTTCGTTGTATCTGATAACCCTGTCAATATGCTCAAAATCCGGGACATACACTTTTAAACTCCTTAAAACTTGCTGCAATTGTCCATTTTTCAACCTGAAAACAACGATATAAAACAGTATAGTACCTACACTCGGGCGTATGCGTACTTTTCTGAGTTTAATTAATGTAATTAATATTTCATTAAAAAAATCATTCATGTTCTCATATTTTAGACAAACTAATTGGACGGTATGAATATCTTTACAAAGTTATTAGACTATATAAATAAAATGCTCAAAATGTTTATATATCATATCTGCTCGGAAGGGCAGAACAACGACAGCCGGGACAGCTAGTAAATACATAAATATTTCACCATTGGTTTCTCATGTGCATCACAATTTACCATTCGCCACTATGATTAACACTCACCTTTGGTAGTAGAGGCATATATTTCGATACTACGAAGGATACTAAGAGAGTAATAAATAAACACAACACTTTTAAGGGTTTGACACTTATACTAATAGGTACTAAGCCCCCAGTTCACGGCTTATTCTCGGTAAGTCTGCCATTGCCATTTTAACGCTAATTATCGTCCTTATAGCATCAAGACTTAGTTTTTTGAAACCTGCAGGCTCTGCAGTCTCAAATCCTCAATAGAACCAAGCATAGCCCTAAAACGTATTAAAAGAAGTGTGAAATAATTTGACGACAATATATTAAAAAAAGGGAAATTTGTCGAACCATTTGCTTTCATTGAAAAACTTTGGCCATATTACATTTCCTGACACAGAAAAAAAATCGGTAAGAGATTTTCCCTTCCTTATCCAATGATCAGAAGAAAGGGTCCATTTTTGACAGTTTTCATTTGTGTCATTTGCGTATAATATAGTATCCTAGTTAGTGCCCCGTGGTGTGACTGACATTATTGCATGAAATCTTCTAAAGCGGACTTATGCAATACGAATACATGAATTCAATAGCGAAAGTCGACCTACTTCACGAATATCAAGAGCAACTTTCAAGTGTAAGTGTAATGCCTCAGTTTGAAAATTAGTGAAATTAGAACAAAAGTACTTAGGTTATTAACCATTTTCACTGGCGCCAGTGAATCCATGCAAGTGTAAGCCTTCCATTAGTATAAATTGAGGAAATGGCTTTAACTGCTGCTTGTCGCTTTTAAAGATGTCCACGTTGTCCTGTACTGTTACTTTACGTCAAAGGAACTGCATGTATACCCCGGAAACTACACTGCTGTTGCTGATGATTATGATGCTGGTTATGAGAAGGGAGATAGTCATTTCAGTTTCCCGAGTTGTTTGTTCAGAGCTCAGATACGGGTGTTTGTTTTTTCTTAGCAGCAAAGCTATTATTTATTCAAGTGGTATTCTTCGCCTGTTCTAATGTTAGCAACTTAGCCATGATGTGAATCATCGCTGGGTTTTGTTCATCTTACCAAATCTCTTACCAAGGTCAAAATATATGGAAGAGCGGTATGTTTCTGTTTATCACAGGTTTTCCCAAATAAGTGAAAACAGCGTGTAATAAATTTACACGTGATATTACACACTCTCGTAAATTCTATTATTTAACTTATACCTACTTAAAATGGAAAAAATTTAAATATATTCTTACACTGCTTGTTATTCAAATGAAACTGAGAAAAAGATACAAATAACAAAAGAAAACAAATAGGACACTAAATCATATAACAGACATATTGCTGCCAATACAGATGATTAAATAATGTTTAGATTTTCCCATTTTATTGTCAAAACAAAACTAAAAATATACAAACAATTGGTGAAGTACACTTCATAGAATGTACGTACTTATGTATACGAATATAAGATTGATGCGGTAATTTGTGTTCTTTCAGGCTATTGTCTGTTAATTAGAGCGTTTGAGATAAACTAAAAATTTGTAAACTGTAACTATTTTCCTAATTTTTAATCATATGAATAGAGATTTTGTAATTTAATGATCTCATTCAATTATACGGAATGAGTTGGGATTTCATTTTTAATTCTTAATGAAGGTTTTCATGCAAACTAGACAGCAGTTTCGGTCTGTCATCCTGAAGTCAGGTTGGAGTCACTATTTTTGTTTGTTGAGCCCTGAAGTCACCCTGGGGTCGCCAAAAATGGTTTTATGAAAAAAATTTGAAGTTGTGGCTGTGAAAAATACGTAATTAGCAGCCCTAACATGTTTTTTAAGAGCTGAAGAACCCAGGTTTATTTGTCAACTATCAGGGTTCTTATCTTTGGTGTGTTAAAATTGTCAGACTGTCACACAGACATATTGAAGAGTGGCGATGAAATTCTCTCACTGAGAGATTATTTATGAAAAAGTAAAGAAATGCGTTACACAAAAAATTGCTTTAACAACTTTAAAACGTCAAGAAAAGAATTATTTTTCGCAGTTTCTTGCAGTGGTCTTCCCAACTTTATTTATGAAGATGAAGAACTTTATCGACTTCTTGAAGATTCAGAGGAAACCCATATGAAAAAAGGAACTGTCCCTTATGGCTACTTCGAAAACTTAGTTCCTTGCTTTCCGAAAAAAGTGTGTTACTCATTTAAGAACTATAAAGGACCATTGTTTGAGGATATCTCTGAAAAATATATAAGTTTTCTGACATCCTCCAAAAACTTAGCCATAAAAAAGGATAAGTGCAGCGAAATGCATTGCAAAATTATTTTAGTTGACGTTGTCTTTAAGCCTTAACTTACCCAATATCGAATCATTTGACTGCTCTATATCGACATAAGTCTTTTAGAAAAAATTGCTTTCAAACCAAATCCTGTTTTTTAAAGCTTAACCTTTTTTTAAACTTTAAACCTTTTTTATTAACTACATATATGTGGTTATTTTATAACAAAAAAGTTATATGTATTTTAAAGATGTTATAAACAACATTTTTTTAGCAATCAGAATAACCAAAAAAGTTTCCAAAAACCAAATCGAAAAACTTTATTTGATCATACTGAAAAATTATACAAATTTACTAAAGCTGTTTTAGCTTACTATGGCACTGGCACAGATATTATAATCGGATTATTTTTCGAAGTTTTTATTAATATTGGTACAGAATATAACGTGCTGTACTATAAAGTTGTCGTAAATCTTATCATCACAATATGATCTGTCAATATTACAGTCGTATAACAATATGAGCAATGTCAAAGATATATTTTTTACAACCAACCAAAACATAATATTTGCTTTATTTATTGGAAGATGATCTTTTTTTTTAAATTAAACATTAGCAATTTGTGAAATTCTGTTTCTTTGACAGAGTGCTTAAGCACTTTGGTTATGCACAAAAAAAGATACCTAAGGAAATATTCCATACTTGAGTTTAGAATTCAGTATTAGAATTCAGATTAGTGTGATTTCTACATATGTTCGAAGCTTTATTATGTTATTTAATGTAATGCCAGTGATTAATCAATAATCAACCCTAAAATAGAATATTTTAGGTTAAGTTAAGGTGAGGTCAGAAAACGTCTGACACACTGAGGGTGATATTAACTGATCATTCTTAAGTTAAAAACCTCGTAAGTCTTTTCACCAAACAATTAAAGTGAAAAGTGAAGTTAAATGAGCGCTTGCAAAACTTATCAGCGGTAATGATTACTCTTAAGTTTCGTTAGTTAGTAACGTTAGTATCTTAGAAAAGTTTTCGAAATGAACTGCATGTTCACACACACTAGTCTCGCTTTTTCAAATCTGTCGACATTGGAGAAGGCTTGGTTGACACCTGCCAGTCGACTTGACATAACTTCAATGGAGAAATGGAGTTGCTTTAGTGGGTGTAGGTAATTGAAAAAAGCGGTCCTCTCTAATAAAGACAAAAACGCAGAAGCCTGAAATGTCTCAAATTTTATTTTTCTGGTCCGTTAATACATTTCAATGAGACACACATCTCTGCCCTTGCATTTTTCGGAAGCGTGATAAGCTCATAAGAGTGAACCATCTAGCGTCACGTCAGCGCTGCTGTCGGTCGTTTTATCATGATCTTTATTTTGTATTGCTTAGAAAGAAGAGGAGTTACATATAGTTGTCTGGTAACACTGCTGTTTACGGATTGATTAAAACTGACCAAACGACAACAGGCCCGGGGTTTTTACATTTTTTCATTTGATTTCGAAAAGAAGTTTGAGTTGGAACTTTCACGAAAAAGGAAACAGCAGTTGTTCTAAATTTCGAATTATGTAAAATTTATAATCGCAATTTTTGAGCTAAGAAGCTCATAAGGTTAAGCGCGGTTTGTTAGTATGTTCCGTGAATATCACCCTTAGAAAAATACTTACTTTATTGTGATATTAAATGTAAAAAAGGAGGAACTACCACACTAATATTGAACCACTTGGAACTTTCATGTAGCTCTGAGTAGGTATATCAATATTTATCCTCCATCCTGCTAGATGATGGGTCTAGAGTCCTGCACTGTGTACATTGGCTTTTTTGAATGATTCTCACTTGTTGGACTGCCTCAGACACAGAAATAATGATAAGCTCAGTAAAATCCAACGCACTGTTAGTATTTTCATATTCCATCTGCAGCCATCGACATATTGTTTAATCTGAAAACCATACATCGAAGGTTCTAAAACAAGTCATGGGACGGAGGGAGGTTTTTACTCTAGCAAAATAAAACTCAAACTTCCATCCTCCAAGCCGTTGTAGCGTATTCCTGGATAAGTTGTGATTAAGGAGGTTTAATCCTGGCTTAGTTAAAACGTGATACCTGCTAAGTATGGTATCATTTCCTCTGATAGCCAGGCCATGCAGAAATCACTGGATCCCATCTCTAACAACTCCAAAATAGCTTTCAACTGTCGATCATATCTCAGGGAAAAATCCATCTCTGCTGAGTGGTCGGGCACAGAGATATTCTAGGGAACAGTAAAGTCGATGAACTTTCCAAGCAAGAAATACCGCTGCCCATTCTACCAGAGCACAGTAACCTGGTTATTCATATCGCTAGATTTCAAGTTTTGCTAAGGCAAGGAGCTTTTTACAGGAAAAATTGTAGGCGGACAACTGTTAACATAGGTCCGAATAAGATTTGGTCAAAGCAGGATCAAAAAAGCTCTAAGCAGTGCGGTCTTTGCTCCATACTAGGTGTTATTACAGAAAACCAGCTCATAGTTAGACAGCTTTTTCTAGCAGACAGCCTTCTTATCATAACCGAAACTATTATTAAATCTCTTAAATCTCATCTCATTTCAAATAAAAATTTAAGGATGCGGCGATTAAGATAAAGGATGTAATAAATCACAAATCTTCTCTTTACAGGATCTACATGCTGCGGAAGATCCTACCTCACCAAATGTCCATTCCATCAAACTGGGATGGATCGTCGGTGTTGTCATACCATGCCTCCTCAACATCTTCGGTGTGATGCTGTTCCTGCGTCTCAGCTGGGTTGTAGCGCTATCTGGATTATTGCAGTCACTGGCCATAATTGGTGTCTCAGCAATTGTGTGCATTATCACCACCCTCTCTCTGTCCGCCATCAGTACAAATGGTGAAGTTAAAGGAGGTGGTATATACTTTATCATCTCTCGATCATTGGGTCCTGAATTTGGAGCATCTGTGGGAGTTGTGTTTGCATTTGCAAATGCCGTCGCAGCGTCTATGAATACAATCGGTTTCTGTGATTCGCTAAATGATTTGTTGCGTAAGTCTTGAAGAGATGATATCCAGAAATTATTTGATGAACTTATAAATTTCAAATAGATAATAACGGTTTACAAATTATTGATGGTGGAATAAATGATGTCCGCATCGTTGGTGTCTTTACCATTCTCATCCTCATCCTGATTTGTTGCATTGGAATGGAATGGGAAGTTAAAGCCCAAAATTTTTTGATTGCAATTATTGTTTTGGCTATATTTAATTTCTTGATTGGAGCTGCAATCGGCCCCCAAGGAGATCCGGAAAAAATTGCTAAAGGATTCGTTGGATTTTCATGTAAGATTGTAATGTCTTTTGAAGAAGCAACGGTACATTTGCAAGTTTTTTTTTCTCTACAGTTGCAACTATAACAGAGAACCTAGGATCAAGTTATAGAGTCTCGGAAGGGATCGATCAGAATTTCTTCAGTGTTTTTGCAATTTTCTTTCCAAGTGTTACAGGTATCCAAGCTGGAGCCAACATCTCGGGTGATCTTAAAAACGCCGGAAAGTCCATTCCAAAGGGAACAATGCTGGCTCTGATCATATCCATGATAACCTATGCAATCTTTGTGGTATTCGCTGGCAGTGCAGCACTTCGAGATGCATCTGGAAATGTTTCCGATCTTGTCAATGGAACACTTTTAACTGAAAACATACCATGTAGATTGAACAATGTTAGTATAGCTTTGTTAATACTTTATACCGAAATACTAGACCATTTATTTATTTTCAGACATGTGAATATGGTTTGGCTAACTCATATTCCATTATGCAACTTATGTCGGTATGGGGTCCCTTGATTTATGCTGGATGTTTTGCTGCAACTTTAAGTACAGCTTTGACCAATCTTCTGTCAGTGCCACGTTTGGTGCAATCACTTGGCACTGATCAAATCTATCCTGGATTGATTTTCTTTTCAAAACCGTATGGCAAGCACGGTGAACCCTACCGGGGATACGTGCTGACTTTTCTAATTTCTGCTGGATTCGTCTTGATTGGTAAACTGAACGATATTGCACCAATGATTTCCAACTTCTACTTGGCATCGTATGCATTGATAAACTTTTGCACATTCCATGCAGCACTTATAAAACCATTGGGTTGGAGACCAACATTTAAGGTAAATTGATTGAAAAGAAATTTATTTCAAAGGATATTCCTTTGCTCCGTTATTTTTTTAGTTAAATATTGTTGTTCGCAGTGCATTTGAGTAATATCAACGGTAATGTTTTTTTTTCAAATCCCATTTTTTTTTTCACAACTAACTTTGTTTTCAAAAAACTTGGATCGACCCCAGGCCAGAGTATATCTACTTTCTACTAATGAGTAGGGACACTCGCCACGTGTTTATTATTTGTTTACAATTTATACAAGAAATAGACGACAGTAAGAAGTGTAATAGTGAAAGAGAGATACATAGATTCAACATAGGCACGCCTTTAAAAACACGTACAAAAAAATGTGTACACAAAATCGTCGCCTTAGTTACTTTTCACTAGTGTCTAAAAAATTTAACACAAAAATTGTTGTAAACAGAACTATATTTATATGAAAGCAAAACCTGGTCACACTTATCAATATTTTTGCTAAGAGAAATACTACTACACTTAAAATAACGTAGGCCCGCTTCAAGAAAAACATTATTGGAAAATCACGTTGATGTATGTTATACAAGATAAGTGTATGTGGGCGTACCTACAAAACGTGATGTGTACTCTTTTTTTCATAAGCTATTTTACGAAAGGCTAGGAATCAATACTTCTTGCCTGTTTTCACGTATAATAGTTTTTTTTTAGGTTTTTCTTGTATTGGTTGAAGTTCTGAGTGTGAGAAGAGTGTCCCTAACAATTAGTAGATATACTCTGCCACAGGCAAATTTCAATAGACAAAGCTCTCCAAGAATAGAAAGCTCTTGGGCAGAGTATATCTAATAATGAGTGAAAAGTAACTAAGGCGACGATTTTGTGTATATGTTACGGTCAAAGCCCGATATCTAGTCACACCTAGGATTGACTAGTCAATGCTCAACAATGACCAGCAGCGTTGGTCAAAGCCCGATGGATACTTTAGTTTCGGGCTTTGAACGATGAGTTTTAAGTCAAACCTAGGTTTGACTAAACTGGTCGGTCAAAGTCCGAAACGAAATTATGAGATTCGGACTTTGACCAAGGCACTGGTCAAAGTTAGAGGGAAAATATTGTTTGTATGGTGTGAGAGAGGGAATTCTCTCAATTTATAACAATCTAATCAACCATGATATTACAACAACAACAAAATGTTTTTTTGTTGACATTTAACAAAAGTGTAGTGTATTTACAATAGAATATTAAGCCTCAACTCTATTAGAAATATATATTTCGGGTATGACAGATATTATTTCTACAGTTTTATATTTTTATCTAATCGATTTGATTGTTATCTCAATTGAGAGAATTCCCTCTCTCACACCATACAAATAATATTTTCCCTCTAACTTTGATCAGTGCCTTGAACAAAGTCCGAATCTCATAATTTCGTTTCGGACTTTGACCGACCAGTTTAGTCAAACTTAGGTTTGCCTAAGATCAGATTTCAACGCATTCTTACTTACTTTCAACGCATTCGTCATTCGCAAACGGTGCAGTTCCATAACCAGAGAGCAGATTTTATGATCTGATCATCTGATAGTAGATATGTTGGAATCTCAGATAAAGTGACTATCTAAGCAAACAACATGTAACATTATATCTGTTACCGGAGCCTCCCGTTCAACACCTTCGGCTCTTTTACACATTCATCAATCTCACACCCCCTTGACATTTTCAAGTCACTCCGGTTACACCATCTCTCAGCTGGTATTGGAAAAAAGATCAAAAGATGAAGCTCTATTTTGGAAGGGGGTGAATTTTTGAGGGATGATTCAGTTTGTTTCTATTTCAAAAACCGTAGCTGAAGTGGGTGGCGGCGTGTATATTCAGGATCAGGAAGCCTCACGCAATATTTGGACAAACACCATTGACCAAAACTGGATCTAAAACGCACTTAATGTTTGCTATCTCTAGGACGATCTCATCTTAGCTCCGTAATCGGTGTCATAAATTGACACTGCTTTGGGAGTTTATTCAAACGATGATTAGAGAGAGGAGACTATCCAACATCTTCTCTGTTTGTGAGCCCTCCCACTGAGATGTTTAGTTAAGAGAATCATTTTTCAACAATACCAGCGATCTAACAAACACAGATATCCACCGTTTTCACCATTTTGTTGAAAGCTGCAAGTGGTTTAGTAGGTGAGTCAGAAAGTTTTCTGATAGCCAACTTAACCTAACCAGGCTTGCCAGATTGTGCGATATATCGCAAAACGTGCGATATTTTTTCTTAATTTGCGGCGTAAAATAAGATTTTGCGATATTGCATATTTTGTGCGATATTTGCGGTATATTTTTTCCTTACAATAAAATTAAATTTTAAGATAAAATAATATCGAAAAATTAAAATAACTTAGAACACATACATTTTTCTTTAAACACAAAAAGTCCTGCATTGATTCACTATCACTGTATCATTTCCACTTCAGACTCAGACTCGCATACGCCTGCTGTTATTGTTTTAGGTATGAACTAAGAACTATAAGTAGCCCATGACAAAACAAAACTTCATCTGTCATTAGTCATTGTCTCATTGTTTTTGTTTGTGAAATACTGTGTTCAAGTAAGCATTTTTTGTTAAAACTTATTAAAACTATATACAAAAAATATATATAAAAATATATTTGCGTTCGAAGCAAATAAAAAACAATAACTTTTAAATATCAAAAGGAATGGGAGGATCTCCATGTTTTTAAAGGGTGGCTGCAAAAATGTAAAAATGTTCCTAAGGCGTTTTGCAAATTGTGCCAATGCGATTTAAGAGCCCACAAAAAAGATTTGGAAAGACATGCACAAGGAAAATCACACCAATTAAAAACCAACAAAATCCAAAAAAACTAAAATGGAAAATTTTGGCAATTTGCGGTTTTTGCGAAATTTTTTTTTTAAATTTTGCGGTATTTTGCGAAAAATTATTTTGAAATTGCGATATTCGTTCATTAAAGTCTGGCAAGCCTGAACCTAACCTTATCCATTGTATATATAAACTATAGTACTACTATTTGAGGTGCGCCATCTATCGACGGAAAACTAAGCTCTTGATTTTAGAGGTTTTAGTCTAGATTACCATGAGAAGCAACAACAGCAATTTTTTTAATTTTAATTGTTGTTGCTTCCAATGGCAATCTAGACAAAAACCTCTAAAATCAAGAGTTTAGTTTTCCGTCTATAGATGGCGCACCTCAAGTGGTACTATAGCACTACCACAATATATATTAACAATGCCTTATCTAAATTATTCTTCAGTCGTCCTTTTAATATGTCTTGATTCATGCACAGAAACTTAAAACGGTTCCTTCCCTAAGGACCAGTTGTTGTACAATAGCGGTTCATCCTCGGATCAAAATTTGAAATCAATTTAGTTCAAGAATGGTATAATAGTTAACCCACAAATGTCCACAGGTTTAACAAAGTTGATCTAAGTATTAAGAATTTAAAACAAGGTTCAGTGGTGAGCCACTAAAATAGGTTCATTAATTTTTCGGTTTTGTAGGTGTATTATTTTGTTCGGAATAAAAAAACAAGATGGAACCATAGGACACACGGTATATAGAAAGCCCACCCATACCAATAGATACTTACGCTGCTTCTCATCACCATCCATCGAATTCACCGAATTCAGCGAATTCAGCGAATACAATCTGTGACCATGATCATCGTGTAGAAGAGTTAAAACATGTCGAACCAGCTCTATACAAAATGGCTATAGTTCCAAACAACGGTCTTGGAAACAAAAAGAAAGAACAGTTTCAGAAAACTTTACACAGCAAAATGAAAAACGAGCTATTCTTCCGTAGAAAAGGCGTTTCAGAAGCAATTGGAAGAATCTTATCGAAGCGGCTTAAAATCGATTTTCAAGCCACCAGAAAAAATCCGCCAGCTTCTAAGATCTCCAAAAGATAAAATTCCATTGCAAAATCTAGGAGTTTATTCTGTGCCGTGTAGTTGTGGCTCATCTTATATAGGTGAGACAAAAACAGCAATCTCCACAAGACTGAAGGAGCATATAAAATCCATTCAAAAGAATGAAGTGACAAAATCGGCCACATGTGAGCATTTAGCCTATAATGAGGAACGCTTCATACGATTCGATCAAGCTTAATCGATTTCCATTGAAAGATTTTATGTACCTTAATTGGTATGAGAAGCAATGAAAATAAAAATGCATTCGAATTTCAATCGAGATCAAAGCTTTAATCTTTCTTCTGCATGGGATCCACTAATAAATGTTTTAAAGCTTAGTAAAATTCAAGCTAAACACAAAAATACAAATCAAAATAATCTGCCAACTGATACTATAAGTTTTGCATGCTCACAAGAGTACATAAATTCACAAAAACAACAACAATCATCACAGTTGCAACAACAAGTACCAGCTCATCTGCAAGCATAATTCCCGTTTGCAAATTATTTTATGGGCATAACACCTAGGACAGTTTGTTTATAATTGGAATTAATATGGGCCTATACTGCACGGCTGAAATTAGTTTCGTCAAAGTTGAATCTTTTGTGTTTAGTTTTTCAAAATGGTAAGTGATTTTTGTGTTGTATATTCAAATGTTCGTGGGCTAAGAAAGAATTTCTTTTCTGTGTATGCCCATACTGTGCAATACAGGCCAGCTGTTTTGGCATTAAGTGAAACCCAGGTTGGACAGAATACTGATTTATCAGAATTTTGTTTGTTTGGATATAACTTAGTGCCATTACTTTTTTCCCACCATGGTCTTGTCGTTTATGTTAGGAATGATATTGCTTGCCAGAGCCTTCCCCAATATGGGCATTGTTCTAATACGAACTTTAATTTCCTGTGGCTCAAATTCACTGTCCGCAAGCATATCATTCATTACTGTTTTCTTTACAGGAGTCCGAATCTTGACAGCATGTCTACTTGTGATGAGTTAGATGTTTTGTCAGATTCAATTTCCCGAATTGTTTCCCATTGTCCTCACACTGAAGTCGTGATTACGGGCGACTTCAATGTACACAATTCAAGTTGGCTCCGATATTCTGGCCAGACAACACTCGAAGGAAGGTATACCGAGATCTTTGCTGAGTATAACCATCTTACCCAGCTTGTCGATGAGCCTACTCGTATACCGGATGTTGATGGACATTCCGCCCATACTCTTGACTTGTTCCTTACTTCCCATCCTGATAAATATACTATTAAAGTAACTTCTCCATTTGGCACCTCGGACCATTGTGTCATTTCAGCTAATTTCTCGATCTCCAACCATCCAGTTAAAGAAAAAATTCCCACTAGGACCGTTTGGCAATACGAGAAAGCCAACTGGGACGGTCTGAATAATTTTTTTCGCAACTTTAACTGGTCATTATGCTTCCTCGATAATGACATTGATGCCAGTGCTGAAATGATTACAGAAGTGATTTTTCTTGGAATGAGAACTTTTGTCCCTCACAGAACAAAATGTATCAAACCAAAAGAAAAGTCTTGGTTTTCCGAAGAGTGTAAGAAGCTATCAGGTTGAAAGAAGTAAGCTTCCGATCCTACAAAGCCAACCCAACTGAGGAAAATCGGAAGAAACACAAACAAGTTAGGAACTCGTGCAACTCCGTTATACACAAAACGAAATTTTTACATGACCAGAAGTTACGGCAAAAAATTCTGCAATGTCCCAAAGGCAGTAAAAACTTCTGGTCATTTGTAAAAAACGTCAAGAACTCAACGTCATCATCAGTTCCAACGCTCATCGTCGACGATAAACCTATTGTCAGCTCTTCGGAGAAGGCGAATATGCTCGCAGCTCATTTTGCTGCAAGTTCTACGTTGCCTGCAAGCAACAATGCCCCTCCTGTACTTGAGAACGTTAATTTTTCTATGGGACAGATATTTTTCCGCACTCGTACAGTAGCAAGAGTACTTCAAGATCTTGATATACACAAATCCGCTGGCCCGGATGGTATACCCCCTATTCTTCTGAAGAAGTGTTCTTCATCGCTGGCAAAACCACTGCGTAAGCTTTTTCATCGCTCCTATCGTTCAGGAATCTTTCCTAGTAGATGGAAAACAGCATTTGTCCAGCCCGTCCCAAAAAAAGGTGACTCCTCCTCCCCCTCCTCCTACCGACCAATTGCACTTACGTCCCTTCTTTCCAAGATCATGGAAACGCTGATAAATCGTCAGCTGAAGAAATATCTCGAAGATCGGGAGCTTTTAAATGACCGGCAATACGGCTTTCGCAGCAATCGTTCCACTGGTGATCTGATGGCATATCTCACCGAACAGTGGAACAAATCTGTGCATCGCTTTGGCGAAAGCAAGATTATTGCGCTTGATATTGCAAAGGCATTTGATAGAGTTTGGCATGAAGCTCTTTTATCGAAAATGCGTGCATTTGGTATCGATGATACTCTTATTCGTTGGATTAGAAGCTATCTTCTGGACCGCTCAATACAAGTTGTATTAGACGGTTTCAAGTCTGATCTCCACAAAATAAATGCTGGTGTGCCCCAGGGCTCCGTTCTGTCTCCGACTCTCTTTCTCATTTTTATAAATGATCTCTTGTCTGTGACTTCTAATCCATTAAATTGTTTTGCTGATGACTCAACCCTCAGCTTTTCGTATACATTTGATAATTCACGGCCTTCGCCTTCGGACGTGTTATTACAACGAAATCATATGATAAGCTCGTTAAACTCCGATATAAACAGCATTGTAAATTGGGGTACTAGAAATCGTTTAGAGTTTAATGCGTCGAAAACTCAATGCTGTCTTTTGTCGTTGAAGCTAAACATACCCCCTATGCCATTATCCATGAATGGTACTTGCATCGAGGAGGCCGAAAAGCTATCAGTACTCGGTATGTGTATCAGTGACAATCTTCGTTGGAATGATCATATACTTGAGATTGCCAAGAATGCTGCAAGATGCTTAGGCTTTCTTAATAGATGCAAGAAGTTTTTCACCCCTTCTGATCTGGCTACAATTAACAAAGCGTTTATACGCCCTAAACTCGAGTATAACTCCCATCTCTGGGCAGGTGCTTCTCAAACTTTTCTTCACCTGCTCGACAGAGTTCAGAAAAAAGCGTTAAAATTGATAGGAGAGAGAAGCATTATGGAAACATTTCCATCCCTTGAACATCGTCGAAATGTTTCATGTCTTTCCTTATTTTACAGATTCTTTTACAAAAAATGCTCACTCGAGGTAGCCAGTTGCGTTCCACCCCTTAAACATTTCCCCCGTAATACACGTCTTGCTAGGAACGCTCATCAGTTTACACTTCAGCGCAATTTCGGACGTACCGTGAAATATAGGGATTCTTTCTTTAGCCGTACAACACGAATGTGGAATGAATTGCCTGGCACAATTTTCCCTTGCCATTTTGATCTTCAAACATTCAAGATAAATGTTCATCGACACCTCCTTTCCCTTCTTCCCTAACTTCCTATCGCTCGCGCTGCGACTTATCATTAAAAGGGCTATAACAAACCCCTTGAGCGCGTGGGCCTTTTAAAAAAAAAAAAAAAAAAAAAGCACAACCAAAGCACTGGTACCCATTAGCCATTACGCACTAGAACATAGATGAGAGAATAAAAATGATCCACCCACGAGCCATCAGTCAACCCGTGACCACGACAAGTGTAACCCTGTCGAAACGTCGGGAAATATAATCAAAACTTTTTTGATTAAAAATTCAATCGCGGTAAGTCCGTAAAAAATTTCATGTTCTACAATGTCATATAACCACGATAAAAAAAGTCTTAAATCCAAAATATTACGACACTTCAGATGACAGCTGAGTTTGACAGAAGTGGTAATGCCAGCGCTACCAGCTTGAAACCACGAAATGATTGACCCTGTACAATTGGTACCTTTTTTCATTACCTAACGGATCAACCGATTTCAATGAAATTTCTCTGAATGAGAATGACTAGTTCGAGAAAGTATTTACTGTTTTGTATTCCATCAAGGTTGAATAGGGGCTTTTAAAACTATTACACGAAGTTAATTCAAAAGGACCTCAAAAACAATAAATGTTTGTAACAATTTCGTTTCAGTACTACAACGTTTGGCTTAGCTTATTAGGATTCGTATTGTGCGTGGCTATCATGTTTTTGATCGAATGGAAATCATCTCTTATAACATTTGTCATAATATTCGCACTGTACCTGATTGTTGTTTATAGAAAACCGGGTAAGGATAAAACACTTTTCACGGTTTTGGTAGACCAGGTCTTATTCGTGAATTCAAATTTTCAGATGTCAATTGGGGTGATTCAACTCAAGCACAAACATACAAAACCGCATTATCTGCAACACAAAAACTAAATACAATATCTGACCACGTGAAGAATTATCATCCCCAAGTACTTATTCTAGCCGGTGATCCTAAGGTTCGGCCACCACTTATCGATCTTGGTAGTTTAATTACTAAAAATACGTCACTCATGATGGTCGGCAAAGTTGTTCCGGTAAGTTTCTAAAATTTTTGTTTTGATACATTTTTTGTTTCAATAACACTTTCATTTTCGATAGCTCAAAATTGGTTACAAGAACCGAAAGCTTCTTATCGAAGAAGGCCAGAAATATTTGGACGCTCGAAAAATCAAAGCTTTCTATAATGTGATTGATGGATTCACAATGGAAGATGGTACATCGGCCCTTATCAAGGCAAGTGGTTTTGGAAAACTAACTCCCAACATCGTTCTAATGGGCTATAAAAATGACTGGAGACAGTGTCGTAGGGAGGAAGTATCGTCATATTTCGAGATTTTACAGTAAGTTGATCGATGACTTGAAAATATCTAAGCTTATCTTATCTTCATTATAGCAACGCCTTTTCTCTAAGAATGGGTGTGGCAATCCTGCGAGTACCTGACGGTCTTGATTTCTCTGAACTTAATCATGAAATTCGAACCCCTATGTCGGCTCTTAACGGTAATGCAATGAGTCATTTGCACTCACAAGGTGTTGCCAACATGACAATACCACATATGCAAGCTACCTCAGATATTCTGCATGTCGATTCGAATTTAAATTTGCCTGGCATGATTAGCGCGACAAGCACTATCACGGTGCCACAACCTCCCCCATTGCCAAACATGAGCAATGCCAAGAAATTACATATAGCAAATGACAGCATTATTTATTCCACAAAAGGTGGCTCCGAGTTGCCAAAGGATGTCCTTGATGCTGTGACAGTGTTTGCCAGGAAGCAGCCCAAAGGAACTATTGATGTATGGTGGATGTATGATGATGGAGGTTAGTATATAACCAAACAATATAGGTAGCCGTTGATTGATTCCTCGATATATCCTCATAGGGTTAACAATGCTGCTTCCTTACATTATTTCAATGCGTTCCAACTGGTCAAATTGCAAGTTGCGAGTATTTGCCTTAACAAATCGCCGCTTGGACCTAGAAGAAGAAGAAAGGAGGTATGTTGAACATATCAAGAAATATCTATTGTTTCTTTAACCAATCTTGAATTGATTTTTTGTTCGTATGCAGCATGTCAAGTCTTCTACAAAAACTTCGAATAAACTACTCCTCACTGGTAATGTTGCAGGGTGTAACCGACAGACCACGTTTGGAAACTATTGCTAGGCATAGGCGTCTATTAGATGGTTTTGTTCAAACATCAGCCAATCCAAATGGCTCCGTTACCGAAGAAGAAATCCAAAACCTAGAAGAGAAAACCTATCGACAGTTGCGTATACACGAGCTTTTAGTAGATCACTCATCCAAGGCTTCATTGGTTGTGATGTCTCTACCAATGCCAAGAAGGGTACGCTTCTAATTAAAAAACTAAAAGACATTTATTTCAGTTTCGTTATAATTTTCATTTTTAGGAAGCTATTTCCCCACCACTGTATATGTCATGGCTTGAGATGCTTACGAGTGATATAAGTTGTCCGTTCATTTTGGCACGGGGTAACCAAACACCAGTGCTCACTTTTTACTCTTAAACAATGAGGACACCAAAAAAGTTTTGTACTCATTTTGATTACTTTAAGGAATATTTTTTTGTTTATTTTATTTTTTATTATAATTTATTAGCTTTCGTAGGCTAAATTACTTAACTTTGTAAGACCGATAGTATTATTACTTTAAACATTTCTGTCGAACTATGTATAAATAAATTGTACATTATTTCCAAAATAATGGAAAGATGTATTAACTTTAGAATTTTCGAGTTCTTTTTGATATCATACTAGCTATTCCGGCAGACGTTTTTCTACCCTTTCTAGCAGATGATGATGATATAAACGATAGTGCCTGAGTGCACTATATCTAAGTACTGTTTTATCGTTGTTTTTAGATTGAAAAATGGACAACTGATGCAAATTTTCTTTTAAGTTCAATCCCTTCATTAGTTTACTTTTTTCATACTAAACCAACATAGTAGGTACCTAATATTGGTAATGTTAATCGTTTTCATTTATTAAGAACAAAAAAAGATATAACAAAAAATGTACTAGATCATTAAATTCACTGGCGTTTTCTTCGCTACTTACCAATTTATATGTAAGTATACATATACATAGGGTAAGTTGGGTGAATATGCCAGTGTGGGTAATATGCCACTTTTCACTAGTTTATGCTTCTAAGTCGATATTAGCAATGCTGAGTGGCATATTACCTCTTTCGCTTTTAAATTCTTTTAGAATGCCTCGAAAATATGAAAGAAAGACTGAAAGAGCATCTTGGTCAGAAGAATGCTAAGTTAAAGATGTAGGTGAAGTAAGAGAAACAAACTGCGTAACAACAAACAAAACTGGGAGCTAAAACCTGTTTAGCTGAAAATGAAAATAAACTGGTCAAGTATATCAAAAGATTGGAGAAGATAGGTTATCCATTGACAGCTGCATCCGTGAGAAGTTTAGCCTACACTTTTGTGGAAAAAAAAACGGATTAAAGAATGCTCCAGTGGACATAACCCGGATCCTCTTACATCCTTTGAATCAATCAGACCCATTCCACAAATGCCACCGGTTAAGATATCGACCCGCAAGCAACATGCCAAAATCCTCACAAAAAAAGTTCATATGAATCAACTGAGAGAAAATTTTTTTCGAGAGGGGAAAATTGTGTTTGAAAAACCCCCTATCCTTGACAACGGTCATTTTATTTGACTTTTCAAATGAAAGATAACCAAGGAGCATATTTTTATAAAAAACAGCCACCTGTATTAAATTGAATTTTTGCGATGCAGTAGCTGTAAAAGATGGAATTTGGTAACATTTATCTGCCTTGTTCAACACCAGTTATAAAATACAAAGCCCAAGAGCTCGACAGAAATGCGATTCAACCCAACGTTCCTTGCATACTAGCCTTGCCTTGGATATAAGATTGTCGACAATTGGATTGGTAACTAGTCATATAAATCACGGGAAACATTTTCAAAAGAAGTTGAACATACTCGTAAGTTTACTTATTTTTAGAAATGCCAATTTTTGAAGGGATCACAAAACAGGTCGACAGGAATTATACTGTTGACAACTTGGCTTAAAATAATATATTCCGATAAAAATTTCAAGTGCCCACATCAAAGACGACTTCTTTTGGCGAAAATCCTTTCTGCATCGGTGGAAAACACTACCAATTAATGTAGACAATCGACTTTGGATCAACATATTGTGTAACATCTGCAGGAATATCTTGAGAATATCGATATTTGCGATTACGACCAAGAGAGTATACAAACGGTTCTAGATATTTGTGCTTTTTATATAAACAGATTGCAAATTGATTTTCTCCAGTTGTCAATGGGTTAAAGGAATGGTAAGATTGTTAACACATTTCACAAATTTGAGTCCTTAATCAGAGCCTTATAATATCAGATCATATTCCACTTGATTACATTTTAAGCAGCCTTCCCGACTTGAAGTCACTAAGAGTTACTAACTGCACAAAGACTATCGAGACTAATTTTTATCTGGGATGTTCATTATTTTCGCGGAACGATATAACAAACTTTGCTCTTGTAGTTTTTATGAATTGAAAGAGTTTTGGTATGCCTTTTTTATGGAATCAGAGGCATATGTTAAAGAACAGCTCTTGCAAGGCTTCACAGTGTTAAACTCGAGTCGTATGAGCTGGAGTTTATTTCGAAAGCTCTTGACAAAGGTTGTCAGCATTTGACGAAGGTAGCGATAACGCATTGTGCTATGCGTGATGGATTGCAGCAATTTTTAGATCGCTATTCTGTTGAATCTTTTCCTAAATTAACAAAAAAAAAATAGTAATTGAGCTCGGCAAGTAAATATTTTTTACACAAAAAAGTAAGATTTGTTTTGTTGTTTCCCGAAAACCGAATTATGACAATTATTGTTATTTTTATGCTCTAGGTATTTAATGAAAAAATACAGGACTTTAATTTCATTCCATAAGGCTATCCCTAGACGAATGAACTATTTTGCAATTCCAGTTTCAAACTGGTGTTAAATCGATTGCATTTCAGCTGAATAGAGTGCTTTCAATACTTAATAATAGAGAGAAACTTTTTTGGCTATATTATTGCCAAGAGTACATTTACTTCTTTTTTTTCGGGGAGCTCAGATGCGTAGTTGCTGCAAGTAGTTGAGGCTCAAATCCACCATCAAAAAGCTCTTAAATCTTTTTCTAAACTGTTTCACTTCCACCTTTATCACATTTAAGGTTGCTTGGTAGATTTGAATTTACGTCGTCGATTGCTAATTGCATATATTGGTAACCTTTGTTAAAAATTATATCGGTATTAATGCTAATATATATGTTGAATATCTAACTGTTTAATTTGAACATTGGTTGCATGAATTTATTGTTTCAATGGAAGGTAACTTCGAGAACAAAATTTCGTAAAGGTGAGCAAAACATTTGGTTTAGCGTCAATAGATTTGAAAGAAGCTGAAGTACATATTTTTTTAACAATATTTAAGGAAAACAATATATGAAATCGAGTTTTATAATGTTTTTTAGATATTTTTTTTTTTTTTCATTTAAAATATCCAGCAATAATTTTGCAATATCTAAAGTACTTTGATTTAATTCTTTTTTAAATTCCTCACTCATTGCCGTCCTTGCATAAGAAGGATAAGTAAGGAGTCGAAAGGGCAAGTGGTGGTGACATAATATGTCACCTTTTTTATACCCTATTCCATAGAATGGGTATATTGTATTTGGTGTGGAGTTTGTAACATAGAGAAATAATACCGTTAGGTATAGAAAAGTATATATATTCTGACTCAGAATCAAAAGCTTAGTCGATTTAGCCATGTCCGTCCGTCCGTCCGTCCGTCCGTCCGTCCGTCCGTCCGTCCGTCCGTATGTATACTCTCTAGAGGTCGCAATTTTTGAGCTAGAAAGCTGAAATTTGGTATATAAAATCTTTGGTTCAAGAGTAAGGCTAAGTTCTTGAACCGGTAAAATCCGCCCACAAACACGCCCACAACCGCCATTTTTGTTGAACAACCTCAATTTAATAAAATTAAATTATGTTTTTTGTACAGTTACGATAAAAGCATAACGCTAAAATTTTGCACACGTAAGCTTTAGGTTAACTTTCTTCCAATCAAATAAAAATATTTCAGTTTGGGCGTGGCTTACGCCTATTTTTCAGACAAAAACATCAATATTGTTTTTATAAAATAACAATTGTTATATTAAAGCGAAAAAGATTAAATTTTGTGGGTCTTACTGGCACATAAACATCTTGTGTATGAAATCAAAAAAATTGATTTTGGGCGTGGCTGACGCCCACTTTTCATTAGAAACTATACAAAAATTGTTTTTGTAAATAAACGGTATTTATAATGAATCCGCAAGCCAAAATTTTGCGTCTCTTAATAGAAACTAAAAGGTTTGTGTATGAAAAGAAATTTTTGAATTTTGGGCGTGGCTTACGCCTACCTTTCATGAAAGAACGAAAAACGCAGCCTTAAGAATTTAAGACATTTCCAATGTTTAATTTAAACCTTTTTCCTTCCGTTCGTTATTTGAAAAATATATCTCTACATTTTCTTTTGTAAATTTTTTCAATACGCCCACTTTTAAAGGCGTGATTTTGGTAAAATACCTTTGTTCAGGTAAGATTGTTTAAAAACTACTCGATTCAGCTGTAGTCTTACACATATGCCTAAATACTGATCAAAACGCAGTTAGTGCTTAAAATTTGTTAGACACGCCCACTTTTAAGGGGCGTTTCCGTCAAAAGTCGTATAATGCATTAATTTTTTTAACGTTTTTTAACTATCGGTCGCAGTTTTGAAGTAAACAGATGAACACTTGGATTTATATTCCATGGTTACGTAGCAGAGTGTGGTCCAAGAATTGTTAAAAAAACACACATAATCGCTATTTCCATTCCAAATCTAATATTTAAAAATTTAAGTTTTGTCTTGTTTTGTTCAAATCGATCTGCAAGAATAAAATTGAATGTCACTGAGCTCATAACAATTGCCTTGGCAATAAAACGTTTTAACTTTGGGCGTGGCGCACTCCTTTTTACTTGCGATTATAGGTACTATAAGGCAAGTTATGGATTCGTGCAGAAAAAAAAATTTGAGATAACAATCACACATGACATTACGATGATGGAGAAGTCGAAAAAAGTGGGTCTGGGAATTCCGTCCGTCTGTCTGTCTGTCTGTCTGTCTGTCTGTCTGTCTGTCTGTCTGTCTGTCTGTCTGTCTGTTCGCGCCTCTGGAGGCTGAACGGGTGGGCCGATTTGCTTCAAATTTGGTATTTAGGATTTATTTGGCCGTCCCTCGGAACATATTTTTTATTTTTGCTCTAGGTCCAAAAATAACGGCACCTGCCATACAATCTTGAAGACAAAAATTTATTTTCTCAAAAACGGCTCTAACGATTTTGATAAAACATTCAGAATGCTATTTTTGCAAGAAAATCTATCTTTTGGTTTGAAATTTTTTTTCAAAATTTGTCTAATAACGGTACCTTTCATAGAACCAATATTTTCAAATCAAATTGTCTCGTAAACTATACATTCGATTTCAATAAAATTTTGGCCACAGGAAGTCATTCATAATTTTATTAATATGCCATTTCAAAATTTTCAAAAACTTTTTGTTTTGATTTTTTATAATTTTTTCAAAAAAAATTTTGGTTTTCGAAATATGTTGGAAACGGGTACATTGATTTTTTTTAAAATTATTTTTCAAGTGTAAACTACAGATTGCCATATATTTGCATACTCAAATAAATTTCAAAATATTTTTTGAAAAAGTTTTTCAAAAATAACCTTTTAAAAAAAAAACTGGTCGAACGATTTTCAATATTTTTTTTTTCCTAGATTGCCGTATAGCTTTGAAATTTTATTGCATACCTAGTTTTTCCGAGAAAACTCTTAAGCTAATTTAAAAAATAAAAGAATTTTCGAAATTATTTAATTTTTTTTTAATATCCATATATGCAGCCACTACGCAATTGCTTATCATAAGAGCAAGTTCGTGCGACCCAGTCGTGCATTTTATTTTTATTACGCCAGCACTAATTGAACATCACACCGCATAAAATTAATGTTATTGAATTTTTTTCTGTCTGCTTAAGAAGAATTTTGTTTCTGAAACATCGGCTGTTTGCGGGAGGCAGACGCATGCACGTACAAAAATATGGGGAATAGGGTATCCAACAGTTCTTTGCAAACGTACTGTAGCTCTTGCTTATGTTTCCATTTTAATTTTGATACATATATATGTAATTGTTCAAATATTATAACTTTGATTTGTTTATTTATTTGTTATATATTATTTTTTTTTTTACTTTTGTTTATATAATCTTATAACTTTATTGTAAATAGTGATATAGTTGTTGTTGTCTAACTTTGCCAAAAAAAAAATAAACTAAACTAAACTTTGATCTTGTTAGGCAAATTCAAAAGTTTTGTTTGATTTTTTTGTTTAAAAAAAAATCCAACTTCACTTCACCTTCTTAACAATTTATATGTTGAAATATAAACGTATCTACCCTTAGTGGTAGCTTTTCAGAACCAATTGTTTTTAGCGATGAAAAATAACCCTCAAATCTCAAAATGGGATACATCACTGAAGTCCAAAGGGGTAAGTAATATATGAGTTCCCGTAATATTTTGGCAACGTTGTAGGGGTAAAGATTGAAGATACTCTCAGTTTTAGATGCAGAAGCAATTTTTTCGGCATCGTCATACATATGTTTTGCTCAATCGATCCATGTTTTCGGCGTCATGTCCTCTGAACCAATGATGGAATCATTTTTTTCTTCGTATTTTAATTCTGAAGTCTCAGTCGGACCAATAAATTCGGAGCTACATCATCAACGAGTCGGATATATTGGGTAGATGTATAATCTTCTCCGTTTTGATTTATTACAATAATGTTCACTTAGAGCAACAATCAATATTGCCTTAAGAACTTTTGCGATTTCATTAATGTCATGAATTAAAAAAACATGAGAAAGTGCTTTTACATAAATTTGTTTTACTTTTTTTTTGTAATGTTTTATTTGTTTAGACAATTCCATCTTGATACCATTCCCACATAAAATCCAAACAGCAACAGGGCACTGAATCTGTGGTCTTAAATATAATTTAGGAATATCATTTGTTTAAATATTCTTTTAAATCGAAAAATCGACCAAATGAGCGGGCTAAAGCTATTAACAACGCTTTACTGAAATCGGTAATAATAATTTTTGGAGTGGGAGCCCCCGACCTAAGAATTTCAGAAAAGAAAAATGTTAAAAACGAACGATGCACCGTGCCTAGCCGAAGTCATTTGATAAAGTGGAATTGTTTGAACAGTTTTTGTTTTGTTTTGGTTTGCGTCCTCGTTCTCTTTGCAAATACAGATGTATTGGTAAAGGTAAACGTACTTCGACGTCTTTTTTTTTATTTTATTTTCTATTGCGTATCCCGCAGGATTTATGCAGGAGACTGTTCTGGGCGCCAGTTAACACAAAAGAATGGGTCAGCACAAACGGAATGAATTATAGATTCCCACAACCGGGTCGTTGCACACTAACCCGAGTCGTGCATCATTTTTTTCCTGTTAAGCTTTCCTTAAAACATATGTAGGGGCAGGGGCGGATTAAGGTCAAGTGCCGCTCTGGGCACCAATATTATGCCGCCCTTCCTTGTGAAAAAAGCAATACCTTAGCGAATAAATTTTTTGTAATGTCCTATGCTGAAAACAGACGTGCAGTCAGAATGCACGTGTGACTGCATGCAGCTCCACTCCTAAGACAGATAAACATACTCTTCGAAAAATGTGGCGCCTTCTTCTGCCAAAAATAATTTAGTCTTTTTCTATTCGTATGCACTGTGTCACCAGTTTCAAAAAAGGAACACTAATGTGACTGGCCATCTTTTGCCTTCTGGCCTTCTTTTTCGTAGTGAGTCCCCCTTATGCAATATTGTTACTTCACTAAAGTTGTCTGGCTAGCACCCTACTCAACAGTTTTTCAGTTCAAAATATAGTAATTCAACCGTTTCAACTCTATCGAAACTGGTGTAATTTAAGACACTCGTGCGTGCGAATACACGCTGCCTTTGTGTGAAGAAGGACAGGTACTGTCAAAATAGCAATTATTTGCAGTTTTTTCGTTTGTTGTTGTGGCTAGGCATCCAATTAGACATTGTGCATTCACTGCAACCCCTGCATATTTTGACTGCACAGAAAATTATGCACATCTGTTTTGACCATTCATTAAAGCAAAACTGGAAAAATTCTATTGTTCGCTCGCTGGGCATAGTACGAAAACCTAATTGTACGGTCCCTCCGAGCCAGTGCTGTCGTAGTGAAACATTTGGCTCCTTTTCGAAAACGCTCCCTAATTTGAATTAAAAAACAAAAATGTTTCCTTGAAACATTTTGAATTGAAAAACCCTCGCACACATTCTTCAAAACCGTACGTCTTATGAGTTTGTTTATGTTTGCAGTATGAAAAAGTAAGAATAATATGGGAAGTAGGTTGATAATCTTAAAATGTTAAGTATTTTTAGTATAGGTATATTATTTTATAACCAATAAAACAAAGTTTGAACAACTTTAAAATACTATTATATCCATCCCAAATATATATCTAAGAAGCTATTGGGTACAAATAAAATGTTAAATTTCTTTTTTTATCTCGTTCATTCCTGATCGAATCAAATAGTGTAGTTTCCTAAACTCAGTTTTCTTCTATACTTATGCAAATGGTTGGTCTTCTTAATTACTAACTCTTCAGTTTACCTATTGATTTTGGCAAAATCTGTATTTTCTTATATTTTTACTTGCGATTATAGGTACTATAAGGCAGGTTATGCATTCGTAGAAAAAAAAAGTTTTGAGATAACAATCAAACATGACATTACGATGATAGCGAAGACGAAAAAAGATGGTCTCAAAATTCTGTCCGTCTGTATGTCTGTCTGTCTGTCTGTATGTATAGAGACCTACAGCCCAAACGGGTTGGCCGAATTGCTTCAAACTTGGTATATAGAGATTTTTAGGTATTGTGCAGAGGGGAAATTGATTTAAAAAAATCAGTCTTACTTTTTAGGTACGACCAATCATATGGCTGAACAAAAAGTTTTAAACAATGGCTAAGAACGGTACTTTCCATAGGACCGTTTTTTTGCTTTCGACTATGTCGAAAACGACTCAACCGATTCTTTCAAAATTTTACACATATATAGCTGTAGGTAGCCCAATTCGTACTGCATACCAATATTTTCAAAAAATATTTTTTTGTATTTTTAAAAGCATTTAAAAAAAAAAATTAAAAAATTAATATTTTGAAAACGGCTTGAAAAAATGTTTTCTAAAAATTATAAATAAATGTATTTGCTGAATACCTATGAACTGGGGTTTTTGAATTTTTTGAAAATTTTTTTTTCAAAAACCGCTATACAGATTTTTATAAATTTATTCTCATAAATTCAAATTTATCCAAGAAATAAAATGGCGTACTTTTTTTTCAGCTCAAATTAGTTTAAGTATTTATTTAAGAATTTTGAAAAATTTATTTTTATCAAAATCTCAAGCCCCTAGACCACTGTCACACATTAGAGCAAGTTCGTGCGACCCAGTCGTGCATTTTCTTTTCTTTGGTCATTGGAATATCGAAAGCTCTAACAATTGGGAAAGATTTGATGTAATATGCCGCAGAGCATTTGTTCATTTTCTCCATTTCTAATAACAGTTACATCCAGACAATTTAGTTTTCCTTCGATTTCTTCCTCAAGTGTGTTGGAGTTATTTCTTGTTTATTAGGCTGTTTAGTTCATGTTTTTCGACAATTGTTTCTTAAATGTTGTTTTCCAATTTCGGTACTTTGTCAAAACCCTTAATTTTTGTTACATTTTCATGAAAAATTAGCTGATTTATTCTAAAAACATACTGGTATGTACAATAATATTAAAAGTAACAAGTGTATTGTTTTCAAACCAGGAACCACTTTATATTTGATGTTCCTGTTATGTTAGAAAGAATATAATGTATATAGAAATGCTTTAATAAACAAAAAAAATATTTTACTGTCAATAGCAGTCTCTTTGCATTCCAGGCGTGCACAGCCCACGCACACTCCACATCTATATATACATTGACACAAGTGTCATGTAGAAGTGTCACAGAGAGAAAGACAACAAATTCGAGAGTTTGAAGCAGCAAATTTTGTGTATTTTGCATTGTACCTATATACATTTTTATAGGAATTTCGAGGAACATGTTTTTTTTAGTTCTGAACTTCGTCAACTTCGCGGTGCTTGTTGTCTTATCTACTTTACATCAAATGTCTTCTATTGTTGTTTTTGCTTCCCATGGCAATCTAGACAAAAAACACTCCTAACTCACCAATCAAGTGTTTGTGAACTTCGTCAATAGATGGCGCACCAAACGTTCCTCTTATTGGGAGTGCTACATAATTATAAATACAATGATTTTGCGTACTGCTTTTCATTTTGTTTCTTTCTGTACGGTAACGGTAACCTTAGAGAAGGGTTGCCAGATTTGTTTTGTATTCGACTTTTTAAATCCCGGACTTTCCCAGACAAATGAGTATAAAAAAAAGGATAGGACGAAAAACACATAATTTTTTTAAATATCTTATTTTTCTATTCCTTCTAACTTATGCCGTGCAATTTGCAGTCAAAAAGAACTCGGGTCTTACAAACAAAAATTACCGACGATGTTGACGTTCGTAAATTTGTGGAATGTTTGTGAAGATTGAATGTGTTCTTCGATAAAAATCTGCCGTTATTTGCAATAAGCTTACCTCCCAGTCGCATTTTACTTTTTTGAAGAAAGGAATTTGTTTCTTCAGCTCCTCCTAAAAAGTTCATTTTACATAAAGATATGTACACAAATTTATTTTCTGAAACACTTTTCAATATGTTTCCAAAATTGTCCTAAATTTTTCTGGAAATTAACAAATCAAATCCACTAAAGCATTCACTTCTTAAGAGTGCACATTCAACAAACAAAATTTGTTTAGCATAATTTTTTTTTCTAATGGTGAACTCGACGACAATTTCAGATCTGCTCGCAGATTTGATCTAGATTTCACGATTTTTCTCCTTGCATGGAAAACAAATAAAGATTGATTTTGTTTTTGTTATGTGTGTGTGCCATTAACAACTGGTTCGTAATATTATAAACGAAATGACAGCCTACTTCTTCGCCTGAATGATATGCAAGCGCCTTACCTTACCTTATGATGGCGCCACTGGAGCGTGGTGATCCTGGGCCTTGCTGAGAATGCCCCTCCAGCCGGCTCGATCTCTAGCCTGCTGTCTCCAATCTCGCACTCCAAGTTGACGGATATCTCCCTCTACCTGGTCGCTCCATCGATGATGAGGTCTACCTTGGTTTCTGACTCCCTTGGGTTTGGCGTTGAAGACTTTACGAGCTGGAGCGTCGATGTCCATTCGCTCTACATTTCCCATCCATCTTAGTCTTTGGATTCGAATTTTTCTGGCTAGGCTTATGTCGCTGTACAGCTCGTACAGTTCGTTGTAGTATCTTCTTCTCCAAACGTTGTTTTCGCGAACTTTTCTCTCGAAGACTCCAAGTGACTTTTCGTCCGATTGGGAGAGGGTCCACGCTTCCGCTCCATATAGCAGGACCGGGATGATGAGTGTTTATTTATTTAATTCGTTAAAATCTAACGTTAACAATACTATACTTAATCTAGTTCTTATAATCTAATACTAGTATAATCTAAATTATTATTCAAAATTGTTGAAAAACATAAGTTTAAATTTTTTTACTTTTCAAACTATCGTTTACAGATTCTAAAAAACAATAAAATTCGTTATAAATTGTTATTAATTGATTGGAAGGGCTACATACACCATAGTTTGATCTGCTAAATATTTGATTAATAAGATGCTGTCGTCTTAAACTTGAACGACTGAAACAGAAATTTAATTTACTTAGAACTGACGGTGATAATATCGAACCATTAATAATCCCAACAATAAAACAAAACTGTATATATTTTCTGTGGTTAGTCAAAGATGGAAGGCAGATTAAAACAAGTCTTTGAGAATAAGGGGGAAGAAGATTTCCTCTAGACCATCTAAGAGACCAAAGACAGAAACGCAGGAACCTTTTTTGGGTCGCTTCAATTCTTGTAACGTGTATTGAGTAATAAGGTGACCATACTATACAAAAGAAATAAATAGAAGCTTAAGAACATAAGGGTCCTGGAAATCACGACCGAATCTTCTAATGAATCCAAGAACCCTATTGGCTTTTTTAATTATGTAATTTAAGATCATTAAATGTTAACTTGGGATCTAGAATATTACCCAAGTCAGAAAACATGGAAACTTTACTTAACGGACAAGAATCAAACGTATAGTTGTACAAAAACGGAAGTTAAGGCATCCTTATTGAACATTGAAGTTGAGATGAGGAATTGGTCGAGATAATGTGTAGTCATTAAAAACTGAGATTGCAGCCTTTTTTGTTGATTGGTTCACATCATTATTGTCATTATCAAGTTTGTCATTTTTACGTTTGGATGGTCCAGCATTAATTTGCATATTAGCATTCGTAATGTTGAGCGTCTCCACTTGATTGGAGGGAGTTATAATGTCGACTTTTTTAGATAAAAACTCTAGTTGTGCCTCATATTTTGTATGATATTATGGACAATATTTGATACGGCAAACGGGTCACATTCGTCACAAAAGAAGTAGAACGATTTCTTTTTAGTTAAAAGTCGGATACTGCTGTACGGGGCGTCGATGCATTTAACATGAAAAACTCTACGACACATTCCATAACACATTATGGAGTCAATCATGTAGTCAGATATATTATTGCAAGATGCACAATTTGCCATTGTACTTTAGCAACGATTGTAGTCCAAGTTTTATATTTCTGAAATCGTATTAATATTTTAAACACCCTGTGGCAAAATACAAAAAGCGAGGTTTACAAGTGTTCCTATTTGTTAATAGGTGGCGCTGTAAGCGAATGGTGGCGAAATATCAAATGAGATGATGGATTGCTGGATGACGTCTTGCTAAGTCAAACAGCTGTTGTTATGACGAATTAGTTTGTGATGTAAAGAGAAAACAAAAAATTGTTGTTTGTGTAGTCTCTTTTAATATTAAGCGGCAGAACATATACTAAAGTTAAACTCACCGGGAGAAGTGTAAAATGTAGCAGCGGTTGATAGTGTAGCAAATAGCTGAATGCTCCCGGGCAAAGCAAAGCGATGATATGCAATGTAAGAGATGCCTGAAGTGCAGTAGCGGGTGGGGCGATGCCAGCCAAATGACCTCTGTATGATGGATGCATATATTATTTTTAATGTACCTTAACTATTGTTCGATATTCTCAGTAATAGCTTCTTTAAAACTATACAAAATAAGCTGTTAAGAGCGACAAGAGATTTTTGTCTGGTAAAGCTGTTATAAAGCCTGGCAAAGTAGGCTTATTAAAGTCTAAAATATAGTAACTTCTACAAGGTTTGGTATTTGAAGTCAATTCAAAAATCCTCTATCCTCAACTTACAATAAGTAGAATAATTAATAGAGAGTCATAACAATTTTCGATTGATGGTTGTTTGTTTGTATTTTTACATCCGTCTTCAGTCATCCTATTTATAAAAAAGTGGGAAATTCTTTGAAGAATTTCATTAATATAAGTAAAATATCCTACTATTCAAAGTTAACAATGATAAATTCGTGCAAAAGATTTAAGAGATCGGGAACGTATCAAAGGAACAGCCTGTGAAGTCTCCAACCACATTTTACAAAGAAGAGCAGCTCTTAATAACGGTCAAATAATCTTACCTTCCACTGTGTCACTTGGCCAAAACCAATCAGCCATTAACGATCCCCAGGACATTTTTGTGAAAGATTCTAACGCAAGTGAAACCAGAACAACTATGGAGACCCAAGGTAAGTCTCTCAATATTTTAATAGGTATAATAAAATGTAAACAATTTTCTTATTCCAATTTATAAACCTAGCTAACAATGATGAAACCAATGCATATAGCATGATTGATGCGACTTCACAAGGCGGAGATGAAACTGATATGGAGAGAAACAGAAAGCTCCAAACCCATTTGCGGGAATGGGCAATCGAGAACCAAATTACACACACGGCAATTAAAGGTCTTATCAAGATTATTAGCACTGACATCAGAGAAGTCGTCTTGCCTGAAGATCCGCGAACACTTTTGAGAACCCCACAAGAAGTCGTTATTTCGAAAATAGGTAATTGAGGATCCTATTGGCACCACGGTCTCGAAAAGTGCCTCCAATGCATATTTCGAAATATAAACGAATCCAAAACTATTTCGTTAAATATAAACATGGATGGATTACCTATTTTTATCAGCTCAAAGGTTGAATTCTGGCCTATTTTGTTTACCATCACCGAAATGGCAGAATTACCTGCTATATATAAAAGGTACTTTTTTTTGAGCATTTTTCACATATAAAATATTTGATGGATTGGTAATCTCGAAGACCTCTGTTGGAGAAAATAAATCGATCTCAAAGGAACATGGTACCTATGTTCACTGAATTCCACAAATATTTAGCTGGTTTTGATTCAAAATTCAAATACAGATATATTTGTTTCCTTTAACTGGAATTAAGTCTTATATACTCAATTGTTACTACTGTACAGCAAGTCTTACTTTAGCAAGCACCTAAAACTAGAACAAAAAATATTAGGAGCACATTTAATCAACCAACCAACCAAACAAATAACTTCCAGTCTCAACTTCACAATAATTTTTTTTTTTGCAGGAGTTGCAAATTTCAACGCACACCAGGGCTGCCTGAAATGCACGACGCGACGGTAGGAGAGTTTAATAACATAAGCAACGCAAATATATTTCCGAGGACGGTTTGCGAAAAAAGAACGGATGAGAACTTTAGGCTAAGGCTATATGGAACTCATCATAAACATGATTCTCCTCATTTTATTGTTGTTGTTTTGTTGTGCCTCCGAAAATCCCGAGGAAAAAAAAGGTTGTTTTATTATTTTTTTTTTTTGATCAATATATTTCGGCACTAAGTGCCATCATCAGGATCTAGAATTTAAAACAATAGAACATACAATTTATATAAAAATAATTAAATTATACAATATAAAAGTACCTAAGATGAAATATCACAAAAGAGTTTTCTTAGACAATTTTGACAGTGACAGTGAAATCTATTCGGCCATCTCTTATGTTCCAGGTCTGACTGAATCTCTAGTCAAATCTTGTGAATATTTCGTTCCGGAAATCAAAACAACTATGAAACCAGTGAATAAAGTTTCCAATTTCTTTGCAAACATGAAACATAAACTTCCTTTGACTCAAAACTCAGGTGTCGTCTACAGTGTTCCTTGTAATGACTGTCCAAAAAATTACATTGGTGAAACAATCCAAAAATTAAACAAAAGACTTGAACAACACTCAAACGAATGTAAAAAGGTAGACTCTGGCACCGCTAATTTGAAAAACGTTGCAGCACTAGCCAATCACAAACACCAAACTGGCCACTCTTTTAATTTTGATAATGCCAAAATTTTAAAATTTGAACGCAACAAATTCAAACTACAGGTTCACGAGGTTAACCAAATAGTTAAATTTGGAGATAATGTATGTAATTTTAAAACGGACAAAAAAGATTACACAAACACATACTTCAATCTTATTAACTTCACACACGCCAATGACAGAACAAAGACAACTCATAGCACTGCGCACATCGTGTAAACACCATCACTCCAACATCGCACATTATTATCTATAGTCAGTGCTAACATATCCTTAACTTGCTAATTTTTGTTTGTAGCTTTGTAGCTTAAGGCATTCATTGACAGATGCTAAAGTCACTGTCAAAATTGTCTAAGAAAACTCTTTTGTGATATTTCATCTTAGGTACTTTTATATTGTATAATTTAATTATTTTTATATAAATTGTATGTTCTATTGTTTTAAATTCTTGATCCTGATGATGGCACTTAGTGCCGAAATATATTGACCAAAAAAAAAATAGTAAAACAACCTTTTTTTTCCTCGGGATTTTCGGAGGCACAACAAAACAACAACAATAACATTAACCTATATCCCGTTAACACAAAATCCTAAATTAATGATTCTCCTCTGTTGAAGTTGGATATTGACATGGTAGAGCAATTTCCAGTAAGCGATTCATTACATCTGCTTCACCTTGGAATAATGAAACGGCTTCTTTTTGGGTGGAGGGATGGAACCTTTAGGCTTTCAAACACGAAATGGCCAGCACGAACAACAAATGAAGTATCTGCACATTTGCAAGAATGCAAAATGCCAGCAGAATTCCATCAAACTGTGCGCGGGCTTGATTGCCTTCCGCACTGGAAAGGGACGGAATACCGAACATTTTTGCACTATAATGGAATCGTCGCGCTAAAAGACCATTTAACGAATGAAGCATATGTGCACTTCCTTTTGTTATTTTGTGCTATCACAATATGTATTTCCAAGGAATAATTTTATATGCTACCGACAGCCAGTGGAATGTTGCTTCAATTTATAGAAATTTTTGGTGAAATATATGGCCAACATCACCTCACCAGCAATGTGCACAATCTATCGCACATAGTGGATGAAGTTGAGCGTTTTGAGCGTTGGATTCATTCAGCGCTTTTCCTTTCGAAAACGCACTAGGTAAAATCAAGCGTCTTCTTCGAAATGGTCATCTTCCCCTGCCACAAGTTGCAAAACGGATTGTTGAAGACCTTGGATTCAACTTCCGCTTTTTCTGTTGGACAGTTAAACGAAGAAACTATTTTAAGCAAACAAAATGATGGGAATAATGTACCTAATTCATTGAAGTTAGATGGATACTACTTTTATTCCAAAATCCGGCTAAAAATGAATTTATCCTTGGAAATGACTTAGCTAATTGTTGGACTCTAACTAAAGATAATGAAATGTTTTGGATCATACCAATATAATTTTTGAAAACATCCAGCGTAAGGTAGTGCTTTGCTGTTGGAAATTATCGAAAAAGTCAATTTTTTATAATACCATGTGAATCAAAGCTTTTTAATATTTATTGTGTTGACCACTTTGACCAGTCAAAAAAGGGAGAAATAAAACTAATTGAGATTGCTCAGATAAAATGCAAAATGGTTCGAATGGCTTATAACGAAATGCAGATTTTTACACCATTGTTGCACACAACACACTCTAATATAAATAATAACAGACTTTAAATTAATTTTATATTTTATTAAAACAGAACCAAAAAAAGTAATAAAAAGGGTTAAAAAATTCACATTTCATTTAATATTAAGTCTTTCATTTCAGGAACATTGATTAATTTGTATTATTAGCTATCTGGTGGTCTTCAATTATTTGAATATCTGAAAACAGTGGATTTTCTTCCTTTATCCAATTCAAAGTCTGAAAATAGTCAAGAGCATAAGAAAAGCCAATAGAAATGTGAGATAATGTATAAACCTTTTCAGCTGCCCCTTTAAATTCTAGGTGCTGCTCATCGTACTCTTCTCCGGAGCTGCTGCAACTGTTATTGGAAGCTGCTTCATTTTCATGCTCATTCTCAACTTCATTTCTTCACTGTTTGATTCATAGTCATCGAATTCTTGTTGGATTGGCCCTGATGGTCCGATATCTTTTTTTTTTGTGCGTTTTATGTTGCCCAGATGTTTTACGGCGGAAATTCTTTTCGGTTTATTTGTGACGTTTCCAACCGCCGCTTCGAGTTATTTATAATTTTTTGGAAGAATTTTTTGAGGCAAGTTTCAGAATAATCAGGATCACACCTTTTCACCAGGCTGTGAAAAAATCCAAAATAAACTTTCAGACCAAAATCTTTTGATACCATCATTAAGTGGTTGTAAATACAAACTCAATGATATATAAATCAGATATTCCGGGCAAGAACTTTGGAAGAAATCGGTGTTTTGGAAATTAACTTTCCTCTGCTCTGATTTTATTTAAAAATTAAAAAAAACTATTGTATAATGGTGGTTTTCCGAAATACTTTGTAAAATTAAAATCTTTTGGAATTGATTCATTTAAGAATATGTATAAGAAAATAAGAAATCATGCACAACTTACCGAATCATCCCAAAAATCCTTTTTTGTCAAATTGGCCTCAAAGGCTTCGAGTTCCTCGATTGTCTCGATGGGATTGAAAGATTCTTCGTCAAGAGGAGGACTAGTGTTGGTGAAGGGTGATTGTGCTCCAATTTTTTTCATGTCTTCGAGAAGAGTTATAATATGCTCTTGTCGAGCCTGTATTTTTGACAAAATTGTAACGAGGGACACAAGTGTGCCATTCACCATCAGTGGCAGGCTGGCTTTCATTAGCCGCTGGCACAACAAATACTTGGCCATCATTATCAATAATAAACATTTGCTGTTGCTTTTGTGGTTCATTTAGATTTATCTGCTGCTGCTGTTGTTGGGACTGGAAGGTAGCAAAAGTTATACCTGTCCCGAAAAAATCTAATCCTTGTTTGACCAGTGACTTTAGACCTATTAGCATACTACCAAGTTTATCTAAAGTTTTTGAAGGTGTTTTGGCTAAGCAAATCAAAAAGTATCTTGAAAAATATGACTTACTATTCTACAAGCAATCAGGGTTCAGACCAAGACACAGTTGCTCAACTGCCATGGTGAATCTTCTTGAGGAAATTCGGCAAGATTATGACAAGGGACATTTATCCCTCCTGTGTTTGCTTGATTTTTCGAAGGCGTTCGATAAAGTTGACCATAATATTCTTTGTTGGAAACTTAAGAACTTTTTCAATTTCGAGAGAAACGCAGCTAAGTTGATTGAGAGCTACTTAGATAAGAGGTCACAAAGAGTTGTTTTTAAGGACAGATCTTCATCACAAAAATATATCAAACAAGGCGTACCACAGGGATCAATTTTAGGCCCAATCCTGTTTTGCATTTTTATAAACGACTTGCCTCAAGAATCCCTAAATTGTTCTGTTCATATGTATGCGGACGACGTACAACTTCATATTGCAAAACCCTTTACGTGCCTTCCTCGGCTGGTTGCTCTTTTAAATGAAGATTTAAAAAGAATCAATGAGTGGTCAATCAGAAATGGCCTTCTTTTAAATGCAAGAAAGTCTCAAGCTATTGGTATTTCACACAAAAATTTCGATAAAAATATATTACATGATATAATGCTGTCAAACAATAAACTTACTTTAGTTGATTCAGTGATAAGCCTTGGAATCCGTATCAATGAAAAACTATCTTGTTGCAACCATATAAATTCTGTTATTGGCAAAATTTATGGTTGTTTAAGAAAGCTTTGGGTAGCTGCTAGCTATACTCCCCTCGATACGCGTAAGAGATTGGTAATAACATTAATTTTACCAATTATTACATATTCTGAAGTAGTATATAGTGAACTTGACTCGTTATCAAGGCATAAACTGGATGTGGCTTTTAATGATTGCGCGCGCTACATTTTTGGAGTTAGACGCCATAACCATATATCAGCATACACCCGTAGCATTATTGGATGTTCGTTGGTAAATTATAGTAGGGCCAGAAATTGTATTTTTCTCCATTCTGTTATGCAAACCAGATCACCGTTTTACCTATTCAATAATTTAAATTTTCTTCGATCGCAAAGATCTCAAAGCCTTCTTGTGCCAAAGTTTAGATACTTGAATTCATCCCGCTTATTTTTCATTCATGCTATAAGATTATGGAATACCTTGCCGATATATATAAGAAGAATTATCAGCTTGCCTAATTTTCGAAGAGAAGTCATCAAGTACTTTTCTACGCAGCAACAATAATAATAATAATTTGATAATAAATAAAAACATAATAATAAATAATGATAGTAAAATAGTTCGTTGGATTTTTTTTTTAATAGGTAATTTTATACTATATACACTATAAATGTTATCTTTTTCCAAACTTATTTTTTGTTCTCCGCTAATTTTAAGTCTCAAAATGTTTAATATTATTTTTCACTAAAATGTATACAATTTAATATTTGCGCTAAAAAAGATTAAGTTCTTAATGTACAATTCATGCTTTAATAATAATAAAACTGAAACTGAAACTGAAACTGACTGCTGCTGTTGGTCGTTGGTGTTGGATCTGCTGCTGCGGCTGTTGGTGGTGGATTTGCTGCTGCTGCTGCTGATGGATCTGCTGCTGCTGGTGATGAATCTGCTGATGCTGCTGGTGATGGCACCAGGGAGTCGCTTCCTGGATGTCGACGGTGCGACGCGACGTGCTGAACCTCATCCAAATCCGTTGTGTCGCTTGTGTCGGACATCAGCCGGATTTGGTGTAACGCCTGGCTGTAGGTCGATTTGAACGATCTTTTAACGATGCAGTTGTATAGCTTCCATCCATCTTTTAAGGAGCCTGCTGGGTTCCAAGGCCTTTTCATGGCTTTTTGTTTTTCTGCCTCTGGCGGCCACAATAAAATGCCATCCCGTTCCCAAAGCCGTGGGACTGGACAAAGCATTTTACTCCCATTTTCGTTAGTCTCGACAATTTTATAATAATTGTCGATACTATTATTTTTAACTTTATTCATTATTTTCACTTACTTAATTTTACAAAAAATTCGCGCGCTTTGCTTTCGCTCTGTATGACAGCTCTTGCTCTAATAAAGAAAACTATCTCTCTCTGTTTCAATGTAAGTGAAAAACTGAGGGAAGATAGTGCTCGCATAAGAAAAACTAACAAGAGAATACTTTTATTTGAGCGGGAATTTAGAATTCCTAATCAAAGCTGTTGCTCGCATAAACAAACTATCTCCCTCTGTTTTAATAATTATGATAAACTTACAGAAGCTAGTGCTCACATAAAAAAACTAACAGGAGGATATTTTTATTTGAGCGGAAATTAAGAAATCTTTATCAAAGCTGTTGCTCGCACCAAAAAACTATCTCTTTACTTTAAGAAGATATTGCTTTTTCGGATGAGCTATTGTTTTCTGTATATTATACAGGGTGTTTTGGATTTCATATTGAATATTTTGGGGATGATTAGATATAATACGCATTGAGAAGAAATATAGCAAACAACCTTATATTTGCTTAGCTTGGGTTGGTTTAATTACATTATACAACATAGATGTTCTCTAATTGAATTTTAAACCGTGAAGTTTTCGAATTTCAAAGTAATATCGAGTTTCATTCAAGAAAAAATTTGTTCTTTCTGGCAAAAGATTTGATCTTTTTCAGTTTTGCAAGTTTCATTGCAAACAAAAGTGCAATTCTAGGTCGATTCTCAACACGAAAGATTGCATCTCTGATGGGTTGGGAGAATCGATCTGAATACTTTTCTGTCAAACGTCAAATGAGAAATAATTTGTTATTTGTTGTCGTTTGTTGTGAAATTGTGCTATTGTCTATGATAAATAAATCTAAAATAAACAAAAAATGAACAAAGAACTTAATATGTAGGTACTTTAATTATGCAATAATTGTCAACTAGCAATTATCCAATGATAGCAATTCCAATGACAAAAGACAAAACCCAAATGACAAAATGTCAAATTGCCAAAACAAGTTTTATTGAAAAGAGCAATTCTCGATTTTGAGAACAAATCTTCCGAATTTGAATGAAACTCACTATAAGACGACTATGTATTTCTTTCCAACAAGATTTTTCACAACTAAATTAGTAACACCCTTTACAACTTATGTAAATTTAGGTTGAGATTGAGAATAGTTAAGTGGTATCAACTTATTCATTTTTGATCAACATTCTGTATATATCAGTTTGGCCTAGTGGATGAGTGCTGGAATGGTGCTCAGAGGTCCCGAGTTCGATTCCTGACGGGACGTACGCACATTCCACGTGCATATGCGTAAATCGTTGTCCGTTTTTCGTTTGCGGGGGGGTCGTCAACATTTTTGGTTCGTTCATGCGAGGCATTTTTTGCGGTTTTCATCACAATAAAAATTCCCTTTCATTACCGGCTTGTGAGGCTTGTGCATGACATATATAGATCTTGGTGGTGGTTGGATCTTCAGAGCGTATCTTGAGAAGATAACTCAGGTATCTACAACCTATGGATCCGATGGATCCAACGCTCGTCGTTAGTTTACCTTTCGGCTATCCAGCAGGTACCGCTTGGAGATGACGATGCGATTTTGCCCACCGATATGCAAGCACATCTTGAACAAAATCTTTGACGGAATATCTACCTACCGCTTTTCCTTAACAAATTTTCAGTTTTGAAAAATTCTGCGATTAAAATTGCTTTTTTGGCTTCATGGAAAATGAAAAGTGCTCGAAATCAAATCGATGGTGGTTTTTTGGTTGCATGGAATTCAATATATCTAAATATTTAGATCAGTTCGTTAACTTAATTAAAAAGCAAGGGAGAGCGTCACTCAAAGTAAATGGCATATCATCTGATTTTCAGCTTGTAGGCAAAAAGAAAGACCATACAGTGAGTTGGCGGTCTGTTTCTCTTATTGGTCCGTGTCCAAAACCCATTGTTCAAGAATAATAATTACAAAGTTTTCTCAGTAGTATCTAGTATTTTGTATCTTTTATTTGACTCTGTAGCCGTGCTGTATTCGGCAAATGTTGGCAAACAATAACTTCGACCTTGTATGTTGTCAGTTTGCCGCTCTTCGGTTATTTTTATTTTTCGGTTTTCGATTTGAATTTGAATGTACATTATGTATAATTTTAAGGGGTGGAAAATGTTGGAAGAAATTTACATCTTTGTCAGTTTACCGCTCTTGGGTCTTTTATATTTTTCGGTTTTCGCTTTGAATGTATGATAATTGGGGCGGTAAATGCTGGCAATAAATTATTGATTAGTCCTTGTATCTATGTCAGTTTGCCGCTCTTGGCTTCCGTCTTGTATATTTTTCGGTTGTCACTTTGAATGTACAATAATTTTTTTTATTATTGTTTCGCAAAATTTGCCGCCCCCACAAAATTTGCCGCTCTGGGCACATGCCCCACAAGCCCCTATATGCTAATCCGCCACTGTGTAGGGGGAATATTTGGAGGGACAATATCACCGAAACACATTATTTCCCTCGCTTTTTTATTAATCCAGGAAGCTGCAGGTATCCAACTATCTACAAGCTCACGCAGCTCACTGCAAAGTTGCCGTTTTTTTGAGTGGAAGGTTTTACCTAAAAAAAATTTTATTTTAAAATTAAGGATTGGGTCGACGTTTTTTGTGTGGTTTTTGCAAGAGATAACCAGTCACTCTAGCCCCACATTCAACGCAGTGTGTCCCAACTTTTACAAAGTATTTTGCATTGGACGAAGCATTAACTGTCCCGTATTTAAAAGTTAGGACACAGCGAATTTTTGTTGATCATAAATCCGTTCCGCCAAAATGTTGGTCCACCTTCCTTTTTGGTTTTATTTTCCCCCATTTCTCTGCAGAAAGTAGCAGATCAAATTTTATGGTTTTAGTTTTTTGAGGAGTTTATAAATCAAATTTCTAGTCCTTAGAGTCATCTTTCACAGTCGGAGAGAACCTAGCCATGAAAGTTTCTCTTACGTATTGTAGATACCCATTCCGACTGTTTTTAATAATTGTTGTGCAAATGCTTTGGTGTCAATTTCGACCCTTTTTCCCACGTAGCTTCTGAAATTGCATTGAACACATTGCTTGACGGCACCATAACGGAGCCAGAATCGCCTCGTCAATGACTTTATATTTTTCTTGAGCTAAAAGTTTTTTCAAAAAATATTTGTTGTACATTTTAATTGTCTTTTATTTTAGATTTAGAAAGTCCTAAAAAAAACATAACCCTCTTTGATGAAAAGTAGAATGACGCAACTTCTACCTTAACTGCTACTGCCAAACATAGACATTGTATTTAAAATCTATGGTATTCCCAAAAAGCGGAACGTTTTGTGCGCCATATATACACAACGTTCACAAGCTTTGATTGAAGAGTAATTTTAGTGGTTTTTGTCTAAACTGCTATGGGAAGCAAAAACAACAATGATATTTGATGTAAAGTAGATAAGACAACTAGCGCCGCTATTGACGACGTTCAGAACTAAAATAAAATGTTCCATGAAATTACTATAAAAATGTATATACAATGCAATATTTCAAAAGTTTCTTGTGTAAAGTTTTCAGATTCGCAAACTTCGAAGTCACTTCAAAGTGCGTGATTTTTATAAAAAAAAACCTTTATTCGGACGTACTTGCTCCGTGGGAATAGTACGGTGATAATAAAAATTTCGAGCAATAACAACTACTGTTCGCTATATAAAAAAAAGTGCATGCGTACAAAGCACACATGTCAGAAGTGAGACTTCTTTGGCAAACTAATTTTTATTAAATTTTTTTTTGAAATTAAAATTTAGAAAAGAGAATTTATGAAATATTTTTATTTTACGTTTTATGAAAAATGACGAGTGGCGAATTAAAATGCCACAAACGAATACATCAACCAATAGCGTGTATTTTGTCTCGATCTCTCTAACTCTATCTCAATCTATCTCACTAGCTCTCTCCCAGTCTGTCTCTCTCGATCTTTCTCACTCTCTTACTCCCTACTCTCGCTCCATGGCTATGTGCTTCATGCTACACTCGCATTTTCTCACTCTGTTAATCGGTTTCAATAGCTCTCCCTCTTCTCGGACAAAAACGTCCAACATTTTCGTGACGCCAATATTATTATTATTGCATTTCATCCGTAACAATTTTACCCTCACGCACCTAAAGTTTCACTCCAAATCTGCGTTTACTGCACAAGACGTTATGCGACAGAATTGCCATCTAAAGTTCTAATATTTAACTACTAAACGAATACATCAACTAATAGCGTGTATTTTTTCTAGATTTCCCTTTATTGCTCTTTCTCAATCTTCCTCACTAGCTCTTTAATGAATCATTACACACCCACCCATTTGATTAATATTTCCCACCTTTAACCTCATTTTTTTGCACCGCATCAACCGACCAGTGCAGCTTCTTAAGGCCGCTTACCTGCCTAAGGCTAGGCGCGCACTTAGCGGCCAGGCCGCGCGACCAGCCGCAGCGGCCAATGAGCTCTTCTACAAAACATGCAGGTGCGCGCATTAGGCGGCCAGCGGCCAGCGGCCACACTCCAGCCGCGCGGCCACCAGAAAACATCGCGGCACACACACGGCCACGTGGCCGCTGCGGCCACCATTTTATGTGAAATGCTATCAGTATGCGCGCACTTGTCACAGCGGCCACAAGTTTTGTTTTGTATTTTTTTTTGTAAAAGTGCCAGAGCAACAATAATAATTTCTTCTTCTACGTCCATTTCACAGCACTATGTAAATCAAACTGATGTGCCTGGCCGCCGGGCGAGCCGCATTGGTCCGCGCATATAAAAACTGGCCGCTGCGGCCTGGTCGCGCGGCCTGGCCGCTAAGTGCGCGCCTAGCCTAACACATTTAATATTATACCTTCATATTTTTCAAATCAACCTTCCAGCGCTCATTTAACCACACACCAAGTCACATCCGCTACACCCGAATCTATTTAAAACCATCAACCGCCTGACTGCCTACAGTGGATATACGAAACACTCTTGTCTGCTAAAACACACATAATGCATACCGTCCCTGCTACCCACCGTTCTATTTTTAACCATCAGCCGCCGACCTACCCACAGCTGATATGCAGAACCAGACCAGTTTGTGCTATTATAAAACAAACCTTACCTAACCTACAGCTCTCTCCCCATGGCACTGTGCGTCATGCGACGTTCGCTCTATCTCACTCTCTCTCTCTCGATCTTCCTCACTCGCTTGCTCCATACTCTCGCTTCATGGCTATGTGGTTCATGCTACGTTCGCCCTTTCTCACTCTCTGTTAATCGGTCTCCAACGCTCTGTCCATTTTCAGGGACGGAAGTCACGCTTATTTCCGCTTCATATTACCCTCATGCGCCTAAAGAAGTTCCACTTCAAAAAAGCAAAGAAGCTCAAGTTTTTTTTTTAAGAAGCATTTACATAAGTCCGCATTTTGAGCATATTCACATTTTTATAAGACAATCAAATTGTTCCCGTTGTTTCGTTACATTAAGACGTTTCGTTTGTGGATGTCTGTTACTTATATTTTTAGCTAAAACTTAAGAAAGTTGGAAACTTTGAAATACTCTCAAAATAAAGTTAATCAGAATTTTGTAACCCTTTTTTTGAGAAATTTGGTAAAACCTAAAAAACTTTGGCTTAAACTGAACGGCTCGATATGTGGAAGCTACCGTTAAGAAACCTTTAATCTTTAAAACTTAGATGACATCTTGTGGGATCTATAAATACCTTAACAATTCTCAATCATTTCGTGTATGTCGTTGTCCACTCATAGAAAATTGAATAAAACCGTTAAAACTATATAAGTAGCTCTCAAAATTGAACGTACACCTACAAAAAAAACAAGTGCTTTGGTCCTTTCAATGGTTTATGGGTCATATTTTTTATAAAAACAATTACTATATTTTATTTAATATATTTTAGAACTCATATTTAAGAAAATAATTATAAACGCAATTAAACCACTATAAAATAACAACTAAAAATCTAAAATATTGAACAATTTCATAGCACAAAATTGAGCGTACACCTGGTAAGCAATACTTGCAATTTCATGTGATTAAATAATTACCGTTAATTTATTTGTTTTTTGTTTCCTAGCAACATTACTGAAACTCATTCTTTTCGCACCGCGCAGTTTAAGGATTTTTCTTACAAAAGTTTTGTTAAAAATGAAGAACAGAAAACAAACCGATATTTCTACCAGAAAATTAATTATTAATTTGCATTGTAAGGGCAAATCTTGGCGGGAAATATGTAGGTGAAATCATCTGACGAACACATTCAACGTTTCAAAAAATTATAAATAATTACCGGTAAGAAGGTCCGCTACTAAATAGAGCTGGGAGAGGACGAAAAAACATTTTCTCTGAACACGACGAAAGATAAACTAACGTCGGAAATGGCAAACATTGATAAATAGACCCGTGTCAACCGAAACCGTGCCGCGCGTCTTGAGGAAACAAAATTTAAATGGTAGAGTTGCTCGCAAAAAACCATTTATTTCGGTAGTAAACCAAAAAAAAAACATTTAGCATTTGCTAACATGCACATCGCTAAACTAAAAAACTTTTGGGACAGTGTCTTGTTCACTGACGAGACCAAAATTAACTTGTTTGGCTCTGATGGCAGGCAAATCGTCTGGAGGAAGCCTAAACGGAACTTAAAAAGGAGATTTTGTGCGCTACAGTGAAACATGGAGGAGGTAGCGTTAAGCTGTGGGGTTCTATGGCTGCTAGTGGTACCGGAAACTTTGAGTTTATTGACACCATAATGGACAAGTTCAAGTTTCTTGAGATACTTAAAAGAAATAATGCGCCAATCCGCCGAAAAATTGGGTTTACAATTGCGCAGTAAGACAACGACCTTAAGCATACGTCGCTTAATGGAATGGTTGTTGTTCCATGCTAAGCCAGCTTATTATTTTACCTCAGTCACCGGGCCTTAATCCCATTAAGCATCTATGGGGAAAAGAGGCTCAAAAACTTCAAACTTGCGTGTTGACTTACTTTTTGAACTTATTCAAAAATGTACGTGTGTTATGAAATTGTGCAATATTAATGTTTTGTAGTTGTAATTTTAGTAGTTGAATTGCATTTTTAACTCTCTTTTAAATATTAGTTAAAATATCGTAAGTAAAATAAAATAATTTTTTTAATAATTAATTATAAATAAATAATTAAACATGACCTCTTAGGCATTTAAAAGACCAAAAAACTTGTTTTTTTATTGGTGTACGCTCAATTTTGAGAGTAACTTATAAGCAAATTAAGTCAATAATATATTTTTTTTTAATAGAAATGTTAGTCAGCCATTTTTTAATAAATTACAAAAAACCAAAAAAAGTTGGCTAGAACTGAGCGGCTCTTTGTATGGCAGCTACATTTAAGCCAAAAATTACAAACGTATTGTGTAAAATGTCTAATATGTTTGTTATTGTGCCACTTTCGAAAAGAACCATTAATTGAAAGGTACTTACCAGTTATAGCCGGGCTAAAAGGAAATTAAAAATTAGAAGAATACACTTCAAGCCGTTAAGACTACGTACATACAGGGTGTCCCGAAACTCAACGTCAAGCGAGTACCGGCTGAAAGGGAAGGTTATGCGTACTTTGAAATTCCGTACTTTAAAATTCCGGTCAAAATATTTATTTTAAATTGATATTGAAATAATTGGACCATTTGAGCTGCCAGAAATGTGTTAGAAAATGTACCATTGAATTATCGAGACATTTGGTTTCAGCAAGATGGTTGCCCAGCACATTATGCTCGTCTAGTACGGGATTACCTGAGTACTGAGTATCCCGATAGGTGGATTGGGCGCCTTGGATCAATTTTGTGGCCTCCTCGTTCTCCGGACCTAAACCCGCTCGATTTCTTTTACTGGGGCTGCATAAAAGAAGAAGTTTATAATAAACCATTTGGAAATAGAGACGAACTACGCCAAACAATTCTTGAAGCAGGAGAAGATATTAATGCAAGGAGATTTGTTACGAATAAATAAATTAGAAAAAACTTTCTTTTCAACCGACCATGCGTATCGAAATAAAAACAATTTTTGATAAAGATTCTGCTGCCACTGTCAGGTTGACATAAATAAAGAGTTCATTCGGAATGAACTTGACAGTAGGCATGGTCACAAACAATATCTATTATTATTTAAATCAAGGGTCGGGCAAAAAATGTGATTTCGTTGAAAATTTCCAAATTTAAGTCCACTTTCCATACAAAATAATATTAAAATTTTGTTTGATTTGGACGAAATCAAGGTTGCAAATTATGTGAAAACAAATCAAACGCAACTAAATTGAAACAAATTGAATAGATATTTTCTAAAATGTCAATTTAAAACAAAATCCAAGGCAACGGCAAAAGTAAACAAACCAACATGCAAAGCAAACGGCAGAAGTAAACAATACAAAATAACAATTTTGAAATAAAATCCAGGGCAACGGAAGTAGTAAACAAAACAAAACAAGAAGAAAAAATGAAAAGGTTGTAAAAAAGAAAAAGAAAGAAGATAGCCTGATGTCAAAACAAATGTGGAAACCTAGATGGAAACCAGAGAGGATATATGAAAGAGAGTTAAATGTAGGCTGGAAATGGGATTTTGCCTACAAGCTGATTTGACAGATAAATCATACCATCTGCGAATGTGTGCGTAAAAACTCGCAAACACGCACAGTTGGTATGATATGATTTTGTGTTGTTGTTCTTGCATTTATTCACAGACACGATTTCAAATAATAAAAAAAAAAAAACCGGAAATGGGTGTCGGAGGGTGATACGTACGAAAGATTTCACTCTCCTTTAGGTCCTCTGTGATCGATACCTTCGTATCGCGCCACTCAATTACAGAGGCGAATAGGAATACTAATATCCATCATATTTTTCATGATGCCGATGTCATTTTCAGTGCAAAAATGTCAATCACTAGGTACTGTATAGTATGTCTATTGTCTATGGCAAAAATCAATTTATTTATTTTATTTTATTTATATTTAAATTTATATTTCTCATTATGTTCAAGTATATTCCCCGCTGTAATTGAGTGGCGCTGTGAGTTATGTTGGAACCAACGTGAAGTTGGCAACTAGCAGTCCATATAATAGTAGAAGTCATTGACATACTATACATGGACTGCTAGTTGCCAACTTCACGATGGTTCCACTTATACGCCAGCGCCACTAACTCAAACACGGCAAAAAGGTAGAACTACTATTTTGACATTTCATTTGTTGCTGTCCTTGTCGTCGTCGTAATTTATAATTGGCGCGATTTTTACTTTTTGTTTTTCGGTCATTCATTTTCATTATAAATGTTTGTGATTTATTTAATTATTTAAAATAAATATTTTTTCATAAGCTTATTTTATTTCAGAAGATAAAACTTCCCTGCGAGGATAACGTGTGCCAATAGCAAAAATACTACATGCTTCCTCATTGTCTCCTACGTGGTGGAACGACTGGATTGTTCAATCCAGGCGGCCTTGTAAGCATTTACTGTGTCTCGACCGTCAGGAATATATAAACAGGACTACATCAATGAGAAGATATGACGATGAAAAAGGCGAACCTCAAGCATCTGCGTTTGCCAGATTGGTGCTTAGAATTATTGACGACTCCGATGGTAATGGACCATCTAATTGAATTCTGTGAAACTAAGTTAACAAATTCGTGTGTTAATATTCTCTTATTTCCTCAGCTGTCCTAATTATTGGAGGTGCCATAAGATGAATATCAACATATAATAAAGAACTTGGATAAAACACAAACAAGGGGAAAGAAAATAAAGAACACCACACAGAAACAACTGAACAACCGACTAACGATGATAAAGAAGATGACGAAAATCAAGACGAAGATTGTGACAGTAGCTGCAGCGAAGAAGAAGAACAGGATAATGAAGATCCATCACCGCGGAAGCATGGTGTCATAAAAGCATTTGAAGACTCCGATGACGATGAAGCTAATCCAAGTAATCCAAGTAAGAAATCCAATTATTCCCGATCAGACTAAAATATTTGTTTGCACTTCCAGGTTTGAAAAACCAAAAAGCCTTAGCGATGAGTTCCTCAGCAAAACCAATTCGTACTTCATAGTATTTTTAGTGCACCTACAAAGACTTTTCAACTACACCGACTAGCAGCAGGCATTACAACAAAAACAGATTAACCAAATCAACTGCCAAGATAAATCTGTTAACCACCAGCCCAGTGATGCCGTTCGGGAATTTTCGAGCGAAGTGTTTCCAGAAGAAAATGGTAGTGTTTTACCCTAAAGCGTAGTGTCGTCATAAAACCATAGAATCTTATGAGAAAAACAATATTATTTTAAATCAATATTTTATTACTATATAAACTATATCTTTTTATAACAAGGTATTTTTCAAAAACATTTAATTTATATTGCAAATGATATTATGATATATAAAAAAAAGTGAAGTGCACGACTGGGTCCGACAAACTCGCTCTAATGTGAGACAGTGGTCTTGGGTTTTGAAATTTTGGAAAAAATTAGGTATATGAAATTTTATTGATCACTTAAAAATTAATAGTTAAAACTTTTTTTTTTGGGAAAAATTAATTAAGCTATCTGATTTTGATTATTGTTAAGAATTTTAAGATTTTTTTTTCTCAAAATCGTTAGACCAGTTTTTTTTTTCAAAAAACAGTTTTCTTTGAAAAGCTTTTCGAAAATATATTCCAAATTTTGTTTGAGTATGCCAACTTCTAGCACTTTGTAGTTTTTATCAGAAATATAAAATTTAAAAAAAAAATAGCTTAAACCGCTCTTGAAAAGAAACGAAAAAATAAAAAAAAAATTTAAAACTCCCAAATTTTTTTTTCAAAAATTTAAAACTTTATATTATTTCGCCTTTAAAAGTTCTTCTACATTGAAAATTTCATCGAAATCCGTCAAGTGGCTTACGAGAAAATCTTATTTAAAAAAACCGGTCCAATGGGAGGTACCGTTATAAGACTTTTCCTGAAAAATCTTTTCCAACTAAAACATTAAGTTTGCAAAGAAAACACTATTCAGAAAGTTTTATCACAATCGTACGAGCCGTTTTTGAGAAAAATTGATTTTTCACTTAAAGCAGCCTTCGTTAGTTTTCGAGCTATAATGCTAATTCCAAAACCCATCTGTAGGACCTCATAATAACACTATGTACCAAGTTTGAATCAAAATCGGTCCCTTTAGGCTGTAGGTTACTATACAGACAGACTTACGGACAGAATTGTCGGACCCACTTTTTTCGACTTCTATATAATATATGATCGTTATGTCATGTTTGATTGTTAGAATTTTGTTATTACGAATTCATAACTTGCCTATAATCGCAAGTAAAAAATATATACGTCGAACTTCCTGGAAAGATTTGTTGTTTGAGAAAAGACTCTTTCAGTTGTTGCACTACTATGGGGAAATCATACAAAAGCTCCTATAGTCTTTTAAATGAGGGTACATTGTTTCCCCCAAATCATTTTTTTGAGGAAAGAATGAATTCCAAAAGTCTTCGAGACTATCTAATTTTGGGTACAAATTCGTCCAAAATTATAAATCGTCAGTCGGCTTCTAGTTTTTCAACATCCTAATCTTTTACTACATTCTGAAAATGTTGGATAAGAAGGCTTTCCCCAAAGAAGATTTTAAAACTTGAACAGCGATTAAAACTTGATTTTCAAAACTAATTCTTTTAAGAATTTGCTTACATAGAAAAAAGTAAAATTCTTGGCAGTAATGACGTATTTCCCTTATCTACGTCTAATTCATCAAATTCACCATTCAGTATCATCTTTTCAGCTTTTGGGCCAAGGAACACTTTGTTCAGGACTTTATAAATCGAATTATCAGAAAAATCAATTTCAATGAGTCTCCGAATTGATTAACTTTAAATCGATAAACTTGTTACCTAACACATTCTTAAAAGAAAATTTAACTGACCTTAAAATAAAGTGAAAACGTGGAGACTCGGATTGAAATTCTAAATTAATTAAATTAATTGCATTTAAGGAGTAATCCAACAAATACAAGTAACACTGGTGTTTTGTATTGAATCGACTTGTTATATATTTTGCTATGTCATTGTTTTGTTCAAAATCTGTAATAATAGTGTACCAAGGCCCTCCACTGCTCTAAGACTCGATGCACTGCTGCTTCCAAGGACAACCAACGAGTTTTTGCTGCTTATAAGATTTTGTGCGTCTTAAGGTCAAAATATTCCTGAAATTCTTTTAGATCTTCTTGACGTTTAGTACTATGTCTGAAAAAATAGTAAATATCTCTTGCTAGGTGCTCAATTTCGATTGGAATGGCTTTGAAAGCGGCAGAAAAACAAAGGCTAATTGAGTGGCAAAATCAACCATAACATATAAGTATGGATTGATGTTTTTTAACAGAGCTAAGACACCTTTTATACTCCCCATCATAACGGCAGCAATATCAGGCCGCAATCCCAACTAAATTTGCAATAGTTATTTTTATCTTTTTCAAAAAATGTTTTCATGGAATTAAAAATATAAATTGAATCACTTCAATCAATCAATCATGATTTTTACTGTCGATTTACACGGTGCAAAAAAGTACGATGAAGAAGGTAAAAAAGTGAAGCGTTTTTAGAAAAGAGGAAGTGACCGGAGTGTTAACATTAAAACGAAGTGAAACACTCCGATCGAAGTGACAACGGCATCACTGCACCAGCCTGAGTCATCCAGCGGACACCATTACAAATGGGGAAGTGGCAGGATATGGACAAAGCGCAGAGAGTAAAATCGATCAGTCAGATAGCAGTAATAATAGTTCAATGAAAAGTAATAGTCGTCACCATAAAGTACAACAACATGAGTCAGAATCAAGTAACCCAGCCTATCCTAAATTCAAAGTTTATCAACTTTTTAACACAAAAAATGGATTATTTGTTTGATACAGACATGTTTATTAAGGAAATAAAAGTTGTATGCATAAAGGCAAAGTCTTGACATTTTTTTTAACAAATAGTTGGCCGCATTATGTAGGTATAGCTCTATATTTTAACTTAAGATCTAGGCTCTAGGAACAACCTCTGGCATGAGAGCAAGTATTACATATATTTTTGTAATGTGCGAAATTGTGCGATCGAATGCAAAGATCTCTTCTTCCTTTTATCGAAAGTCTCGCTTAATTGGACATCCCTTCGATTTTTTTGTTCACCTTCACAGAGGGAGGAATGTTATTGACATTTTCATAATGTTGAATTTGCCAAACAAACATGTATGGGCCTTATCCAGCTACAAGGAAACGACGCTTTGCCAATAAAAAACGCACAGGAATACACCAACCACCACACAAATAAGTCTACTGTTGTACTGAACTTCCATCCGGGTGACACTGCGAGCAAAATATTGGACGCCACCGCTCAACTTAAAGGCTCTGGAATTGTAGTTCATCGTGAACAATCACTCATAAACCGCCAAAAAAGAAAAACACTCTACGAAATCAAAATGCAACTTCTTCAGCTTTCACCAACCGCAAAAATAATGATCAAAGGTGTAAAACTAGATATAAATGGAAAAATGTTTGATTTTAATTTTGTAAGAGGCTTGTTGATCAAAACAACAGAACAACTGTCACTTGTCAAAAACGTGTTTGGAGAAGCCGGCCTTCAATACTTTGACAACTCTCATCCGATAGAAGCGCCATCTCAACGTCAACATCCAAGTGGCTCCCAACTTGGTAGGAGTCATCAACTGTAGGGTAGTGCTGCCGTCTGTCAAACAAATAACTTATTAAATTTAAATGTTTTATCTTATAATTGCTCTGGTCTTAAAAACAAACTTATTACTCCTGACTTTTTTAAATTTATTTCTAATTTTGATATTATTATTCTGATTGAATCTTTTCTAGAAGAGGGAAAAGAAACCGAGTTCTCAAACTATTTTAAAAATTATTTCACTAAGTGTATTCCGGCAATTAGAAATAGTAATTTTGGAAGAGCAAGTGGAGGAATTTTGTGTGCAGTAAAGTGTACTCTAAAAAATGTTGTCAATTTCAAAATTTTAAGTAGTATATTAGTCATTGAAATACTTAACAGGCATGATCCCTACTATATCGTTCCTTTATATTTGAATTGCAATAATTGGAGTCATGACTTTTCTCAACTACAAGATTTTTTAAATGTTACTAACTTAACTAATATAATGTTACTTAGCGACCTAAATGCAAGAATAGGAATGTTCCAAAATCCAAACGAATTAGTCGCGGGTTATCCTGAAGTTTTTCAAACAGTGAGAAAGTCCTTAGATGAAACCGTTAATAGTTGTGGAAGGCGTCTTTTAGGTATGTTTGAAGATTACGGATTTGTTGTTCTAAACGGTATAACTAAAGGGGATAGAAACGGTGAATTTACCTTCGTAACAGAGCGCGGTTGTTCTGTTATTGACTATTGCGTTTCAAAAGGTGCTTGGTTTGACGTTCTCGTGGACTTTCAGGTGCTTACAGAGACATTTTCTTCTCATTTGCCAGTTCAAATTGTTCTAAAATTTTCTGAATTAGCTCCGCCTACTCTTGGTTTAAAAATGCAAAAAATTTGTTGGAATAATAAGAATCTCGAGCTTTATAAAAGTAAACTATTTAATGAAACCATTTCTTGTCCGCCTCTTCACAACCTCCCGAGTGAACAAATAATGCACCATTTGCTGGATATAATCAAAAAATCCTGCCCAAAAACTGATTTCACAAGCAGGGAGATCAAAGAAGTATGGTATGACTGGGAATGCGAAAGATATAGAAAAAAATCCTTCTCTCTATTGAAACTTTTCCGTAAAACGAATAGCACTCATTTTAGGAAGCTCTATACTTTAAGTAATAAGAATTATAAAAATATTTGTCAGATTAAACGAAAAGACTACTTCAAAAGAATTGCAAACGAGTTATGCAACTGCAAAGATTCAAAGGCCTTTTGGCACAGAGTTCGAAATCTAGGCCATTGCAAATCGACGAATCCCTTAGCAGTTAATATAGAATCATTTGCTACATATTTTGGCGGACTTCTTAATAGAGAAATAACTCCACCACTTTTCCAATACTCACTTCCGAATGTTGTGGATGAAGAACTTGATGCACCGATTGGATTAAATGAGCTGGTTAACGCGCTCAATAATATGAAAAACAACAAGGCCTGTGGACTTGATGGGATACCAGTGGAGTTCTTTAAAAACAGCACTGCAAACTTTCATGATCTACTCTTGGTGTTCCTCAATAATGTGTTTTTGTACGAGGACGTTCCAAGTCTTTTCTTAAAATCGCTGATTTTCCCGATTTTTAAAAAGGGAGATATATCTTTGGTTGAAAACTACAGGGGTATATCAATTCTTTGTAGCTTACGAAAAATATTTGCTCAAATTTTATATAATCGCCTATCTAGTTGGGTAGAACATAACAATCGGCTCAGTATTTTTCAAGGGGGTTTTCGTGCTGGAATGTCAACATTCGACCAAATTTTTGCGCTGGAGACCATAGCTCGAAAATTTATCGCGAGAAAAAAAAAATTGTATGCTTTTTTTGTAGATTTCAAAGCTGCTTTTGACACTGTCAATAGAAACTCACTTACTTACAAGTTAAGTTCGATAGGTGTCTCAACAAAATTTCTTAACATCTACAAAAAATTAGTTATGAACACTTCGGCGTCAGTTTGGAACGGTAGCGAAATGTCAGACTTTTTCGATACTGAGACTGGAGTTCCACAAGGTTGCATCCTCAGTCCTATTCTTTTCGCCCTTTTCATTGACGATGTATCTGAAATTCTACCTGGTGGTGTTGTAGTAGGAGATGTATCCATAAAAACACTCCTATATGCAGATGACTTAGTGATCTTAACGGATAATCCTCTTACACTACAGCTTCAAATTAATAAGCTCAAGAATTATTGTGACACTTGGGACCTTAACATTAACACCTCGAAATCAAAAATCATGATTTTCCAGCACTCGGCAAGTAGAAGACTTCCGAGAGAAAATTGGAAACTGGCAGGCCAACCTATAGAGGTAGTGAAAGAATTTAAATATTTAGGTTTCTTGTTATCGTACAATCTAAATTTACGACCACACGTAGAAGAAAAAGTCAGTAAGGCAAAAACTGCAATAAATCTTATGTGGCCTAAATTTTATTGTAATAAAAATGTGGACACCGCATCTAAATTTAAAGTCTTTAATGCAACAATCAACTCCTGCCTTTGTTATGCAAATCAAGTTTTTGGCTATAAAAAAGTGGAAGAATTTGAGCGCTTGCAATATTTTTTCTTTAAACGCATATTTAAACTTCCAACTTCAGTACCCACCTATGCTATTCATGTAGAAGCCAGAATTCCTCAAATTTACTGCAAAAACCTCAAGGCAAATGCGGACTTCATTATTAAAATAATGAAGCGCCCAAGCACAAATCTCCAAAATCAGCTACTTACGTACGCTTTTAGATGTAATTTGTCACCATTCAAAGACTGGTTGGATCTGGCTTCTGAACATGATGTTGTACTTAACTTAACTCTAGAAAATATAAACGATTGGCAAAACAAGTTTTACGACTGCATAGCACAGATAGATCAACGTTTTTATGAAAGTTGTCTAAGCAGAGCGCGATTGTCTGATTCTAGGAGTCTGTATAGAACGTTAAATCATTGTCTAGGTTCAAATAATAATTATTTCAGTAACAACTTAACAAGCTGTGAAATCAGCACCATATTTAAACTAAGGACTGAAACTCTTTACCTTAATTGTATGCCACACAGACAGGACCTAACAGTGACTTGTAATCTTTGCAATCTCAATGTACCGGAAGGCATTTTCCACTTCCTCGCAGAATGTCCCATCTTACTTGAAATTAGAAGACTATATTTCTCCAAGAGCTTTCTCACACTTCAGCAAACAATTGATTTTTTAAATGGTAAATTTGGTTGGAAGATATTGTCGCAGTATAGTACCCATGCCTATAAGTATCGCAATAGTTTTTTGGAATTAATGTAGCCATCAAAATTATATTATAATTTTTAAATGTAATCCATCATGTATTTTAATTTTTTGTTCTTATTACTCAGTTTTAATATTTATTTATCTGTATTATTGTTATATCTTTTGTATCAATCAATCGGCAGACGGCAAAACAGAGCCATGCTTTTTTTTCTTTTTGTTAAACTTTCATTGTAATTATATATTTAAGTTGATTAATAAAGAATTTAATAATAATAATATTGACATTTTCCAATCTATCGGCAGCTGAACCTGAAGTTGTAAAGTGTTCGAGTAAGTGCTACTGAGATAGAGAGGAGTCTACAGATAAAATAGATGTTTTTGAGATCAGAGGAATTTTATCGATAATGTTCATGAGACCTTCGTCTCCGGTGAGGGACATGGATCGCTTACAATCTTCGTAAGTAGCTGAGTTACGTTCAATGGCTTTTCGATTCCAGCACAGTAGTTTCGTCTCTCGTTTTGTAAAAATCATTGCAGCACTTGCGGACATCCGCTTCAGTGATCAGGAAAAATCGATTCCCAAGAACCAGTTTCCGATGATACCGATGAAGTTTCCATTATAACAATCTCTTCATTCTGCCTTTGTTCTCTTCTTTTGTAGTGGATAGCAAAAGCTGCTGGATGTTAAATTTTGGTTTTAAACAATTACTGTCTACATCAATGCCTCCATTCCACTTTGTGCAGTTCCTCTGTGTCAATAACTAAGTCTCGGTCGTTCGCTTGGGATGCTTTTGTGCTCACAGGTGGAAAAGTATCCTTCTCTTCTCCACAATCAGCCTCGCAGGTTTTTGTCGATGATTCACTACCCTGTCGATGGGCAATACCCAATATAGGTTTAGTTCTCGTCCTTTCGCAACTGCTGCCACTGGCATCGACTATTTTAACGGCAGAACCAGCCGATTCATCTGATTGCCTTCTCCCGATGATGATCGTATATCGCAATCAACAATGGCTAATGGACAATTTTGAACGCCAGTGTCATCGCAATTCATTTTGGAATTCGTATTGCTTTTTAAATTTTAATGCACATATTTTCACTTGCCCAAAATGGAATGGAATATTTGATTTGATTGCTATTTATTGAAGTTGCACTGAGTCACAGCGTCACAATATGTAATATCTCAGCCGGTTTGCCTAATACGCTTCGATGTTCGTTCCGCGTCGATGAAGCCCATAACAAAGGATTCTGCACGTCGGAATTTGTGGTGGTCCTTTGCTTTTGCGATGCGTTTCACACGCTCCTTGCGCTTTTGCTCGACAACCGATTTGTCTTGGAGAATTCTTCGTTTACGATGGGCAAGAACGGCGACTGTTTTGCCAGGGAGTTTGTTTGGAACTGCATACCTGTGTAAAGAATTTGTTGGTAGTGTAGAGCAGGAAACTTACTTGTCGGACGTTATATGCGATTTAAATTAAAGAAATTTTAAACAAAAATAAAATTATTAATTTTTCGCACTGTAAACACGTGCGGCATTGACATTGGCAGAAGTCTTTTGACATTTGTCATTTCTTCTTTGCACTTTATAAGAATGACAATAGATGTCCCTGTTTGATACTGTCTATTCGCAAGCATTCTTCTAATAGTTTCGACAGTAAGACACTTACAGCATTGTGGAATAAAGATTTGTATTACTTTTGCGTAGTCAGTCCCACGCACGCAACATTCTACCTGCACTACGCGAATGTCCAGTCATATAATTTTGTATTGAAAGGTGAAAGAAAAATTTTCAATCACTTCACTCATCTTATTGGCTACGTATGAATAGACACATCTAAGGATTTTGTTATGCTTTCGGCAAGTGACAATAGATGTCGCTACATGTTTTTGAAAATATAATTACAACTTTTGCCGCTTTTGAGTTAGTGGAAGCACTTGTACCGGAGTCAATTTTTACAAGCGATTTGTATGAAAATGACATTTCACTAGCAGTCCATGTATAGTATGTCAATGGTAGAAGTGTACTGCAATGTTGCCAGAGAGACAACGTTAAAGTTGTACTGAATCTCAATTATTCGAATTAACGAAAAGGTTTCGACTGGAGAAATGTTTTTGGTTATGACTCGGATAGTATTTTTTATATACCAAAAAAAATAGGTACCACAATATTTTTTTTAATAGGAATCGTGCAGAAAAGTATAAAAAGGGTCAGTGCTGTGAAAAGTTCCAAACCAGCAGAGGTTAATGCTATACGCAAAAAAAGTTTTAACTGGTGAAAAAGTCGGTATAATCAAAAGTACCGATATTAATTTGGTCATTTTCACCGTTTCTTCTTTGCCATCTAAAGCGTTTTTATTTTAATTGTTCTTAAATATCAAAACAAAAAAAATCTTTTGGTGTCCCCACAAGTGAACGCGCGCGAGTTTTTTTTATATATATTTATTAAATTTTGAAGGATAGTAAATTCGAGTGGTCCATAACCATAATAGACAATTATTTAAAACAAAAGACAAAAGTGCAAGGTAATCATCGCTGGAGTGATTGGATGGTGTGGCCACAAAATCCGGATTGCTGCGTAAGAACGGTGAGTCCCTGTCACTTTAAATAAACTATATTGATAATCCGATTTCACAACATCCTTTTAAAATTTCTGGGAGAGGGTTTTAAGTGGGGAGTTTGGTATTTTAAAAGTGATTAATTGAGCCAAAAGAGGAGTACAATCCCAAGCTTTTTACCGGTGAGCTTCATTTAGAAGCATAAGAAGATTTTTTTTTTATTTTTTATTGTAATTTTGTTTTCAATTTATAAGAGTTAAATCACACACCACTGTACAATCCAGAAGATATTTATACTTATTATATATTTCAAATATAAATACTTGAGGGAATTGCATGTAGTATTAGTACCTATATAAATAAGAATTTTAAAAATAAAAATGGATTATTTAAATAAATTTTGAAAGTATGCTTCGTAAAGATGAATTTTGAGTGAATTTTTTTTAGAGGGATGAGAGTAATGAAAGGGGAAGAAGTGAAGTAAAGAATGTAGATGCCAACATAAGGGGTACCGAGTTGGATAAGGTACCAGGAAGGGAGGGTAGAGGCAACATTTCCGTTGACGAGAACACCATCGTCAAAAGACTGGTATGGTATTTTTTTGTGATGGGTCCACGGGTCAAAGAACCTGCCCCACCGACGAGCTACTAATTGGGAACTAGCATACCAGCAACGACCTATGGCCAACAAAAGATCCGTTACAGATTCGGACGTCTGGTCTGATGAACAGATCCAGTGTTGCCGATTAAATAACAAAAATATCATGATTTTTTTTCATAAAACAAAAAAAAATCATGAGATTGCTTTTTCTTCGTTGAGCATACAAAAATCACTGCAAACTTATGAGAATAGAAGAAGAATTATAAAGAGGAAAATGTTTCGTACGTTCTTTCCCCCAGTACCCAATAAAAACGGAGTTGTTGTTGTGGTGTCCGTGAATGATTGAGAACACATCTTCCCTTTTCGTCTTATTCCTCTATGGTCAAATTAGGATATGCTAACATGTGTGGTTTTTTACGAATACTTTTCCGCAATCTTTAATGATTTGACAGATCAGCTTGTGGGCATTGTCAAGGGAAGGCACATTTTTATCTTATAATATTTTTTCTATGCTTATTATTCACAGAAATTAGACAATTTTTAAGTAAAAATAATAGGGTTCCATTTCATTTTATTAGGCTTCAGCAATAAAATAAATAAATTATTCTATAGTGTGAATGTATGTATGTATGTCGTGTATGGACTCCTAAACCACCCAACGGAATTTTATGAAATTTTCAGGCTAAATATTGTTAAGTCCAGGGGTGGTTCCAGTGAAAGTTTGGTTCCGATCGGGTGGAAGACAAAAAGAAAATGCAGGCTTTTAACATTTTTGTCTTAATTTTTTTTTTGATTTTTTCATACATTTTGTAGCGGTTTGGAACATCAGCGAAAATTCCGGAATGGCTGATCGGGGCGAAGACAAAAAAATGCAGGCTTTAAACAAAAATACTGTTTATCCGCTATAAATAAATAATAAATAAATAAATAAATTTAATTTCACATTAAATAAGTGTTTTTTTGTGGGCGTAGCAACGCGCGCCGGGTACTGCTAGTTATTTATATTACATAAACAAAAAAATAGTATTAAAAAGTTTACTGATTGTTAATTTTGCTTAAATAATTGTCAACCAAGGGCATAGTTACCTTATAATCTAAACAGTCCTGATTTTTGGTGGAGTTCCCAAGAAGTAACAACCAATTGGATTGAAGTTGCATTGAAATTGGATTGAAATTGGGTTCAAACTGGATTGAAATTGGATTGAAATTGGATTGAAATTGGATTGAAGTTGGATTGAAGTTGGATTGAAATTGGATTGAAATTGGATTGAAATTGGATTGAAATTGGATTGAAAATGGATTGAAATTGGATTGAAATTAGATTGAAATGGGATTCAAATTGGATTGAAATTGGATTGAAGTTGGATAGAAATTGGATTGAAGTTGGATTGAAATTGGATTGAAAATAGATTGAAATTGGATTGGAATTGGATTGAAATTGGATTGAAATTGGATTGAAGTTGGATTGAAATTGGATTGAAATTGGATTGAAATTGGATTGAAATTGGATTGAAAATGGATTGAAATTGGATTGAAATTAGATTGAAATTAGATTGAAATGGGATTCAAATTGGATTGAAATTGGATTGAAGTTGGATAGAAATTGGATTGAAGTTGGATTGAAAAAAAATTGAAATTGGATTGGAATTGGATTGAAATTGGATTGAAGTTGGATTGAAATTGGATTGAAATTGGATTAAAATTGGATTGAAATTGGGCTGAAATTGGATTGAAATTGGATTGAAATTGGATTGAAATCGGATTGAAATTGGATTGAAATTGGATTGAGATTGGATTGAAATTGGATTGAGATTGGATTGAGATTGGATTGAAATTGGATTGAAATTGGATTGAAATTGGATTGAAATTGGATTCAAATTAGCTTGAGATTGGATTGATATTGGATTGAAATTGGATTGAAATTGGATTGAAATGGGATTGAAATTGGATTGAAATTGGATTGAAACTGGATTGAAACTGGATTGAAATTGGATTGAGATTGGATTGCAATTGGATTGAAATTGGATTGAGATTGGATTGAAATTGGATTGAAATTTGATTGAGATTGGATTGAAATTGTATTGAAATTGGATTGAAATTGGATTGAAATTGGATTGAGATTGGATTGAAATTGGATTGAAATTGGATTAAGATTGGATTGCGATTGGATTGAAATTGGATTGAAATTGGATTGAAATTGGATTGAGATTGGATTGAAATTGGATTGAGATTGGATTGATATTGGATTGAAATTGGATTGAAGTTGGATTGAAATTGGATTGAAAATAGATTGAAATTGGATTGAAATTGGATTGAAATTGGATCGAAATTGGATTGAAATTGGATTGAAATTGGATTGAAATTGGCTTGAAATTGGATTGAAATTGGATTTAAATTGGGTTGAAATTGGATTGAAATTGGATTGAAATTGGATTGAAATTGGATTGAAATTGGATTGGAATTGGATTCAAATTGGATTGAAATCGGGTTGAAATTGGATTGAAATTGGATTGAAATCGGATTGAAGTTGGATTGAAATTGGATTGAAATTGGATTAGAATTGGATTGAGATTGGATTGAAATTGGATTGAAATTGGATTGAGATTGGATTGAAGTTCGATTGAAGTTGGATTGAAATTGGATTGAAATTGGATTGAAATTGGATTAAAATTGGATTGAAAATGGATTGAAATTGGATTGAAATTAGATTGAAATGGGATTCAAATTGGATTGAAATTGGATTGAAGTTGGATAGAAATTGGATTGAAGTTGGATTGAAATTGGATTGAAAATAGATTGAAATTGGATTGGAATTGGATTGAAATTGGATTGAAATTGGATTGAAGTTGGATTGAAATTGGATTGAAATTGGATTAAAATTGGATTGAAATTGGGCTGAAATTGGATTGAAATTGGATTGAAATTGGATTGAAATTGGATTGAAATCGGATTGAAATTGGATTGAGATTGGATTGAAATTGGATTGAAATTGGATTGAGATTGTATTGAAATTGGATTGAAATTGGATTTAGATTGGATTGAGATTGGATTGAAATTGGATTGAAATTGGATTGAAATTGGATTGAAATTGGATTGAGATTGGATTGAAATTATGGATTGAGATTGGATTGAAATTGGATTCAAATTGGATTGAGATTGGATTGATATTGGATTGATATTGGATTGAAATTGGATTGAAATTGGATTGAAATTGGATTGAAATGGGATTGATATTGGATTGAAATTGGATTGAAACTGGATTGAAACTGGATTGAAATTGGATTGAGATTGGATTGAAATTGGATTGAAATTGGATTGAGATTGGATTGAAATTGGATTGAAATTTGATTGAGATTGGATTGAAATTGTATTGAAATTGGATTGAAATTGAATTGAAATTGGATTGAAATTGGATTGAAATTGGATTGAGATTGGATTGAGATTGGATTGAAATTGGATTGATATTGGAGTGAAATTGGAGTGAAATTGGATTGAAATTGGATTGAAATTTGATTGAGATTGGATTGAAATTTGATTGAGATTGGATTGAAATTGGATTGAAATTGGATTGAAATTGGATTGAAATTTGATTGAAATTGGATTGAGATTGGATTGAGATTGGATTGAAATTGGATTGAAATTGGATTGAAATTGGATTGAGATTGGATTGAAATTGGATTGAGATTAGATTGATATTGGATTGATATTGGATTGAAATTGGATTGAAGTTGGATTGAAATTGGATTGAAAATCGATTGAAATTGGATTGAAATTGGATTGAAATTGGATTGAAACTGGATCGAAATTGGATTGAAATTGGATTGAAATTGGATTGAAATTGGATTTAAATTGGATTAAAATTGGATTGAAATTGGATTGAAATTGGATTGGAATTGGATTGAAATTGGATTGAAATCGGGTTGAAATTGGATTGAAATTGGATTGAAATCGGATTGAAGTTGGATTGAAATTGGATTGAAATTGGATTAAAATTGGATTGAGATTGGAGTGAAATTGGAGTGAAATTGGATTGAAATTGGATTGAAATTTGATTGAGATTGGATTGAAATTTAATTGAAATTGGATTGAAATTGGATTGAAATTGGATTGAGATTGGATTGAGATTGGATTGAAATTGGATTGAGATTGGATTGAAATTGGATTGAGATTGGATTGATATTGGATTGATATTGGATTGAAATTGGATTGAAATAAGATTGAAATTGGAGTGAAATTGGAGTGAAATTGGATTGAAATTGGAGTGAAATTTGATTGAGATTGGATTGAAATTTAATTGAAATTGATTGAAATTAGATTGAAATGGGATTCAAATTGGATTGAAATTGGATTGAAGTTGGATAGAAATTGGATTGAAGTTGGATTGAAAAAAAATTGAAATTGGATTGGAATTGGATTGAAATTGGATTGAAATTGGATTGAGATTGGATTGAAGTTCGATTGAAGTTGGATTGAAATTGGATTGAAATTGGATTGAAATTGGATTAAAATTGGATTGAAAATGGATTGAAATTGGATTGAAATTAGATTGAAATGGGATTCGCAAATTGGATTGAAATTGGATTGAAGTTGGATAGAAATTGGATTGAAGTTGGATTGAAATTGGATTGAAAATAGATTGAAATTGGATTGGAATTGGATTGAAATTGGATTGAAATTGGATTGAAGTTGGATTGAAATTGGATTGAAATTGGATTAAAATTGGATTGAAATTGGGCTGAAATTGGATTGAAATTGGATTGAAATTGGATTGAAATTGGATTGAAATCGGATTGAAATTGGATTGAGATTGGATTGAAATTGGATTGAAATTGGATTGAGATTGGATTGAAATTGGATTGAGATTGGATTGAAATTATGGATTGAGATTGGATTGAAATTGGATTCAAATTGGATTGAGATTGGATTGATATTGGATTGATATTGGATTGAAATTGGATTGAAATTGGATTGAAATTATGGATTGAGATTGGATTGAAATTGGATTCAAATTGGATTGAGATTGGATTGATATTGGATTGATATTGGATTGAAATTGGATTGAAATTGGATTGAAATTGGATTGAAATGGGATTGATATTGGATTGAAATTGGATTGAAACTGGATTGAAACTGGATTGAAATTGGATTGAGATTGGATTGAAATTGGATTGAAATTGGATTGAGATTGGATTGAAATTGGATTGAAATTTGATTGAGATTGGATTGAAATTGTATTGAAATTGGATTGAAATTGAATTGAAATTGGATTGAAATTGGATTGAAATTGGATTGAGATTGGATTGAGATTGGATTGAAATTGGATTGATATTGGAGTGAAATTGGAGTGAAATTGGATTGAATTTTGGATTGAAATTTGATTGAGATTGGATTGAAATTGGATTGAAATTGGATTGAAATTGGATTGAAATTGGATTGAAATTGGATTGAGATTGGATTGAGATTGGATTGAAATTGGATTGAAATTGGATTGAAATTGGATTGAGATTGGATTGAAATTGGATTGAGATTAGATTGATATTGGATTGATATTGGATTGAAATTGGATTGAAGTTGGATTGAAATTGGATTGAAAATCGATTGAAATTGGATTGAAATTGGATTGAAATTGGATTGAAACTGGATCGAAATTGGATTGAAATTGGATTGAAATTGGATTGAAATTGGATTTAAATTGGATTAAAATTGGATTGAAATTGGATTGAAATTGGATTGGAATTGGATTGAAATTGGATTGAAATCGGGTTGAAATTGGATTGAAATTGGATTGAAATCGGATTGAAGTTGGATTGAAATTGGATTGAAATTGGATTAAAATTGGATTGAGATTGGAGTGAAATTGGAGTGAAATTGGATTGAAATTGGATTGAAATTTGATTGAGATTGGATTGAAATTTAATTGAAATTGGATTGAAATTGGATTGAAATTGGATTGAGATTGGATTGAGATTGGATTGAAATTGGATTGAGATTGGATTGAAATTGGATTGAGATTGGATTGATATTGGATTGATATTGGATTGAAATTGGATTGAAATTGGATTGAAATTGGAGTGAAATTGGAGTGAAATTGGATTGAAATTGGAGTGAAATTTGATTGAGATTGGATTGAAATTTAATTGAAATTGATTGAAATTAGATTGAAATGGGATTCAAATTGGATTGAAGTTGGATAGAAATTGGATTGAAGTTGGATTGAAAAAAAATTGAAATTGGATTGGAATTGGATTGAAGTTGGATTGAAGTTGGATTGAAATTTGATTGAAATTGGATTAAAATTGGATTGAAATTGGGCTGAAATTGGATTGAAATTGGATTGAAATTGGATTGAAATCGGATTGAAATTGGATTGAAATTGGATTGAGATTGGATTGAAATTGGATTGAGATTGGATTGAGATTGGATTGAAATTGGATTGAAATTGGATTGAAATTGGATTGAGATTGGATTGAAATTGGATTCAAATTAGCTTGAGATTGGATTGATATTGGATTGATATTGGATTGAAATTGGATTGAAATTGGATTGAAATTGGATTGAAATGGGATTGAAATTGGATTGAAATTGGATTGAAACTGGATTGAAACTGGATTGAAATTGGATTGAAATTGGATTGAGATTGGATTGAAATTGGATTGAAATTGGATTGAAATTGGATTGAAATTTGATTGAGATTGGATTGAAATTGTATTGAAATTGGATTGAAATTGGATTGAAATTGGATTGAAATTGGATTGAGATTGGATTGAAATTGGATTGAAATTGGATTGAAATTGGATTGAGATTGGATTGCGATTGGATTGAAATTGGATTGAAATTGGATTGAAATTGGATTGAGATTGGATTGAAATTGGATTGAGATTGGATTGATATTGGATTGAAATTGGATTGAAGTTGGATTGAAATTGGATTGAAAATAGATTGAAATTGGATTGAAATTGGATTGAAATTGGATCGAAATTGGATTGAAATTGGATTGAAATTGGATTGAAATTGGATTGAAATTGGATTGAAATTGGATTGAAATTGGATTGAAATTGGATTGAAATTGGATTTAAATTGGATTGAAATTGGATTGAAATTGGATTAGAATTGGATTGAAATTGGATTGAAATCGGGTTGAAATTGGATTGAAATTGGATTGAAATCGGAATGAAGTTGGATTGAAATTGGATTGAAATTGGATTAGAATTGGATTGAGATTGGATTGAAATTGGATTGAAATTGGATTGAGATTGGATTGAAGTTGGATTGAAGTTGGATTGAAATTGGATTGAAATTGGATTGAAATTGGGTTAAAATTGGATTGAAAATGGATTGAAATTGGATTGAAATTAGATTGAAATGGGATTCAAATTGGATTGAAATTGGATTGAAGTTGGATAGAAATTGGATTGAAGTTGGATTGAAAATAGATTGAAATTGGATTGGAATTGGATTGAAATTGGATTGAAATTGGATTGAAGTTGGATTGAAATTGGATTGAAATTGGATTAAAATTGGATTGAAATTGGGCTGAAATTGGATTGAAATTGGATTGAAATTGGATTGAAATTGGATTGAAATCGGATTGAAATTGGATTGAGATTAGATTGAAATTGGATTGAAATTGGATTGAGATTGGATTGAAATTGGATTGAAATTGGATTTAGATTGGATTGAGATTGGATTGAAATTGGATTGAAATTGGATTGAAATTGGATTGAAATTGGATTGAGATTGGATTGAAATTATGGATTGAGATTGGATTGAAATTGGATTCAAATTGGATTGAGATTGGATTGATATTGGATTGAAATTGGATTGAAATTGGATTGAAATTGGATTGAAATGGGATTGATATTGGATTGAAATTGGATTGAAATTGGATTGAAACTGGATTGAAACTGGATTGAAATTGGATTGAGATTGGATTGAAATTGGATTGAGATTGGATTGAAATTGGATTGAAATTTGATTGAGATTGGATTGAAATTGTATTGAAATTGGATTGAAATTGAATTGAAATTGGATTGAAATTGGATTGAAATTGGATTGAGATTGGATTGAGATTGGATTGAAATTGGATTGATATTGGAGTGAAATTGGAGTGAAATTGGATTGAAATTGGATTGAAATTTGATTGAGATTGGATTGAAATTTGATTGAGATTGGATTGAAATTGGATTGAAATTGGATTGAAATTGGATTGAAATTGGATTGAAATTGGATTGAGATTGGATTGAGATTGGATTGAAATTGGATTGAAATTGGATTGAAATTGGATTGAGATTGGATTGAAATTGGATTGAGATTGGATTGATATTGGATTGATATTGGATTGAAATTGGATTGAAGTTGGATTGAAATTGGATTG